>CM038142.1:128119151-128719151 GCA_021437245.1 Aegilops speltoides | reverse complement strand
CGTGAGGCAAAGGGAATAGAAGTGTGATATGTTGTATAGGTTCGCCTAACCAGCTTCATAGTCTGCTTGGTGGTTGGCACACCTTGCTAGAGAACTCTACCAACCATGCAGGTTGGAGGTGATCCGAACTGTGACCAAGCTGACTTGAACCTAAGGGGTCGCGCGCTTAAGGGAAGGAACCTATGAGGTCGGATCTGAGGACACTGGTTGGATGTGACCCGAGTTGTATTTGGATTGTGGCCGAGTAGACTTGCGGGCTTTAGGGTCCATGCGAGGCCCAAGTGTTGAGCCCATGACAGACGCCTATAAAAAGTGGAGCTGCGGCACACTCATGCGGTTGATCCTTCGGCGCTGTCACTAGGGTTTGCATGTGTTGCGAATAGACTCCTCCACTCGCCGCCGGTTGTGTGATCGGACCTAGCAGTCCGCCGCACGATGTTCCTCCTGCATGCACGGATACCATTACAGGCGGTGCACTTGCGCCACTCCGGCGAACTTGTACGTGGGATCGGACGACCAACTATTCGAGGGAGATCGGACGAGGAGGAGACGATCCACTTGAACGCGCTGCCCCAACTCTTCTTCCGCTGCACGGCACTGCGCGTCTAGCGGTAACGGACTGTGATCCATCTCCTGTAGCATGTTCTTGGTTGTTCTGCGCGTAGGAAATTTTAATTTGCAGTCGACGCACCCTACCGTAGAGCCCAACACGAAGATCTTTATCGGCCAAATCGCATAACAACATACGTTGCTCCCTTTGTCATCGGTATGTTACTTGCCCGAGATTCGATTGTCGGTATCTCAATACCTAGCTCAATGTCGTTACCGGCAAGTCTCTTTACTCGTCCTGTAATGCATCATCCCACAACTAACACATTAGTCACATTGCTTGCAAGGCTTATAGTGATGTGCATTACCGAGAGGGCTCAGAGATACCTCTCCGACAATTGGAGTGACAAATCCTAATCTCGATCTATGCCAACTCAACAAGTACCATTGGAGACACCTATAGAGCACCTTTATAATCACCCAGTTACGTTGTGACGTTTGGTAGCACACAAAGTGTTCCTCCGGTAATCGTGAGTTGCATAATCTCATAGTCATAGGAACATGTATAAGTAATGAAGAAAGCAATAGCAGTAAACTAAAATGATCAAGTGCTAAGCTAACAGAATGGGTCAAGTCAATCACATCATTCTCCTAATGATGTGATCCCGTTTATCAAATGACAACTCATGTCTATGTCTAGGAAATTTTAACCATCTTTGATCAACGAGCTAGTCAAGAAGAGGCATACTAGTGACACTTTGTTTGTCTATGCATTCACACATGTACTAAGTTTCCGGTTAATACAATTCTAGCATGAATAATAAGCATTTATCATGATATAAGGAAATATAAATAACAACTTTATTATTGCCTCTAGGGCATATTTCCTTCACCGACCGTCTAGGGTGCGACGCGAACGCGACGAGCGTGCTGTATACTCCGTACATGTGTACCGTCGTTTTCTTGAGGCTTCGCTCCATGGCGCAATCCATGGATACAAAATTAGTATACTGTACTATTTAAAAGTCGAGGGAGGGGCTTTTCCTGCGTGGTAGGCGGGGCAGTTGCGCCTAGTCGATTCGACAGAGACGCGAGAAGATGAGGGAGTAGGCTGCTGCAAACGTAGGGCTGTGTGATTTGGCAGCGAGTTACTGCTGGACAGGTGGGGCCCCGTGATTTGACTTGCCATTGTCATTTTAACTTCGGCGCTATGACGGGCGTGAGTCTCCTGATTCTTGACCACCTCCATACATGTGCCTCTCCCAATGATCCACCATGTAGAGGCTGGCTCTTGCATGAGAGCCCACTTCTCCACTTTTTCCTTGCCTCTTTCCTCCACATATGTAAAAATGCCATGTAAAGCGGGCTTATAACCCACTATTGTACTTACTTGCTCCTATAGGTGCTAAGCTTGCCACATAGGCATAAAGTTTGATGCTGCAAGTTAATTAAGAAGAGAGAGACTAGTTTGGTGACCCAAGGAAGAAACGGTGCTAAGCACGTATACCTAGGTGAAAAGATAATTTTGAGACTATAGCTAATTAAATGAAGCAAACTTAGCAACAAAAAACTAAGCACCTATGCATTGGGGACTTGATTGCTAAGCCATTTAATGCCCTTAGCACCTCATCTAAGCACCATTTCATTGGAAGAGGTCACTCCTTGGCAAATGCAATAAATACTACGAAGAAAGAGATAGAGAGAAGTAAAAAAACTCTTATAGCCAACCTTATAGCTAACCTTGTTGTAGCATGAGTGACTAAGTGATGACTATGTATGACATGCCAACATCAGATAGCCTAACGCACCATGTTAAATCTCCAAGGGTGCGACCACGCGAGCGAGGCGACGGTCGCGGTAGGCGCAACCATGATACGGGCTGCTAGCAGCCCTTGGATCTGAGATCAAACGGTCGCATGCTAAGTTGCTGAAAATTTGCAGAATAACCCTCCAGGATAGGATATTCACCCATAGGTCTAGAATCACGCCATGCAACCGTTCGATATCAGATCCAAGGGCTCTCGGAAGCCCGTATCATGGGAGAATGGAAAGCTTCGTATCACCTGTAATTTTCCCGACGCTTGACATGACATCGAAAGCCATTTAATTGGGCATCGAGTAGACATGACATCTAATTGGGCCCCCATAGTACTTTGCATGAATCCATTTATCCACCAGGCAAGCCACTACCCTGACGTTCGCATGCCCCACTCAGCATTTTTACAATCGAAAAACCTCTGGCAGTTCGCTCCTACTCGTCCCCGGACGTCCTTTAACATTACGATAGTTCGCTCTTAGTCGTCCCGTCCTTTCACATTACGGCAGTTCCACTAATCCTAACCCTCCTCCCAAATCCATGGCATCCCAAATCTCCATGATCAGCGATGAGTACAAGGTTAGAACCATCACCTACAATGAGTTCAACATCATCTACACCCGTTCTTCCGCAACGGTGAAAGGATGCCTTGCTCGCTTCAGACGCATGTTCGAAAACTCAAATGATGAGTGGGTCGCTGGGCTAGATGTTGAGTACACCACAGTCCTGGGACGAGAGAAGGATCTAAAAGAGGAAGAGAATAAGAAGCCCGTCGTGATCCAGGTTTGCGTGCATGACTTACGCTTGGTCTACCACATACGCCATGCCGACGTTGAGTGCCAGGATTTTAAGAACTTCCTCAAGAGCGGCCTAGTCAAATTCGTTACTATAGACTTTAGGAACAACGAAAGAGTCCTGGGTCGGATAGGCCTCATTGTAGGTAAACCCTTCGACCTCTAGAAGAATCAACTGCTGCCCTCCCGTGGTCAGCCTTCACGCCGACCGGCAGAGCCATGGTTCATCCTTCAGACGCAGAACCGGAGAAACCTCTGCACACGTTTCATCATCATGCATGGCAGTGGAATGTACTAGATATAGACCACATACACTACGCTACAATGGATGGCTACCTTTGTTTCAATATCTACAAGGGTGGGATGAAGAGCAAGAGCCAAGTGTGCGGTTCAAGCAAAGAAGTATCGGCCAAGAGGAAGAGGGACAAGGACGAAGTCGAGGACGTGGATAAGGACTCCGAGTAAAGTGGCAGTGTCGTTCCTTATGGTGGTTCTAATGCAGTGTCTACCAGATTAGTTACATAGTTTAATTTCAGGTGTGCTTAGTTTAATTTGAGGGGTGTGTTGTGCTGAGCCCCTAGCAGAACTATGTTATGTTTCTTCTCGTTACTTTAACTCTTCAGTACGTACATACTAGTATTTCTTACATTTCATCTTTTAGTTGGTATAGTACTACCACTCGTTTCTTCACATTATATATGTACAATATATATGGCCAACATCATATAGCCAGCACTTTAGTTGTCAAAGAATTTCAGGGTGCTTAGTTTTGTCAAATAAATCCAGGGTGCTTAGTTTTATTTGAGGGGTGTGTGTGCTGGACACCATTATTGTGACTCAAATCTCTTTTGCCATGTTATAATGACATAAATACCGATGGACCAACATGCCAGCTCTCCCTCTATCTCACTACAGTTAAATAAAGTGTGGGGCCTACTTGATCCCAACAAATGTTTTATTTTCTCAGAAATTATTCGCTTGGTTACTCCTAACAAGCGGGGCCACACTTATCATTGTGATAATCGGCTTATTTTTGTCATGTAACATGGTCAACGGGTTTTACGTGAAAATAACAATGTCTAATGTCATTTTGAGCAAACATCTAACTTAACGATGGCATTTTTTAGATATCTAATTGCATTTTTGAGCAGGCATCTCACGGATCGATGGCATTTTTGAGTAGTTGTAACATCTAATGGTAAAACTGAGTAGTGATACAGAACTAGTGACATAAATAATAAGAACCCAAGGATTAAATAGGTATGCTAATTTCTTTATTTATTTAATAGTACTATATGCATAATTTGGCGACCAATGCTCTCTATATGTACCACCGTTTTTTATTTAATTTCATATTGTTAGTTTTGCTCCATGGCGCAATCCATCGATACTACTACTGTACAAAAGTATACATTTTTTGAAAGGCTAGAGGGTGGGACAGTCTAGCTTGGTCGTTTTCACGAGAGGCGAGGGCCTTTGTGATTTGACGGCTTATTACTGTTGGAAGGCGGGGCCTTGTGATTTGACTGCTCGTATAAATGTGCCGACGACCTGAGGAGGAGCAAAGAACCGTGCGATATACTCAAGTTTTCCACTAGAGTAGTACTATAATGAAGGAGCACGAAACATGGCAACCCAGTGCCATATGGCGATAAAAATGATCTAATTTGCTAGTCATCTCATTGTTAGCATTGTTCTATTCATGCCTCACAGAGAACATGACACGTGCAACGAAACACCCAAAGCAAAAGAAGAAACACAGGAGCAAAAGAAGAAGGAAGATTATCACCCCAAATGATCTAATTCGCTGCAGAGTCGTAACTGCTTCTTCATCGCCTCCACGACCTCCATCTCCTTGCGCATCTCCCCGCCATCTTCTTCATTCTGTCCATGACGTGGGATTTCTCGATGCGAGCCTTCATCATCTGTTCCACGACGACATTACATACCTTGATAGCAGCTGGGTGCTCGATGCGGAGCTTCGCCAACTCCTCCTTCTGTTCCATGACGAGGGCCTACAACATCTTCATCGAGGAACTACTATTGTCATGCAGCTTCTTCCAGCTGGCATTCTTCTCCTTCAGCAGGTCGAGCTCGTGGCAGAGCTTCGCCTTGTCCTCCTGAAGTTGCAGGATTTCGCCGGTTGCCTTCTTCTTCGAGGCGATGGTCTTGTTCAGCAGCATCACCAAGCCGGCGGTCAACTCCCCCTACTTATTGAGCTCAGCGGGCATGCCGTCGAGGCTCTCCTTCAGCAACTCCACCAAGCTGTGGATGAACTCCTTCTGCTTATTGAGGTGCTTATTGAGCTAGCCGGGCATGCCGTCGAGGGATAACAACTCCAGCGCCGCCAGCTCGGCATGTTCACCTCCGCGGCTAGGGCGCTCCTGGGAGCCATTGCCTGCCAGCGAGAGATATTTCGATCGAGGTCTCTGTGTGGCGGCGAGCCCTCTCTTTTTCCGCAGCCTTGGTTGCCGCTCCCTTGTTACGAGTAGTTCTCGACCTAGAGCTCTGCTCACCGACCATGGCAAGGACGGACGAAGAAGAAGAACTTATGAGGAGGAAAGGTAGAGTAATTTTCGGTTAGGTAGTTCCCCTTTTTATAACCTAAGTACTACCACTAGTACTAATACCTGCATAGTGGGAACACATTCAGGTTTGGTACGTACTAGTAGGTGTGAGCAGGCTTGCACTTAATTGTAGCACTAGTACTTTCGAATGTCATGGGAACAAGGTAAAGATTAATTGATGGTTATGGTTTCGAGGCCCGAAATGGCTCTCGATGAGTTTAATGGAACATAAATTTCAAGTAGACTACACTTCTCAAATGCGTAAATATTATGTTACTGTCAAAAATTGGCACAAAATACGAAGGAGACGAATGGAAGTACTACTAGCAACCCATGATTTAACTACTCGCATGCGCGCAGTGGAGTAGTAATGTCTTTCTTCCGCCCTCACGTCCACTCAATTTGCATGCGCTGTATTAATTGACCATCAATGAAGTGAAGGACTTTACACGTGTCAAATTATCACATGGGGTGGATCTTGGTACAAAATTACGTCTGCCCGTGTACCCGCCTATGCGTGCGAGGGAATGAGTGCGAGCGTGGCGTGCGTGCATATCTTTGCTTCATGCATGTACCGCCAGTGTGGCTCAGGGAGGACGAGTACATTCTTCTGGAACCAGCAACATGTCACTATGATCAATCCACACAAGGAGGTCATGACAATGCCTCCACATGCCCCACGTGGCTTCATGAACTGTAAGAGAGACACTGTGTAGCATGCCATTGGAATTCTAATTTACGTGTTTTGCACATACTCGAAGTACTAGTAAGGTACACGTGCATTGCACGCATCAGATTTTGCAACCAAATTATGAATAAATCCACACTATAGCATGTAAGCTCAGAGTCATATATGCCTGATGTAGACCTTCATTTAATTCTTATAGTTCGTCTCATTCAAAATCAATTAGTTTTTATAAAAAAGCTAGGGCCTCTTGGATTCGTAGGATTTCCAAAACGCGGGAATAGGAAAAACATGGGATTATAGTGGAATGTCGTCTTAAATCCTACAGGATTGTACGAGTGTTTGATTGTGCATAGAAAAAACGCAGAATTCTTTCAAAGAGGTTTGAGTGGATGGGATGTTTCCTATGAAATCTAGTGCAAATGAATCATATGGGAAATTCATATGGTTTACAATCCTACGAATCAAACAACCAAGATAGGAAAAATTCCTAAGGATTAGAATCCTCCAAAATTCCTTTGAGAGTCCTTTGAATCAAAGAAGCCCTTAATCTATTTTATGATTCATGGAATTGTGCATTGTAAAGCATAAAGTAAAAACAAATAATGGCAATTCAACTAGAAAAAAAGTTTGGGCAGTTATGATACGGAAGATTCTAGAACAAAGGAGAACCACTGTTGTTTTGAGGTTTGTGCATTATGCTTAAGTTCAACCATCGAGTCTGCTAGATTGTACATGTGGTAAAATCCGGTGGGGGGCTAGAAGATGGTGCGAGGGGCCGAGTGGAGGGAGACTATGAAGGAGTGCACAAGTGCGAGATCGATATTTAGAGAGAGGGGGCGAGAACGTGCGCTGTTGCGCGCAGTGGCGGAGCCATGAAAAATAAATGAGTTAGGGGCCAAGCATTGCTAATCCTTGACGAGGAGGGACAATTCATGAACTTAAACCATTTTTACCAGCAATTGTCTAATGATCACATTCATATTAGCCTCGATATATAGTGATGTTAGGGGGCAGGGCCCTTGTCGCCCCTATCCTCACCGCAGCGTAAGGCCCGAGAGATGAAGCGGAAGGCATGGATGATGAGAGGGGTACGTTGGATATATAATTAACATGGGTGTATTAGCTATATATGTAATCCTATATAGGGAGGTGTAGATTGATCGATGTGGATGTGGGAAAGAGGGTGAGACCTCACTAGATATATATATTGATCAGTTTGTGTGCAAAACTATGAAAGACCTAGCTATACACACACACATAGAGGAACATCGATCGTTGCGCATGCACGTGAGAGATAAAGAATGCCCGATATGATGGAGAGGGGAATGTGTGTGTGTGCCTTCATGGGAGACCAACCTGAAGAAAAAGATTGCATGTGTGCGATGGATAATGCCGACTAGTAGTGTGTGTGCATGCATGCACGAGAGAAAGTTAGTGGTCAATTATAAAGAGAAGACGACTGTGTGGGTGTAAAAGACTAGGTGAGGTCATAATCAATGTAAAGTTGAATTCAAATATTTGAATAAGAGATCATGATGTTTGAAACTGAAAGTGCAACTATCCCTAGGTGGTTTTGGTAATTAATAACAACATATAGCTCATTGAGCTAATGCTATTCCAAGACTATTATTTCAGGAAAGCTCAATGAATGGCATGGCATGGATGATGAAAGTGGATCCCTCAAAATACTAAGGACAAAGGATTGGCTCAAGCTCAAAAGCTCAAGACTCTTCATTTTACATTTTAGTGATCCAAGACCACATTGAGTCTATAGGAAAAGCCAATACTATCAAGGAGGGATGAGGTGTTGCTTAATGAGCCTCTTGCTTCAATGTGCTTAGTGATATGCTCCAAAACCCTCAACTACTTTCCCACATCCACATATGACCTAAACCCAAAGCCAAAATCGGTCACACCGAAATTTCCTATCCGGCGCCACCGATTCCAAAAGTCATAGCCACTGCCACCAACCCTAAGCAAATCGGTCTTACCGATAGGGATCTCGGTCTCACCGAGATGGGGTTGCAATCTCTGCTTCCTTCGTAATGTTTCGGTCTAACCGGTGAGCGATCGGTCCCACCGAGATTGCAATGTAAACTCGTGTTTCCTTTTGTAACATTTCGGTCTCACCGAAAAGAGCAAATCGGTCCCACCGAGTTTACTCCGACCAACTCTCTGAAAGCTTATTACCAAATCAGTCTCACCGAAGTTTGTGTAATCGGTCTTACCGAGATTACGTTATGCCCTAACCCTAACCGAATCGGTCTCACCGAGATGCATGTCAGTCCCACCGAAAATCACAAACGGTCACTAGGTTTACTAAATTGGTCCGACCGAATTTAACAATTCGATCCCACCGAGTTTGGTAAATTGTGTGTAACGTTAGATTTTGTGTGGAGGCTATATATACCCATCCACCTCCTCTTCATTCGTGGAGAGATCCATCAGAACGAACCTACACTTCCAACTTACCATTTCTGAGAGAGAACCACCTACTCATGTGTTGAGGCCAAGATATTCCATTCCTACCATATGAATCTTGATCTCTAGCCTTCCCCAAGTTGCTTTCCACTCAAATCTTCTTTCCACCAGATCCAAACCCATTGAGAGAGAGTTGAGTGTTGGGGAGACTATCATTTGAAGCACAAGAGCAAGGAGTTCATCATCAATGCACCATTTGTTACTTCTTGGAGAGTGGTGTCTCCTAGATTGGTTAGGTGTCACTTGGGAGCCTCCGACAAGATTGTGGAGTTAAACCAAGGAGTTTGTAAGGGCAAGGAGATCACCTACTTCGTGAAGATCTACCTCTAGTGAGGCAAGTCCTTCGTGGGCGACGGCCATGGTGGAATAGACAAGGTTGCTTCTTCGTGGACCCTTTGTGGGTGGAGCCCTCGGTGGACTCAAGCAGTCGCTACCCTTCATGGGTTGATGTCTCCATCAACGTGGATGTACGATAGCACCACCCATCGAACCACGCCAAAAACATCCGTGTCTCCAATTGCGCTTGAATCCTCCAAACCCTTCCCTTTACTTTCTTGCAAGTTGCATGCTTTAATTTCCGCTGCCTATATACTCTTTGCATGCTTGCTTGAATTGTGTGATGATTGCTTGACTTGTCCTAAAGTAGCTAAAATCTGCCAAACTCTAAAATTGGGAAAAGGTTAAGTTTTTATTGGTCAAGTAGTCTAATCACCCCCCTCTAGACATACTTCAAGGTCCTACAAGTGGTGTCAGAGCCAGTTTCCATTTGCTTTTATTTCCATAGCTTTTGGTGGTCATAGCCTTGGTTTCACAACCTAGGAGAGTATGGCGTCTAGCGAGGAAAATGCATATTCTTGGACATAACCCCGCCGTTTGGGCAATTATTTGTATTGGCTTGCAAGGTGAATTTTTCGATGGGAGAGAGCAAAACCGTGAAGCTAATGCGGAAGAATTGAAGATGCTGCAATACAAGTCTCAAGCTTGTGATATCATCTTCAACGGATTGTGCCCCGAAGAATTCAACAAAATTAGCCATCTTGAGAATGCAAAGGAAATTTGGGATACTTTGATTGATATGCATGAAGGTACCGAGTCCGTCAAGGAATCCAAGTTGGATGTGCTCCAAAGTCAGCTTGACAAGTTCAAAATGAAGGATGGTGAAGGTGTCGCTGAAATGTACTCTAGGCTTGCTCTTATCACAAATGAGATTGCCGGCTTAGGGAGTGAAGAGATGACCGACAAATTCATCGTCAAGAAGATCTTAAGAGCATTGGATGGAAAGTATGATACCGTGTGCACATTGATTCAAATGATGCCAAACTACAAAGATCTCAAGCCAACGGAAGTCATTGGAAGGATTGTTGCTCATGAGATGTCACTCAAGGATAAGGAGGAACTTCACAACAAGTCAAGTGGTGCCTACAAAGCCTCAAGTGAAGCCCCCACATCATCAAGTGAGAAACCAACCTTCAATGAAGAATTGAGCTTAGTGGTGAAGAACTTCAACAAATTCTACAAGAGTAGAAGCAAAGAAAGAAGCTCCAAATCAAGGTCTTACAATGACAAGAGATCTTCTAGCCATGAGCGCAATTGCTACAATTGTGGGAGACCCGGACACTACTCCAATGAGTGTACGACACCCTACAAAAGAGAAGATTCTCCAAGAAGAAGGAGCAAAAGAGAAGATTCACCACCAAGAGAGAGGAGGAGTAGAGATGATCGTTATGAACGAAGACCCTCACAGAGAAGCAAGGATTCGGAAAGGAAGGATAAGTCATCAAGGAGCTACACAAAACGAAGACATCAAGCTCATGTTGGTGAATGGGTATCCGGCTCCGAGTCTGACAATCACTCCAAGAGAAGCTATCACTCCGACTCCGAATATACTCAAGATGAAGGTGTTTCCGGTCTAGCACTTGTGTCAACCAACTCCTACGACATATTTGATTCACCAAATGAAGGTGTTGGAAGATGCTTCATGGCCAAAGGTCCAAAGGTAACACATCCCGAGTATGTTGATTCCAATAGTGATGAAGATGACTTGCTTGTGGATGATGATTTACTTGTTGACAACTCTAGTGATGAATACTATGATGAAACATCAATTAATCATGCTAATCATGCTAAAACGAATGACAATGATAAGGAGAAGATTGAGCTTCTAACTAAAGAATTAAACTCTCTTAAGTTAGTGTAGCGACCCGACCTCAGATGGTCAAGTCTCTGTGCTCAGGTGTCATCCCTGGATCAGTAATGCTGACACCACACAGTACTTCGAAGGATTTATAACAGAGTAGCAATCACACACTTATTCCATCGAATGTCTCAAAAGAGAACTTATTACAATAATATGGCTTAAGGCCATCTAATGCGATAACAGAGGAAGGCTTGGAAAATAAAGTGAGTCCATCAACTCCAATGACATAACTGAGCTGCACGGCAACGACCTACGAACCTTACTCCTCGTCTGAAAAGTCTGCAACATAATACGTTGCAGCCCGAGAACGGGTCAGCACATGGAATATGCTGGCAATGTAACACAAAAGAGCAATAACAGAATAATGCTACTACTACATGCATATATGGCTGGTGGAAAGCTCTATGGTTACAGTTTTGCGAAAAGCCAATTTTTCCCTACTACAAAGGAATCAGTTTTAATTTAACTATCATGGTGGTTGAGACATCATTTGAGAAGATAAACCCCAACTCAATGATCCCAATTAAAAGTATTTAACAACCCAAGCAAAATTAATTTTAAGAGTGTTGAGATACATGCGAATACTCAAGTACTAGATACTCAGAATTGTCCATAACCGGGGACACGGCTAACCATGATTAGATTGTACACTCTGCAGAGGTTTGTGCACTTTTCCCATAAGACTCGATCGCCTCCGCTGATTCTCGTGACCGCATGGTGTTTGAGAGACGGATGACCGAGACACAATCTTTCGTAAGCATTAACTCTCTACTCCGGCACCATACCAAACCTACAAACCCACTACCCGCCGATCCACCTCTTCAAGAGCTTCACGAACTTACTCAAACTATGCTAGAGCCCATAATAGCTTGCGGCTGCACACGGAAGTTTCTAGCATGAATAGACTCGATTCCTTTGAGCCTGGTGGCGGTCCATAGGAGAATCACACGGTAACCCCGGATTTCCAAAATAAACAGTAATCATCGGTAACCCCAGTGCCTCACCACACCAGATGTGTATTAAAGTTGCCACCTTAAGTAAACCATTAATTAACAATCTCACATCTGTCATGGATATCACTCAAACCCAATCCACGTCTACGAGCATAGCATGGCAATATAAGCATAACGTAGAAGTAACTCCCAAGGGTTTGATAATAAACAAGGCAATAGGTTCTACCTCATCAACTACTTCCCAATACCCACATGTTAAAGGCATCCTAATCATGCAATGTTTGAGGATTGAATCTAATGCATAAAAACTGGGTATGAAAAGAGTATGATCAATGTGTTACTTGCCTTGCTGACGATCCGGGTATCCTAGAGACTCAGAGTAACACGCTCAGACCGGGAATTCTAGCGCAAGCAAACAATAACATACATAAGCAACAATCAAAGATGCACAAGTGGAACTCCAAATAAAGAGTCTGACCGAGAGTTCAACTTAAGAACTCCGGTTTGCAAAAAGAATCAAACCAAACAAATCAACTAAACTCAAACAAAGAAAAGAAACAACTTCGTTTTGCTATTCTCGATCTAGGTCAAATTTTACGAGAAGAAAAATCTTGTTTGAGTTGATTATTCGGAAAGAGGGTTTCGGATGAAACTCCAAGCGCTTGAATCGCTGATTCCGATAAACGAGCGAAAAAGAAAAACAGGTTTGAAAATCGATCGTAAATCACGATCGTAATAATCGCGAATAAATTCGATAAAAAGAAAACGATTTAACCGCTAAACGGACAAACGTTCGTTAACAGAAACTAATCAGAGAACGCGTTCGTTAAAATGAACGGACGAACGGACGTTCTCTAAACAAATAAACCGGGAGAAATAAAATAAACTGATCTAAAAAAAAAAACGATCTAGGGTTTTCAAAAAAAAAACCGAGGGGTTTATTTAAAAAAAAACGGCGGCGGATCGGGTACCTCCGGCGGCTCGTCCGGCGGGCGGCGGCTTTCAAGGGCTTCGCGACGGTGGCGGGGTTATGGCCTCTGACGGCGGCGACGACGACTGCGGGCTGGCGCGGCGGCGGCGGTCTGGCAAGTCAATGGCGGTGGTGTGGCGGCGGTGGCGGCGGCGGCGGCGCTTTATAGGGGCGGGTATAGGCGGCTGGCTTGGGCGGGGGCGCCTGGTGGAGTCCGCTCGGACTTCGCCCTCGAGTCCGTGCTGCGACGGCGCATGAGGGAAGGCGGCGGCGGCTGGTGGGCCGGGCGCTTTCGGCTTGGGCCTTGACCCGGGCGGTAAGCGAGGTTAATATTTTTTTTAAAATATTCCACCGAAGAAAATTCCTAGAAAAATAAATAAAAACCTAAAAATTCCAAAACAAGTTTTCTCCGTCTAATTAAAATATTTAGAACAAGATGAACTTTTCTTGGCCCCTAAAATGCAATTTTTAAAATATGCAACATTTTTCTAGGAGCAATAAAATCCCGAATAAATCAAATAAAATCCCAAAAATGATTTTAACATTTTTCCTCCGATATTTCAATTATTTTGGAGAAGTCATATTATCTCCCCTCTTTTATTATTTTAAAATGAAATATTTTTCCGGAGAGAAAATAATTAAAATCAAATCCTCGTCTTCACTATTTGATAAAAATTCAAATATGAAAATTAGAAAATCCCGAACTCTCTCCGAAGGTCCTTGAGTTGCTTAGGATTTCGAGGATTGCAAACGAAAAAGCAGTGAAATATGATATGCATGGATGATCTATGTATAACATGCCAAATTGGAAATTTGGGATGTTACAAACCTACCCCCCTTAAGATGAATCTCGCCCTCGAGATTCGGGTTGGCTAGAAAATAGGTGCGGATGGTCCTTGCGAATATCCTCCTCTCGCTCCTAGGTGGCTTTCTCCTTAGAATGATGACTCCACTGAACTTTGCAAAACTTGATCACCTTGTTGCGAGTGACTCGGCTATCAAACTCAAGAATCTTAACTGGCTTCTCCTCATAGGTCAGATTATTATCCAGCTGAATCGCCTCCAAAGTTATCAGATTATTCAACGGTATATCACCATCTCAAAGATGGCACTTCTTCACCGTGATACGTGAAACACATCGTGAACTCCCGAGAATCCTTCCGTAACTCCACTTGTAGGCAACTTCTCCCATCCATTCCAAAATACGATCACGGTCCTACAAATCTCTGAGCTAACTTTCCTTAACTCCAAATCGCTTTTACTCCCCTCAAGGGTGATACTCAGAATAGGCTCGCTCTCCAACTTCATAAGTTACTTCCTTGCGTTTTGAATCACAGAACTCTTCATGTCTGGATGAGCAATCTTTAGTCCGCTCTCGATCGCTTTAACCTTCTCCTCTCGATTCCTTGATCAAATCTGGTCCAAACAACCGACGGTCTCCTACCTCGTCCCACATCAATGGTGTTCTACATCTGCGTCCATACTGAGCTTCGAATGGTGCCATCTTCAAACTAGCCTGGTAACTATTGTTATAAGAAAACTCTGCGTACAGACGCAAATTGTCATCCCAACTAGATCCATAATCTAGCGCATAGGCTCTCAACATATCCTCTAGAATCTGCTGACTCTCTCTATCCGCCCATCCGCTCTGCGGGTGAAAAGTCAGATCAACTCCAATCGGGTTCCCAAGTCCGTGTAGCCGATGCCAAAACTTTGAAGTAAACCGGGTTCCTATCTCGACACGATACTCCTCGGAACTCCATGTAAACATACGATCCTGGTCATATATATCTTGGCCAACTTTGCACTTGTATACGCTTGTTTTCACCGGATGAAATGAGCTACCTTAGTCAATCGATCCACAACTACCCATATAGAATCATATCCGCCTTGGTTACGGGTAATCCGAATAAAGTCCATACCAAGTTTATCCCACTTCCATTCGGTATTGGCATAGGTCATAATAATCCTGCCGGCTTCGATGTTCTGCCTTCACTCTCTGACATACATGACACACAGCTACATACTCGGCAATATCCTTCTTCATTCCAGTCCACCAGAAATGTTCCTTCAAGTCCAAATACATCTTAGTGTTTCCGGGGTGAATCGAGTATGGTGAGTTATGGGCCTCCTATACAACTCCCGTGAGGGCGTTTACTTGGCTCCTCCTAGGCACATGCCTGGATACATACTTAATCCTTTTTCCCTCTAGGGTAGTAAGATAAATTGACTTACTAGCACAGTCAATACTTCCTTCATACTTTGACATCCAGTCCATACCTAATATCACATCCAATCCTTGCGACTCCAAGATAATTAGGTCAGACGGAAATACATGCGTACCAATGATTAGGGGTATCTGGGTGCACCATCTGCTAGCCATGTACTCGATCCCATGAGCTCACTAAGAGGGTGTCCTAAGGGTTTGGGTTGGCAACTTAAACTTTTCCACAAATCCCCTTGATATGTATGAATGCGATGCACCAGTATCGAAAAGAACAATAGCGGTAAATGACTGAACCAAAAACTTACCTATTACCGCGTCCGGCTGCTCTTCAACCTCCTCCATGTTAACGTGGTTCACTTGTCCTTTGTTGAATGGATTGGGCTTCTTCCCTGCGCTCCCGTTTCCATTCCCATTCTTTCCTTCAGAGCAGTCATTGGCATAGTGTCCTGTCTTCCCGCACTTGTAGCAAACAACTTGGCTTAAGTCTCTCTTTGCGGGTGTGGATGGGTTAGAGCGGTTCTGATTATTGTTGGCTCCATTCCCATTCCCGTTCTTTGCACCATTATGGTTATGCGATCCTCCTCCAGCATGGTTATGTCCTCCATGGTTATGAACAAGTCCTCCTTCGTTCGGGGTCAAACGAGGCTTCTGGTGGGCTCCTGAATTGTATTTTCCTTGTCCATACTTCCTCTTACGATTATCAATCTGCTGTTGCTTCCCTTCAATCATCAGGGCCTTATCTACCAACTTCTGGTAGTTGTTGAAGGTTGCTACCATCAACTGCATACTCGTCTCATCATTCAGCCCTTCCATAAACTTCTCCCCTTCATGCATCTGTGGCCCACATCATCGGGGGCATAACGTGATAACTTGCTAAACTCATCCACGCATCGCCAACAAAGACGATTCTCTGGCGAGGTTGCGAAACTCACGCTTCTTCATCTGCATAGCTCCAGTCGAGACATGGGCAGTGCGAAAAGCCTGCTGAAACTGAGCCCATGTGACAGTGTCGATAGGATAGGTGGTCGTGAAATTAGCCCACCATGCTGCTACAGTCCATCCAGTTGGTGTGCGGCAAAACGCACCTTCTCAAAGATCTCAGCATCCAATGGTGGTTAACTCCTTCCAATACGACGAGCCAATCATCTCGCAACTATTGGCTCGATGCTCTTTGGAGAACACCGCGGTCAGAACCTTAAGAAACGGGCGAGGTAATCCATCGGCGGCGGGTTGTTGTTGTTGGCATTGTTGTTATTGGCATTGCCTCGTTCTAAACTAACAATCGCATCGGGGCATTCTCCGCCGGATCAACTGGGTGATCTCCGTGGGAAAACAAACTCGGGGTCTCTCCTCAAAGGCATCTGATGGGTTTAGATGGAAGAGATTTAGAATAGAAAAAGATCTAGGGGAGAAACACTACCCATATGTATATGAGGCAAACACAACCATTCATTCAATCAATCAAGCAAGGGCATACAAAACGGTCTAGGACTATCGCAAAAGTGCTCACTACTACTAGTTACATAGGGGAAAATGCTATTATCATATGGCGGTCATCTAGAAATTTTGATCGGTGGAAGACTCCATGATGTCTGCTCCAGCTTCATCTTCGTAATCATCATCACTTGAATCCGAGTCGGTGTCGTCGATGATGATGTAGTTGTCCGGACGTATGAGGTCTTCTTTTGGAACTGGTCCTCCCATGAAAATTCCGATCTTCTCGACTAGGTCGTCATTCTTCTCCAATAGCGTCTTGATTTCCTCCTCATATCCATCGCATGTGAACTTAAGTTCTTCCTCCAGCTCGATGATCCTGGTCTTCGCCTTCTTCAACTTGATCATGTCTGCGCACATCTGGTTCTCCTGACGTCGAATGTGCTGGTTTTGCTCCTGGATAAAGGCTGCGACAGATCTATCCTTCCTGGTGCTGATCATCTCCCATTGTTCATCTCGGCGCCCACATATTTGATAGGTGGTATCCTCAAGTTCCTTGTTGTAGATTTCTCCAATGCGTCCGCATGGTAATATGAGCTGCCATACTTTGCCAAGGCACCAAGTGGGTGCTTCAAAGAAAATTCTATGGGTTTAGAATTTGGCGAGAACGTTCTTCCCGAACTCAGATTTGAATCATCCAGCGCTTTTCTTCCTGTAGGGTGGCGTTGTTCGTCCCAAAGAAGCTTGGTATTCCAATATTCAAGTACCTAGTGACTTCCTTCAAGTGGCGCCCAAAAGGTGTGTCTTCATCCCACAGTGCAAACTTGGTCTTCATCTCCTTCATCCTAAAGAGTGGAAAGAGAAGAGGAGTCGAAATGAGAAGAGAAGTGTGACCTATGTTTTATCTTAGTGGTCGTGTCCTACTCTCGGCAGTGCTCGATACCATCTTGTAGCGACCCGACCTCGAGATGGTCAAGTCTCGTGCTCGTGTGTCATCCTCGATCAAGAATGCCGACACCACACAAGATTTCAAGGATTTATAACATAGTAGCAATCACACACTTATTCCATCGAATGTCTCAAAAGAGAACTTATTACAATAATATGGCTTAAGGCCATCTAATGCGATAACAAATGAAGGCTTGGAAGATAAAGTGAGTCCATCAACTCCAACGGCATAAGCGAGCTGCACGCAACGACCTCACTTAACCTTACTCCTCGTTCAAAAGTCTGCAACATAATACGTTGCAGCCGAGAATGGGTCAAGACATGGAATATGCCGCAATGTAACACAAAAGAGCAATAACAGAATAATGCTACTACTACATGCATATATGGCTGGTGGAAAGCTCTATGGTTACAGTTTTGCGAAAAGCCAATTTTTCCCTACTACAAAGGAATCAGTTTTAATTTAACTATCATGGTGGTTGAAACATCATTTGAGAAGGTAAACCCCAACTCAATGATCCCAATTAAAAGTATTTAACAACCCAAGCAAAATTAATTTTAAGAGTGTTGAGATACATGCGAATACTCAAGTACTAGATACTCGAATTGTCCATAACCGGGACACGGCTAACCATGATTAGATTGTACACTCTGCAGAGGTTTATGACTTTTCCCATAAGACTCGATCGCCTCCGCTGATTCTCGCCCGCATGGTGTTTGAGAGACGGATGACCGAGACACGCCTTCGAAGCATTAACTCTCTACTCCGGGCAGACCATACCAAACCTACAAACCCACTACCTGCTGATCCACCTCTTCAAGAGCTTCACACAACTTACTCAAACTATGCTAGAGCCCATAGTAGCTTGCGGCTGCACACAGAAGTTTCTAGCATGAATAGACTCAGTTCCCTTTGAGCCTGGGTGGCGGTCCATAGGAGAATCACACGGTAACCCCGGGATTTCCAAAAATAAAACATGCAATCACTGGTAACCCCAGGTGCCTCAATCCACCCAGATGTGTATTAAAGTTGCCACCTTAAGTAAACCATTCATTAACAATCTCACATCTGTCATGGATATCACTCAAACCCGATCCACGTCTACGAGCATAGCATGGCAATATAAGCATAACGTAGAAGTAACTCCCAAGGGTTTGATAATAAACAGGGCAATAGGTTCTACCTCATCAACTACTTCCCAATACCCACATGTTAAAGGCATCCTAATCATGCAATGTTTGAGGATTGAATCTAATGCATAAAAACTGGGTATGAAAAGAGTATGATCAATGTGTTACTTGCCTTGCTGACGATCCGGGTATCCTAGAGACTCGTAGTAACACGCTTCGCACTCCGGGAATTCTAGCGCAAGCAAACAATAACATACATAAGCAACAATCAAAGATGCACAAGTGGAACTCCAAATAAAAGAGTCTGACCGGAGAGTTCAACTTAAGAACTCCGGTTTGCAAAAAGAATCAAACCAAACAAATCAACGAAACTCAAACGACAAAAGAAACAACTTCGTTTTGCTATTCTGGATCTAGGTCAAATTTTACAGAAGAAAAATCTTGTTTGAGTTGATTATTCGGAAAGAGGGTTTCGAGATGAAACTCCAGGTGCTTGAATCGCCTGATTCCGATAAACGAGCGAAAAGAAAAACAGGTTTGAAAATCAGATCAGAAATCGCGATCAGAATAATCGCGGAATAAATCCGATAAAAAGAAAAACGACGAACTGCTAAACGGACGAACGTTCGTTAACAGAAACTAAACAGAGAACACGTTCGTTAAAATGAACGGACGAACGGACGTTCGCTAAACAAATAAACCGGGAAAAATAAAATAAACCGATCTAGAAAAAAAACGATCTAGGGTTTTCAAAAAAAAACCGAGGGGTTTATTTTAAAAAAACGCGGCGGATCGGTACCTCCGGCGCTCATCCGCGGGCGGCGGCTCGCGGGGCTTCGGATGGCGGCGGGCTGGCAGCGGCGGTGGCGGAGCGGCGGGCGCAAGCGGGTGGTGGGCGGCGGGCGGGGCTTTATAGAGGGGGGGCTACTGGCTTGGGCGAGGGGCGCTGGTGGAGTCCGGCTCGGACTTCGCCCTCGGCGTCCGTCTGCGATGGCTGTGCTGCTGAAGGCGGCGGCGCGGGGCTGGGCCTGCCTTTCGGCTAGGCCTTGCCCGGTCGGTATGAGGTTAATTTTTTTAAAAAAAAACATTCCCCGAAGAAAATTCCTAGAAAAATAAATAAAAACCTAAAAATTCCAAAACAAGTTTTCTCCGTCTAAATAAAATATTTAGAACAAGATGAACTTTTCTTGGCCCCTAAAATGCAATTTTTAAAATATGCAACATTTTTCTAGGAGCAATAAAATCCCGAATAAATCAAATAAAATCCCAAAAATGATTTTAACATTTTTCCTCCGATATTTCAATTATTTTGGAGAAGTCATATTATCTCCCCTCATTTATTATTTTAAAATGAAATATTTTTCCGGAGAGAAAATAATTAAAATCAAATCCTCGTCTTCACTATTTGATAAAAAATCAAATATGAAAATTAGAAAATCCCCAACTCTCTCCGAAGGTCCTTGAGTTGCTTAGGATTTCGAGGATTGCAAACGAAAAAGCAGTGAAATATGATATGCATGGATGATCTATGTACAACATGCCAAATTGGAAATTTGGGATGTTATAGTTAGCTCATGAAACTATCTACGAAGATCATCGAGAACTTTTAAGGGCTCATGGGAAGTTATGCTTTGAAAAGCTCAATCTTGAGCAAGAGCATGAGTTCTTAAAAGCAATCAATGACGATCTTCGCAAGAAAAGTTCTTCTTACGTTGCCAAGCGTTTACTCCTATCTACTTACATGCCTCAAGTCAAGTCTAATAACAAGCACAAGAAAGATACTTCCTCTAGTAGTAACAATAATAATGTCAAATCCAATATTGTTGCTTCTAGTAGTTCTCTTGATTCCACTAATGATTCTCTTAGCCAAGTTACACTTGAGCAAGAAAATAGCTTATTGAAGGGAATTATAGAGAAAGGTGTTTACAAGAGCCTTGCTGGGAGTAAGCAATTCAAGGAAATTGTACGCAAGCAAGGAAGGCACTGGAAGAATCAAGGTGTTGGCTTTGAACGAAAGTTCAATGCTAATGGAGTTGAGTGGGAAGAAGATCAACACCCCAAGACAAAGTTTGTTCCTCAACAAGAGAAGTATGATCCTACTTCCTTCAAGGGAACACAAGCTCAAGATGATCTTCCACCACAAGACCACAAGAACAAAGGCAAGGACAAGCTTCAAGAAGAGATTGATGCATTTGAAGAAGCGCCTAAAGCCTCTTTCAAGTGGGTCCCCAAGACTACGTCAAGTTCTACTTCATCTAGTACAACTACAACTCCAAGGATTCCCATCAAGATGATGTGGATCCCGAAGAATAAGAACTAGAGAGTTCTTGAGGGTGACTCCGCCAACATTCTTCACTCATATCATTTTGGCAAGGACAAGTGCAATCAACTTCCACATCTTGCACTAGTTCAAGGAGTCACAAACCCTCATGTTGGTAAGACAAGGGACAAGGTAACTTAATGAATTCATGGACATCATTTTGTGTGTGCATCACTCTATGTCTATGGATATTCTTGTTTGTTCCTTGTGGGACTAACCCATGTAGGTAAGTTGAAAGTGCAACTCACTCCAAAGGATTGCTCCAAATGATCTACATCAACATTGAGCATCTACATCTTCAACACCTACATGAAGTCATCATCGACAAAACCCAAGGTTAGTTCATCCCTCTAAGGGGGATCTCACATCTAGGGGGAGTTAACTCTAAGAATTGAGTCAAAGCAACTCTAATGGTGTGAACACATTAATGCATTATGTAAAAGTGGTAACCCCACTTGAGCTTAAACAATGAGTATGACCTATGATCAAATGTTCTCATTTGACTCCTAAGTCAATATACTCATATATAGATGACCTAGTCATCGCCAAATTGCTTGATAGATGCTAGAATTGGTTGTGCATGCTTTGCCACATATTTCATTTTCTATCTTATTGTGTGAGCATGTTGGTGCATATTTTACTCATTCAAGGACATCCACTTGTTGTTTTGATTGTTTGGTTTCTTTTCTTCTTGCCAAGTGGATGGACAAGAATGCCTAAGAACCTTCTTTAGCTATCTATGCTTTTTCTCATCTCAAACTCTATTCGTGCTACATCACAAAATTTGATCAAGTCAGATTCGAACCACTCTGTGTGGGGAGCACTCGGAGTCCCCGATTCGTCATAGACTTAAACTTCCAAAACCTCTTTGTGATTCTCGGTCTGACCGATTCTTCCATTTCAGTCCTACCGAGATCACCAAGTTGATCTGAGTTTTCAATCTTGGTGCAACCGATTTGAACTTTTCGGTCTCACCTATTTGTCAGAATCGAACACGCTTATGCATCTCGGTGCCACCGAGTTGTTCCACTTTCGGTCACACCGACAGGGTCGGGATATATATAGCCACGGGCAAAAGTTTGGAAATTTCTCCGAAACCCTTCGCCCGCGCAACAACTCGCTCTGCCATTGTGGTCTCCGGATCGTCTCCTCGCCGCCAGCAGCCTCCTGTCGCTGGTCTTCATCGCCGTCAATGGAATTCATCCCCGCCGTTGCCGCCGTAGCAAGTCCACCGCCAAGTTAGGGTATGGACTTGATCTTTGTGCTATCCAAGTCTGATTCCTAGCACATTGTTTTCATATCGATTCTTGCCACAATTGAGATTCTTCTATCCAACCAAAATAGTCCATAGATTAGATGTGATTCAAATTTTTAGGGTTAGGTTTCCGCCGAAACCATCTCGGACCCACCGAGTTGAAAAACTCGGTCTCACCGATTTGGCTAATGCCATTGCACTAGTGACTCTCGGTCCAACCGAGAATTACTAATCGGTGCGACCAATTTGAAGATTCTGTGAAACCCTAGCAGTCTCGGTGCCACCAAACTGAAACTCGGTCCAACCAAGATCATCAGTTTAGGTTCCAAAACTGCTTCGGTATCACCGAGTTTGAAAATCGGTTGATCCGAAATGCTTTCTATGGAAAACTTCTATGGAAAACTAAAACTGAACTTTTGAACCATTCTTTTGCAAAAAATCTCTGTATTTTGTGATGCTCATCTATTCTATCTCATCTATAACTCTTCACAGGTCGTGAGTCGACTTTTGTAGTATGTCCGATCGAGTGACAAATGTAACAGTCTCAAGAGCACATGGACTTGAGTGAGGGCACTAGTCCCTTAACTTCAAATGATGGGAGCGAAGTACTCCTAGCAACTTGCCTAAGGCTGCAACTAGGCAAAGGAGGAAGAGAACCTCGACTCAGAGGATGAGGATTACAAAGTCGAGGAGGATGAGGCCACTTCCAAGAAAGTGGTGCTCAAGAAAGAGTATGGCTCTGCACAAAGCACAAAGCCAAGCCTCAAGAAGAAAGTTCTCGCCAAGAGAACTCCAATGCCAAAGGCCAGAAGTCCACTCAAGTGCCACTCAGACTCAACCCAAAGTGGCACCTGCAAGGAAAGAGCCACCATCAAAACCTCGAAAAGTCCCCACTGGTGCAACGATGGAGTTCACAATTGAATCAGAGGATGATGGTGATCAGGATAAGAAAAAGAAGAGAGCTAGAACCACAACCGCCAAGGTCCTTGGAAAGCCCTCGATGAGAAGGGATTCGATGAAGAGGAAGAGGATGTCGCACCAGCTCCTAAGGCAGCTAAGCTTATGGGAGATGCAATCGATCGGGGCTGCAACATCCAAGCCCAAAGATGCACCCAAAGCTGCCTCCAAGGCCAAGCAAGCTCCAAAGAGGAATACTAGGAGTATTCCAAATGCAGAAAAGAACAAGGCCCCAAAGCCCAATGTTGCGTAATATGAAGATGAAGAATGTCAGTCCTTAGAAAGCTCAAGCCCAAGATACTGACCACAATGATGCCCATCCGTGGTGAGGACATGAGAATCGGGAAGGATTCAGGGCTGAGGCTATGGAGGATGGAAGATCCATATGCTTCAA
Source organism: Aegilops speltoides (assembly GCA_021437245.1). Lineage (NCBI taxonomy): Eukaryota > Viridiplantae > Streptophyta > Magnoliopsida > Poales > Poaceae > Aegilops > Aegilops speltoides. The sequence continues at coordinate 128,695,470 of CM038142.1, read as the reverse complement.
GAAGAAGAACTGCTGTTGACTACAGGTTCCACACAAAGGAACAGCAGGACTTTTATGAGACCATTCTGTTGGACAAGAAGCCCATTGTCTATGATATGAGGTGGGTTGACTGGAAATTCATTAGAGAGAATGAGCAGCACTACCCTATAGTAGAGGAGAGCTTTATTGCTTGTGGAGTGGCAGATTTTGTTGGACAGAAGTTCACCAACTGGAATGATGAGCTTATCATGCACTTCTACTCCACAACACACTTTTATCCAGATGGTAGAATTGTGTGGATGTCAGAAGGTACTAGGTACCAATCCACTGTTGAAGAATGGGCAAGTCTGATCAATGCCCCCAAGGAAGAAGAGGATGACTTGGACATATATGCAAAGAAGAAGTTGGGTCACAACTCAATGGCTCACATGTACAAGGAAATTCCTGACAAGGCAGTTGAGACTCACAAGTTTGGATCAGTTCACTCTCTGCTATCAGGATTGGCAACCATCAATTGGATTCGGAGGCATACTTTGTTGCCCAAGTCAGGTGACCATAACATGATCAGAGGGCATGCCATCAACATGCTGCATGTGTTTGATGTGCCACAGAAGTTCAAAGTCATGAGCCCGATCATTGAAACAATCAAGAGGACTGCATCAGATCAGAAGAGGAGCTGTGGATATGCACCTCAGATTGAAGAATTGATCAACTCAAAGATGGGCATAGGGAAATATCAGTTGGATAAGGAACATTTTCCAATTTATCCAGACTTTGAGGACAATGAGGTTGTCATGAATGAAGATGATCCACAATCACCCAAGCTCAGAGAAGAAGGAGAAGGCAAAGAAGGAGAAGGCTGCCAAGATGCCAACTCAAGAGGAGGCATCTCGAGTATTTCTTGAAGACCAAACGAGAGCAGCTTGGTTACTTGATAGCATCAACTCGAGGATTGAGAAGGGGTTGGCCACCCTATCTCAAAACCAGAGAGCCTAAAGAGAATCATGGAACAAAAGTTCTATGATCTAGATGTCAAGGTAATGGCGAGATTGATCACAGTTGAGCAAGCAGGATGACATGCAGGAGAGGAAGGGCAAGACAACCACCAATGTGTTTGCCAGAGTGCCCAGAGCCCAGAGGATGCTTTCAAGGTTCGTGATGACACTAGAGCTATAACTTCAAAGACTAGCTACCGCCCAACAGCCCAAAGCAACCAGCTCCAAAGACCAACTCCTCCAAAGACTCTACTTCAACTGAAGCCTTCGTCCAAGGAGCTATCGAGACACCACCACCGTAAGATCAAGCCCGAGAGTCGATCTAGCACTATGCATTTTCTATGAACTTTTGGTAACTTGTTGCCAAAGGGGAGAAAATGTATAGATCATAGGCTTCGAGAGAGTGTTGCTTTTATTCTCTCTTGCTTTATTTGGTGGTTTTTCAAACTTTGTTTGCTTTTGGTTGAGATACTATGCTGTGAGACATTGATGATCACGTGTTTGATCATAAGCTACACTTATACATGCTTGATATTATCCTATCTATCTTATGTGATCACTCACTATTCTTGGTGATGAGTGCATGTATTCATTGTTTATTATTTTGAGCGCTCCACCAATATGTATGTGACATGGAAGAGTAACCCATGAGCCTAATTCATTGTGCATTTGCAGTCCAAAGCAAATCTTAAACTATGCACAAATTTAGGGGGAGCTCTTGCTTATCACATACTTCTCAAAGCGACGATGTTATTCAATCTTATTACCATTTGTCAGAGCTTTGATATATATGTTGTCATCAATTACCAAAAAGGGGGAGATTGAAAGTGCAACTATCCCTAGGTGGTTTTGGTAATTAATAACAACATATAGCTCATTGAGCTAATGCTATTCCAAGACTATTATTTCAGAAAGCTCAATGAATGGCATGGCATGGATGATGAAAGTGGATCCTCAAAATACTAAGGACAAAGGATTGGCTCAAGCTCAAAAGCTCAAGACTCTTCATTTTACATTTTAGTGATCCAAGATCACATTGAGTCTATAGGAAAAGCCAATACTATCAAGGCGGGATGAGGTGTTGCTTAATGAGCCTCTTGCTTCAATGTGCTTAGTGATATGCTCCAAAACCCTCAACTACTTTCCCACATCCACATATGACCTAAACCCAAAGCCAAAATCGGTCACACCGAATTTCCTATCCGCGCCACCGATTCCAAAAGTCATAGCCACCGCCACAAACCCTAAGCAAATCGGTCTTACCGATAGGGATCTCGATCTCACCGAGATGGGGTTGCAATCTCTCTTTCCCTTCGTAACGCTTCAGCCTAACCGGTGAGCGATCATCCCACCGAGATTGCAATGTAAACTCTCTGCTTCTTTTGTAACATTTCGTCTCACCGAAAAGTGCAAATCGGTCCCACCGAAGTTTACGACCAACTCTCCGAAAGCTTATTACCAAATCAGTCTCACCGAAGTTTGTGTAATCGTTTACCGAGATTACGTTATGCCCTAACCCTAACCGAATCGGTCTCACCGAGATGCATGTCACCCCACCAAAAATCACTAACGGTCACTAGGTTTACTAATCGGTCCGACCAATTTAACAATTCGTCCCACCGAGTTTGGTAAATTGTGTGTAACGGTTAGATTTTGTGTGGAGGCTTGTCGGTCCACCAAAAATCACTAACGGTCACTAGGTTTACTAAATCGGTCGACCGAATTTAACAATTCGGTCCCACGAGTTTGGTAAATTGTGTGTAACAGTTAGATTTTGTGTGGAGGCTATATATACCCTCCACCTCCTCTTCATTAGTGGAGAGAGCCATCGAACGAACCTACACTTCCAACTTACCATTTATGAGAGAGAACCACCTACTCATATGTTGAGGCCAAGATATTCCATTCCTACCATATGAATCTTGATCTCTAGCCTTCCCCAAGTTGCTTTCCACTCAAATCTTCTTTCCACCAGATCCAAACCCATTGAGAGAGAGTTGAGTGTTGGGGAGACTATCATTTGAAGCACAAGAGCAAGGAGTTCATCATCAACACACCATTTGTTACTTCTTGGAGAGTGGTGTCTCCTAGATTTGTTAGGTGTCACTTGGGAGCCTCCGACAAGATTGTGGAGTTAAACCAAGGAGTTTGTAAGGGCAAGGAGATCACCTACTTCGTGAAGATCTACCTCTAGTGAGGCAAGTCCTTCGTGGGCGACGGCCATGGTGGAATAGACAAGGTTGCTTCTTCGTGGACCCTTTGTGGGTGGAGCCCTCGGTGGACTCGCGCAGCCGTTACCCTTCATGGGTTGATGTCTCCATCAACGTGGATGTACGATAGCACCACCTATCGGAACCACGCCAAAAACATCCGTGTCTCCAATTGCATTTGAATCCTCGAAACCCTTCCCTTTACTTTCTTGCAAGTTGCATGCTTTAATTTCCGCTGCCTATATACTCTTTGCATGCTTGCTTGAATTGTGTGATGATTGCTTGACTTGTCCTAAAGTAGCTAAAATCTGCCAAACTCTAAAATTGGGAAAAGGTTAAGTTTTTATTGGTCAAGTAGTCTAATCACCCCCCTCTAGACATACTTCAAGGTCCTACAGAAACCCATGCATGCATGAATATAATGGAGATCTGCGCGTTGTGGTTTGGAAACGAGCATGTTGTAATGTATACACATTGAACAAGGTCAGACTGATTTGAATTTGAGATATCGATGGTAGACATCGTTTGGCCACATTGCATCCGTGCATGGACACACTATTCTAGTTGGGGATGATGGGTGGCTTTCGCATCACATATCTATATCTATACCCCTATATATATATATATATATATTATATTTTATATTTTTTATATAGTGTGCGGGTAACTTTAACTTTGAAAGATGGTCGTTGGATGAGGCGAATCCGATGGTGTAGAGATGGCAAATTTGAGCACTACTGGCCGTTGGATATCATCTAGATTCCACCAGATTTTGCCACATGTACAATCTAGAAGACTCCATGGTTGAACTTAAGCATAATGCACAAACCTCAAAACACAAGCACTTCTTCTTTGTTCTAGAATCTTCCGTATCAGAATTGCCCAAATGTTTTTCTACACGATTTGCCATTATTTGTTTTTATTTTATGGCTTACAACGCACAATTCCATGAATCTTAAAATAGATTAGCTTTCTTATAAAAACTAGATGATTTTGAATGAAATGAACTATAAGAATTAAACAAACATCTACATCATGCAAAAATGAATCAAAGCTTACATGCTATAATGTGGTATTTATTCATAATTATGTTGCCAAATCTCATACGTGCAATGCATGTGTACCTTACTAGTATAAATGGTGTTTGTGTGTGTGTGTGTGTGTTGTGCGAGTTAAACACATTGTATGTAGTATATCATACATGGTTTAGATTCCGGACATCTAGCTAGAGCATACATGTACTATGATTTGAATTCAACACAAAATGGATACATATATTTGAATTTGAGATCGTAGGTACATGTAATTCGTATTTATATAGGAATTTACTTCTCCTATATTCATGTCATGTGTTGTGAAGATAATATTTAGATAGTTGAATAACTAACCCGAGTACAATCCCATTCAAACAGGGAAAATGTACTCAAATTTAGTCCATATGCTAGACAACACACATTGTTTTTTTATTGCTGAGGGAAGTGCAAATTGTTTTGGTACTGTACACGTTATGTTTGTTATCTCTTTTTTTTAGTTTTTTTGTTGTATTTGAATGCATTTCTAGTAATATAGTAAAACGGGACATGGCTCTCTCTAGTGATGAGGTGCGAATTGTCTTCTTTTTTGGGTACACGTTAAGCTTGTTCTCCTGAAATTTCAAGCCGCGCCTTGTTATGCCGAAATTCCAAGTTAGCGTCTCTGTCTATCGTGCTGCAAAACTCCCGCCTCTTCAACGCGCACCTTGTTACCCCAAAATATTTAAGATATATCTTTGTCTCGTTGTGCTCCGACAACTCCCTCCATCTCAACCCGCACCTTGCTATTCCAAAATTACAACGCGCGCCAAAAACTCCAACCTCCTATGAAATCCCGACACGCGAAATGCCCGTGGTACCTGTCGGTGTCAAAATCGGCGGATCTCGGTAGGGGGTCCCGAATCGTCGTCTAGGCGGATGGTAACAGAGACAAGGGACACGATGTTTTTACCTGTGTTCGGGCCTCTCGATGGAGGTAAAACCCTACTCCTGCTTGATTAATATTGATGATATGGGTAGTACAAGAGGGGATCTACCACGAGATCAAGGAGGCTAAACCCTAGAAGCTAGCCTATGGTATGATTGTTGTAATGGTTGTACGTCCTACAGACTAAAACCCTCCGGTTTATATAGACACCGGAGAGGGCTAGGGTTACACAGAGTCGGTTACAATGGTAGGAGATCTACATATCCGTATTGCCAAGCTTGCCTTCCACGCCAAGGAAAGTCCCATCCGGACACGGGACGAAGTCTTCAATCTTGTATCTTCATAGTCTTGGAGTCCGCCGATGATGATAGTCCGCTATCCGGACACCCCTAGTCCAGACTCCTCAAGAGCCCTCGAACCGGGCTTCAATGACGACGAGTCCGGCGCACATATTGTTTTCGGCATTGCAAGGCGGGTTCCTCCTCCGAATAATTCATAGAAGATTGTGAACACCAGGATAGTGTCCGCTCAGAAAATAAATTCCACATACCACCATAGAGAGAATAATATGTACACAAGTTCAATCTGGCGACGTATTTTGTGGTGTGACGTCACACCACAACCAAGCCTTTACTTGAATCATTTTTGTTATACCACCTCGGTAGCGTTTAGCGGCGGTTTCCTTGGCACGCCTTGTCGAGCGGATCGTGTTCCCCTTATTCCGGATTCCCATCAATACGGACGTGGGTAACCCAACCGCGCCATTGATTGTGGCGCTTGGGAGATAAGCGAGTTTTACCAGTGGTGGGGACACATAGTCTTCGTCGCCCATATATAAGGGATAAGGATCCACCTTTTTACCTCGCCTTCTTCCTCCTTTGCTTATCCATCTCCACAAGACTCGAGCTCCAGCGCCCAAGTCCGCACATCTCGCCTCAACCTTCTCCAGCCATGTCCAGAGCGGGAGGCAAGTGGGCGGCCTCCTCCGTTCTGAGGGCACATCGAGAAGCTGCGCGGCGCCGATACTGTCCCAACATCATCACAAGAACGGCTGCCCGATGAGGGGCAACTCATCCCCACCCCAGCCCCATGAGAGGGTCGATTTCTTCCCCACTTCCTCCATGGACTGGGCTTCCCACTTCATCCCTTCGTCCGGGGGCTCATGTACTACTACGGCCTGGACTTCCACGATCTGGCGCCAAACTTCATCCTCAACATCTCAGCGTTTATCATCGTGTGCGAGGCCTTCCTCTGCATCCAGCCTCACTTTGGCTTGTGGCTAAAGACCTTCAATGTCAAGCCGAAGGTGGTGAAGGGCGTCCAAGCAGAGTGCGGAGGCGCCATGGTGGGAAAAATGCCCAACGTCACCTGGCTTGAGGGCGCCTTCGTGGAGTCCATCAAAAGGTGGCAATCTGGGTGGTTCTACATCACCAAGCCGCGTGACCCTAAATGGGCAGTGGCCCCCGAGTTCAGATCTGGTACTACCATGCAGCTCACCTCCTGGAAAGAGAAGGGCTTGCTATGGGGTAGTTCGAGGAGCCGACCGACTCCATCTGTCTCTCTGCACTCGTGAACAAGAAGCTTAAGCTTGTCAACGTGATCCGTGTCATGCTCGTCCGCCGGATTCTCCCCGCCAACAACGGGCCTTCAATCAGGGAGTTTGATCCGCACAAGACCGACCTCGAGCGGGCTCTTCACCGACGCACGGTTGCACGGAGGGTGTTGTTCAAGGGCGGAGAGGTTCCACATCCGCAATCAAGATCGCGGATTCAGGGGCAGCGCCCGGTCGGCGAGGTAAGCTATGTTATCCTTTATGGGACACTCATTTCTTTCACAGTTTGACTCTATGTGGGATCTAAAAACTCCTAATGCCTTTAACAGGACTGGCAGAAGACGTCCGGACAGGTTAACTGTCCGGCTCCCCTTCCAGAAGACCCAGCGGACACCCGTTTGACGGGGCTGCTAGTCCCGGCACTTTACGTGGTGCCGGAGAAGAAGGCCAAGAAAAAGGCCACGGGAACCCGAAGGAGTTCCCGGCGCCAGGTGGTATCGGGCTCATCGTCGATGACCCCGAGGCGGACTCCTCCCCCGAGGAGGAGGAGTAAGAAGCCTCTCCCCCAGCCGGGGGAGAGAAGAAGAGGAAGGCCTCCCCAACGGGGGCGGCCAAAGGGTACAAGAAAGGACGGACCCTCCCTCCTGACTGCTCCGCCAACGCCAACAACGGCGACGAGGAGTGGCCCTCAAGGGCCAAGCCCCTGCCAAGATCGTAAGTGTCCGAATTCCTGGATGATTTATAATTTCTCTTTTTGCCACGTGGTGTCCTTCTAACGCCGCATACAACTCAGTAGTCCGCCAGGGACGATCTTCCCGCTTCATCGAAGCGGGTCCTTGGCTCCGTCGGATATGGATTCCTTCCGACCGCCTCCACCCGCCGTGATGCCGATGACGCCGAGGTGGCATCCCGTGAGGGGACTCACCAGAGGGGAGGCTCCGAGGTGCCACAGGCAACCTCCGGACTTCAGACGGACTCCACACCGAACCCGCAGGGTTTCGAGTCCGAGGCGGCCCCTTTGTAAGAAGGGCAAGACTGTGACACCGGCGGCCGCCGTCCAATCGGAGGCGCCGGATAACTTGTTGGAGGTGCTCAACGGCGCTTCCATCGAAGAAGAACACCGCCTTGTCATGAGTGCGGTGATTGAAAGGTTCACTCGCCAAGAGCGGGCCGACCGAAGCTCGCAGCACCTTCTCTAACGTGCTTTGAGGTAAGAATTTTAAGACATGTAATATAATACCGCATAGACAGTAGCTCCTGATGCTCGGTTCGGTGTTTGGAAAGAAAAGCCGGGCTGAGGATCTTACAAAGATATACGCAGGAGTTCTAAAAAATATGTCAATATGGGATTGCAGGCGCGTTGCTGACCTCTGCCGTACTGACTGCAGAGGTCGATGCTTTGAAGCAGAACCTCGAGCACTCTGAGAGCGAGCTCGGCCGTGCCAAGAAGCATCTCGAGGACAAGGAAGGTGAGTGACACCGTATTGAATTTTTACCTTACAGAAAAGGATTTTGGTTGCAAGAGAAATAACAAGGATAACGTGGGTACTCCAGGGGCCACGAACGAGGTGGCGACCCTGAAGGAGGCGGTGTCTGCGGCCGAACGCAATGCAGCCGCAGAGCGAGCCGAGCAGAAGAAGCAGGAGGCGCGGGTGGCGGAGGTGCATCAAGAGCTCCAGGCTCTCATGGAAAAGCATGAGAGTTTGGAGCGCGACTCGAAGACTCGAGAGTCCGAGCTTGCCTCGGCTCTTGAGAGTGCCAAAGCTGCTAAGGCCGAAGCCCATAAGGCCCTCCAGGAGATTGAGGCGATGAAGAAAATAGCGGCGGGTAAGGCATTTTTCATGCAAAGCAAGCATGTGAATGTGAATTACCTGTTACTTACCCGAATTTGGAGCTCTCCAGGAGCGTTTGCAGATCTGCCTCGCTGCGTCGATGTCTTTGCCGCATTCTACCGGGCCGAGGAGGGAGCTCGACGGAGAAGGTCTTCGGTCTCAAGATCTTTGAGGCGGACATCCGGTGCCCTGAGCGACCAGGTGAAGCAGCTGGTCGAGCTCCTAAGGTAGCCGAACAGCCATGAAGGGCCTCATAGTTCGGCCAGGCCCAAGGAGGCCATGCCCGGAGCTACTTTGGCACAGTGCGGCGGCTGGTGGATGCGTGTCCACGGGTGGAAGTCGTCAAGCACTCCACCTGCATTGAAGGTGCCGTCGGGCCTTGCCCGTCAAAAGTGCATCGGGCGGGATGGATGCTGAGAAGCTTCTGACGGACGCGCCGCCGGCGGGCAAGGAGTATCGCACGCCCGAAATGTATTATAAGAGTGTCCTGAAGGGAGCCCGCATGATTGCGGATGAGTGCTCCAAGGATTTATTATTTGAGTAGAATCGCATATGTTATCCTGTGCGCTGAAAACTGTGTTCATATGCGCTAAGAAACGCTTATTAATTTAAAATATTACCTTCTGTGCGGCCGTTTATCGAATCTGAGAGATGGCAAGTCGTCGGCTTCAGCCCCCATGCCACTAGTGCTAGGGTGTTCGGGATAAACTTGAGCACTCTTGTTCCCATGTTTGGGTTCATCTAGCACTAGTGCAGAACCGGGCAATAGCACCGGTTCGTAAGGCCCTATAGTGCCGGTTCCATAACCGGCACTAAATTATGGTCACTAAAGGCCCCCCCTTTAGTACCGGTTCAGCACGAACCAGTGCTAAAGGGCAACCACGTGGCACGATCCACTCAGGGGCTCGAGTTTTTAGTACCGGTTGGTAAGACCAACCGGTACTATAAGGTTTGGGGTTTTTAGTTTTATGATTTCTTTTTCATTTAATTTTGTGTTTCCATTTTAATTCTTTTTAGTTTCTTTGGTATTTTACGATACTACACATTGTACACGTTATGCATATATATATATATATATAAATAGAATTTCTAGCTAGGAGAACCAATCATGCATATATATATCATCAATGTCTCACAAACCACCATATTAATTAATTCACACATACACACAAGTATAGCTATATACAATTTCTCCTACATATGCATGTTGCCTTCGGAGCCAGTGGCATTAGCCTAATTGGTGCCTTCGGAGCACGATGACAATTGAAGTGGTTTTCATGGGGGCGGTAGCGGGTAATAGAATTCTCCCTTCGGATTTATGACTTGGTCGAGCAAAAATCCTGCTATTTCCTCTTGAAGTGCTTCTACGCGCTCCGTTTCTAGGAGCTTCTCCCGCACCTCTTTGAACTGTTAAGAAGGAGATCAATATGCATGTGTATTAGTTGTGTGACTAGATATCGATAATGGTGTAAAAATTGTGAATAGTGTTCTGACAAGCGTACCCATTCCTGTCTTTGAGATCTGCTCCTTTCGGACGCCATCATGCGAATTGTTCTCGCAAACGCAGAATGCACACAGATTAGTCCCCTGCGCCTGCTTCAGGGCCTTTACGAGAATGGAATTTGATTAGATGATAATTAATCAAGCATGATAATTAAAGAGATGGCAGCTAGCTAGCTAGCTAGTACTACTTAATTACTCACCTTGGGTCGAAACCATTTAAGCTTTTGTTTCCATTCGCCGGGCATGACGCTGATGAACCTTGCCCAAGCCCTGCCCGCCGACAAAGAAAATGAATAAAGGGGTTATTAAATAGTTCATATCATGAAATGACGAACTAAATAGGCCGAGATATATAGTTAATAATGATTGAAATTACCCGTTGACTATCCCAAACAAGATGTTATAGTCAGTTTTTTCGAGATTAGTGAGTCCAAGATTTCAACTGTTCGTCGATACACAAGACCCAAGTGAAATCTGCATGCACACACGCTTGCATGTCTTAATTAAGCGGGCATATGTAACCAAAAACATGTAGCTAGCTAGCTAGTAGGCAAAAACAGAGAATTTGTAGTACAAGACAAGTGTGACTCACTTTGGAGTTGTAAGGAAGTAGTATATCTTCATTGTATTTGAGGCGCTTCAAGAATTCTAGCATGTTGTCCTCTCGCTCTTTTGTCGACGTTGATTTATCTTTCATGTGTATTCATTAACGGTGTTTGGGTCAATGAACCCAATGCCAAAGCGCCCACCTTTTCTCATTTCATACATCTTCATCCCGCATAATACCACGTAAAAGAATATAGTGAGGATAATTACGGTAATGATTGATCAAAAGGATCACTACAGCTAGCTTGAGACTTAAATTATAGAAAGAAATCACTTACGCATAATAGCAATCGACGATAGATTTGTCGAGTGCGTCTTGATTGTATAACTGAAACAGTTCAGTATACTCAACGGACACAACTTTCTCATGGAAGTAATGCTCCTCCTTGACATTCACCATGAGGGATAATCGATCTGAAATCTTGGTAATGTTCATGTACCATTGATGCAATTCATACATTCTTGTTGGGAGGTTCTTGGCCTTGTCTGGCTCGACCAAAGGTTGGCCCCGAACATATTTTCGTTTTATTTCATCCTCTCTAAGCAAAGGCATGGGCTCGATCTCGAGGAGTTGTCCAACAGGAAGTACAGGAGTTATATGCTCCTCCGTTATTACCACATTGCCCACCTCGGGAACATGCACTGTTTGCCCAAAATAATATTGGGCGCGCGTACTGTCACCTGTTGTTGGCACAACAAGCGAGGGGATCAATTGCGCCGCCTGTTCTCCCAGCTGGGGAATGGTTTTCCCGATTTTTTGGCAGCTACTTCTTGTTTGCTCGATCCCGATGTAGACGTGCTCGCCTCCCTTTGTAGACGTGCTCGATTTAACTTCCTGATGTGGTGCTCATAGTCTGTGTCAACAGGCTTGGGAGCTGGTGGTTGAGCCATACGAATGAAGTGGTCAATCATTTCCTCAGGCACTTTCTCCCTTCGCGGTGGTGGCGGTTTTGGTGCAAAATGGGCTTCCACCTCGGCCTTCGATATGGCTGTGATTTCCTCCTCGGACCTGTCATAAGACCTCTGCGGAAGAGGCGTGAGGCTTGGACCATATTTATATCGCTTGCCTCCGCCAGATTTCTGTACTACCTCGACTTCGTGCCGCCACGCACCATAGCTGCGGGTGCCTCTTCTGCGATTGCCGAGGCGGCGGAGACGGCCGACGGGCTGAGTTGGATGAGGAGGAGGGCTGAGGTTGTGCCGGACTTGGAGGAGGAGGGACGTCGACGCCGTGGCGGAATTGGAGGAGGAGGAGGGCTCGACACTTTGCCGGACTTGGAGGAGGAGGAGGGCTGACACTTTGCCGGACTTGGTGGACTTGTAGGAGCGGAGTCTGGCGACTCGGTGGCGGACTTCGACGAGGAGTCGGCCGACGCGTGTCGGTGGCCTTCAAAGATGATGCAATCCTTTTTCCATAGGATGATACGATGTTTGGCCTCTCCGAGAAAGCGCCGCCGTCACCTCCAAAATGTCAAGTCAGTAGCTCAATATGGTGGGTCCACCACCTCATCAACCAAGACACGAGCATAGCCCGCCGAATCGGGTTGCAATGGAAGGTTGCCTCGGGGATTTGTAAATGCAAAGCCGTCCGCCACCTTCATGGATATGTTCTTCATTTTGATGTGTAGCTCACGCTTAGTGTTCTCCGTGATGTCATCCACGGGTATCTACCCAACATTGCGTCATCCGGACGGAACCCACGCCGCTTCTCGGCATGGATGGGCGGTGCTATCCAATGCTGGATCATCCGCTAGCTGCTGCAACATTCCGAGACCCCTTTGATGGGTAAGTGAGTCGATCTGCTCTCGCCGCCGCTGAATTTGACCGCCAATTCCGCTTGACTTGCTTCTAGGCCTTGAAGGCGTTCATAGTCCCGCTTCCTCTGCTCCTCCTCCATCTTACTCTTCTTCTCTCCGCAATCTTCTTTCTCGCACGGGTTTTGTAGTCGGTGTTCCATTAAAAACCCCTCATACCACGGAATAGCGCCCTTGCCTCGTGTTCTTCCCGGTGTTCAGATTCCCAGAGCACGCGAAGCTCGTCGTTCTCTCTGTTGGGCTGGAACACCCCGATTGTGCCTCTTCTATTGCAACAAGTATCGCATCGTCGGCTCCTTCAGACTTGCCCTCGTCGAAACATTGCTGCCTCCGGTCCAACTCCCCCATGCGCATAGAACCAAGTCCCGACTGGGGCCAGCTCTTAGTAACCGGAGTGACACCTGCATCCTCCATCTCTTTCTCGACTTATCCCACTTAGGCATTGCCACCGCGATAGCCACCGCCCCACTTATGGAACTTATCCTTTTTTTTCGGCATTCTTCTTGTTTATTCTCGACCGTTCCTTAGCTAATTCCGAATCCTTGAATTTCATGAAATCGTCCCAATGAGCACCTTGGTTCTCTAGTGTTCCCTTGAATACTGGAGTCTTCCTTCCTCCCTTGACGTACTTCTTCCATTCACGATTCTTGTGGTTCTTAAATGCAATCGCCATCATCCTAAGAGCAGCCTCCTTGACTTTCTGCACATCTGCTTCTGTGAAATGATCTGGTAGGGTGAAATGTTCCATGAGAGTATCCCAAAGCAGATCTTTTTGATTCTTGTCGACAAAAGTAACATCTGGGCGTGGCTTTGCTGGCTCTCTCCATTCTTGAAGTTTGATCGGGAGTTGGTCCTTCACAAGAACTCCGCACTAACGAACGAACTTGTCCGCAATCTTCTTAGGCGCTAATGGTTTGCCAGTAGGGTTGCATGCCTCGATATTGTACTTTACGCCCTGCTTCAACTTTTTGTTCGGGCCTCGTTTCATCATTTTGCCTGAAGATTTGCTCAATCCGGATGGCTGAAAGAACAAAGATCGATTCGTTAATATATCTTCAAGTCATTTAAAACATGTGATGATCACCAGATGCCTGCTTATATAAATATATATACCTCGCCGGTCTTTGTTGTTTCAGGATCAACATGTTCTTCGTCATCGTCATAATCGTAGTTCATGACTTCATCAATTTGGTCGTCGCGATCGAATATCATATCACCCTCTCCGGTGTTGTTTAGAAATTCGGAGCCGTCATAATCTTCTTCATTCTGATGATCATCTGGCCCGCGTATCATATTGAACATGGTCTGTTCTCCCTCTTTGTCGGTATTGTCTGCCATAGCTTTTATTTAACTAATCCAAAAGAAATATAAAACAATTTAGTATTCAAATTACATCGTCTCGAATAATAGATATAAACTCGAATACATCGTCTAGAATAATAGATATAATCTCAATACATCGCCTCGAATAATATATAATATTGAATAGTACATCACGGCTATTAGCTAATAAAGATCGAATACTACGTAAGAATCTAGGACACTCGCGGTTCCTCCGCGCAAGGGCGGTGGACACCCAAAGAGAAGGAACCTCACAGATCATAGCTGAAGTGAGATCCTCAAGAAATCGCCAGTATTGGAGAACTCGCCGCCTCTAACGCAACCATGTAGCGATGGACGTGCTCGTCCTCCTCCTTGACACGGCGACGCACCACCTCCGGCGGGGCGGGTCCTTCTGCACCGAAATCGCCCACGCTAACGCCACCAAACGAGATCGAGGTCGACGACGGACTCGGGCCGGTTCCTCATCAAGCGGCGCGCCCTCCGAGCAGCACCTCCCAGTGCCAGCCAGCGGAGCCCAGTCCCGGACATGGGTCGGCTGGACGTCGTCGCGGACGGGTCGACGGCGAGGATGCGGGCCGGGCATCATCGAGAACAAATACTAGCTATATGCCCGCAAAAAGTAACATTTTTTTAATGATTGGATTTTGATAACTAAAATTTCTAACATTTCTATATAACACTAATTATTCTAATCTAAATAATCTAAATAACACTAAAATTTCTAACATTTCTAACATTTCTATATAACACTAATTTATAACATTTCTATTCAACACTAATTTCTAACTGATTAAACACTAATTATCTCCATCTAACATGCATTCATACATATATAATAGTGAAAAAATAATAATCTAAATAATCTAAACTAATTAAACATACAAAATACGTGTGTGTGTGTGTACTAATTAAACACTAATTATATAAACTAATTAAACATACAAAATAATAATCTAAATAATCTAAACTAATTAAAGACTAATTATATCCATCCAACATGGATGCTTGTGTGTGTGTGTACGGGCTCGGGGAGGGGCGGCGCCCATGGTGGCCGCCGGGGGCGAGGGAGAGGGGTTAGAGGGGGAGAGCTCACAGCGGGGGATGGTGACGGCGGGGACGGGGACGGCGCGACGGGGACAGGCCCGGGGCGGGGACGGAGACGAGGGCGGCGACGGGGACGGGGGCGGCGACGGAGGCGAGCGGCGACGGAGACGATCGAGGGTGGCAGCGACGGCGACGGAGACGGAAACAGAGGAATGAACAGAGAGGGAAAACGAAATTTTTGCACTCTAGTATATATAGAGGGCACCTTTAGTACCAGTTGGAGCCACCAACAGGTAATAAAGGCCTGTTTTGGCCAGGCCAAGTGGCGGGAAGCGACCCCCTTTAGTACCGGTGGTGGCACAAACCGGTACTAAAGGTCCTCCCTTTAGTACCGGTTTGTGCCACGACCCGGTACTAAAGGGGTCTTATTGGCAGAGTGCGGTCGGCAAGTTTAGTCCCACCTCGCTAGTCGAGGGCTACCGTGACCGGTTTATAAGCCCAGTCGGTAGCTCTCTCGAGCTCCTCTCCTAACCAGGCCTCACTGGGCCTACCTGTCCTCTTCGCCTAGTGGGCCCATCTGGGCCTTGGCCTGCATCCTGGCCCAACGAAAGGTTGTGTCGCTAGTCGTATGCAGGCCGCTTTGGCCCAGTAGGCGGGCTTTTTTTTCTTAATTTTTTTTCGCTTTATGTTTTTTGTTTTATTTATTTTTGAGTTGTTTTTTGCTGTATTTAGAGTTTCTTTGTGAATATTTTTGCTTTAGGTACAAAAAATTACAAACTTTCTGTTAGTACCGGTAGATTTCAAATTTGAATAGTTTAAATTTTAAATTATTTGAAATTTGTGTGAATCACTAGTTTGTGAATAACTTAAGTTTGAAAAAAGGTTTTTTCAGTGATTCTTTTTTCTTATGTTTAATATTAGTGTGTTTTATCATTATATTCAATTTAGTAATGCTTAGGTTATTTAAAAATGAAATGCCTTTGTAATAGTTCAGTTTTAAATGAAACCCCGATACTTGAAAGAGATTGTCCATTTTGTACACGGCGCATCCAGCTTTTGTCAGTAACCCTCTCTACTTTCTTGCACATGCTATTTGTATGAAATTATGATACCAAGCCAACTTTCAACCTTTTCTGAGTTCATTTGAATTGCTTTTCAATTTCAGGTCATTTAGCTGGAAAAAACAAGAAATGCATGAAAAGAATTTGTTTGCACATAAAATTTCTTCGCTTCAAATGACAAAACACATAACTACCCTAACTATTACAGACATTCCCTCCGGGTGTGAAACACGAAAGAAAGTGATGATAGTGAAGCCGATCACATCCTGCATCTTTGGGTGTGAAACTTTTTCTTCAGCGTGTGTCCCTTTGCGCCAGAACCATGGAAAATCTTCATCATTTAACGGGATGCTCGGGTCAATATTCACTGTGAATGGAGCAATTTCATCAAACTTTTCATAATCTTCTGACTTGTCTGTCTTGTCATCCACTCCCACGATGTTTCTCTTCCCAGAAAGAACTATGTGCCGCTTTGGCTCATCGTACGATACATTCGCTTCCTTATCTTTTCTTTTTCTTGGCTTGGTAGACCTGTCCTTCACATAGAAAACTTGTGCCACATCATTGGCTAGGACGAATGGTTCGTCTACATACGCAAGATTGTTGAGATCCACTGTTGTCATTCCGTACTGCGGGTCTTCCGTTACCCCGCCTCGTGTCATATTGATCCATTTGCACCGAAACAAAGGGACCTTTAAACCACATCGATAGTCAAGTTCCCATATGTCCCGTATATAACCATAATATGTTTCCTTTCCGTCTTGGTTTACGCATCAAAGCGACACCACTGTTTTGGTTGGTGCTCTTCTTATCTTGGGCGATCGTGTAAAATGTATTACCATTTGTCTCGTACCCTTTGAATGTCATTATATTCAAGATGGTAATCGGGACAGCAAGTACAGTCATCTTCAATAGAGGTGTCATGCATGGTACGTGTTCGCAACCACCGCGAAACTCCCGGTTTGTTCACGTGTAATCCAATCATCGACCGCTCGGGTGTTTGGAGCGTAGCAAATTCTTGTGTTCACCCATATACGGAGCCACCAAGGTGGAATTCAGAGAACTGTAGTGTGCTTCAAAGTGAGAGAATGTCCGTCCATACATATTATTTGTTCCTCCTAGCGTGCCTTTTCCATCCATCTCGCCCTTATGCCGCGATTCAGAACACCAATCGCTTAAGGTCGAATAAAGTCAATACAAAACTCAATGACCTCCTCATTTTGATGGCCCTTGGAGATGCTTCCTTCGCCTAGCACGGTTATGAACATATTTCTTTAAGACTCCATGAACCTCTCAAAGGGGAACATATTGTGTAGAAATACAGACCCAAAACGTTAATCTCTTCAAGATAGGTGAACTAGGACGTGCGTCCATGATGTTGAAGAAGGATGGTGGGAACACCAACTCGAAATCGACAAGACATTGCACCAAATCATTCTCAGAACCTTGTTATGATTTCGGATCGATTACCTTCTCGAGAGATTGCATTGAGAAATGCACATAGCTTCACAATGGCTAATCGAACGTTTTCCTAGAGAAGCCCCTCAATGCAACCGAAGCGATTGCGTCATAATCACGTGGCGATCATGAGACTTTAGGTTCTGGAACTTTTTCTCTGCCATGTTTATTATTCCCTTTATATTTGACGAGAAGCCATACGGTACCTTAATACTGAGCAGGCATTCAAAGAAGATTTCCTTCTCTTCTTTGGTAAGAGCGTAGCTTGCATGACCCTGATGTATGCCGTCTTCTCCGTGCATACGTTGCTGGTCCTCCCATGCCTTAGGTGTATCTTTTGTCTTCCCATACACGCCCAAGAAGCCAAGTAGGGTCACGCAAAGATTCTTCGTCACGTGCATCACGTCGATTGTGGAGCGGACCTCTAGGTCTTTCCAATATGGCAGGTCCCAAAATATAGATTTCTTCTTCCACATGGGTGCGCGTCCGTCAGCGTCCTTCGGAACAGGTTGTCCGCCAGGACCCTTTCCAAATATCACCTTCAAATCCTTGACCATATCATGTACATCAAGACCAAGACGGTGGCGAGGCTTCGTCCGTGATCCGCCTCACCTTTGAAATGCTTGCCTTTCTTTCTTACGGATGCCCGCCGGAAGAAATCGACGATGTCCTGTACACATTCTTCTTACAACTATTCAAATATATCTTGTCGGTATCATCCAAACAAAGGCGTGCATCCGCGTATCCCTTGTTTGTCTGTCTTGAAAGGTTACCGAGAGCAGGCCAATCATTGATGGTCATGAACAGCAACGCCTTTAGGTCAAATTCTTCCCCATGTGCTCATCCCACGACGTACACCTGCTCCATTCCACGCTTGTAAGAGTTCTTCAACTAATGGCCTTAGGTACACATCAATGTCGTTGCTTGGGTTTCTTAGGGCCTTGGATGAGCACCGCATCATAATGAACTTCCGCTTCATGCACAACCAAGGAGGAAGGTTATACAAACATAGAGTCACGTGCCAGTGCTATGGTTGCTGCTCTGCTCCCCAAAAGGATTAATGCCATCTGCGCTTAGACCAAACCATATGCTCCTTGCGCCATCCGCAAACTCCTTCCCGCACTTTCTTTCGATTTTTCTCTCATCGCGACCCGTCGTGGGTACTCTCAACTTTCTGCCTTTCTTACGGTCTTCTATGCCATCGCATCGCCTTGGCATGCTCTTTGTTTTGGAACAACGTTTCAACCGTGGTATTATAGGAGAATACCACATCACCTTGGCAGAATCTTCTTCTGGGCGCCGCCGACATCACCAGAGCTCATCGCGGCTGATCTTATAGCGCAATGCACCACATACCGGGCAAGTGTTCAAATCCTCGTACTCACCGTGGTAGAGGATGGAATCATTAGGGCATGCATGTATCTTCGCACCTCTAACCCTAGAGGGCGACAACCTTCTTTAACTTCAGACGCATTCTCGGGCAATTCGTTTTCCTTTGGAAGCATATCCTTTATCATTACCAAGAACTTTCCAAATCCCTTGTCGATACACCATTCTCGCCTTCCATTGCAGCAATTCCAGTGTGGTGCCCAGCTTTTTCTTGTCACCTATGCAATTCGGGTACAACAATTTTTGTGATCCTCTAACATGCGCTGCAACTTCTTCTTCTCCAAATCACTTATGCTAGCTTCTCTTTGCATCGGCAATGGCCCGACCTAGATCATCAACGGGATCATCCGATGCCTCTTCTTCACTTCTTCCCGCATTGCTGGCTCAGCTTCTTCCGCATTACGCTCAGCTTCTTCCCCCATTGTTGTATCATCGTATTCAGGGAACCATGGCGGGATAGCTGTCGTCGTCCTCTTCTTCTTCATTGTCTTCCATCATAACCCTCTTTCTCCGTGCTTGGTCCAAACATTATAGTGGGGCATGAAACCGACTCAAACAGTGGACGGAATGGTTCTTGACGAGAGTAATTGTGACCATTCTTACAGCCAACACATGGACAAGGCATAAATAATATTGACATGCCATAATTCTTTTTATTTCTCAATTATTATCACAAAGAAAATCAAAAAAGACAACAAACTAAAATGATATTTATAATATACTCATGGGATCATAGCTATATTTTAGCGCTCATCCTCCCTTTCCTCTCCTTTTCCTCTTATTTGCTTCCCACCATTTTCTCCTCTTTACTCAAACGCCTCCCCGCTTCCTCGAAAATCAAGAAACTCGAACTCCTATTTCTACTTACTTCAGAAGTGGCAAACCGCAAAGCTCACCATACCTATCGCCAAAGATCAAAGTTAAATCAGTTATAAAGGTTGTAGACACGTTGCTTCATACCGTAATAAATATTAAGTATTACATGTAATTCTATTACCATAAATTATATTTTCTTTTTGTATAATTTGCCATACTTCCATATCATAGGTGCAATGTCACATGAAAGGTTTTGAGATCATTTTCATAGTTAGAGACTTACACTTCAAATATTTTGCGAGGTTAGTAAGCAAAAGGTTGCTCGTCGCAGTTGTCCTCATTTCTCTCGGCCAATCAAAATGATTCAACACTACCGATCCACCTTCCAAGAATGCAACTAAATGAGAAAAAGAAGAGATGTTAGCTTATAACAACTTCATATGTTGAAAATCTGTCCATTTTTGCATGGTTTAGGTAAATACAACAAGTACATGCAACCTACAATAATGTACTCTTCTCACTTACTCCACTGCATCTATACTCCATAGAGACTGGCAAGTACCAGCTACAACATCAATGGAATGTAACCATGCAAGTGAAACAATATGAGATGATATACCTATTATCACCGAATTAAACATGTATCACTAAATATCGGATGCTATAGCTGCAAAATTAGTTCTGTGTTCCATTCAGCCCGCTTCCTGAATCTATGGAACCTACAACCCATTGTGCCCATCCACGTAAGATAAGGGGTAAAAGTTCGATACATGCTTGTACCGACAAAATGCATCTCATCCATCGGCTCATCCTAGGAGAGAGAGTGCCATACCATCGACTCCAAAGGTGGAAGGTGCCTTGAATAGGAAGGTCCAATACAGGATGGGGCCCGGTCCGTGACTTATCTCCGTGGCGATGGCTGCGCTTGTCATGTGGTGTTCTCCGCGATGACAATCGCGACGGGCTGGTCAGGCGGGAGTGGGGAAGAAGCTGCAGGTGTAAGAATAGCGGTCATCGCGAAAGATGCGCGACGGGCGGCTCGTAGTCGCCATCATGCTTTTGTGCAATATCTACAAATGAAGTTCAGCAGAAAGACCCCAAACAAGCCTGACAAAGAAGTTCGGAAAAACCACAAACAAGCCTGACAAACAAATGAATTTTCTACCGTTGTCTGGAATTGCTATGAACAAGTGCAGAGCAATCTCAACCAAAAAAACATGTGCTTTTTCCTCACTGTCGACCACATGAACGAGCGCAATTTATTTCAACCGCCGCCACAACTTGCAAGGAGCTCCCCACCCGCCGCAGCTCCATGGATGAGAACGCTATGAGTTGAAGCAAGCAAATGAGCCAAAGTAGATAAAACCAGAGAGTAATCAGATATGTTTCACCAATTCCAAATATACCGTCAGATTGACGTAAAGAAATTCTGGATCGAATCCAACAAGACGGACCTGGTTTTCTTACAACTGACAACGAAAACGGCACTGAAAGCAAGATGAGTGCCCTCGCATGCTCCCTGCTCCTTCAGGTGGTGGCCGCCTCAGCCCACCCTTCTTGATCCTCCCGCTCAACCCGACAACGCTGATACGCTCCAACGATCTATAATTTTGATTGTTCCATGCTATTATATTACCCCTTTGGATGTTTATGGGCTTTATTTACACATTTATATCATTTTGGGACTAACCTACTAACCGAGGCTCAGCCTGATATTGTTTTTTTACCTATTTCAAGATTTCAAGAAAAGGAATATCAAACAGAGTAAAAACGGAATGAAACCGGAGCGTGATTTTGGAACTAACGTGATCCATAGGACTTGGAGTGCAAGTCAAGAAGCAGCCGAGGCCTCCACGAGATAGGAGGGCGCACCTCAGGGCGGCCCTATCTCGTGGGCCCTCGCGCCCATCGACGCACTTCTTCCTCCTATATGCTTCACGCACTCAAAACATCTTGGAGCAGAAACACAATTTCCACCACCGTAACCTTCAGATCCAGAGATCCCATCTTGGAGCCTTGTGCCTCCCACGAGGGGAATCGACCACGGAGGGCTTCACATCATCCTTGCCCTCCAATGAGTTGTGAGTAGTTTTACTGCACTCACGGGTCCATAGTTATTAGCTAGATGGCTTCTTTCTTTTGGATCTCAATACAATGTTCTCCCCTCTTGTGGAGATCTATTCGATGTTAACTTTTTTGTGTTGTGTTTGTCGAGATCCGATGAATTGTGGGTTTATGATAAAGTTTATCTATGAATAATATTTGAATCTTCTCGAATTTTTCATGTATGATTGAGTTATCTTTGCAAGTCTCTTCAATTCTCAGTTTGGTTTGGCCTACTAGCTTGATATTTCTTGCCATTGGAGAAGTGCTTAGCTTTGGGTTCAATTATGTGTCCTTACCAAAGGATGTAAAGGGTTGCAAGGCACATATTGTATTGTTGCCATCGAGGATAACAAGATGGGGTTTATATCATATTTTGAGTTTATCCTCTACATCATGTCATCTTGCTTAATGCGCACTCGTTTTATGAACTTAATACTCTAGATGCAAAAGAGTCGGTCGATGTGGAGTAATAGTAGTAGATGCAAGAGTCGGTCTACTTGTTACGACGTGATGCCTATATACATGATCATGCCTAGATAATCTCATAATTATTCGCTTTTCATCAATTGCTCGGCAGAATTTGTTCACCCACCGTAATACCTATGTTATTGAGAGAAGCCACTAGTGAAACCTATGCCCCGGTCTATCTCTTATCATATTTGCTTCCACTCTACTTTTATTTATGCTTTACTTTTTGCATCTATATTATAAAATACCAAAATATATTTATCTTATCTTATTATCTTTATTTGATCTCACTTTCGCAAGTGGTCAGAAGGGATTGACAACCCCTATTATTGCTGGTTGCAAGTTCTTGTTTGTTGCAAAAGGTGGGACTTTTGAGGAGCCTCCCATCGGATTGATACCTTGGTTCTCAAAACTGAGGGAAATACTTATGCTACTATTGTCTGATGACCTCCTCTCAGGAAAACCAACGCAAGCTCAAGATGTAGCAAGAAGGATTTTCACGCTGGCGGGAGGTCTTCGCCGTTAAGACATACCAAGTACCCATCACAAACCCATCTCCTCACATTTACATTATTTGCCATTTGCCTCTCTCCTCTCCCCACTTCACCCTTGCTTTATTCCCTCTCTTCCCAATCTCCTCCTCTTTTTGCTTGCCTTTTCCGCTTGCCATGTTAGTTAGTTTTTACCTTGTCACCATGGCTAGTCCTCCTATCCTTATTATCATCCCTAACAAGAAATTCTCAATTTTAAGCAAAGGAGGAGAAAATTTAAAAGATGCTTGGCATAGAATTTGTAATGCTCAATGTAAATCTTCTAGGAAGCTTTCCACTTCTCCCAACTTTATGTAGGCTTGGAATAAATGTGTTCTTGATATTGCTACCGAGGTGATTTCATGAGTAGCCACGCTTGATGCTTATAATGCTATGTTAGATTTGTTTGGCACACCACCCTTTTGGTCAATGGAACTGTTTTAACTTTGGAACACGTTATGCAACGGCTTGAGATTGTTGAAAATAAAATTGCCACCGTTGAGTTGATTGAAAATTTGGACAAAAATATTCATAATCACATTACCCAATTTGGATCTAGGGTTGGAGTTACTTTGAAAAGTCTTAAAGAAAAGAACCTATAGTTAATGAGAAAATAGATCTAGACTCGCTAGAATTGGTAAACTTGAGGATATAATTACAAACTTAGATTTCACACTTTCTCCATGAAAACACTCCAAAACCCCTACTAAAATTGCCAAGTTTATTTATGTTCCTAAAAATAAGGGTGAATCTTCTAGTAAGGGAGACGCGGATCTCAAATCCATAAGTGTTCGCCCCAATTGTCTCTATCGTTAAGGAACCTTTGCTACCAATGAATCTCTTGAATTTTTGCCTAAAGGATTAGCTATTGCTAAAAGGATAATCCCTAGAGATCACAAGCGCCTATTGATGAATTTAGTGCCAAAGATGGCACCTTAGATCTATCCTTGCTTTTATGCCTAGCTAGGGCAAACAATAGCTTAGTTGGGAGGCAACCCAATTTTTCTTTTATTTTTGTTTTTGCCCTGTTTAGTAATAAATCTTGCATCTACCTTCTGTTTAGATGTGTTTTTATCTTTAATTAGTGTTTGTGCCAAGTAGAACCTATAGGGTAACCTATGATGATAGTTGATTTGATTCTGCTGAAAACAGTAAACTTTGCACGCATCTAATATAATTTTGTTAAATCAAAGGAACGTTCTTTTGCGTTGATTCTTATTGATTCTGATAACTAAAGTTTTTTCCAGGACTTCCTATTTTGTTAGGATTTTTCAAGTTCCGTAAGTTTATGTAGTTATGATTGATATGACTGCCTGCTTTTGACAGATTCTGTTTTTGTGTGTTGTTTGCTTATTTCGATGCATCTATGGCTAGTAAAATAGTTTATAAACCATAGGTAAGTTGAATACAGTAGGTTTAACACCAAAATAAATAAAGAATGAGTTCATTATAGTACCTTATGTGGTGGTTTTGTTTTCTTCACTAACGGAGCTTATAAGATTTCGCTGAGTTTTGTGTTGTGAAGTTTTCAAGTTTTGGGTAAAGCTTTTATGGACTATGGAATAAAGGGTGGCAAGAGCTAAGCTTGGGGATGCCCAAGGCACCCCAAGATATTCAAGGATAGACAAAGTTTAAGCTTGGGGATGCCCGGAAGGCATCCCTTTTCGCCTTCGCTCATTGGTAACTTTACTTGAGCTATATTTTTATTCGCCACATGATATGTGTTTTGCTTGGAGCGTCGTGGTATTATATTAGTCGCTTATTTTTTACCACAATCATCCTTGCTGTACACACCTTGGAGAAGCTTCACTTGATTAGAATTTTCTAGAATACTCTATGTGCTTCACTTATATCTTTTGAGCTTGATAGTTTTTGCTCTAGTGCTTCACTTATATCTTTTAGAGCACGGTGGTGTCTTAATTTTGAAGAAATTACTAGTCTCTCATGCTTCACTTATATCTTTTTGAGAGTCTTTTAGAACAGCATGGTATTTGCTATGGTTTTAAAGTTGGTCCTAGAATGATGAGCATCCAAGTTGGGTATAATAAAAACTATCATAGAAAGTGAATTGGATGCTATGATCAATTTGATGCTTGATAATTGTTTTGAGATCGGAGGTAGTGATATTAAAGTCATGCTAGTTGGGTGATTATGAATTTAAAGAATGCTTGTGTTGAAGTTTGTGATTCTCTGAGCATGCACGTATGGTGAACCGCCAGGATGAAGTTGAGCACAATTTTATTTATTGATTGTGTTCTTATGAGTGGCGGTCGGGACGAGCGATGGTCTTTTCCTACCAATCTATCCCCTAGGAGCATGCGCAGAATGCTTTGGTTTTGATGACTTCTAGATTTTGCAACAAGTACATGAGTTCTTTTGACTAATGTTGAGTCCATGGATTATACGACTCGTCACCCTTCCATCATTTCTAGCCTCTTGTGCCGTAACTTTCGGGTTCCATACACCCACCATTTACCTTCATCAAAACAGCCACCATACCTACCTATTATGGCATTTCCATAGCCATTCCGAGATATATTGCCATGCAACTTTCCACTGCTCGTTCTATATGACACGACATTTTGTCATATCGCACTTTGCATGGTCATGTAGTTGACATTGTATTTGTGGCAAGGCCACCTTCATAATTTTCATACATGTTGCTCTTGATTCATTGCATATCCTTACATCACCGGAGGCATTCATATAGAGTCATATCTTGTTCTAGCTTTGAGTTGTAATTTTGAGTTGTAAATCCATAAAAGTGTGATGATCTTCATTATTAGAGCATTGTCCCAGTGAGGAAAGGATGATGAAGACTATGATTCCCACTAGTCGGGATGAGACTTGGACTTTAAAAGAGAAAGGCCAAAAGAAAAGGAAAAAGAAGGCCAAAGAAAAAAGAAAGAAAAAAAAGAAAAGAAAATGAGAGAAAAGAGAGAAGGACAATGCTATTCTCTTTTTCCACACTTGTGCTTCAAAAATAGCACCATGATCTTCATGATAGAGAGTCTCATATGTTGTCACTTTCATATACGAAAGTGGGAATTTTTCATTATAGAACTTGGCTTGTATATTCCAATGATGGGCTTCTCAAAATGCCCTGTGTCTTCATGAGCAAGCAAGTTGGATGCACACCCACTTAGTTTCTTTTGTTGAGCTTTCATATATTTATAGCTCTAGTGCATCCGCTGCATGGCAATCCCTACTCACCACATTGATATCTATTAATGGGCATCTCCATAGCCCGTTGATACGCCTAGTTGATGTGAGACTATCTTCTCCTTTTGTCTTCTCCACAACCACCATTCTTTTTCCACAGTGTTATGTCCAGGCTCACGCCATGTATTGCGAAAGTTGAAAAGTTTGAGATTATTAAAGTATGAAACAATTGCTTGGCTTGTCATCGGATGTGCATGATTAAATACATGTGTGACTAAGATAGAGCAACAACTAGACTATATGATTTTGTAGGATAACTTTCTTGGCCATGTTATTTTGAGAAGGCATGATTACTTTGATTAGTATGCTTGAAGTATCACCATTTTCATGTTAATATGAACTTTTATTTTGTATCATTTGGATCTGAACATTCATGCCATAATAAAGGAAATTAAATTGAGAATTATGCTAGGTAGCATTCCACATCAAAAATTCTCTTTTATCATTTACCTACCGAGGACGAAAGGTGAATTAAGCTTGGGGATGCTTGATACGCCCAATGTATCTATAATTTTTGATTGTTCCATGCTATTATATTACCCCTTTTGATGTTTATGGGCTTTATTTTACACATTTATATCATTTTTGGGACTAACTACTAACCGGAGGCCCGACCAGATTGGTTTTTGCCTATTTCAGATTTCAAGAAAAGGAATATCAAACGGAGTCCAAACGGAATGAAACCTTCGGAGCGTGATTTTTGGAATGAATGTGATCCGAGGACTTGGAGTGCAAGTCAAAAGATCCGAGGCTCCACGAGATAGGAGGGCTCAGTAGGGCACACCCCCTGCTCGTGGGCCTCGGCTACCACTTATACTTCCTCCTATAAGCCCACGACTCAAAACATCCAGGAGCAGACAAAACACAATTTCCCCACCGAATCCTTCAGATCCATGAGATACCATCTTGAGCCTCGCCGGCGCCCACCGAGGGGAATCACCATGGAAGGCTTCTACATCAACATCCTTGCCCTCCGATGAGTTGTGAGTAGTTTACTGCACTCACGGGTCCATAGTTATTAGCTAGATGGCTTTTCTTTTGGATCTCAATACAATGTTCTCCTCTCTTGTGGAGATCTATTCGATGTGACTTTTTTGCGGTGTTTGTCGAGATCCGATGAATTGTGGGTTTATGATCAAGTTTATCTATGAATAATATTTGAATTCTTCCGATTCTTTTATGTATGATTGAGTTATCCTTGCAAGTCTCTTCTAATTATAAGTTTTTTGGCCTACTAGATTGATCTTTCTTGCCATGGGAGAAGTGCTTAGCTTTGGGTTTAATCTGCGTGTCCTTACCCACAAAAAGGGTTGCAAGGCACGATTGTATGGTTGCCATCAAGGATAACGAGATGGGTTTATATCATATTGCTTGAGTTTATCCTCTATATCATGTCATCTTGCTTAATGCTACTCGTTTTATGAACTTAATACTCTAGATACGTGCAGGAGTCGGTCATGTGGAGTAATAGTAGTAGATGCGTATGAGTCGGTTCACTTGTTACGGACGTGATGCCTATATACATGATCATGCCTAGATAATCTCATAATTATTCACTTTTCTATCAATCTCGACAAGAATTTGTTCACCCACCGTAATACCTATGCTATCTTGAGAGAAGCCACTAGTGAAACCTATGGCCCCGGTCTATTCTTAACATATTTGCTTCCAATCTACTTTTATTTGCGCCTTTACTTTTTGCATCTATATTATGAAATACCAAAAATATATTTATCTTATCTTATTATCTTTATTATATCTCACTTCGCAAGTGGTCAGAAGGGATTGACAACCCTTTATTGCGTTGGTTGCAGTTCTTTGTTTGTTTATGTAGGTGCGTGACTTTTGAGGAGCCTCCATCGATTGATACCTTGGTTCTCAAAACCGAGGGAAATACTTACGCTACTATTGTCAAGATCACCTCTCTCTTCGAGGAAAACCAACGCTCATGACATAAAGCAAGCCACCGTCATCGAGACTTTGCTCCATAGTCCATCGTGACACCGCCGGGGAAGGAATGGTGGAGGGAGCTGTGGCACTCCGGATGGAGAGATGGCACGGCGCAAGTGTGTATGCCGAGGACCTTTTGAGCAGCAATAAAAAAGGGTCGACAAATTAAACGTGATTTCATTTTTTCTTCTGAAAATCAAAGGAGGATAAGCTAAGAATAATTTGAAAGCATTCATGATTCATCCATGTCGATCCCACGCACCTTGCGACCATGCCGACGCCCATCTCCATGGCGAGCTTGGAGAGGAAGAGGTCATCGTGAGGAGGCGCCCCGAACCATCTGGCTCAAGAATAATCTGAGCAGCGGCGAAGCGCCCATCTCCGTGAAGCGCCACGATGTCTCCCGTGAGGCGGCGCCGCCTCCATGGCCACGGTGAAGGTCCGCCAGCAGCCGGAGAGTTCCCCGCCTGTGCAAAGACAAACAGCGCCCCGTGGTCGCCCCACCGCTGCCGCCATCCCTGTTTTGTCATCCCCGCCGGCCGGCCAGCCAGCCGGCATCGCCGCTGCGTTGCTAAGGGGGAGGGGAGGGAGAGGAGGTTGGGGAGGCGTGGGTGGGGATGGGAAGGCGGAGGCGAGCGGAGGGGAGGAGGAGGGAGAGGCGGAGGCGGAAGGAGGAGGAGGGGAGATGTCATGCAAGAGGAGGAGGATATGAAACCAAAGGGAGAGCGTGGGTCTCTATTTTTTTTTCTTCGAGCTAACCGTGGTTTGATGCTAAACATTTGGATGATTTGGATCGTTAGATTCTTTAATTGGATGGATGAGATGAATTGGTTCTCTGCCCTCTCGTGCTTTTTATAGGGGTAGTAGATGAGTCCTTGGATTGTACGCACTCTTACCCTTCCGCAATTTTCTAGCCTCTACTAGACTGCATCGCCTTTTCTCACCTTGAGAGTTGGTGCAAACTTCACGGTGCATCCAAACCCCGGGATACGATACGCCTATCACACATAAACCTCCTTATATCTTCCTCAAAACAGCCACCATACCTACCTATTATGGCATTTCCATAGCCATTCGAGATATATTGCCATGCAACTTTCCATCGTTCGCTTATTATGACACGCCCATCATTGTCATATTGCTTTTGCATGATCATGTAGGACATCGATTTAGGCAAAGCCGCCTTTATAATTCTTTTCATACATGTCGCCTTGATTCATTGCATATGCCGCACACGGAGGCATTCACATAGAGTCATATTTTGTCCTAAGTATTGAGTTGTAACCCTTGAGTTGTAAAAAAAAAGTGTGATGATCTTCATTATTAGAGCATTGTCCCATGTGAGGAAAGGATGATGGAGACTATGATACCCCCACAAGTCGATGATACTGGACTTTATGAAAAATAAAGGAGGCCAAAGAAGCTCAAATAAAAAAGAGGCCAAAGAATCCCACCAAAATAAAAAATAAAAAAGAAAAAAAGAGAAGGGATAGTGTTACTATCCTTTTACCACACTTGTGCTTCAAAGTAGCACCATGATCTTCATGATAGAGAGTCTCTTATTTTGTCACTTTCATATACTAGTGGGAATTTTTCATTATTGAACTTGGCTTGTATATTCCAATGATGGGCTTCAAAATGCCATAGGTCTTCGTGAGCAAGCAAGTTGGATGCACACCCACTTAGTTTCTTTGATGAGATTTCATACATTTATAGCTCGAAAGCATCCGCTGCATGGCAATCCTTACCCTCAGATTGACATCAATTGATGGGCATCTCCATAGCCCATTGATTAGCCGCGCCAATATGGGACTTTCTCCTTTGTTTTATCACATAATCCCTATCATCATACTCTACTCCACCCATAGTGTATGTACATGGCTTACGCCATGTATTGCGTGAGGGTTGAAAAGGTCAAGCGCATTAAAAGAGTATGAACCAATTGCTTGGCTGAAACTGGGTTATGCATGATGGGAGCATTTGTGTGACTAAATGAAGCATGGCCAAACTATATGACTTTGTAGGATAAGCTTTGGCTATGTTATTTTGATAACACATAATTACTTTGTTGGTATGCTTGAAGTATTACTATTTTTATGTCAATATTAAACTTATCTTGAATCTTTTGGATATGAACATTCATGCCACAATAAAGAAAAATTACATTGAGAATTATGTTAGGTAACATTCCACATCAAAATTTGTTTTTATCATTTACCTACTCAAGGACGAGCAGGAATTAAGCTTGGGGATGCTTGATACATCTCCAACGTATCTATAATTTTGGGACATTTGATTCAGGTTCTCTAACTCAAACCCACTACTCAGATTTGCTCTAATTTTGTAGCATGCCCAATTTTCTGCCTCCGCTCATTACTCAAATGCCCTTCCGCTCAGATCAGAGCACTTTCCATCCAATACCAAAGCACTTTCCGCTTGCTATAGCACATGGCCTTTGACGGTCAAAGGCCTTTGACCTGGACGGAAGGGCATTGAAAGTAGTGACTTAACGGCAGAGGGGCAAATTTGAGCATGCTTTGAAATTAGGGCAAATCTGAGTAGGTGGTTCGAGTTAAAGTAAATGCAAATGGTCCTATAATTTTTGATTGTTGATGCTATTATATTATCTATTTTGGATGTTTAATCGGATTTACTATACAATTTTATATTATTTTGGGACTAACCTATTAACCGAGGCCCAATCCAAATTGTTTTTTTGACTATTTTGTTTCATAAAAAGGAATATCAAACGGAGTCCAAACGAATGAAACCTTCGGGAGAGTTATTTTGGAACAAACGCAATCCAGAGACTTGGAGGACGTGAAGAAAGAAACGAGGCGGCCACGAGGCGAGGGTGCACCTGTGGGGGTAGGCGTGCCTCACCCTCGGGCCCCTCGTGCTCCCCGACCGACTTCCTTCGCCATATATACTCACATACCCTAAAAACATCCAGAGCACCACGAACCTTATTTCCACCGCCAGAACCTCGCAGACTCATGAGATCCCATCTTGGGGCCTTTTCCTCCAGCCCACGGAGGAGGAATCGATCATGGAGGGCTTCTACTCAACACCATAGCCTCCTATGAAGTGAGTAGTTTACCACTGCACTTCAGTGTCCATAGTTATTAGCTAGATGGCTTTTCTCTTCTTGGATCTCAATACAAAGTTCTCCTCGATCTTCTTGGAGATCTATTCGATGTAATTCTTTTGTGGTGTGTTTGTTGAGATCCGATGAATTGTGGGTTTATGATCAAGATTATCTATGAACAATATTTGAATATCCTCTAAATTCTTTATGTATGATTTGTTATCTTTGCAAGTCTCTTCAAATTATCGCTTGGTTGGCCTACTAGATTGATCTTTCTGCAATGGGAGAAGTGCTTAGCTTTGGGTTCAATGTTATGTGTCCTTCCGGACAATAAAGGCAAGGCACGATTGTATTGTTGCCATCGAGGAAAAAAGATGGGGTTTATATCATATTGCTTAAGTTTATCCTCTACATCACGCCTTCGCCTAATGCTACTTGCCTTTATGAACTTAATACTCTAGATGCGCTGGATAGCAATCGAAAGCACATTTGCTCCCTAGGTGGTTTTGGTAATTAATGACAACATACTTTGTGGTTGGACTACTTTTATCAAGTATGTTTCAGAAAGTCAATCACCGCATGGCAAAAGGATCAAGAGGTGAAGCCCTAGGATGCTAAGGAAAGGATTGGCAAGTGCTCAAGACTCCATTTTTGGTTTAGTGATTCAAGATCACATTGAGTCCATAGGAAAGCCAATACTATTAAAAGGGGATGAGGTTATGATGATGATCCGTTGTCAAAGTGCTTAGTGATTTATCTCTCAAACTATCGCAATCTTTCATTCCAACATAACTCATAAGTAATCTCGGTCCCACCGATTTCATAAACTCACCACACCGAGATGAACCACCCTACCATATACCCAAACCCTAGAAATTTTGGATTTTCTCGATTCCAAACTCGGTCTTACTGAATTGGTGTTGCTAACCTTCAGAATCTTCAGACTCAAATCGGTGTCACCGAGATGAGAAAGTCGGTCCCACCGAGAATGGCAAACCCTAGACTTTGGAAGAATTGACTAACCGAGATTGTATTCGGTCCCATCGAAAATCCCAACGCTCACAAGATTTGAATCGGTCTCACCGAGTTGTCAACTTCGGTCCGACCGAGATTGGTCAAATGTGTAAATTGGATTTTGTGTGGAGGCTATAATACCCCTCCACCTCCTCTTCATTCGTGGAGAGAGCCATCGAAAGAACTACCACTCCTACCTTACATTTCTGAGAAGAAAACTACCTTCCCTTGTGTTGAGATCAAGTTGTCTCTCCCACCATATGAAACTTGATTTCTAGTCTTCCCAAGTTGCTTCCCACTCAACCTTTCTTACACCACAGCCAAATCAGGAGGAGAGTTGAGTGTTGGGGAGATTATCATTTGAAGCACAAGAGCAAGGAGTTCATCATCACCAACACCATCTATTACCTTTGGAGGGTGGTGCCTCCTAGATTGGTTAGGTGTCGCTTGGGAGCCTGCCAAGATGTGGAGTTGAACCAAGAAGTTTGTAAGGGCAAGGAGATCGCCTACTGTGAAGATCTACCCGAGTAAGGCTAGTCCTCCGTGGGCGCCATGATGGCATAGACAAGGTTGCTTCTTCGTGGACCTTTGTGGGTGGAGCCTCCGTGGACTCTCGCAGCAAGTATCTGTGGGTTGAAGTCTCCATCAACGGATTGACGATAGCACCACCTATCGGAACCACGAGAAAATCTCCGTCTCCAAATTGCGCTTGCTTCTTCACAATCTCTCCCTTACTACTTGTGCAATTTACTTTCCGCTGCCCATACTCTAGAATTGCATGTGTAGTATGTTGCTCGACTTGTATGCATGATGCTTGACTTGATCTTCATTGTGAATTGCATAAAACTTGTTCTAATCAAAAGGCATAAATTTTTATCTTGTCGAGTAGTCTAATCACCCCCTCTAGACACTCTTGCCTTCAACGATCCTACAATTGGTATCGAGCATTGGTCTCCATTGCTTTGGTTTGCACACCATTGGAGGAAGATGGACGTGTTCACGCTAGAGTCATAGAGTGCCTATTCTGATGGAGTGTCCTATAACTCGTGGAGGATTGAAATGCTTGCTATCTTTAAGATGTACAACTTGCGCAAATATGTTGAAACCCCATATGTACCTCCATTTGACCCCTTGCACCCTACTATGGATGAAGAGCTTGATTTGCTTCAGAACCTTAGAGCTGTAAATCTCATCATTAGAGGCTTACCCGATAACTTACTTGAGCTTGTCACAAACTTTGAGTGCGCCTTATGTTATGTGGAAGTTCTTGGAAGAACTTTATCCGGACTACTTTGAGAGGTCTTGATGAAATTCTATACAAGACCTGAATTTGATATGATGCGCCTCAATGATCCTAACTTTGACAAATGCTTCTTTGAGTCGGATCTTATGAAACGGAAGGGTGATTCCGGACTTATCAATGTTCTAGTTAGAAATGCTCTTGTATTGCATTCATGATTATTATCACATTGATAAACTGATGTAAGTCATTGTCAAATTGACTAGGTATTGATGATGAATTATCTATGGGTCAATATGATGATGAGCATGAGCATGATGACGACATTCGATTCGACACCGAGCTAGACAAGATCATGAAGAGTCTCACTTATGGGCAACTGAGAGACTACATATCCGTGGAAAGAGTGGATTCTTGATAGTGGATGCACCGATCACTTGACCGGAGATGAAGACATGTTTCAGAGCTTGCAAAGAACGATGGTCCACGCAAGTATGTGACTTTTGGAGACAACTCCAAGGGTAAGGTATTGGCCTTGGTAAGGTGGCCATATCTCATGATAGCTCCATTAAAATGTCATGCTTGTTGAATCACTTGGATACAATTTACTTTCCGTGTTCTAGATTAGTGACTTTTGATTCAATGTGCTATTCACCAAAGTAGATTGCCAAGTTTTCGTGACAATCATAACATGGTCTTTACCGTATCCGAGAGGTGATTTGTATATCGTTGATTTCACTAAGAAAGCTCAACCTAGAACTTGCTTTATTGCTAAACCGCTAAAGGTTGGCTTTGGCATAGAAGGCTTGGACATGTTGGTATGCGAATCTAGATAAGCTTCAAAGGTGATCACATTCTTGGTGTTAAAGATGCTTTGACAAAGATAGACTCAGAGTGCATGTCAAGGGAAAACAAGTAGGTGGAAGTCATCCTGAAGAACATCATGACCACAAGGAGACCGCTTGAGCTTCTTCATATGGATCTCTTCGTCCCAATGCTTACAAAAGCCTTGGTGGTAATTCCTTGGTCTAGTTATTGTTGATGATTTTTCCAGATTTACGGGTATTTTTCCTTGATGACAAATCGCAGGTTCGTAGAATCTTCAAAACCTTTGCGTAAAAAGCTCAAAATCAATTTGAGGTGAAGATCAAGAAAGTTCGAGGACAATGAACGGAGTTCAAGAACGCCATGTGGACTCTTCCTAGGAAAATAAATAAAAATCTAAAAATTCCAAAACAAGTTTTCTCCGTCTAAATGGAATATTTAGAACGAGATGAACTTTTCTTGGCCCCTAAAATGCAACTTTTTAAAACATGCAAATTTTTCTAGGGCAAATAAAATTCCGAATAAAATCAAATAAAAACCAAATAATGATTTTAACATTTTTCCTCCGATATTTCAATTGTTTTGGAGAAGTCATATTATCTCCCCTCATTAATTTATTTGAAATGAAATATTTTTCCGGAGTGAAAAATAATAAAAATCAAAATCCTCGTCTTCATTATTTGATAGAACTCAAATATGAAAATCAAAAAATCCCCAACTCTCTCCGAGGGTCCTTGAGTTGATTAGGATTTCGAGGATTGCAAACGAAAAAGCAATAGAATATGATATGCATGGATGATATATGTATAACATGCCAAATTGGAAATTTGGGATGTTACAAGTTTTCACCTAGCTCCATGAATGTATTTATAGAGAATTTGCATTACAAGTCACCTAGAAGAGACAAATATCCAAATCGAAACTTCGGAGCCAAATTAGAGTGTACAGACATCCAAGTCCTCACTCTGCATGTCCAAAGTAAGTCTAGATCAAGAAGAAAAAAAAGTTAAGAAATATAACACATGTCTACCCAAAATGGAAATGACTAAATATAGTAAAAAATATCTGGTAGTATGGTAATATTTGACATGCCATAATTCTTCTTTATTTCTCAATTATTATCACAAAGAAAAATCAATAAAAAGACAACAAACTAAAATGATATTTATAATATACTCATGGGATCATAGCTATATTTTAGCAGTTCATCCTCCTGCTTTTCCTCTCCTTTTCCTCTTATTTGCTTCCCAGCCATTTCTCTCCTCTTTACTCAAACGCTCCTCCTCAGTTTCCTGAAAATCAAGAAACTGGAACTCCTATTTCTACTTACTTCAGGAAGTGGCAAACCGCAAAGCTCACCATACCTATTGCCCAGTATCAAAGTTAAACTGTTGTAGTTATAAAGGTTGTAGACACGTTGCTTCATACTGGTAATAAATATTAAGTATTACATGTAATTCTATTACCATAAATTATATTTTCTTTTTGTATAATTTGCCATACTCTCCATATCATAGGTGCAATGTCACATGAAAGGTTTTGAGATCATTTTCATAGTTAGAGACTTACACTTCAAATATTTGCGAGGTTAGTAAGCAAAAGGTTGCCTGTCGCAGTGTCCTCATTTCTCTCGGGCCAATCAAAATGATTCAACACTACGCCCTGATCCACCTTCCAGTAATGCAACTAAATGAGAAAAAAGAAGAGATGTTAGCTTATAACAACTTCATATGTTGAAAAATCTGTCCATTTTTGCATGGTTTAGGTAAATACAACAAGTACATGCAACCTACAATAATGTACTCTTCTCACTTACTCCACTCGTACCTATACTCCATAGAGACTGGCAAGTACCAGCTACAACATCAATGGAACAGAACCATGCAAGTGAAACAATATGAGATGATATACCTATTATCACCGAATTAAACATGTATCACTAAATATCGGATGCTATAGCTGCAAAATTAGTTCCGTTGTGTTCCATTCAGCCCTGCTTTTCCTGAATCTATGGAACCTACAACCCATTGTGCCCATCCACAGAAGATAAGGGGGTAAAAGTTCAGATACATGCTTGTACTGACAAAAATGCATCTCATCCATCGGCTCATCCGGAAAGGAGAGAGAGTGCCATACCACTGACTCCAGTATTAGGTGGAAGGTGCCTTGAATAGGAAGGTCCAATACCAGGATGGGGGCTCCGGGTCTGTGACTTATCTCCGGTGGCGATGGCTCATGCGCTTGTGCCGGCGGTGGGTGTCTCTCCGGCGATGACAACTGCGACGGGCTGCTGGCGGGAGCGGTAGGGGCAGGCCGTGAAGGCTGCAGGTGTAAGAATAGCGGTGCACTGCGGAAGCAGCAGAGGCGCGGCGGCGACGGGGCGGGCTCGTAGTCGTCATCATGCTTTTGTGCAATATCTACAAATGAAGTTCAGCAGAAAGACCCCAAACAAGCCTGACAAAGAAGTTCAGAAAAACCACAAACAAGCCTGACAAACAAATGAATTTTCTACCGTTGTCTGGAATTGCTATGAACAAGTGCAGAGCAATCTCAACCAAAAAAACATGTGCTTTTTCCTCACTGTCGACCACATGAACGAGCGCAATTTATTTCAACCGTCGCCACAACTTGCAAGGAGCTCCCCACCCGGCCGCAGGCTCCATGGATGAGAACGCTATGAGTTGAAGCAAGCAAATGAGCCAAAGTAGATAAAACCAGAGAGTAATCAGGATATGTTTCCACCAATTCCAAATATACCTGCTCGTAGATTGACGAAAGAAATTCTGGATCGAATCCAACAAGACGGACCTCTGGTTTTCTTACAACTGCACAGCGCAAAACGGCACCTGAGCAAGATGAGTGCCGCTCTGGCATGCTCCCGGCTCCTTCTGTGTGGCCGTCGCCCCAGCTCCACCCCCCTTCTTGATCCTCCCTGCTCAACCCGACAACGCTGATACGTCTCCAACGTATCTATAATTTTTGATTGTTCCATGCTATTATATTACCCCTTTTGGATGTTTATGGGCTTTATTTTACACATTTATATCATTTTTGGGACTAACCTACTAACCGGAGGCCTAGCCCGTACTGCTGTTTTTTTACCTATTTCAGTATTTCGAAGAAAAGGAATATCAAACAGAGTAAAAACGGAATGAAACCTTCGGGAGCGTGATTTTTGGAACGAACGTGATCCATAGGACTTGGAGTGCAAGTCAAGAAGCAGCCGAGGCCTCCACGAGATAGGAGGGCGCACCCCCCGTAGGGCGTGCCCCCTATCTCGTGGGCCCCTCGGGCGTCCATCGACGTACTTCTTCCTCCTATATAAGCCTACGTACCCCGAAAACATCTGTGGAGCAGACGAAACACAATTTCCACCACCGTAACCTTCTGTATCCGCGAGATCCCATCTTGGAGCCTTTGCCGGCGCTCCGCCGGAGGGGGAATCGACCACGGAGGGCTTCTACATCAACATCCTTGCCCCTCCAATGAGTTGTGAGTAGTTTACCACAGACCTACGGGTCCATAGTTATTAGCTAGATGGCTTCTTCTCTCTTTTTGGATCTCAATACAATGTTCTCCCCCTCTCTTGTGGAGATCTATTCGATGTTAACTCTTTTTGTGTTGTGTTTGTCGAGATCTGATGAATTGTGGGTTTATGATAAAGTTTATCTATGAATAATATTTGAATCTTCTCTGAATTCTTTCATGTATGATTGAGTTATCTTTGCAAGTCTCTTCGAATTCTCAGTTTGGTTTGGCCTACTAGCTTGATATTTCTTGCCATTGGAGAAGTGCTTAGCTTTGGGTTCAATCTTGCGGTGTCCTTACCCAGTGACAGAAAGGGTTGCAAGGCACATATTGTATTGTTGCCATCGAGGATAACAAGATGGGGTTTATATCATATTGCTTGAGTTTATCCCTCTACATCATGTCATCTTGCTTAATGCGTTACTCTGTTCTTATGAACTTAATACTCTAGATGCAGGCAGGAGTCGGTCGATGTGTGGAGTAATAGTAGTAGATGCAGGCAGGAGTCGGTCTACTTGTTACGGACGTGATGCCTATATACATGATCATGCCTAGATAATCTCATAATTATTCGCTTTTCTATCAATTGCTCGGCAGTAATTTGTTCACCCACCGTAATACCTATGCTATCTTGAGAGAAGCCACTAGTGAAACCTATGCCCCCCCGGGTCTATCTCTTATCATATTTGCTTCCACTCTACTTTTATTTGCGTCTTTACTTTTTGCATCTATATTATAAAATACCAAAAATATATTTATCTTATCTTATTATCTTTATTTGATCTCACTTTCGCAAGTGGCCGTGAAGGGATTGACAACCCCTTTATTGCGTTGGTTGCAAGTTCTTTGTTTGTTTGTGCAGGTGCGTGGGACTTTTGAGGAGCCTCCTACTGGATTGATACCTTGGTTCTCAAAAACTGAGGGAAATACTTATGCTACTATTGCTGCATGACCCTCTCCTCTTCGAGGAAAACCAACGCAAGCTCAAGATGTAGCAAGAAGGATTTCTGCCGCCGTTGGCGGGGAGGTCTTCGCTCAAGTTAAGACATACCAAGTACCCATCACAAACCCATCTCCCTCACATTTACATTATTTGCCATTTGCCTCTCGTTTTCCTCTCCCCCACTTCACCCTTGCCGTTTTATTCGCCCTCTCTTTCCCAATCTCCTCCTCTCTTTTTGCTTGCCTTTTTCCGTTTGCCATGTGTTAGTTTGTTTACCTTGTCACCATGGCTAGTCCTCCTATCCTTATTATCACTCCCGAACAAGAAATTCTCAATTTTAAGCAAAGGGAGGGAGAAAATTTAAAAGATGCTTGGCATAGAATTTGCAATGCTCAATGTAAATCTTCTAGGAAGCTTTCCACTTCTCTTCTTCTCCCCAATTTTTATGTAGGCATTACGCCTTGGAATAAATGTGTTCTTGATATTGCTACCGGAGGTGATTTCATGAGTAGCCATACGTTTGATGCTTATAATGCTATGTTAGATTTGTTTGGCACACCACCTCT
Source organism: Aegilops speltoides (assembly GCA_021437245.1). Lineage (NCBI taxonomy): Eukaryota > Viridiplantae > Streptophyta > Magnoliopsida > Poales > Poaceae > Aegilops > Aegilops speltoides. The sequence goes on along the minus strand of CM038142.1, from coordinate 128,656,428 downwards.
TTTGGTCAATGGAACTGTTTTAACTTTGGAACACGTTATGCAACGGCTTGAGATTGTTGAAAATAAAATTGCCACCGTTGAGTTGATTGAAAATTTGGACAAAAATATTCATAATCACATTACCCAATTTGGATCTAGGGTTGGAGTTACTTTGAAAAGTCTTAAAGAAAAAGAACCTATAGTTAATGAGAAAATAGATCTAGACTCTGCTAGAATTGGTAAACTTGAGGATATAATTACAAACTTAGATTTCACACTTTCCTCCATGAAAAACACTCCAAAACCCCCTACTAAAATTGCCAAGTTTATTTATGTTCCTAAAAATAAGGGTGAATCTTCTAGTAAGGGAGACGCGGATCTCAAATCCATAAGTGTTCGTCCCAATTGTCTCTCTATCGTTAAGGAACCTTTTGCTACCAATGAATCTCTTGAATTTTTGCCTAAAGGATTAGCTATTGCTAAAAAGGGATAAATCCCTAGAGATCACAAGCGCTCTATTGATGAATTTAGTGCCAAAGATGGCACCCGTTAGATCTATCCTTGCTTTTATGCCTAGCTAGGGGCGTTAAACAATAGCGCTAGTTGGGAGGCAACCCAATTTTCTTTATTTTTTTGTTTTTGCTCCTGTTTAGTAATAAATCTTGCATCTACCTTCTGTTTAGATGTGTTTTTATCTTTTAATTAGTGTTTGTGCCAAGTAGAACCTATAGGGTAACCTATGATGATAGTTGATTTGATTCTGCTGAAAAACAGAAACTTTGCACGCACGAATATAATTTTGTTAAATCAAAGGAACGTTCTTTTGCGTTGATTCTTATTGATTCTGATAACTAAAGTTTTTTTCCAGGACTTCCTATTTTGTTAGGATTTTTCAAGTTCCAGAAGTTTGCGTTAGTTACAGATTGATACAGACTGTTCTGTTTTTGACAGATTCTGTTTTTTGTGTGTTGTTTGCTTATTTCGATGCATCTATGGCTAGTAAAATAGTTTATAAACCATAGGTAAGTTGGAATACAGTAGGTTTAACACCAAAATAAATAAAGAATGAGTTCATTATAGTACCTTATGTGGTGGTTTTGTTTTCTTTCACTAACGGAGCTTATAAGATTTCCTGTTGAGTTTTGTGTTGTGAAGTTTTCAAGTTTTGGGTAAAGCTTTTATGGACTATGGAATAAAGGGTGGCAAGAGCCTAAGCTTGGGGATGCCCAAGGCACCCCAAGATATTCAAGGATAGACAAAAGCCTAAGCTTGGGGATGCCCCGGGAAGGCATCCCCTTTTTCGTCTTCGTTCATTGGTAACTTTACTTGGAGCTATATTTTTATTCGCCACATGATATGTGTTTTGCTTGGAGCGTCGTGTATTATATTAGTCGCTTTTTATTTTACCACAATCATCCTTGCTGTACACACCTTTTTGGAGAAGCCTACTTGATTAGAATTTTCTAGAATACTCTATGTGCTTCACTTATATCTTTTGAGCTTGATAGTTTTTGCTCTAGTGCTTCACTTATATCTTTTAGAGCACGGTGGTGTCTTAATTTTGAAGAAATTACTAGTCTCTCATGCTTCACTTATATCTTTTTGAGAGTCTTTTAGAACAGCATGGTATTTGCTATGGTTTTAAAGTTGGTCCTAGAATGATGAGCATCCAAGTTGGGTATAATAAAAACTATCATAGAAAGTGAATTGGATGCTATGATCAATTTGATGCTTGATAATTGTTTTGAGATCTGGAGGTAGTGATATTAAAGTCATGCTAGTTGGGTGATTATGAATTTAAAGAATGCTTGTGTTGAAGTTTGTGATTCCTGTAGCATGCACGTATGGTGAACCGCTTTGTGATGAAGTTGGAGCACAATTTTATTTATTGATTGTGTTCCTTATGAGTGGCGGTCGGGGACGAGCGATGGTCTTTTCCTACCAATCTATCCCCCTAGGAGCATGCGCGTAATGCTTTGGTTTTTGATGACTTCTAGATTTTTGCAACAAGTACATGAGTTCTTTTGACTAATGTTGAGTCCATGGATTATACGCACCCTGTCACCCTTCCATCATTTCTAGCCTCTCTTGTGCCGCGCAACTTTCGCCGGTTCCATACACCCACCATTTACCTTCATCAAAACAGCCACCATACCTACCTATTATGGCATTTCCATAGCCATTCCGAGATATATTGCCATGCAACTTTCCACCGTTCAGTTCATATGACACGCATTACTTTTGTCATATCGCACTTTGCATGGTCATGTAGTTGACATTGTATTTGTGGCAAGGCCACCTTCATAATTTTCATACATGTTGCTCTTGATTCATTGCATATCCCGGTACACCGCCGGAGGCATTCATATAGAGTCATATCTTGTTCTAGCTTTGAGTTGTAATTTTTGAGTTGTAAATCCATAAAAGTGTGATGATCTTCATTATTAGAGCATTGTCCCAGTGAGGAAAGGATGATGAAGACTATGATTCCCCCACTAGTCGGGATGAGACTTCGGACTTTTAAAAAAAGAGAAAGGCCAAAAGAAAAAGGGAAAAAAGAAGGCCAAAGAAAAAAAAGAAAGAAAAAAAAGAAAAAAAGAAAATGAGAGAAAAAGAGAGAAGGGACAATGCTATTGTCTCTTTTTCCACACTTGTGCTTCAAAAATAGCACCATGATCTTCATGATAGAGAGTCTCATATGTTGTCACTTTCATATACGAGTGGGAATTTTTCATTATAGAACTTGGCTTGTATATTCCAATGATGGGCTTCCTCAAAAATGCCCCAGGTCTTCGCGAGCAAGCAAGTTGGATGCACACCCACTTAGTTTCTTTTGTTGAGCTTTCATATATTTATAGCTCTAGTGCATCCGTTGCATGGCAATCCCTACTCACTCACATTGATATCTATTAATGGGCATCTCCATAGCCCGTTGATACGCCTAGTTGATGTGAGACTATCTTCTCCTTTTTGTCTTCTCCACAACCACCATTCTTTTCCACATATAGTGTTATGTCCAAGGCTCACGCTCATGTATTGCGTGAAAGTTGAAAAAGTTTGAGATTATTAAAGTATGAAACAATTGCTTGGCTTGTCATCGGGATTGTGCATGATTAAATACATTGTGTGACGAAGATAGAGCAACAACTAGACTATATGATTTTGTAGGGATAACTTTCTTTGGCCATGTTATTTTGAGAAGGCATGATTACTTTGATTAGTATGCTTGAAGTATCACCATTTTCATGTTAATATGAACTTTTATTTTGTATCATTTGGATCTGAACATTCATGCCATAATAAAGGAAATTAAATTGAGAATTATGCTAGGTAGCATTCCACATCAAAAATTCTCTTTTTATCATTTACCTACTCGAGGACGAGCAGGAATTAAGCTTGGGGATGCTTGATACGTCTCCAATGTATCTATAATTTTTGATTGTTCCATGCTATTATATTACCCCTTTTGGATGTTTATGGGCTTTATTTTACACATTTATATCATTTTTGGGACTAACCTACTAACCGGAGGCCCAGCCCGTATTGCTGTTTTTTTTGCCTATTTCAGTATTTCGAAGAAAAGGAATATCAAACGGAGTCCAAACGGAATGAAACCTTCGGGAGCGTGATTTTTGGAATGAATGTGATCCAGAGGACTTGGAGTGCAAGTCAAAAAGCATCCGAGGCCTCCACGAGATAGGAGGGCGCCCCCCCCCCCTGTAGGGCACACCCCCTGTCTCGTGGGCCCCTCGGGCGTTCACCGACATACTTCTTCCTCCTATATAAGCCTACGTACCCCGAAAACATCCAGGGAGCAGACAAAACACAATTTCAACCACCGTAACCTTCTGTATCCATGAGATACCATCTTGGAGCCTTCGCTGGCGCTCCACCAGAGGGGGAATCGACCATGGAAGGCTTCTACATCAACATCCTTGCCCCTCCGATGAGTTGTGAGTAGTTTACCACAGACCTACGGGTCCATAGTTATTAGCTAGATGGCTTCTTCTCTCTTTTTGGATCTCAATACAATGTTCTCCCCCTCTCTTGTGGAGATCTATTCGATGTAGACTCTTTTTGCGGTGTGTTTGTCGAGATCCGATGAATTGTGGGTTTATGATCAAGTTTATCTATGAATAATATTTGAATTTTCTCTGGATTCTTTTATGTATGATTGAGTTATCCTTGCAAGTCTCTTCTAATTATAAGTTTGGTTTGGCCTACTAGATTGATCTTTCTTGCCATGGGAGAAGTGCTTAGCTTTGGGTTTAATCTTGCGGTGTCCTTACCCAGTGACAAAAAGGGTTGCAAGGCACGTATTGTATGGTTGCCATCAAGGATAACGAGATGGGGTTTATATCATATTGCTTGAGTTTATCCCTCTATATCATGTCATCTTGCTTAATGCGTTACTCTGTTCTTATGAACTTAATACTCTAGATACAGGCAGGAGTCGGTCGATGTGTGGAGTAATAGTAGTAGATGCAGGCATGAGTCGGTCTACTTGTTACGGACGTGATGCCTATATACATGATCATGCCTAGATAATCTCATAATTATTCACTTTTCTATCAATTGCTCGACAGTAATTTGTTCACCCACTGTAATACCTATGCTATCTTGAGAGAAGCCACTAGTGAAACCTATGGCCCCCGGGTCTATCTCTTAACATATTTGCTTCCAATCTACTTTTATTTGCGTCTTTACTTTTTGCATCTATATTATGAAATACCAAAAATATATTTATCTTATCTTATTATCTTTATTATATCTCACTTTCGCAAGTGGCCGTGAAGGGATTGACAACCCCTTTATTGCGTTGGTTGCGAGTTCTTTGTTTGTTTATGTAGGTGCGTGGGACTTTTGAGGAGCCTCCTACTGGATTGATACCTTGGTTCTCAAAAACCGAGGGAAATACTTACGCTACTATTGCCGCATCACCCTCTCCTCTTCGAGGAAAACCAACGCAAGCTCATGACATAGCAAGCGCCACCGCCGTCGAGACTTTGCTCCATAGTCCATCGTGACACTGCCGCGGGGGAAGGAATGGTGGGAGGGAGCGTCAGGGCACTCCGGATGGAGAGATGGCACGGCGGCAAGTGTGTGGCGCTGGGAGGACCTTTTGGAGCAGCAATAAAAAAGGGTCAGACAAATTAAAACGTGATTTCATTTTTTTCTTCTGAAAATCAAAGGAGGATAAGCTAAGAATAATTTGAAAGCATTCATGATTCATCCATGTCGATCCCACAGACCTTGGCGACCATGCCGACGCCCATCTCCATGGCGAGCTTGGAGAGGAAGAGGTCATCGGTGAGGAGGCGCTCCCTGAACCATCTGAAGCCCAGCAGTCAACGGAGCAGCGGCGAGCGCTCCATCTCCGTGAAGCGCCGCACGATGTCTCCCGTGAGGCGGCCGCCCTCCATGGCCACGGCAAGGTCCGCCGGCAGGCTGGAGAGCTTTCTCCCCGCCTGTGCCAGCACAAACAGCGCCTCCCCCCGGTGGCCGCCCCACTCGCTGCCGCCATCCCCTGTTTTGTCATCCCCGCCGCCGCCGCTGTTGTTGCCATCGCCGCCGTCGTTGCCGTTGTTGCGGGGGAGGGGGAGGGAGAGGAGGTTGGGGAGGCGTGGGTGGGGGATGGGAAGGCGGAGGCGGAGCGGGAGGGAGTGGAGGAGGGAGAGGCGGGAGGCGGAAGGAGGAGGAGGGGGCGAGATGTCATGCAAGAGGAGGAGGATATGAGCAACCAAAGGGAGAGCGTGGGGCTCTCATTTTTTTTTCTTCGAGCTAACCGTGGTTTGATGCTAAACATTTGGATGATTTGGATCGTTAGATTCTTTAATTGGATGGATGAGATGAATTGGTTCTCTGCCCTCTCGTGCTTTTATAGGGGTAGTAGATGTGAGTCCTTGGATTGTACGCACTCTTACCCTTCCGCAATTTTCTAGCCTCTACGGTACCGTGCATTGCCCTTTCTCACCTTGAGAGTTGGTGCAAACTTCGCTGGTGCATCCAAACCCCGTGATACGATACGCTCTATCACACATAAACCTCCTTATATCTTCCTCAAAACAGCCACCATACCTACCTATTATGGCATTTCCATAGCCATTCCGAGATATATTGCCATGCAACTTTCCACTGTTCCGTTTATTATGACACGCTCCATCATTGTCATATTGCTTTTGCATGATCATGTAGTTGACATCGTATTTGCGGCAAAGCCGCCTTTATAATTCTTTCATACATGTCGCTCTTGATTCATTGCATATGCCGGTACACCGCCGGAGGCATTCACATAGAGTCATATTTTGTCCTAAGTATTGAGTTGTAACCCTTGAGTTGTAAATAAATAAAAGTGTGATGATCTTCATTATTAGAGCATTGTCCCATGTGAGGAAAGGATGATGGAGACTATGATACCCCCACAAGTCGGGATGATACTCTGGACTTTATGAAAAATAAAGGAGGCCAAAGAAGCTCAAATAAAAAGAAGAGGCCAAAGAATCCCACCAAAATAAAAAAAATAAAAAAGAAAAAAAGAGAGAAGGGATAGTGTTACTATCCTTTTACCACACTTGTGCTTCAAAGTAGCACCATGATCTTCATGATAGAGAGTCTCTTATTTTGTCACTTTCATATACTAGTGGGAATTTTTCATTATTGAACTTGGCTTGTATATTCCAATGATGGGCTTCCTCAAAATGCCATAGGTCTTCGTGAGCAAGCAAGTTGGATGCACACCCACTTAGTTTCTTTTGATGAGATTTCATACATTTATAGCTCGAGTGCATCCGTTGCATGGCAATCCCTACTCCTCGTATTGACATCAATTGATGGGCATCTCCATAGCCCATTGATTAGCCGCGTCAATATGGGACTTTCTCCTTTTTGTTTTATCACATAATCCCTATCATCATACTCTACTCCACCCATAGTGCTATGTACATGGCTTACGCTCATGTATTGCGTGAGGGTTGAAAAGGCTGAAGCGCATTAAAAAGTATGAACCAATTGCTTGGCTGAAACTGGGGTTATGCATGATGGGAGCATTTTGTGTGACGAAAATGAAGCATGGCCAAACTATATGACTTTGTAGGGATAAGCTTTCTTTGGCTATGTTATTTTGATAACACATAATTACTTTGTTGGTATGCTTGAAGTATTACTATTTTTATGTCAATATTAAACGTTTATCTTGAATCTTTTGGATATGAACATTCATGCCACAATAAAGAAAATTACATTGAGAATTATGTTAGGTAACATTCCACATCAAAAATTCTGTTTTTATCATTTACCTACTCAAGGACGAGCAGGAATTAAGCTTGGGGATGCTTGATACATCTCCAACGTATCTATAATTTTGGGACATTTACATCTGTGCCCCTAACTCAAACCCACTACTCAGATTTGCTCCCAATTTTGTAGCATGCTCAAATTTGCCCCTCCGCTGCCACTACTCAGAAATGCCCTTCCGTTCAGTACTGTAGCACTTTCCATCCAATACTGTAGCACTTTCCGTTTGCTATAGTACACATGGGCCTTTGACGGTCAAAGGCCTTTGACTGGACGGAAGGGCATTTCTGAGTAGTGACTTAACGGCAGAGGGGCAAATTTGAGCATGCTTTGAAATTAGGGGCAAATCTGAGTAGGTGGTTCGAGTTAGGGGCAGAAATGCAAATGGTCCTATAATTTTTGATTGTTGCATGCTATTATATTATCTATTTTGGATGTTTAATCGGATTTACTATACAATTTTATATTATTTTGGGACTAACCTATTAACCGGAGGCCCAGTCCAAATTGCTGTTTTTTTGACTATTTCAGTGTTTCGCAGAAAAGGAATATCAAACGGAGTCCAAACGGAATGAAACCTTCGGGAGAGTTATTTTTGGAACAAACGCAATCCAGGAGACTTGGAGTGGACGTAAAGAAAGAAACGAGGCGGCCACGAGGCAGGAGGGTGCACCCAGGGGGGTAGGCGTGCCCCCACCCTCGTGGGCCCCTCGTGGCTCCCCTGACCGACTTCCTTCGCCTATATATACTCACATACCCTAAAAACATCCAGGAGCACCACGAAACCTTATTTCCACCGCCGCAACCTTCTGTACCCATGAGATCCCATCTTGGGGCCTTTTCCGGCGCTCAGTCGGAGGAGGAATCGATCATGGAGGGCTTCTACTCAACACCATAGCCTCTCCTATGAAGTGTGAGTAGTTTACCACAGACCTTCAGGTCCATAGTTATTAGCTAGATGGCTTCTTCTCTTTCTTTGGATCTCAATACAAAGTTCTCCTCGATCTTCTTGGAGATCTATTCGATGTAATTCTTTTTGTGGTGTGTTTGTTGAGATCCGATGAATTGTGGGTTTATGATCAAGATTATCTATGAACAATATTTGAATATCCTCTAAATTCTTTTATGTATGATTTGTTATCTTTGCAAGTCTCTTCAAATTATCAGTTTGGTTTGGCCTACTAGATTGATCTTTCTTGCAATGGGAGAAGTGCTTAGCTTTGGGTTCAATGTTGCGGTGTCCTTTCCCAGTGACAACAGGGGCAGCAAGGCACGTATTGTATTGTTGCCATCGAGGATAAAAAGATGGGGTTTATATCATATTGCTTAAGTTTATCCCTCTACATCACGTCTTCTTGCCTAATGCGTTACTCTGTTCCTATGAACTTAATACTCTAGATGCATGCTGGATAGCAGTCTGAAAGCACATTTGCTCCCTAGGTGGTTTTGGTAATTAATGACAACATACTTTGTGGTTGGACTAATACTTTTATCAAGTATGTTTCAGGAAAGTCAATCACTCTGGCATGGCAAAAGGACTGAAGAGGTGAAGCCCTAGGATGCTAAGGAAAGGATTGGCAAGTGCTCAAGACTCCATTTTTGGTTTAGTGATTCAAGATCACATTGAGTCCATAGGAAAGCCAATACTATTAAAAGGGGATGAGGTTATGATGATGATCTGGTTGCTCAAAGTGCTTAGTGATTTATCTCTCAAACTATCGCAATCTTTCATTCCAACATAAACTCATAAGTAATCTCGGTCCCACCGATTTCATAAACTCAGTCACACCGAGATGAACCACCTCACCATATACCCAAACCCTAGAAATTTTGGATTTTCGATTCCAAACTCGGTCTTACGAAATTGGTGTTGCCAACCTTCAGAACATACGTACTCAAATCGGTGTCACCGAGATGAGAAAGTCGGTCCCACCGAGAATGGCAAACCCTAGACTTTGGAAGAATTGGACTAACCGAGATTGTATTTTCGGTCCCACGAAAATCCCAACGTTCACAAGATTTGAACTTTCGGTCTCACCGAGTTGTCAACTTCGGTCCGACCGAGATTGGTCAAATGTGTGTAGCAGTTGGATTTTGTGTGGAGGCTATAAATACCCCTCCACCTCCTCTTCATTCGTGGAGAGAGCCATCAGAAAGAACTACCACTCCTACCTTACATTTCTGAGAAGAAAACTACCTTCCCTTGTGTTGAGATCAAGTTGCTCCTCTCCCACCATATGAAACTTGATTTCTAGTCTTCCCAAGTTGCTTCCCACTCAATCCTTTCTTACACCACAGCCAAATCAGTGAGGAGAGTTGAGTGTTGGGGAGATTATCATTTGAAGCACAAGAGCAAGGAGTTCATCATCACCAACACCATCTATTACCTTTTGGAGGGTGGTGCCTCCTAGATTGGTTAGGTGTCGCTTGGGAGCCTCCGTCAAGATGTGGAGTTGAACCAAGAAGTTTGTAAGGGCAAGGAGATCGCCTACTTCGTGAAGATCTACCCCGAGTAAGGCTAGTCCTCCGTGGGCGTAAGCCATGATGGCATAGACAAGGTTGCTTCTTCGTGGACCCTTTGTGGGTGGAGCCCTCCGTGGACTCTCGCAGCCGTTACCCTCCGTGGGTTGAAGTCTCCATCAACGTGGATTGACGATAGCACCACCTATCGGAACCACGAGAAAAATCTCCGTGTCTCCAAATTGCGTTTGCTCTTCACAATCTCTCCCTTACTACTTGTGCAATTTACTTTCCGCTGCCCATACTCTAGAATTGCATGTGTAGTATGTTGCTCGACTTGTATGCATGATGCTTGACTTGATCTTCATTGTGAACTTGCTAAAAACTTGTTCTAATCAAAAGGCATAAATTTTTATCTTGTCGAGTAGTCTAATCACCCCCCCCTCTAGACACTCTTGCCTTCAACGATCCTACAATTGGTATCAGAGCATTGGTCTCCATTGCTTTGGTTTGCACACCATTGGAGGAAGATGGACGTGTCTACGTTTGGGAGTGTTAGTCATAGAGTGCCTATTCTTGATGGAGTGTCCTATAACTCGTGGAGGATTGAAATGCTTGCTATCTTTAAGATGTACAACTTGCGCAAATATGTTGAAACCCCATATGTACCTCCATTTGACCCCTTGCACCCTACTATGGATGAAGAGCTTGATTTGCTTCGTAACCTTAGAGCTGTAAATCTCATCATTAGAGGCTTACCCGATAACTTACTTGAGCTTGTCACAAACTTTGAGTGCGCCCATGCTATGTGGAAGTTCTTGGAAGAACTTTATCCGGACTACTCTTTGAGAGGTCTTGATGAAATTCTATACAAGACTGTTGAATTTGATATGATGCGCCCCAATGATCCTAACTTTGACAAATGCTTCTTTGAGCTTCGTGATCTTATGAAACGGAAGGGTGATTCCGGACTTATCAATGTTCTAGTTAGAAATGCTCTTGTATTGCATTCCGATGATTATTATCACATTGATAAAACTGATGCAAGTCATTGTCAAATTGACCTAGGTATTGATGATGAATTATCTATGGGTCAATATGATGATGAGCATGAGCATGATGACGATTACTCCGATTCGGACACCGAGCTAGACAAGATCATGAAGAGTCTCGGTCTTATGGCAAATCGAGAGACTACATATCCGGTGGAAAAGAGTGGATTCTTGATAGTGGATGCACCGATCACTTGACGGAGATGAAGACATGTTTCGAGAGCTTGCAAAGAACGATGGTCCACGCAAGTATGTGACTTTTGGAGACAACTCCAAGGGTAAGGTACTTGGCCTTGGTAAGGTGGCCATATCTCATGATAGCTCCATTAAAAATGTCATGCTTGTTGAATCACTTGGATACAATTTACTTTCCGTGTCTAGATTAGCTGACTTTGGATTCAATGTGCTATTCACCAAAGTAGATTGCCAAGTTTTTCGTCGTGACAATCATAACATGGTCTTTACCGGTATCTGTAGAGGTGATTTGTATATCGTTGATTTCACTAAGAAAGCTCAACCTAGAACTTGCTTTATTGCTAAATCTGCTAAAGGTTGGCTTTGGCATAGAAGGCTTGGACATGTTGGTATCGTAATCTAGATAAGCTAATCAAAGGTGATCACATTCTTGGTGTTAAAGATGTTTTCTTTGACAAAGATAGACTCTGTAGTGCATGTCAAGCAGGAAAACAAGTAGGTGGAAGTCATCCCGTGAAGAACATCATGACCACAAGGAGACCGCTTGAGCTTCTTCATATGGATCTCTTGGTCCCAATGCTTACAAAAGCCTTGGTGGTAATTCCTTTGGTCTAGTTATTGTTGATGATTTTTCCAGATTTACGTGGGTATTTTTCCTTGATGACAAATCGCAGGTTCAGAGAATCTTCAAAACCTTTGCCAGAAAAGCTCAAAATCAATTTGAGGTGAAGATCAAGAAAGTTCGGAGTGACAATGGAACGGAGTTCAAGAACGCCCATGTGGACTCTTTTCTCGATGAAGAAGGGATTCTACATGAGTTCTCGGCTACATACACACCTCAACAAAATGGAGTTGTTGAGAGGAAGAACCGAACGCTCATTGAGATGGCGAGAACGATGCTTGATGAATACAAGACACCGAAACACTTCTGGGGTGAAGCCGTCGAGACAGCTTGTCATGCTATCAACAGACTTTATCTTCACAAGCTCCTCGGCAAGACTTCATACGAGCTCCTTACCGGAGACAAGGACCCATCGGAAGCCATTCAAGATTTATCCATTGGAAAGATTCGTCCCATGGAAGTGAAGGAGAGTACCTCATCTACATATGTGGAGCCCCCTACCTCACGGAGAGATGAACCTCAAGGCAACATGGAGGCCTCCACAAGTGGAACTCACCAAGATGAGGAAGTGCGACAAGAAGATCCACCGCAACCTCCTTCTCCACCACCTCAAGACAACACCAACAACAATGAAGAAGAAGAGGAAGATGAGGATGATGAGGAAGCTCAGCCACGACCACGACAAAAGCTATCCCGAGTTCGAGCAAGAGTCAAGAAGGACCATCCCGTGGAACAAATGATGAATGACATCGACTCCGGGAGAATCACTCGCTCTAAAACTCGTTTAGCTAACTTTTGTGAGCACTACTCATTTATCTCTAGTCTTGAACCTATGAAGGTAGAAGAAGCGCTTGAAGACCGGATTGGGTGAGCGCTATGCATGAAGAGCTACACAACCGAGAGGAACAACGTTTGGACTTAGGTAGAAAGCCCAATGATGACCAAAACGTCATTGGAACCAAATGGGTGTTTGGAACAAGCAAGATGAAGATGGACAAGTCATCCGCAACAAGGCTCGTCTCGTAGCTCAAGGTTACACACAAGTCGAAGGTATGGACTATGGTGAGACCTATGCCCCGTTGCTAGACTTGAGTCCATTCAGTATTCTTCTTGCTTATGCCAACCACCATGACATTACTCTCTATCAAATGGACATTAAAAGTGCTTTCCTAAATGGTGAAATTGAGGAGGAAGTATTTGTGAAACAACCTCCGGTTTGTGAATCCTAAAAGCCTAATCATGTTTACAAATTGCACAAAGCTCTTTATGGTCTTAAACAAGCTCCTAGAGCTTGGTACAAATGCTTGACCAGCTTTCTTCTTGAAAAAGGATTTGAGATTGGTAAAATAGACTCAACGCTATTCACGAAAAGGGTTGACGGTGAACTATTTGTGTGCCAAATATATGTTGATGATATTATCTTTGGTTCAACTAACCCTCATTTTAGTGAGAAGTTTGGAAAGCTTATGTCGGAGAAGTATGAGATGTCCATGATGAGTGAACTCAAATTCTTCCTTGGGTTGCAAATCAAGCAATCTAAGGAGGGTACCTTTGTCTCACAAACAAAGTACACAAAGGATCTCTTCAAGAAGTTCAACATGCAAGAAAGCAAAGGTATGAGAACCCCCATGCCTACTAGTGGACATAATGACTTGACTAAAGATGGAGAACCTGTTGATCAAAAGGTTTATCGATCCATGATTGGTTCTCTACTATATCTCTGTGCTTCTCGTCCTGACATAATGTTGAGTGTTTGCATGTGTGCTCGATATCAAGCTGCTCCTAAAGAATGTCATCTTAAAGCTGTTAAAAGAATTGTGAGATACTTGATACACACACCTAACTTTGGCATTTGGTATCCTAAGAGGGCCTCGTTCGATCTTGTTGGCTATTCCGACTCGGACTATGCCGGAGACAGGGTTGATAGAAAGTCAACTTCGGGTACGTGTCAATTTCTTGGACGATCCCTTGTATCTTGGTCCTCCAAGAAACAAAATTCGGTATCATTATCTACTGCCAAAGCAGAATATATAGCTGCTGGTTCGTGTTGTGCTCAGTTGCTATGGATGACACAAACGCTTAAGGATTATGGGATACATGCGAGACATGTTCCTTTACTTTGTGACAATGAGAGTGCAATTAAGATTGGACACAATCCCGTGCAACACTCTCGCACGAAACACATTGAAGTTCGTCACCATTTTATTCGTGATCACATTGCTAAGGGTGACATTGATCTTAAGCATGTTCGATCTTGACAAACAGCTTGCAGATATCTTTACAAAACCACTTGATGAGAAAGTGTTTTGTCGCTTAAGGAGTGAGTTGAACATCATTGATGCTTCAAACTTGGAGTGAAAACTCCATTGATGCATGCAAGGCATGAGCCAAATTGACTAATCCTTGATATTTCTCTTATGATGATGATCATATATCTTGGACACATTTGCCCCCTTGTATTGCATCTAACTCCTTGCAGGTACTTGGATGGTCTACATTCAACAAGATTATCACACACTCAAATCATGAGTAATCTTGTCATTGACCAAGTATCTAGCTCTTTGGGATGTTGAGTTCAAGGAACAAAATTCCACATATCCTTTATGACACCTTATACGTCTAGTACTTCACTCTTGTCATCTTGGATATTCTTGAGTATTTCCTTGCTTGCCTAACCCATGTAGGAAGATGAACTATACAATTGGAAATGGTGCTCCAACTTCACATTCTATGAGCATCAACATCAAGATCACCTACATGAGTACAAGCAACAACAAGCCCAAGGTATGTTTTTCACATCTTGAAGAAGCTTTGCTCAAAGTCATGAGTACAAGCAGCTTCAAAAGATGTGATCACATCAAATGCTTAATCGAAAAATGGCAACCCCATTTTTGAGCTTAAACGATGAGTATGACCTATGATCAAATGTCCTCATTTGACTCCTAAGTCAATATTCTCAAACATAGGTGACTTTGTCGCCGACCCCTGTCTAGATGAAGTACATATGTTTTGGAGTTTTGCTATTGACTCCTTTGATTCTCTCGTTGAGTTTCCTTTTAATAAAAAAAACAAAAAAAAAAACTTCATCTAGCAATCTTTTTCATTTCTGTTTCTTCTGTTCTTGTGTATATCTTTTGGCTCTAATCAATTCCCTGAAAAACCTTTTCCAAATTCATTGCAAGTCTTCTGAAACATTCCTTGCAAAGTGAGCTGAATTATTTCTATATTTCCTTGGAATTAAACTCGGCGTCACCGATTTAAATACTTCGGTCTGACCGAAAAGGATCTGCCCTAAGTCTCTGACTTTCGGACTCACCGATCCATATTAATTCGGTGTCACCGACTTACACTCACCAGGATATCATCTTCTGCAGCTCAACTCAATGATTCTTTATGCATGTTTCTTATTGCTCAGTTGTGATTCTTAAGGATCCCACTTCTTTCCTTCCATCTTTCCTGCACTTCCTGGTTTACTGTCCTTTTCGGCACTTGATGTCAAAGGGGGAGAAGATTTAGGGGGAGCTTAGGGGGAGATTGGAGGATAAGGGGAGAAAAGAAAATTTAAAGGAAGAAAAACAATCTTACCTTAAGGGGGAGAGGATCACATCAAAGCTTTGCTATATTTCACTGTGATAATACATTTGGCATTATTCTTTTGATTTTTGCTTCTCTTGCTCTCACAATTGGTATCTTATGAAAAGCACAATTGGTATCTTACGAAAAGCAAAATCTCTCAGAGCTCATTGAAAATCTTTTAGTCTTGGGAGACATGTTGGCTGATTCAAGCTAGTGCTCAACATGAGACACTCTTTATACATGTCATCCCTGGCTTGGTACTCTTTGTTCTTGCTATTGGTTGAAGAACTACTCTTGTGTTATCTAACCTTGTTTTCCCAAGTTTATTTCTTCAGGTACAATACCAAGGAACTCCAAGGTAAGTATATGCATCTTGCAGAATGTGCATGATGGTGACTTGCTTGTGAATACTTGTTTGCAAGAAATCACCATGCACATATGCATCATCACTCACTTATCCTCATCTCGCTCGATGCATATAGCCAAGCTGCATGTAGCACATCTTGCTTTTCTCTCATGTGTGCTTGTGGTAATCCAAAACCATAATCTATGAAAAGCTTGCACACTTGTAGGGGGAGCCTGTGTACTACATGTTTGTCAAAGCTTTAAAGATAATCCTGTCTTTCTTTTAGTAAGTTTTGATATCTTATTTTGTGTGTTGCCATCAATTACCAAAAAGGGGGAGATTGAAAGCACATTTGCTCCCTAGGTGGTTTTGGTAATTAATGACAACATACTTTGTGGTTGGACTAATGCTTTTATCAAGTATGTTTCAGGAAAGTCAATCACTCGGCATGGCAAAAGGATGAAGAGGTGAAGCCCTAGGATGCTAAGGAAAGGATTGGCAAGTGCTCAAGACTCCATTTTTGGTTTAGTGATTCAAGATCACATTGAGTCCATAGGAAAGCCAATACTATTAAAAGGGGATGAGGTTATGATGATGATCTGGTTGCTCAAAGTGCTTAGTGATTTATCTCTCAAACTATCAGCAATCTTTCATTCCAACATAAACTCATAAGTAATCTCGGTCCCACCGATTTCATAAACTCAGTCACACCGAGATGAACCACCTCAGCCATATACCCAAACCCTAGAAATTTCGGATTTTCCGATTCCAAACTCGGTCTTACCGAAATTGGTGTTGCCAACCTTCTGTAACCTTCTGTACTCAAATCGGTGTCACCGAGATGAGAAAGTCGGTCCCACCGAGAATGGCAAACCCTAGACTTTGGAAGAATCGGACTAACCGAGATTGTATTTTCGGTCCCACCGAAAATCCCAACGTTCACAAGATTTGAACTTTCGGTCTCACCGAGTTGTCAACTTCGGTCTGACCGAGATTGGTCAAATGTGTAGCAGTTGGATTTTGTGTGGAGGCTATAAATACCCCTCCACCTCCTCTTCATTCGTGGAGAGAGCCATCAGAAAGAACTACCACTCCTACCTTACATTTCTGAGAAGAAAACTACCTTCCCTTGTGTTGAGATCAAGTTGCTCCTCTCCCACCATATGAAACTTGATTTCTAGTATTCCCAAGTTGCTTTCCACTCAATCCTTTCTTCCACCACAGCCAAATCAGTGAGGAGAGTTGAGTGTTGGGGAGATTATCATTTGAAGCACAAGAGCAAGGAGTTCATCATCACCAACACCATCTATTACCTTTTGGAGGGTGGTGCCTCCTAGATTGGTTAGGTGTCGCTTGGGAGCCTCCGTCAAGATGTGGAGTTGAACCAAGAAGTTTGTAAGGGCAAGGAGATCGCCTACTTCGTGAAGATCTACCCGAGTAAGGCTAGTCCTCCGTGGGCGTAAGCCATGATGGCATAGACAAGGTTGCTTCTTCGTGGACCCTTTGTGGGTGGAGCCCTCCGTGGACTCTCGCAGCCGTTACCCTCCGTGGGTTGAAGTCTCCATCAACGTGGATTGACGATAGCACCACCTATCGGAACCACGAGAAAAATCTCCGTGTCTCCAAATTGCGTTTGCTCTTCACAATCTCTCCCTTACTACTTGTGCAATTTACTTTCCGCTGCCCATACTCTAGAATTGCATGTGTAGTATGTTGCTCGACTTGTATGCATGATGCTTGACTTGATCTTCATTGTGAACTTGCTAAAAACTTGTTCTAATCAAAAGGCATAAATTTTTATCTTGTCGAGTAGTCTAATCACCCCCCCCTCTAGACACTCTTGCCTTCAACGATCCTACACAGTCGATGTGTGGAGCAATAGTAGTAGATGCAGAATCGTTTCGATCTACTTGTCGCGGACGTGATGCCTATATAAATGATCATGCCTAGATATTCTCATAAGTATCCACTTTTCTATCAATTGCTCGACAGTAATTTGTTCACCCACCGTAATACTTATGCTATCTTGAGAGAAGCCACTAGTGAAACCTATGGCCCCCGGGTCTATTTTCCATCATATAAATTTTCGACCTATTTTATTTTGCAATCTTTACTTTCCAATCTATACCATAAAAATACCAAAAATATTTATCTTATTATCTCGGTAGGATCTCACTTTTGCAAGTGGCCGTGAAGGGATTGACAACCCCTTTATCGCGTTGGTTGCAAGATTCTTATTTGTTTGTGCAGGTACGAGGGATTTGAGTGTAGCCTCCTACTGGATTGATACCTTGGTTCTCAAAAACTGAGGGAAATTCTTATGCTACTTTGCTGCATCACCCTTTCCTCTTCAAGGGATCACTACAAAAAAAGACACATCCGTGACATTTTGGGCCGAACGAACTTTTTTTCTGTCATACTTATGACACTTCTATGACGATAATTGTGACAAAACCCGGTATCATCACAGATGTGGTGGGCTCCTACTTCTATGACAAAAAATCATGACGAAAATGGGCTTTTCGTCACAGGCGGTTTGGAGACGCAGCTGCATGACATTCTTTGGGCCGTCCATGACAGAAAAAACCATGGTAGAAGCGAGGGCGAGGAAAATTTCGGGGAGTTCTCGGTTACGGTGGGTGGTCGGGGGCCGAGCGATGCGCGTTTCTCTCATACACATATGCGCGTGTGTGCCAGGCGTTGGGCTGTAACTGAATCCGAGCGAGGCGTTGGGATCTAATTGAACCCGAGCGATTGCAATGCAGAGCTACTGCGTTCTTCAACCCAGCGATCGATCGATGGTCGTTAATCGAACCTAATCGGCGACTCGCCGCTCTCGCTGCTAATCAAGCCGATCGATGATGACTTTGGATGAACAGTGAGCGTTGCGGGGGGGGGGGGGGGGTGGATGAATAGTGAGCGGTGGGGGTGGATGAACAGGACCCCGTTGTGTTGCCTCTGGATGAACAGGACCCCGGTCGATCGAGCCAGTTGGGGCTGGATGAACAGGACCCCGTGGAGGGCTGGATGAACAGGACGACCCCCGCGGAGGGCTAGATGAACAGTAGACGTTTGAAAGTGCAACTATCCCTAGGTGGTTTTGGTAATTCCTAAGAACATATAGCTCATTGAGCTAACATCATTCCAAGATGAATATTTCAGGAAAAGCTCAATGAATGGCATGGCATGGATGAGAAAAGTGGACCCCTCAAAATGCTAAGAATAAAAGAATTGGCTCAAGCTCAAAATCTCAAGACTCTACATTTTATATTTTAGTGATCCAAGATCACACTGAGTCTATAGAAAAAGCCAATACTATCAAGGAGGGATGAGGTGTTGCTTAATGAGTTTCTTGCTCCATAGTGCTTAGTGATATGCTCCAAAGCCCTCAACTACTTTCTCACATCCACATATGACCTAAACCAAAAGTCAAACTTGGCCCTACCGATTCTTTCTATCCGGCGCCACCGAGTTCAGATGTCATAGCCACTGCCACAAACCCTAGGCAAATCGGTCTCACCGATAAGGATCTCGGTCTCACCGAGATGGGATTGCAATCTCTCTGTTTCCCTTCGTAACGTTTCGGTACCACCGAGATGAGCAATCAGTCCCACTGAGATTGCAATGTAAACTCCCTGTTTTCTTTTCGTAACATTTCAGTCCCACCGAAATGAGCGAATCGGTCCCACCGAGTTTACCTGACCAACTCTCTGGTTAGTTTATTACCAAAATCGGTCCTACCGAGTTTGTGTAATCGGTCTCACCGAGATTACATTAAGCCCTAAACCCTGACCATATCGGTCCTACCGAGTTGCATGCGGTCCCACCAAAAATCCTAACGGTTAGTAGATTTGCTGAATCGGTCCGACCGAGTTTACCAATTCAGTCCCACCAAGTTTGGCAAGTTGTGTGTAACAGTTAGATTTCGTGTGGAGGCTATATATACCCCTCCACCTCCTCTTCATTCGTGGAGATAGCCATCAGAACGAACCTACACTTCCAACTTGCTATTTCTGAGAGAGAACCACCTACTCATGTGTTGAGGCCAAGATATTCCATTCCTACCATATGAATCTTGATCTCTAGCCTTCCCCAAGTTGCTTTCCACTCAAATCTTCTTTCCACCAAATCCAAATCGTGTGAGAGAGAGTTGAGTGTTGGGGAGACTATAATTTGAAGCACAAGAGCAAGGAGTTCATCATCAACACACCATTTGTTACTTCTTGGAGAGTGGTGTCTCCTAGATTGGCTAGTTGCCACTTGGGAGCCTCCGGCAAGATTGTGGAGTTGAACCAAGGAGTTTGTAAGGGCAAGGAGATCGCCTACTTCGTGAAGATCTACCGCTAGTGAGGCAAGTCCTTCGTGGGCGACGACCATGGTGGGATAGACAAGGTTGCTTCTTCGTGGACCCTTCATTGGTGGAGCCCTCCGTGGACTCGCGCAACCGTTACCCTTCATGGGTTGAAGTCTCCATCAACGTTGATGTATGATAGCACCACCTATCGGAACCACGACAAAAACATCCATGTCTCCAATTGCATTTGAATCCTCCAAACCCCTCCCTTTACATTCTTGCAAGTTGCATGCTTTACTTTTCGTTGCTCATATACTCTTTGCATGCTTGCTTGAATTGTGTTGAGATTGCTTGACTCGTGCTAAGATAGCTAAAATCTGCCAAAGACTAAAATTAGGAAAAGGATAAGTTTTTATTTGGTCAAGTAGTCTAATCACCCCCTCTAGACATACTTTCGATCCTACAAGTGGTATCAGAGCTTTGGTCTCCATTTGCTTTGATTTCCATAGCTTTTGGTGGTCATAGCCTTGGTTTCACAACCTAGGAGAGTATGGCATCTAGCGAGGGAAGTTATCACCGTAGAGGTCCTTGCTTTGATGGTACTAATTTTGCTAGTTGGAAGCATAAGATGAAAATGCATATTCTTGTACATAACCCCGCCGTTTGGGCTATTGTGTGTATTGGCTTGCAAGGTGAATTCTTTGATGGGAGAGAACCGAACCGTGAAGCTAGCACGGAAGAGTTGAAGATGCTGCAATACAACGCTCAAGCTTGTGATATCCTCTTCAACGGATTGTGCCCCGAAGAATTCAACAAAATCAACCGTCTTGAGAATGCAAAGAAAATTTGGGACACTTTAATTGATATGCATGAAGGTACCGACTCCGTCAAGGAATCCAAGTTGGATGTGCTCCAAAGTCAACTTGACAAGTTCAAAATGAAGGATGGTGAAGGTGTCGCTGAAATGTACTCTAGGCTTGCTCTTATCACAAGTGAGATTGCCGGCTTGGGTACTGAAGAGATGACCGACAAATTCATCATCAAGAAGATCCTATGAGCTTTGAAGGGAAAATATGATACCATGTGCACATTGATCCAAATGATGACAAATTACAAAGATCTCAAGCCAACGGAAGTCATTGGAAGAATTGTTGCTCATGAGATGTCACTCAAGGATAAGGAGGAACTTCACAACAAGTCAAGTGGTGCTTACAAAGCCTCATGTGAAGCCCCCACATCATCAAGTGAGAAACAAACCTTCAATGAAGAATTGAGCTTAATGGTGAAGAACTTCAACAAGTTCTACAAGAATAGAAGCAAAGAAAGAAGCTCCAAGTCAAGGTCCTACAATGACAAAAAATCTTCTAGTCGAGAGCGCAATTGCTACAATTGTGGGAGACCCGGACACTACTCCAATGAGTGTACGACACCCTACAAAAGAAGAGAAGAATCACCCAAGAGAAGAAGTAGAAGAGAAGAATCACAACCAAGAGAGAGGAAATGAAGACATCAAGCTCATTTTCGTGAATGGGTATCCGGCTCTGACTCCGACAATCACTCCGAGAGAAGCTACCACTCCGACTCCGAATATACTCAAGATTAAGATGTTGCCGGTCTAGCACTTGTGTCAACCAACTCCTACGACATATTTGATTCACCAAATGAAGGTCTTGGAAGATGCTTCATGGCTAAAGGCCCAAAGGTAACACACCCCGAGTATGTTGATTTCAATAGTGATGAAGATGACTTGTTAGGTGATGATGATTTACTTGTTGACAAATCTAGTGATGAATACTATGATGAAACGTCAATTAATCATGCTAATCAAGATAAAACGAATGACAATGATAAGGAGAAGATTGAGCTTCTAACTAAAGAACTAAACACTCTTAAGTTAGCTCATGAAACTATCTTAGAAGATCATCGAGAACTTTTAAGGACTCATGAGAGGTTACGCTTTGAAAAGCTCAACCTTGAGCAAGAGCATGAGTTCTTAATGGCAATCAATGATGATCTCCATAAGAAAATTTCTTCTTACATTGCCAAGCGTTTACTCTTATCTACTTACATGCCTCAAGTCATGTCTATTAACAAGAACAAGCAGGATTCTTCCTCTAGTAGTAACAATAATCATGCTAAATCCAATATTCTTCCTCTAGTTCTCTTGATTCCACTAATGATTCTCTTAGACAAGTTACACTTGAGCAAGAAAATAGCTTATTGAAGGGAATTATAGAGAATGGTGTTTACAAAAGCCTTGCCGGGAGTAAGCAATTTGAGGAAATTGTACGCAAGCAAGGAAGGCACCGGAAGAACCAAGGTGTTGGTTTTGAACGAAAGTTCAATGCCAATGGAGTTGAGTGGGAAGAAGATCAATACCCCAAGATGAAGTTTGTTCCTCAACAAGAGAAGTATGATCCTACTTCCTTCAAAGGGACACAAGCTCAAGATGATCTTCCACCACAAGACCACACGCAAAAAGGCAAGGATAAGCTTCAAGAGGAGATTGATGCATTTGAAGAAGCTCCAAAGGCCTTGGTCAAGTGGGTTCCCAAGACTACGTTAAGCTCTACTTCATCAAGTATGACTACAAATCCAAGGATTCCCATCAAGATGATGTGGATCCCGAAGAAGAAGAACTAGAGAGTTCTTGAGGGTGACTCCGCCAACATATTTCACTCATATAATTTTGCAACAACAAGTGCAATCAACTTTCACATCTTGCACTAGTTCAAGGAGTCACAAACCCTCTTGTTGGTAAGACAAGGGACAAGGTAACCTAATGCTTTCATAGACATCATCTTATGTGTGCATCACTCTATGTCTATGGATATCCTTGTTTGTTCCTTGTGGGACTAACCCGTGTAGGTATTGAAAGTGCAACTCACTCCAAAGGATTGCTCCAAATAATCTTCATCAACATTGAGCATCCACATCTTCAACACCTACATGAAGTCATCGTCGACAAAACCCAAGGTTAGTTCATCCCTAGGGGGATGTCACATCTAGGGGGAGCTTTACTCTAAGACTTGAGTTAAAGCAACTCTAATGGTGTGAACACATCAATGCATTATGTAAAAGTGGTAACCTCACTTGAGCTTAAATGATGAGTATGACCTATGATCAAATGTTCTCATTTGACTCCTAAGTCAATATACTCATATATAGATGACCTAGTCATCGCAAATTGCTTGATAGATGCTAGAAATGGTTGTGCATGCTTTGCCACATATTTCATTTGCCATTTTATTGTGTGAGCATGTTGGTTGCATATTTAACTCATTCGAGGACATCCACTTATTGTTTTGATTGATTGATTTCTTTTTCTTTTTCCAAGTGGATGGACAAGAAAGCCTAAGAACCTTCTCTAGCAATATATGCTTTTCTTGTCTCAAACTCTATTCATGCTACATCACAAAATTTGATCAAGTCAGATTCGAACCACTCTGCGTGAGGAGCACTCGGAGTCCCCGATTCATCATAGACTTAAACTTCCAAAACTTCTTTGTGCGTTTCGGTCTGACCGATTCTTCCATTTTGGTCATACCGAGATCACTAAGTCGATCTAGGTTTTCAATCTCGGTGCAACCGATTTGAACTTTTCGGTCACATCGAGTTGCTGTAACTGTCAGCAGTTACGCATCTCGGTGCCACCAAGTTGTTCCACTCAGTCACACTGACAGGGTCGGGCTATATATACCCACGGGCAAAAAATTGGAAACTTTCTCCTAACTCTATCGCCTGCGCGTAGCCCGCTCTGCCTCCAGGGTCTCCGGATCGTCCTCCTCGTCACCAGCCGCCTCCTGTCACTGGTCTCCACTGCCGTCAATGGAAATCATCCCCGCCGTTGCCGCCGTAGCGAGTTCATCGACGAGCTAGGGTATGGACTCGATCATTGTGCTATCCCCGTCCGATTCCTAGCACATTTTGTTCGCCATGAATCTTGCCACGATTGAAATAATCCTGTCTAGTCAAAACACTCAGTAGATTAGAGATGAATTGAAAATTTAGGGTTAGGTTTCCGCCGAAACCATCTCAGGCCCACCGAGTTGTAGAACTCGGATCCACCGATTCAGCTAAGGCCATTGCACATGTGATTCTCGGTCTGACCAAGAATTGCAAATCGGTGTGACCGAGTTCAAGACTTTGTGAAACCCTAGCAGTCTCGGTGCCACCGAATTGTGACTTGGTGTGACCGAGTTCACTAGTTTAGGTTCCAAACGCTGCTTCAGTATCACGGAGTTTACAAATCGGTTGATCCGAAATGCTTTCTGTGGAAAACTAAAACTATGTTTTTGACTCATTCTTTTGCAAAAATCTCTGTATTTTGTGATGCTCATCCACTCTATCTCATCTATATCTATTCACAGGGTCTGCAGTTAGTGTTAGCACTATGTCTGATCAAAGTGATAGCCAGAACAAGTCAGAGGAGCAGGTTCAAATGAGTGAGGGCACTAGTCCCTCTAGCACCTCTGATGATGGTAGCAGGAGCACCCCAAGCAACTTACCCAAAGCTGCCACTAGTGCCAGAAAGAAGAAAACCTCAGAATCTAAGGATGAAGACTATGTGGCAGTTGAGGATGAGGCCGCTTCCAAGAAGAAAGTGCTCAAAAAGGAGTATGGCTCAGTTGCAACCACTAAGCTAGGAGTGCAGAAGAAGGCACCTGCAAGAAGGATACCCACTACCAAACCTAGGAAGGTTGCCACTGGAGAAACCATGAAGTTTACTATTGAGTCAGAAGATGAAGCAGTTGGCCAAGACAAAAAGAAAAAGAGAGTCAGAACCACCACTGCCAAAGTTCTTGGCAATTCCTCTATGAGGAGAGACTCTGAAGAAGAAGAAGAAGAAGTGGTTGCTGCACCAGCACCCAAGGCTGAGAAGCTTATGGGTAATGCTATCAAGTCAGGGGATGCATCATCAGAGCCCAAAGAAGCACCCAAAGCTGCCTCCAAGCCCAAGATTGCACCTAAGAGGAATACCAGAAACATATCTGCTACTGAGAAGAACAAGGCCCCAGTGCCTGAAACTGTTGCTGAAGAGGAAGATGATGAAGAGCATGTCTTGAGAAAGTTGAAGCCAAAAATTCCAGATCATAACGATGCTCATCCTGTGGCCGAGAACATGAAGCTGAGAAAGGATGCATGCCTCAGACAGTGGAGGTTGTCTGATCCTTATGCATCCAGGAGAAGGACTGTTGTTGACTATAGGTTCCATACTAAGGAATAGCAGGATTTCTATGAGACAGTGTTGCTGGACAAGAAGCCTATAGTGTGTGACATGAGGTGGGTGGACTGGACCTACTTGAAGGAGAATGAGGAACACTATCCTGGTGTGTATGACAACTTTAGTGCTTGTGGAGTTGCAGACTTTGTTGGGCAGAAGCTCACAAAGTGGAATGATGAGCTCATAATGCAATTCTACTCCACAGCACACTTCTATCCAGATGGCAAGATAGTATGAATGTTTGAAGGTACAAGGTACCAATCATCTATTGAAGAATGGGCTAATTTGATCAATGCACCTAAGGAGAAAGAAGATGACTTGGATGTATATGCCAAGAAGAAGATGGATCACAACACTATGGCACATATGTACAAGGAGATCCCAGATGCTGCAGTTGAAACACATAAGTTGGATAAGTACATTACCTTCTGTCAGGACTGCCAGCCATCAACTGGATCCTCAGGCACACTCTCTTGCCCAAGTCAGGTGATCACAACATGATCAGAGGCCATGCAATAAACTTGCTACACTTATTTGATGTGCCACAGAAGTTCAAGGTCATGAGCCTCATAGTTGAGACTATCAAGAGGACAGCAGCTGACCAAAAGAGAAGTTGTGGGTATGCCCTCTGATCCGTGGAGCTGATTAACTCCAAGATGGGCACTGGCACATACTTGTTGGACAAGGATCACATGCCTATCTATCCAGACTTTGAGGACAACCAAGTGGTTATGGATGAAGATGAACCATCTTCTGTGCATGCTCAAGCAAAGAAGGAGAAGGCAAGGACAGAGAAGTCTACCAAGATGCCAACAATGGAAGAGGCATCTCGATTACTTTTGAAGAGCAAACAAGATCAGCTAGGCTACTTGATTGCATCCACTCTAAGGATTGAGAAGGGCTGGCCACCTTGACTCAAAACCAGCGAGAGCACAGGAGAGGATCATGGAGCGAAGTTCTATGACTTGGATGTGAAGGTGGCGAGATCCGATCTGTTGTTGAGCAGCTTTAGGATGATATCTGAGAGAGGAAGGAAAGACTACCACCGATGCATTTGCCAGAGTGCCTAGAGCTCGGAGATCAGCTGCGGTGCAGTGGCAGACACACGAGCCACTTCATCTGCACCAGCTACAGCTCCTACAGCTCCAGTGCAACCAGCTCCAGCACCTACACCTCTAGCTCCATCCACATCTACTGAAGTCTTCATCCAAGGAGCCATCTCTACACCACCTCCTGAAGATCAAGCCTGAGAGACAATTTAGTGCTATGCATTTTCTATGAACCTTTTGGTAACTTGTTGCCAAAGGGGGAGAAAAATGTATAGATCATAGGCTTCGAGAGAGAGTGTTGCTTTTTATTCTCTCTTGCTTTGGTGGTTAAACTTTATTTGCTTGTTTGAGATACTTCATGTCTGTGTGGTACCTGGATGATCATGTGTTTGATCATATGCTACATTTATGCTTGTTGGATGACATTATCCCGTTTATCTCTATATGATCATTCACTTTGCTTGGTGATGAGTGCATGTATTCAGTCATTATCATTTTGAGCGCTCCACCAAGATGTATGTGACATGGAAGAGTAACCCATGAGCCTAACTCTTTGTGCATTTGTAGTCCAAAGCAAATCTTACACTATGCACAAATTTAGGGGAGCTCTTGCTTCTCACATACTTCTCAAAGCGACAATGTTTTTCACTCTTATTATCATTTGTCAAAGCTTTGATCTATATGTTGTCATCAATTATCAAAAAGGGGGAGATTGAAAGTGCAACTATCCCTAGGTGGTTTTGGTAATTCCTAACAACGTATAGCTCATTGAGCTAACATCATTCCAAGATGAATATTTCAGGAAAAGCTCAATGAATGGCATGGCATGGATGAGAAAAGTGGACCCCTCAATATGCTAAGGATAAAAGAATTGGCTCAAGCTCAAAAGCTCAAGACACTACATTTTATATTTTAGTGATCCAAGATTACATTGAGTCTATAGGAAAACCCAATACTATCAAGGAGGGATGAGGTGTTGCTTAATGAGTTTCTTGCTCCATAGTGCTTAGTGATATGCTCCAAAGCCCTCAACTACTTTCTCACATCCACATATGACCTAAACCAAAAGTCAAACTCGGCCCTACCGATTCTTTCTATCCGGCGCCACCGAGTTCAGATGTCATAGCCACTGCCACAAACCCTAGGCAAATCAGTCTCACCAATAAGGATCTCGGTCTCACCGAGATGGGATTGTAATCTCTCTGTTTCCCTTCGTAACATTTCAGTACCACCGAGATGAGCGATCGGTCCCACCGAGATTGCAATGTAAACTCCCTATTTTCTTTTCGTAACATTTTGGTCCCACCGAAATGAGCGAACCGGTCCCACCAAGTTTACCTGACCAACTCTCTGGTTAGCTTATTACCAAAATCGGTCCCACCGAGTTTGTGTAATCGGTTTCACCGAGATTACATTAAGCCCTAAACCCTAACCATATCGGTCCGACCGAGTTGCATGTCGGTCCTACCAAAAATCTTAACGGTCACTAGATTTGCTGAATCGGTCCGACTGAGTTTACCAATTCGGTCCCACCGAGTTTGGCAAGTTGTGTGTAACAGTTAGATTTTGTGTGGAGGCTATATATACGCCTCCACCTCCTCTTCATCCGTGGAGAGAGCCATCAGAACGAACCTACACTTCCAACTTGCTATTTCTGAGAGAGAACCACCTACTCATGTATTGAGGCCAAGATATTCCATTCCTACCATATGAATCTTGATCTCTAGCCTTCCCCAAGTTGCTTTCGACTCAAATCTTCTTTCCACCAAATCCAAATCCTGTGAGAGAGAGTTGAGTGTTGGGGAGACTATCATTTGAAGCACAAGAGCAAGGAGTTCATCATCAACACACCATTTGTTACTTCTTGGAGAGTGGTGTCTCCTAGATTGGCTAGGTGTCACTTGGGAGCCTCCGACAAGGCTGTGGATTTGAACCAAGGAGTTTGTAAGGGCAAGGAGATCACCTACTTCGTGAAGATCTACCGCTAGTGAGGCAAGTCCTTCGTGGGGGGCGGCCATGGTGGGATAGACAAGGTTGCTTCTTTGTGGACCCTTCATGGCTGGAGCCCTCCGTGGACTCGCGCAACCGTTACCCTTCGTGGGTTGAAGTCTCCATCAACGTGGATGTACGATAGCACCACCTATCGGAACCACGACAAAAACATCTGTGTCTCCAATTGCGTTTGAATCCTCCAAACCCCTCCCTTTACATTCTTGCAAGTTGCATGCTTTACTTTCCACTACTCATATACTCTTTGCATGCTTGTTTGAATTGTGCTGAGATTGCTTGACTTGTGCTAAGATAGCTAATATCTGCCAAAGACTAAAATTGGGAAAAGGATAAGTTTTTATTTGGTCAAGTAGTCTAATCACCCCCCTCTAGACATACTTTCGATCCTACAACATTGGAGGGGTGGATGAATAGTAGCCCGTGGAGGGGTGGTTGAACAGGAGCCTGTGTTGAGGGGTGGTTGAATAGTAGCCGGTGGAGTAGCGCGCGGTGGAGGCTGGATGAACAGGAGCCCGTGGATGAACAGTCGCAGGTGGAGGCTGGCGGAGGTCAACGGTGGATGAACTGTAGCCCGTGGAGGCTGGAGGAGGTCGACAGTGGAGATGAACAATATCCTGTGGAGTCCCGTTTTGCAGTACGCTACACCCCTCCCGATGAACAGGACCCCCGTTTCGACCGTAGTGCTCCAACACAAGTCCGTTTCCTCCGTTTTGCGGTACGCCACACCCCTCCCGATCAACAAGACCCCGTTTCGACCGTCGGAGGTCCAACACAAGTCCGTTTCCTCCATTTTGCAGTACACCAGACCCCTCCTGATGAACAGGATCCCGTTTTGAACGTGATCGGTCGAACACAAGGCCGTTTCCTCCGTTCCGCGGTATGCCAGGCCTCGTTTCCATCACCTGTTCCGTCCAAGCCCTCCCAACACAACGACGCATTCCGTTCCGACCTAGCCAGTTGGCTCCCCGTGAACACGACGACGACGCTGTTTCTCCGTTCCGACCCAGCCATGTACACGAGCCCTGGCCGTACGTATGCGCGAGTACGCGTTCAAGACACCGCCCGTATGTACGTATGTGGCCGTATTTACTTTCTTGCACCCTGGCCGCTGTACGTATGTGTACATGGTATGTGCACGCCTCTACTACGACACGTGCGCGCCTCTACTACGACACGTGTGCGCCTCTACATCGACCATTATGTACGTACACATTCGTGACAATAATGACAACGCTACGTATGCTTCGACCAGGTGGGTCCCGACTGTCAGGCACTTCCTTGCGTGCGAAGATGTAGCTGGTGGGTCCTAGCAGTCACGGGGTGAATCATTTTTTTGCCCGGACGCACTTCCTTCTGTGCGAAGATGTAGGTGGTTGGTCCCAACAGTCAGGGGGGAAACATTTTTTTTCGCGAAATACGATGGCCCGTCCGGTGGGTCCCTACTGTCAGGTGGAGGAATAATTATTTTGTGCGTAATAAGGAGGCACTTCCTTGCGGCCGCCGTGGACCCAGCTGTCAGCCTCTCCACGTATGGTAATCTTCCGATGGAAGTCGGTCGTTGACCACATTGACCACGCCGCGCCGAGAGCACAAGGGCGGTGGACGACGGTGAGGCCTAGGAATGGGAAGACGTGGAGCCGGGGAAGACGCGGCAGTGGAAGCCCGCGCAGAGAGGAGTACGAGGGTTCACTGGTTTGGCTGCGGTGTGAGGCTGCCGTCGCCGCAGAATAATAGGGGGTGTGGGTGAGTAGAGGGATGGCCTGGCCAGCGGTGGGAGTAGTACGGGGTGGTGAGGCCTCTACGGCACGACCGGCGCTGCTTTGGGCGGCTGGAGCAAGAAGACCAGAGGTTGAAGAAGCACTACGGCCGTTGGATGGACATTGTACGGTCACTTCAGCTAGAATCGTATTGACTAAGTTGACAAAGCCCGTGGTACAGGTTAGCCTCCGAAACGGTGCGCCCCAGATGTCAGGGGGAGGAATAATTTTTGGGCGGCTGAATCAAGAATATCCAAGATTGAATAAGAAGCACGACATCCGTTGGATGGACATCCAACGGCCACAGCTGCTAGAACCGTGTGTTGTTGACAAAGCCTTGCATACGCGTCAACTTAGTTTTTTAGGGGACGCGTCAACTTAGAAGGCCCACAAGTGTGTGGCAGAGAACATATAGCCCATTTGCAATTTGTAAGAATGTACAACCCATTTTTTTAATTCTAATGGAATTTACTACAGCCCATTTACAGTTTGTTAAAAGTACAACCCAACTTCTAGCTAGAACAACAATTAATAATTTCAACCAACCGCTCAAAACAGAATTCAAAAAAATTTCCCGCATTTTGATGGGATCTGAAATATTTTTATCCGAAATTTCTAGTCGTATTAAATATAATTTCAAAATAAAGTTGTATTATGTTAAAATCCAACGAAATATTGTGCGCGCAACAAGTAATGAAATTAAAATTTTCCAATTCCAAAAATAATATATTTTTTGAACTAATAACGCGTTTGGTGCATTTTTTTATAGTTACTGCCCAGTTATTATAATTACATCCCATTTATTATTTCTTAAAGTCCATTTTCTTGTTAAGCCTAATGCATACCTCATAGGAAAGTTTGCAGCCGAGCGGGGCGGAGGATAACAAGTTGACCCGGATATTGTGTATAACTGTCGGCCCAGTTGCATTGTTAATATTGAAAAAAGGCCTGTGTAGTACAGTACAACCTAACATGGCTACTCAGCCCACATTCAGCGACGCCGGAAAGGGCCAAACAAGGCTTCTGTACAACTTTTTGAAGTCACTGAGCTCAATTAGTAACTTAAGAAAAAAGTTAGATTACAGTGGAACCTATTTAAAAGCTGTCACAAGCAAATAAATAATTCAACGGGTCCCACTTGTGCGTGTGTGCATGTGTGCGTGTGTGTGTATGTGTGTGTGTGTGTGTGTGTGAGAGAGAGAGAGAGAGAGAGAGACCCATCGGTCGATGCTCGTAAATACATCTTTCAGCCATATGCATTGCTGATGCTCAGTAAAAACTTATATAGTTGACACAATCATATAGAACATCATAGCACACTAAACTTGCATACACAAATTTCACGCAGGCGGCACAATCAGGATGGAAGCAGTGGATCGCTACGGGTAGGGCTATGTTGAGACCAACGAACTCGTACATAATGGTTCATCATCTTGAATGTTGTGCAAAGAAAACAGACAGGCAACACAATAAGTTCTGCTAGCACATTAAGTTGACGTACAACCCTTTCTAAAAAAAGTTCAGGTACAAAATTAGAACATGTCACAATGAAATGTACTGGCACATCAGTGCTTCACACACATAGCTCGGATTTAACTAGTACTCCCTCCGTTTGAAAATACTTGTCATCAAAATGGATAAAAGGGGATGTATCTAAACGTATTTTAGTTCTAGGTACATCTCTTTTTATCCATTTTGATGACAAGTATTTTCGGACGGAGGGAGAATCTGAGAAGATTCAGTTGTTACCTCAAATTAGAGCACATCCAGGCAGCCAGCCATGCCTCTTCTCCCAAAGAAGCAGTGGCCTCTGCCGCGCGATGGAGTAGGCCCTGTGCCATCCATCGTTCCGAGCAACACGTGGAAAGTCTGACGTTGACTCCTGTAATGGATGTCGTCGACGGACCCTGGCACCAGCGGTGGCGGCAGGACTTCGATTGATGGATTGACAACTTCTTCGACATGCACGAACACTCAATACAGGTACATCCCTAACATGGTCCGTGGCAGCCTTGGTGGCGATGAATAGTACAACCCCGGTTCCTGCACCGGTATCTCAACACCAACCACCTTCGGTATGGTGGACGGCTTCTTCATCCATGCCATAACCGTCAGAGCCCAGCTGTCTGGAGGAACAAACATACTTACGAGATCACCTCCAAGGTCGTTGATAAGCTCATTCATGGACTCGCTGTTCCAAGCACGTCGAGGCATGCCGTGGAAGGTAAGCTTTGTTTAAAACTCAAGCTCAGACGGCACCGAGCCCCATCCTGGGTGCCACTGATCAAAGCTCACCAGCGCGCCATCGCAGAACAAACGCCGGGAAGATTAGAACACATGAGTGCAGTCAAAAGTTGTCCAGAACCTGACGAAGAAATCAGCCGGTGGCGGACAGACTTCGACGAGCAAGTCACTTATTTGGATGCCGTGCACAATGCCAAGAGCTTTGACAAGGTCGTCCGGCGAGATGGGAGGCCGATCGACGTTGATGGTTACCATCAGCACTTTGCCGACAAACTGGTCATCAAGCGCCGCCATGCCACTGTTGAGCTACATCATGCACCGACCGAAGGCAGGACGGACCTCAGGATCTCCGGCTCGGAGATCCACGTTGACCGGCGACATGATAGTGCGCTTGAGTATAGGGAGTACATGAGGGGGGTTTTGGGGAACTGGAGTAGGAATTGAGATTCCAGAGGTGGGGGAGGGGCGGGAGATTGGGGATGAAAAGGTAGCATGAATTTTGAACACGCGCCAATATGCTCTCGGCGCGCAAGTGCACGAAAACACTGGTGGCGCCCACATGTCGGCCTAAGAGTCCTTATTCATTCTTTTTTGGAGAGCTCGACCTTTTTTTAGGATCTTTTGAGAGCCGGCCTGAGAGTCATAATTGACCTGTTTGGCATTGCGTTACTACTCGGCCCATGTTCAATGACACCTCACTGGCCCAAACAAGTGTACATCATCGTAAAGACACTGAGCTCAAATTATATAACTTGAAAAAAGGAGATATACTCTAAACACTGGAGAATGGTGATGCCCTCATTTAGCCCACCAGTAGTTCGAGACAATAAACAGTTCAAAACAATGATATATACAACATTCAAACACTAACTAGTGACTACTACTGACATAAACAGCAAGACATGATAGTTCATAAGAAGTCTTGCTACACCACCAAAATGCACCCATCTGTAGCGCTCAGACTCTCGTGATCCAGACGAGAATGACATTCTAAACAAAGGCAACTATTACATAGTAAGAGTGACATAGACGAGGATGATCCAAATGACAAGGAATATGCATAACAAAAGAAAGAACTACCCATCCAGAACCAGCAGCAAAGATAACAAAGTCATTCGAAGAGATGATCCAACACCATCATAATTTGCAACCACGCTTCAGTGACTAGTGATCCGGAGACACCAGTACTCCACCCTTTCGATGCAACAGCCCAATTACCTGTCAAGCTGAAGGCTTGAACCACATCGCTGCCTGTCATAATTGAGACATCCAAGGATCAAAGTTAATCCGGATGCCTTTGTCATTCTCACCTTCTTTTGGCTACAGGCTGTATCGTTGACAATCAGGGGAATTTGCTCCCGAACTCCTAGGGCTCGCCGTGTAGACACAGTTTTTCATAGCAAACAGAGCTTATCTGCCATCAAGGTCCTTGCCAACGGTGATCTCCTGGTTAATCGGATAATTGAGTCCGACAAACAAAGAGTGTGAACCAAGGTGTTTACCCGCCTCCAGCTAAAAAATCCTGAAGGCCCCAAGAAGCTGGTATCCTGCTCATAGACGTAACAACGACTGTCCGGATACTCACGTATTTCACGGTGCTTGTATAAAGTGGTTTTTTTGCAATATAAATTTTCCGGCTCATGTGTCTGAATGATCATCAGTCTTTTGCCGTCGTCTGATCGAGCGAGGAACCAGTTGCGCTTCCCTGTTTTTGGCAAAGGTGGTGTGATTACAAAGGGCAGTTACTATAGGGACACTGCATCATATAAAAAAGGACAGACATTGTTAATGTAAGATCAGCATTGTTCAGAGTATGAGTAGGATAATGCAAGAAACATCATTGATATGTCCCTGTTGGATTTGGGAGGAAAATACAGGGAAATATATACTGGGT
This sequence comes from Aegilops speltoides, assembly GCA_021437245.1. NCBI lineage: Eukaryota > Viridiplantae > Streptophyta > Magnoliopsida > Poales > Poaceae > Aegilops > Aegilops speltoides. The sequence continues at coordinate 128,622,433 of CM038142.1, read as the reverse complement.
TCGAAAATATAGAAGTGCCATGCATGGTTATACTCATGTTATCTCGCAATCGATTCTTCACAGGAAGCTACCATGTCATGCATGTTATGTAATCATGTTCTGTCCTCACAAACAAATTCTTCAAGGTAACTAAGAGACCATGCATTGTTATATACTCGTGTTCTATGGGCAAAATTTTTGTAAGGATATTATTCTAGCCATTGATTGCTGAAGGGCGAATATAGGTATGTACACATGGTAAGCATTACAGGATTTCAGTACTTCCAAATGTATGACTAGATGAAACCAACAATATGGCATCATCATTAACATGAGACAGAAACAACTTACAAGCATCGTCCCAACAATACGTGGTGCCATCTGCTTTGTCGATCGCGTAGATGATGCCATTATGTTCAATAGCATCACAGAAGTGTGTATCAGCTTTGACGATGATCCACTACGAGCTGATTTGTCTCCAGCTAAATAAGGCACCGGCGTAAAGATAGGCGAGTCCGCGGTCGAACAAGGCAATTAGCTTGAAGTCTGCGTAATTCGCATGTCGTGTGGGTGTTGGGGAACATAGTAATTTCAAAAAAAAATCCTATGCACACGCAAGATCATGGTGATGCATAGCAACAAGCGGGGAGAGTGTGTCCACGTACCCTCATAGACCGAAAGCGGAAGCGTTAGCACAACGCGGTTGATGTAGTCGTACGTCTTCACGATTCGACCGATCAAGTACCGAACGTACGACATCTCCGAGTTGAGCACACGTTCAGCTCGATGACGTCCCACGAACTCCGATCCAGCAGAGCTTTGTGGGAGAGTTCCGTCAGCACGATGGCGTGATGACGGTGTCAATGATGCTACCGACGCAGGGCTTCGCCTAAGCACCGCTACGATATTACCGAGGTGGAATAGGGCGGAGGGAGGCACCGCACACGGCTAAGAGATCAATGATCAATTGTTGTGTCTAGAGGTGCACCCCTGCCCCTGTATATAAAGGAGGAGAGGAGGGGAGGAGCCGGCCCTCTCTATGGCGCGCCTTGGGGAGTCCTACTCCCACCGGGAGTAGGATTCCCCCTTTCCATGTACTAGGAGTAGGAGTCAAGGTAAGGGAAGAGAGGAGAGAAGGAAGGAGGGGGCGCAGCCCCTCCCCTTAGTCCAATTCGGACTAGGCCTTGGGGAGGGGGGCGTAGCCTTCCCTCTCTCTTTCCCCTAAAGCCCAATAAGGCCCATATACTCCCCGACGAATTCCCAAAACTCTCTGGTACTCCGATAAATACCTGAATCACTCAGAACCTTTCCGATGTCCAAATATAGTCGTCCAATATATCAATCTTTACGTCTTAACCATTTAGAGACTCCTCATCATGTCCCTGATCTCATCTGGCACTCCGAACTACCTTCGGTACATCAACACACATAACTCATAATATAAATCATCATCGAACGTTAAGCGTACGGACCCTACGGGTTCGAGAACTATGTAGACATGACCGAGACACATCATCGGTCAATAACCAATAGAGGAACCAGGATGCTCATATTGGCTCCTACATATTCTACGAAGATCTTTATCGGTCAAACCGCATAACAACATACATTGTTCCTTTTGTCATCGGTATGTTACTTGCCCGAGATTCGGTCGTCGATATTTCAATACCTAGTTCAATCTCGTCACCAGCAAGTCTCTTTACTCGTTATGTAATGCATCATCCCGCAACTAACTCATTAGTCACATTGCTTGCAAGGCTTATAGTGATGTGCATTACCGAGAGGGTCCAGAGATACCTCTCCGACGATCAGAATGACAAATCCTAATCTCGAAATACGCCAACTCAACAAGTACCTTCGGAGACACCTGTAGAGCACCTTTATAATCACCCAGTTATGTTGTGATGTTTGGTAGCACACAAAGTGTTCCTCCAGTAAACGAGAGTTGCATAATCTCATAGTCATTGGAACATGTATAAGTCATGAAGAAAGCAATAACAACATACTAAACGATCAAGTGCTAAGCTAACGGAATGGGTCAAGTCAATCACATCATTCTCCAATGATGTGATCCCATTAATCAAATGACAACTCATGTATATGGCTAGGAAACTTAACCATCTTTGATTCAACGAGCTAGTCAAGTAGAGGCATACTAGTGACACTGTGTTTGTCAATGTATTCACACATGTACTAAGTTTCCGGTTAATACAATTCTAGCATGAATAATAAACATTTATCATGAAATAAGTAAATAAATAATAACTTTATTATTGCCTCTAGGGCATGTTTCCTTCAGTCTCCCACTTGCACTAGAGTCAATAATCTAGTTCACATCATCATGTGATTTAACACCAATATTCATATCTGTATATGATTAACACCCATAGTTCACATCGTCATGTGCCAACACCCAAAGGGTTTACTAGAGTCAATAATCTAGTTCACATCGCTATGTGATTAACACCCAAAGAGTACTAAGGTATGATCATGTTTTGCTCGTGAGAGAAGTTTAGTCAGCAGATTCATCACATTCAGAGCCATATGTATTTTGCAAATATTCTATGTCTACAATGCTCTGCACGGAGCTACTCTAGCTAATTGCTCCCACTTTCAATATGTATCCAGATTGAGACTTAGAGTCATCTGTATCGGTGAAAAAGCTTGCACTGATGTAACTCTTTACAATGAACTCTTTTATCACCTCCATAATCGAGAAACATTTCCTTAGTCTTCACTAAGGATATTCTTGACCACTGTCCAGTGATCTACTCTTAGATCAAAATTGTACTCCCTTGCCAAACTCAGAGCAAGGTATACAATAGGTCTGGTACACATCATAGTATACTTTATAGAACCTATGTCTGAGGCATAGGGAATGACTTTTCATTCTCTTTCTTTTTTCTGCCATGGTCGGATTTTGAGTCTTACTCAACTTCACACCTTGCAACACAGGCAAGAACTCCTTCTTTGACTGTTCCATTTCGAACTACTTCAAAATCTTATCAAGGTATGTACTCATCGAAAAATCTTATCAAGTGTCTTGATCTATCTCTATAGATCTTGATGCTCAATATGCAAGCAGCTTCACCGAGGTCTTTCTTGGAAAAACTCCTTTCAAAATAGTCCTTTATGCTTTCCAGAAAATTCTACATTATTTCCGATCAACAATATGTCATTCACATATACTTTATCAGAAATGCTGTAGTGCTCCCACTCACTTTTTTGTAAATACAGGCTTCTCCAAAAGTCTGTATAAAACCATATGCTTTGATCAACTCATCAACGCGTATATTCCAACTCCAAGATACTTGCATCAGTCCATAAATGGATTGCTGGAGCTTGCACATTTTGTTAGCACCTTTAGGATTGACAAAACCTTTTGGTTGCATCATATACAACTCTTTTTTAAAAAATTCATTAAGGAATGCAGTTTCAACATCCTTTTGCCAGATTTCATAAAATGTGGCAATTGCTAACATGATTCGGACAGACTTAAGCATCGATACGAGTGAGATAATCTCATTGTATTCAACACCTTGAACTTGTCGAAAAACCTTTCACAACAAGTCGAGCTTTGTAGATAGTAACACTACTATCAGTGTCCGTCTTCGTCTTGAAGATCCATTTATTTCTATGGCTTGCCCATCATTGGGCAAGTCAATCAAAGTCCATACTTTGTTTTCATACATGGATCCCATCTCAGATTTCATGGTCTCTAGCCATTTTGCGCAATTTGGGCTCATCATCGCTTCCTCATAGTTCGTAGGTTCATCATGGTCTAGTAACATGATTTCCATAATAGGATTACCGTACCACTCTGGTGCGGACCTTACTCTGAAAGACCTACGAGGTTCTGTAGTAACTTGATCTGAAGTTTCATGATCATTATCATTAGCTTCCTCACTAATTGGTGTATGAATCACTAGAACTGATTTCTGTGATAAACTACTTTCCAATTCGGGAGAAGGTACAATTACCTTATCAAGCTCTACTTTCCTCCCACTCACTTCTTTCGAGAGAAACTCCTTCTCTAGAAAGGATCCATTTTAGCAACGAATATCTCGCCTTCGGATCTGTGATAGAAGGTGTACCAACAGTTTCCTTTGGGTATTCTATGAAGACACACTTCTCCGATTTGGGTTTGAGCTTATCAGGATGAAACTTTTTCACATAAGCATCGTAGCCCCAAACTTTAAGAAATAACAACTTGGGTTTCTTGCTAAACCACAATTCATATGGTGTCGTCTCAACGGATTTAGATGGTGCCCTTTTAACGTGAATGCAGCTGTCTCTAATGCATAACCCCAAAACAATATTGGTAAGAGACATCATAGATCGCACCATGTCCAATAAAGTGCGGTTACGATGTTCAGACACACCATAACGTTGTGGTGTTCCAGGTGGTGTGAGCTGTGAAACTATTCCACATTGTTTTAATTGAAGACCAAACTCGTAACTCAAATATTCGTCTCCGCGATCAGATCGCAGAAACTTTATTTTCTTGTTACAATGATTTTTCCACTTCACTCTGAAATTCTTTGAACCTTTCAATTATTTCAGACTTATGTTTCATCAAGTAGATATACCCATATCTGCTCAAATCATTTTGTGAAGGTCAGAAAATAATGACACTTGCCATGAGCATCAACACTCATTGGATCGCATACATCGGTATGTATTATTTCCAATAAGTCAGTAGCTTGTTCCATTGTTCCGGAGAACGGAGTTTTAGTCATCTTGCCCAAAAGGCACGGTTCGCAAGCATCAAATGATTCATAACCAAGTGATTTCAAAATCCATCTTTATGGAGTTTCTTCATCGCTTTACACCGATATGAGCCAAGCGGCGATGCCACAAATAAGTTGCACTATCATTATTAACTTTGCATCTTTTGGCATCAATATTATGAATATGTGTATCACTACGATCGAGATCCAACAAACTATGTTCATCGGGTGTATGACCATTGAAGGTTTTATTCATGTAAACAAAATAACAATTATTCTCTAACTTTAAATGAATAACCGTATCGCAATAAACACGATCAAATCATGTTCATGCTCAACGCAAACACCAAATAACATTTATTTAGGTTTAATCACTAATCCCGGAAGTATAGGGAGTGTGCGATGATGATCATATCAATCTTGGAACTACTTCCAACACTCATCGTCACTTCCCCTTCAACTAGTCTCTGTTTATTCTATAACTCCTGTTTCGAGTTACTAATCTTAGCAACCAAACAAGTATCAAATACTCAGGGGCTACTATAAACACTAGTAAGGCACACATCAATAACCTGTATATCAAATATACCCTTGTTCACTTTGCCATCCTTCTTATCCACCAAATATTCAGGGCATTTTCGCTTCCAGTGACCATTTCCTTTGCAGTGTAAGCACTCAGTTTCAGGCTTTGGTCCAGCTTTGGTCTTCTTCACGGGAGTGACAACTTGTTTGCCATTCTACTTGAAGTTTCTCTTTCTTTTGCTTTGCCCTTTTCTTGAAACTAGTGGTCTTGTCAATCATCAACACTTGATGCTCTTTCTTGATTTCTACCTTCGTTGATTTCAACATCATGAAGAGCTCGAGAATCGTTTTCGTCATCCCTTGCGTACTATAGTTCATCACGAAGTTCTAGTAACTTAGTGATGGTGACTAGAGAATTCTGTCAATCACTATCTTATCTAGAAGATTAACTCCCACTTGATTCAAGCGATTGAAGTACCCAGACAATCTGAGCACATGCTCACTAGTTGAGCGATTCTCCTCCATCTTTTAGCTATAGAACTTGTTGGAGACTTCATATCTCTCAACACGGGTATTTGCTTGAAATATTAACTTCAATTCCTGGAACATCTCATATGGTCCATGACATTCAAAACATCTTTCAAGTCCCGATTCTAAGCCGTTAAGCATGGTGCACTAAACTATCAAGTAGTCATCATATTGAGCTAGCCAAACGTTCATAACGTCTGCATCTGCTCCTGCAATAGGTTTGTCACCTAGCGGTGCATCAAGGACATAATTCTTCTGTGCAGCAATGAGGATAAACCTCAGATCATGGATCCAATCCGCATCATTGCTACTAACATCTTTCAACACAATTTTCTCTAGGAACATATCAAAATAAACATATGAAAGCAACAACGCAAGTTATTGATCTACAACATAATTTGCAAAATACTATCAGGAATAAGTTCATGATAAATTTAAGTTCAATTAATCATAATACTTAAGAACTGCCACTTAGACAGACATCTCTCTAGTCATCTAAGTGATTACGTGATCCAAATCAACTAAACCATGTCCGATCATCACGTGAGATGGAGTAGTATCAATGGTGAACATCACTATGTTGATCATATCTACTATATGATTCACGTTCGACCTTTCGGTCTTCGTGTTCCGAGGCCATATCTGTATATGCTAGGCTCGTCAAGTTTAACCTGAGTATTCCCCGTGTGCAGCTGTTTTGCACCCGTTGTATTTGAACGTAGAGCCTATCACACCCGATCATCACGTGGTGTCTCAGCACGAAGAACTTTCGCAACGGTGCATACTCAGGGAGAACTTCTTGATAATTTAGTGAGAGATCATCTTAAAATGCTACTGTCAATCAAAGCAAGATAAGATGCATAAGGGATAAACATCACATGCAATCAATATAAGTGATATGATATGGCCATCATCATCTTGTGCTTGTGATCTCCATCTCCGAAGCACCGTCGTGATCACCATCGTCACCGGTGCGACACCTTGATCTCCATCGTAGCATCGTTGTCGTTACGCCATCTATTGCTTCTCGACTATCACTACCGCTTAGTGATAAAGTAAAGCAATTATAGGGCGTTGCATTTCATACAATAAAGCGACAACCATATGGCTCCTCGCCATTGCCGATAACCGGTTACAAAACATGATCATCTCATACAATACAATATAGCATCACGTCTTGACCATATCACATCACAACATGCCTTGCAAAAACAAGTTAGGCGTCCTCTACTTTGTTGTTGCAAATTTTACGTGGCTGCTACGGGCTGAGCAAGAACCGTTCTTACCTCGCATCAAAACCACAGCGATAGTTTGTCAAGTTAGTGCTGTTTTAACCTTCGCAAGGACCGGGCGTAGCCACACTCGGTTCAAATAAAGTTGGAGAAAGCAGACACCCGCTAGTCACCGTGTGCAAAGCACGGCGGTAAAACCAGTCTCGCGTAAGTTATGCGCGTAATGTCGGTCCGGGCGCTTCATCCAACAATACCGCTGAACCAAAGTATGACATCTTTGGTAAGCAAGATGACTTGTATCGCCCACAACTCACTTGTGTTCTACTCGTGCATATAACATCAACGCATAAAACCTAGGCTCGGATGCCACTGTTGGGGAACGTCGTAATTTCAAAAAAATTCCTACGCACACGCAAGATCATGGTGCTGGCATAGCAACGAGAGGGGAGAGTGTTGTGCAAGTACCCTCGTAGACCATAAGCGGAAGCGTTATGACAACGCGGTTGATGTAGTCGTACATCTTCACGATCCGACCGATCCAAGTACTGAACGTATGGCACCTCCGAGTTCAGCACACGTTCAGCTCGATGACGATCCCCGGACTCCGATCCAGCAAAGTGTCGGGGATGAGTTCCGTTAGCACGACGGCGTGGTGATGATGATGATGTTCTACCGGCGCAGGGCTTCGCCTAAACTCCACGATGATATGACCGACGTGGAATATGGTGGAGGGGGGCACCGCACACGGCTAAGGAACGATCCGTAGATCAACTTGTGTGTCTATGGGGTGCCCCCTGCCCCCGTATATAAAGGAGTGGAGGAGGGGGAGGGCCGGCCCTCTCTATGGCGCGCCCTAGGGGAGTCCTACTCCCACCGGGAGTTGGATTCCCCCTTTCCTAGTAGAACTAGGAACCCTTCCATGTAGTAGGAGTAGGAGAGAAGGAAAGGGAAGAGAGAAGGAGAAGGAAGGAAGGCGCCCCCCCTCCCTAGTGCAATTCGGACTAGTCCAAGGGAAGGGGTGCGGCCACCCTTTAGCCCTTTCTCTCCTTTCCCGTATGGCCCATTAAGGCCCAATCGAATTCCGTAACTCTCCCACTCAAAATACCTGAATCACTCGAAACCTTCCCGAACTCCGAATATAGTCGTCCAATATATCGATCTTTACGTCTCAACCATTTAGAGACTCCTCGTCATGTCCCTGATCTCATCCGGGAGTCCGAACTCCTTTGGTACATCAAACCTCATAAACTCATAATAAAACTGCCATCGAAACCTTAAGCATGCGGACCCTACGGGTTCGAGAACTATGTAGACGTGACCGAAACACGTTTCCGGTCAATAACCAATAGCGGGACCTGGATGCCATATTGGCTCCCACATATTCTACGAAGATCTTTATCGGTCAAACCGCATAACAGCATATGTTGTTCCCTTGTCATCGGTATGTTACTTGCCCGAGATTCGATCGTCGGTATCCAATACCTAGTTCAATCTCGTTACCGGCAAGTCTCTTTACTCGTTATGTAATGCATCATTCCGTAACTAACTCATTAGCTACATTGCTTGCAAGGCTTATAGTGATGTGCATTACCGAGAGGGCCCAGAGATACCTCTCCGACGATCGGAGTGACAAAACCTAATCTCGAAATACGCCAACCCAACATGTACCTTTGGAGACACCTGTAGTACTTCTTTATAATCACCCAGTTATGTTGTGACGTTTAGTAGTACCCAAGGTGTTCCTCCAGTAAATGGGAGTTGCATAATCTCATAGTTACAGGAACATGTATAAGTCATGAAGAAAGCAATAGCAATATACTAAACGATCAAGTGCTAAGCTAACGGAATGGGTCAAGTCAATCACATCATTCTCCTAATGATGTGATCCCGTTAATCAAATGACAACTCTTTTGTCCATGGTTAGGAAACATAACCATCTTTGATAAACGAGCTAGTCAAGTAGAGGCATACTAGTGACACTATGTTTGTCTATGTATTCACACATGTATTATGTTTCCGGTTAATACAATTCTAGCATGAATAATAAACATTTATCATGAAATAAGGAAATAAATAATAACTTTATTATTGCCTCTAGGGCATATTTCCTTCATTGTGTGCAAAGCACGTCGGTAGAACCAGTCTCGCATAAGCGTACACGTAATGTCGGTTCGGGCCGCTTCATCCAACAATACCGCCGAACCAAAGTATGACATGCTGGTAAGCAGTATGACTTGTATCACCCACAACTCACTTGTGTTCTACTCGTGCATATAACATCTACGCATAAACCTTGCTCCGATGCCACTGTTGGGGAACGTAGTAATTTCAAAAAAATTCCTACGCACATGCAAGACCATGGTGATGTATAGCAACGAGCGGGGAGAGTGTGTCCACGTACCCTCGTAGATCGAAAGCGGAAGCGTTAGCACAACGCGGTTGATGTAGCTGTACGTCTTCATGATCCGATCGAACAAGTACCGAACGTACGACACCTCCAGGTTCAGCACACCTTCAGCTCGATGACGTCCCATGAATCTGATCCAGTAGAGCTTTGCGGGAGAGTTCTGTCAGCACGACGGCGTGATGACGGTGTCGATGATGCTACTGATGCAGGGCTTCGCCTAAGCACCGCTACAATATTACCGAGGTGGGATATGGTGGAGGGAGGCACCGCACACGGCTAAGAGATCAATGATCAATTATTGTGTCTAGAGGTGCCCCCTGTGCCCGTATATAAAGGAGGAGAGGAGGGGAGGGGCTGGCACTCTCTATGGCGCGCCCTGGGGAGTCCTACTCCCACCGGGAGTAGGATTCCCCCCTTTCCATGTAGTAGGAGTAGGAGTCAAGGTAAGGGAAGAGAGGATAGAAGGAAGGAGGGGGCGCTGCCCCTCCCCTTAGTCCAATTCGGACTAGGCCTTGGAGGGGCGCAGCTTCCCCTCTCTCTTTCCCCTAAAGCCCAATAAGGCCCATATACTCCCCGGCAAATTCCCGTAACTCTCCGGTACTCCAATAAATACCCGAATCACTCGGAACCTTTCCAATTTCCGAATATAGTCATCCAATATATCAATCTTTACGTCTCGACCATTTCGAGACTCCTCGTCATGTTCTCGATCTCATCCGGGGGTCTGAACTACCTTCGGTACATCAAAACTCATAACTCATAATATAAATCATCACCGAACGTTAAGCGTGCGGACCCTACGGGTTCAAGAACTACGCAGACCTGACCGAGACACATCTCCGGTCAATAACCAATAGCGGAACCTGGATGATCATATTGGCTGCTACATATTCTATGAAGATCTTTATCGGTCAAACCGCATAACAACATACTTTGTTCCTTTTGTCATCGGCATGTTACTTGCCCGAGATTTGATCATCGGTATTTCCATACCTAGTTCAATCTCGTTACCGGCAAGTCTCTTTACTCATTATGTAATGCATCATGCTGCAACTAACTCATTAGTCACATTGCTTGCAAGGCTTATAGTGATGTGCATTACCGAGAGGACCCAGAGATACCTCTCCGACAATCGGAGTGACAAATCCTAATCTCAAAATACGCCAACTCAACAATTACCTTTGGAGACACCTGTAGATCACCTTTATAATCACCCAGTTATGTTTTGACGTTTGGTAGCACACAAAGTGTTCCTCCGAGAAACGGGAGTTGCATAATCTCATAGTCATAGGAACATGTATAAGTCATGAAGAAAGCAATAGCAACATACTAAACGATCAAGTGCTAAGCTAACGGAATGGGTCAAGTCAACCACATCATTATCCAATGATGTGATCCCGTTAATCAAATGACAACTCATGTCTATGGCTAGGAAACTTAACCATCTTTGATTCAACGAGCTAGTCAAGTAGAGGCATACTAGTGACACTTTGTTTGTCTATGTATTCACACATGTACTAAGTTTCCGATCAATACAATTCTAGCATGAATAATAAAAATTTATCATGAAATAAGGAAATAAATAATAACTTTATTATTGCCTCTAGGGCATATTTCCTTCAGTGGGCACTTGGCAGATTACAATCTTCTGCAAAACAAGGCCAGTCCATCTGACGTGGCAATCTAGATGACTTGGACCGTGATGGTAAAACTCTATATAATCCAACGGAGGAAGGATAATCTCAAGGGAGGTCTGGAAGTTCACGAGCACCAACTTTTTACCGTCTTCTCTGAAGGCCGCCATCTAGTGGGAGTTCATGCCGACCCAGTACATACCTGCCAAGAAGTTTTGGGCGATGGTGATCGGATCGAAGTCGAGGGAAATGACGTACGGTGACCCACTACATACCTGCAAAGAAGTTTTGGTTAATGGAGATCGTATTGAAGCCGAGGGGCATCATGTACACCTCCGTATCATGGTGAGCCAATCTCGCAAGACCAGATACCAGCAAGCAGGGTGTATTGAAAAGCTTAGGCCTCACTTTGATGATGGCCGTGTGCATGTCCCTCGAGCATGCAGCCAGCCGCAGGGCGCTCAACATATCCATACACGAACAACAGAGGTCAAGGATGTCACTGGGGAGATTGCTCCAATCGTGGCTCATATGGATGTTGCGTGATTCACGTTTGGCCATGGTGGAGTTTGGAAGGTGGGGTTTTCTGTGGGCTTGATTTACGGGGGAGAAGGCTATCGGTGCTGGAGCGGCTAGCGAGTGAATAGTGGTACTGGGGGAGGCAAGCGAGACGACGGTACACGAGGGCACAGCAAGATGGAGACAGAGACAGAGATGGAGATGGAGATGGATATGGAGTGGTGCTATGGGAGGGGAGACGGAGACGAGGCGAGGCAAGCTAATGTGTTGTATAGCGGCGGTGACAGACTGCATAGTGCACAGGGTGAGGCTGACTTTGGTAACCCGAACACGCCGCCTGGACTAGTGTCAGGCGCAGGGTGTTGTCTCTTCACTGTGAGGACCGGATGAATAGTATTTTGACCATCAATTGTACCACAGTTGTCCTACTACTACTAGTAGGAACATGAGTACTCCAGTATTGTATAGCGGAAATAGGTCTCCCGTGCTAGCATGCCTGTTCACTTCATCCTCCAGGCATCATCCATATTGCGAGCAGAACCAAATTCTCGTGCATGCGGAAGCGCAAAGATGGGCCTTTGATGAGGATAACCGTGTACTCCCTCCGTCTAGGTGAGGGCAACCTAGGTGGCTGTAGATTGGACGAGAAAGAGCACTGGGACGAGCAAAACTTCCAACCACGGCACTGTTACAAATGGAAGCAAATTCAGCAATTAATACGTTGTTATGAGGATGCCTTTTCAACTCTCCAAGCAGGCCCAATCAACGCCCTGCCGTGATGCATGCAGTGGTCATTCTGGTGCATCAAGGGCGGCATGCAGATCGTTCCAGACTTGAGAAGAGAAAAAATGGAAAGGTAGAGCGTGGCAGCGAGAGGAAGAAACGGCGCTAACGAGGTGGGAGGGATCGGCGAGGAAGTTAATGTTCCACGCCTAAAGGTTTTGGGAAAACATGATTTTCATAAGGTGACTTTACTCACCTAGACGGAGGGAGTATTCCTTAACCAGAGAATGTTGTGTCTCCCACGCACACACCAATATCCATCTGAACCAGCTACGCCACATTTTTTATCTGTTTGCATAGGTGCCACCTATCAGGAAGGATGGGCACATACACGAACAGGTACGACTCCTCAGTCTACCCGCATAGCCTTTTCGTTTAGTCTACCTAGCCATCTAATCAACTTCCTGCACGCCACTTCTCCCATTTACTTCTCCATCGGGAACCAATTTTCCTCGGGTTCTTCACCTCCCCTTCATCTTCATTTGCATCCAAACCCCACTGCATTCACATTGTTTTAACCTCTTTAAATAATCATCTACTACTTCAGTTAGACTAGCCATCTAATCCTAATTCTCCAAACCATAGCCCTCCGTTCTAGCGGTTCCAAATGGCAAAAGAGATCGAGATACAGGTTTTTAGCGTCCAACATGTCCTCGTCAAAGGCTCGTCGAGCATAGTTGCCACCGTCACCGTCTGATATGTCTCCAACATATCTATAATTTTTGATTGCTCCATGCTATATTATCTACTGTTTTGAAAAATATTGGGCTTTATTATGCACCTTTATATTATTTTTGGGACTAGCCTATTAACCGGAGGCCCAGCCCAGATTTGCTGTTTTATGCCTATTTTAGTGTTTCGAGGAAAAGGAATATCAGACGAAGTCAAAACGGAACGAAATCAACTTGAGAAGTTATTTTCGGAAGGAAAGCCACCCGATGGACTTGGAGTGCACATCAGGAGATACGAGAGGTGCTCACGAGGGTGGGGAGCACACCCCTACCTCGTGGGGCCCGGATAGCCGAACTATCATCATCGGCCGGACTCCAAGACTATGAAGATACAAGATTGAAGACTTCGTCCCGTGTCCGGATGGGACTTTCCTTGGCGTGGAAGGCAAGCTTGGCAATACGGATACATAGATCTCCTACCATTGTAACCGACTCTGTGTAACCCTAGCCCTCTCCGGTGTCTATATAAACCGAAGGGTTTTAGTCCGTAGGACAACAATCATAACAACAATCATACCATAGGCTAGCTTCTAGGGTTTAGCCTCCTTGATCTCGTGGTAGATCCACTCTTGTACTACCCATATCATCAATATCAATCAAGCAGGAGTAGGGTTTACCTCCATTGAGAGGGCCCAACACAGGTAAAACATCGTGTCCCTTGTCTCCTGTTACTATCCGCCTAGACGCACAGATTCGGGACCCCCTACCCGAGATCCGCCGGTTTTGACACTGACATTGGTGCTTTCATTGAGAGTTCCTCTATGTCGTCATCGATAAACTTGATGGCTCCTTCGATCATCAACAACGACGCAGTCTAGGGTGAGACTTTTCTCCCGGACAGATCTTCAGATTCGCGCCGCCGCTGCTGGCAATTAAGCAGCCATCTGGAGCAGATCGAAAGCTACGCCCCTGGCCATTAGGTCAGATTTGGAAGTCTAAACTTCACGGCTGACATCCGCGGAGACTTGATCTTTGATGGATTCGAGCCACAGCCGAGCGTGCCGCACTGTCTCGATGTGCATGATTTAGCTCTGCTGCCGGACAGTACCCTGGAGGCCGCACATGAGTCCGCTCCGACCCTTAATTTGGAGCCGACTGCGCGGATCAAGGATGGGTGGCTAGACACCGCCTCGGGGGCTGCAACCTCTACAGCGATGGAGCCGAATACTGACCTTGTCCCTTGTGACGCTCGTGACTCCGAGGTGCCGCACTCCTCGCCGGACTCCGAACCTCCTGCGCCCCCTCCAATCAAATCCGATTGGGTGCCGATCATGGAGTTCACCGCCGCGGACATCTTTCAACACTCACCTTTTGGCGACATCCTGAATTCGCTAAAGTATCTCTCGCTATCAGGAGAACCCTGGCCGAATTGCGGTCAGGATGGTTGGGATGCGGATGACGAAGAAATTCAAAGCCCACCCACCACCCACTTTGTAGCCACTGTCGACGATCTAACCGACATACTAGACTACGATTCCGAAGACATCAACGGTATGGACGACGATGCCGGAGACGACCAAGAACCAGCGCCTACGGGGCACTGGAAGACCACCTCGTCATATGACATATATATGGTGGACATCCCAAAGGATGGGAATGACGAGGAAAAAGCGGAGGAAGACTCCTCCAAGAAACAGCCCAAGCGCCGGCGTCAGCGGCACCACTCTAAATCCCGCCACAACAAGAATGGAGATTCCGGCACCGGAGATAACAACACCCCAGAGATTGCCGAAGAGAACCCCCTCCAGCAAGATTCAGCACAGGAGGACGGAGAAGCCAGCCCTCATGAGAGAGCGGCAGACGAAGAGGTAGAGGATGATAATTACATGCCTCCCTCCAGAGACGAGGCAAGCCTCAACGACAACGAATTCGTCATGCCCGAGGATCCCGTCGAACAAGAGCATTTCAAACGCAGGCTAATGGCCACGACGAACAGCCTAAAGAAAAAGCAGCAACAGCTTAGAGTTGATCAAGACCTGCTAGCCGATAGATGGACTGAAGTCCTTGCGGCCGAAGAGTATGAACTCGAACGCCCCTCAAAAAGCTACCCCAAACGCAAGTTGCTCCCCCGATTAGAGGAGGAGGCATATAAACCTGCATCACCAGAGTGCAATACGGCTGACCGACCACCTCGTGGCCGCGACAGAGAGGCCTTTAGGCCCTCCATTAGAACCGTACCCCGGCACCGCTTGAAAAGTCGGGCCACGGGGAATGCACGGACTTGCGAGCCATATTGGAGGATAAGGCAAGACAATCAAGATCGATCTACGGATCGTGTGGGCACGATACGATGCGACGGCGGCTATCGCGCTGGATCGGCAACCCGGCCGGCGAACACGATGAGACAAAGCTCATTGGAGCTACGTTGTGATATAGCCCAATATAGGCGCCAAGACACCCACTATGCTTCACGAGATGAAGTAATGGATCATCAAATCCCGAAGGGTTTAAACCCGTGAACATTGAATCCTGCGATGGCACAACAGACCCCGCGGTTTGGATCGAAGACTATCTCCTTCATATCCACATGGCCCGCGGTGACGATCTTCACGCCATCAAATATCTCCCACTCAAGCTTAAAGGACCAGCTCGGCATTGGCTGAGCAGCTTGCCGCCGAGAATCAATTGGGTGTTGGGAAGACACGGAAGCCGCATTCCTTGACAACTTCCGGGGCACATATGTGCGACCACGGATGCCGATGACCTAAGCCACATAATTCAGCAGCGAGACGAATCGGCGACAGTTACAGACACGGTTCTTAACAAAGAAAAATCAAATCGTCGACCGTCCGGATCGAGAGGCCCTCGCAGCCTTCAAACATAACATCCGCGACGAGTGGCTTGCGGCACCTAGGGCAGGAAAAGCTGAAATCCATGGCAGCCCTCACATCACTTATGACCCGCTTACGACGGGAGAGGACAGCTGGCTAGCCCGATAACAACCTCAGCAAAACTTCGGCGGTCCGGATACCAAGGACCGCAATGGCAGGTCGTGTCGCAACAAAAACAAACACCGCGTTAACGGTGATAACACTGATATCTGGCGGTCAACGCCGGATTGAGAGGCTCTAAACCGGTCGATGGAAAAAGCCATTCAAGAACTACTCGGATACATCCAATTTGGACCGAATACTCGAGCGCTCTTGCGGATACATGGCACCTGAAAAACCAGCTAATCACACCAACAGGATTGTTGGGTATTCAAGCGGCGAGCAAGTTAATTGCGAAAACAATGACAAGGGGCTGCATAGTGATGACGAGGAAGAGACCGGCCGCCGAACAATAGAGGACGAAGGGTTTGCCCCCACAAGTGCGGACGGTGAACATGATATCGCAACTCACATACCCAAGAGGGAGCGAGCGTGCACTCGAGGGGCGTATCTGTGATGGAGCGGTCGCCCAAGTTCAACCCATGGTCCTCCCGCCCGATCACTTTTGATCGAAGGACCACCCACTAGTATCCTCCACGGTGGATTCGCGCATTGGTTTTAGACCCAATCATCAATGGATTTCACCTCACTAGAGTCTGATGGGCGGCGGCAAGCAACTGAACCTGCTTTATCGGGATACGGTCGAAAGATGGGCATAGACCCTCAAGGATTAAACCCACAAAGGCGACCTTCAAAGGCGTCATACCGTGTAGAGGCCAATTGTATAGGCTCAGTTACACTAGAAGTGGTCTTCGGATCCCCGGATAACTTCCGAAGCAAGGAGTTAATCTTTGATATAGTCCCGTTCCGCAGCGGCTACCATGCTCTGCTCGGACAAACCGAGTTCGCAAAGTTCAACGCGGTGCCGCACTACGCATACCTCAAGCTCAAGATGCCAGGCCCTCGAGGAGTCATTACGGTCAACGGAAACACTGAACGCTCCCTCCGAACGGAGGAATACACAGCGACTCTCGTGGCAGAAGTACAGAGTAGCCTCTTAAGGCAATTTTTGAGTCCAGCCGTTAAGCGACCGGACACGGCCAAACGCGCCCGGAGTAACTTACAACAAGACCACCTGGCACGTTCCGAGCACGCGTAGCAATGCGGCCCCAACCCCAGCCCTCACAAAATTGCAAGACTAGTCCTTCGCTTACATCATTACGCTCTGGAGATACCATGGGCATAGGGGGAGGGGCACGACCAAAAATAGCCCAGAGTGCGGCTCAACCACACCAGGGGCTCCCAAGTGTGTCATCCTTTTTCTTCTCTTTTTTCTTATCCACAGGACTTCACTTACTAGAGGGCCTGTCCGGCAGTAGACCTGCCGAACTCACGATGCAACAGCCAGGGATAGAGAAAGGCTACGACGAACACTCATGTGGTCTCCATTACGAGCATTAAATCTATTTTATACACCATTCCGCAGCCTACCCCTGGAGGGGGACATGTTTAATAGTCCCATCCCTTGCTTACCGCACTATTTGTATCGTTCTGTATTCATGGCAGTATTTCTGGAATAAACAATTGTCGTGGATTGTGGGAGCACGAGCACCTATGGGGCAGGGGCCCTTCAGTCCGCAAGGGAGGCGGGCGCCGCAGAGCAGATCGAGGGGGAGCAGCGGGGATTTCGCGAGCTTTGGAGCTCTCGGAGAGATAAAACTCCTCTTGCTGCTTTGTGTTTGTATTTGTTCTTGCTCGAGGCGTGGGTATCTTGTGGTCTCGAATGAGTCGAATGGACCCGAACCAACTGCGGAACCCCTTCTCGTCGCATGGGCCTCCTTTTATAGGTTAAAGGGTCACCGACAGGTGGTAGCATAGAAAGAGGGGTAAAAAGGTAAAAATGCGGGTTGGTACAACTACTACCAGCAGTGTCCCCTACCTAACTCGGCGGCGGGGACAAGGGCATTTAATGCTGTCCGTCGCTAACAAAGCAAGGAAGCGACCGTTAGGGCGCCACCGATCGCCACGATGGCCTCCTTGTCGACTTAAACACTTACCTCGCACCGCATGGCTGCCTGGCGCCTCGCCACGTGCTCTGGGATAGTCCCGGGGTGACACGTCGTTGGATCTTGTGGAGCTCGGGTGCAGAGTGGCAGCCTTGCCGCGGCAAGCGCCTTGCCGCGGCCGTAGTCTTGTCGCACTAGCAAGCTTGCCGCTCGCCGTGCCTTGCCGGACGCCTTGGGCGTCGCGCAAGTTTTCTGAAGTGCCTTGGTTGGCCTTCCCGCAAGCTCCTCTTGCGGGGTCTTTATCCTTCGGCAAGCTCCTCTTGCCGGGGTCTTGTCCTTCCCGGCAAGCTCCTCTTGCCAGGGCCTTGTCTTCTTAGTTAACAGTTTGTTCTTGAATGGCAGTAAAATAGGAATAACGGAGGATCTTGGTGGGCGCCCGGCAAGCCTTGCCGCGGGGCGCTGCGACTGCCGTGCACAAGTTCGGGGTACTAAGGTACCCCTACTTTAGTATACCGACAGGAGCCCCCGGGCCTGGGCCATACACGGTGCCGAGCGCTGTTGGGCCAGGCCCAAAACAGGGCACGGGCACGCGCGGCCTGGGTCCAAACCAAATCCACTCCGTATCCACCGCGCTCCCTTGTAATGGCACGCGTCAATCGCGGCGTCGTGGGAGAGATCGTGGGCTATACTTTAATCCAGGAAATGCGTAACGTCTGCCTCGGTCCCGCATCCCCGCCACGCGGCTCTCATGCAATCGGGGTCGCGGACGGTGGAAGTGGGAAACTGGGCCGTCACGGGCGGAGGCAGCGGGTCGGCCCCGTCTCCCTGCTCCTCCCGTGCTCGATTACGCTGGCCGGGCGGCGAGCCCCACCTCGCTCCTTTAAGAAGAGCGGGGAGGGGAGCGTAGAAGCCCGCACTCTCTCATCTCCTCCTTTCTTCAACTTCTGCTCCCCTTTCTCTCATCTGCCATGGAGGAAGGGAACCCTGGCCCTTCATCGGTGGCGGCGAGGGTCGCCACTAGACAGCGCATCCCTCCCTATCCCGCGCCCGTGGTGGTAGAGCCAGCCACAAGGGGAAGAGGGAGGGGCGAGGTCGTGGGCGAGTCGGCGAGGTCGGCGCCTGAGGGAAGAGGCGGACGGCGCGGCCGGCGTCGGCCGCCTCCGCCGGCGGTTCCTCTCCCGGCGGTCCATCTGAGGGCGACCCTTGCGAGTTCTTCGTCGAGCTGCGCCGAGGCGCCTCGTCGTCGCCTCGGCTTCCAGCTCCGTTTATGGCGCGATGGAGCGGACCCGCCCGAGACACTCGAGATTGCACATGAGGGCTGTGGGATCAGCGACGCGAGTCAGCGTTATCCCCAGCCCCTAATGTGATGTATCTTGATCGGCGTGGAAGACGTTCGCCAGTATCCACAGCTGACGGCGGGGTTTACCCTCCATTTTAAGTTAATGGAGGCGACCTCCTCTCCGTCAAGGTCTTGAGGACTCCGGCACTTTCGGGCGAGATGCTGCGTGGACATCTCCTCCGATAGCGAAGACTGCCTCGGCGAGTGGCGAGGAGGAGAGCGACAGCGACGACGAAGCGGCGGGCCCGACTAGGCGTCGGGCGTCGCCTCGTCTGCGTCCACCGGCGACCCCATCATCCGGTCGCCCGGCCCCTTGAACTCCCGGGTCGTCTCCTTGGGCGGTGGGCGTGGGAGGCTGCGAAGGGAAGAGGGCTGGCGACAAGGCCGTCAAGTCGAGTCTGAGGCGTAGTTGAAGGAAATATGCCCTAGAGGCAATAATAAAGTTATTATTTATTTCCTCATATCATGATAAATGTTTATTATTCATGCTAGAATTGTATTAACGGAAACATAATACATGTGTGAATACATAGACAAAACTATAGTCACTAGTATGCCTCTACTTGACTAGCTCATTAATCAAAGATGGTTATGTTTCCGACCATAGACATGTGTTGTCATTTGATTAGTGGGATCACATCATTAGAAGAATGATGTGATTGACATGACCCATTCTGTTAGCCTAGCACTTGATCGTTTAGTATCTTGCTATTGCTTTCTTCATGACTTATACAAAGTTCCTGCAACTATGAGATTGTGCAACTCCGTTTACGGAAGAACACTTTGTGTGCTACCAAACGTCTAACGTAATCTGGGTGATTATAAAGGTGCTCTACAGGTGTTTCGAAGGTACATGTTGAGTTGGCATAATTCGAGATTAGGATTTGTCACTCCGATTGTCGGAGAGGTATCTCTGGGCCCTCTCGGTAATACTCATCACCTAAGCCTTGCAAGCATGTAACTAATGAGTTAGTTATGAGATGACGTATTATAGAGCGAGTAAAGAGACTTGCGATAACGAGATTGAACTAGGTATTGGATACCGACGATCAAATCTCGGGCAAGTAACATACCGATGACAAAGGAACAAAGTATGTTGTTATGTGGTTTGACCGATAAAGATCTTCGTAGAATATGTAGGAACCAATATGGGCATCCAGGTCCGCTATTGGTTATTGACCGAGACATGTTTCGGTCATGTCTACATTGTTCTCGAACCATAGGGTCCGCACGCTTAAGGTTTCGATGATGCTTATATTATGAGTTTATGTATTTTGATGTACGAAGGTTGTTGAGTCCGGATGTGATCACGGACATGATGAGGAGTCTCGAAATGGTCGAGACATAAAGATTGATATATTGGACGGATATATTTGGACACCGGAAAGGTTCCGGAGAGTTTGGGAATATCTGAGAGACTCAGGAGGTTACGGAACCCCGGTAAGTATATGGGCCTTATTGGGCCCTATTGGAAGGAGGAGAAGGAGCAGGGGAGGCGCGCCCCAAGCCCAATCCGAATTGGGAAGGGGCGCCCCCTTTCCTTCTCTCCTTCCCCTCTTCCTTCCTACTACTACTACTCCTTCCTTCCCCTCCATCTTGGATTAGGAAAGGAGGAAACCTACTTGGAGTAGGTTTCCCCCCTATGGCCCCCCACCTTGGGCAGCCACCTCCTCCCTCCCTCCTTTATATCGGGGTAGGGGGCACCCTAGACACACAAGTTGATCATTGAGATCGTTCCTTAGCCGTGTCGGTGCCCCTCTCCATGATATTACACCTCGGTCATATTGTAGCGGTGCTTAGGCGAAGCCTGCGACAGAGAACATCAAGATCGTCACCATGCCGTAGTCTTGTGGAACTCCCCTCCTGCACCTCTGCTGGATCGGAGATCGGGGTGCGTCATCGAGCTGTCGTGTGTCAAGAACTCGGAGGTGCGGAGTAATGGTGCTTGGATCGGTTGGACCGGGAGGACGTCGACTACTTCCTCTCGTTGCGTCAGCGCTTCGCTTTGGTCTCACGAGTGCGTAGACAACACTCTCCCCTTTCGTTGCTATGCATCACCATGATCTTGCGTGTGTGTAGGAATTTTTTTGAAATTACTACGTTCCCCAACAGTGGCATCCGAGCCAGGTTTTATGCGTTGATGTTATATGCACGAGTAGAACACAAGTGAGTTGTGGACGATATAAGTCATAATGCCTACCAGCATTTCATACTTTGGTTCAGCGGTATTGTTGGATGAAGCGGCCCGGACCGACATTACACGTACGCTTACGCGAGACTGGTTCTACCGACGTGCTTTGCACAATTGGCTGGCGGTGTCGGTTTCTCAACTTTAGTTGAACCGAGTGTATACGCCGGTCCTTGTGAAGGTTAAAACGGAGTCTATTTGACAAACTATCATTGTGGTTTTGATGCGTAGGTAAAACGGTTCTTGCTAAGCCCGTAGCAGCCACGTAAAATTTGCAACAACAAAGTAGAGGACGTCTAACTTGTTTTTGCGGGGCATGTTGTGATGTGATATGGTCAAGACGTGATGCTATATTTTATTGTATGAGATGATCATGTTTTGTAACGAAGTTATTGGCAATCGGCAGGAGCCATATGGTTGTCGCTTTATTGTATGAAATGCAAGCATACATAATTGCTTTACTTTATCACTAAGCGGTAGCGATAGTCGTAGAAGCAATAGATGGCGTAACGACAACGATGCTACGATGGAGATCAAGGTGTCGCGCCGGTGGCGATGGTGATCACGACGGTGCTTGGAGATGGAGATCACAAGCACAAGATGATGATGGCCATATCATATCACTTATATTGATTGCATGTGATGTTTATCCTTTATGCATCTTATCTTGCTTTGATTGACGGTAGCATTTTAAGATGATCTCTCACTAAAATTATCAAGAAGTGTTCTCCACGAGTATGCACCGTTGCCAAAGTTCGTCATGCCGAGACACCACGTGATGATCGGGTGTGATAAGCTCTCGTCCATCTACAACGGGTGCAAGCCACTTTTGCACAGCGAGAATACTCGAGTTAAACTTGACGAGCCTAGCATATGCAGATATGGCCTCGGAACACGGAGACCGAAAGGTCGGCGTGAATCATATAGTAGATATGATCAACATAATGATGTTCACCATTGAAAACTACTCCATCTCACATGATGATCGGTTATGGTTTAGTTGATTTGGATCACGTGATCACTTAGATGACTAGAGATGTCGCCTAAGTGGGAGTTCTTAAGTAATATGATTAATTGAACTTAAATTTATCATGAACTTAGTACTGATAGTATCTTGCTTGTCTATGTTTGTTTGTAGATAGATGGCTCGTCTTTGTTGTTCCGTTGAATTTTAATCGTTCCTTGAGAAAGCAAAGTTGAAAGATGATGGTAGCAATTACATGGACTGGGTCGTAACTCGAGGATTATCCTCATTGCTGCACGTAAGAGTTACGTCTGGAAGCACCGCTGGGTGCCGAACCTCTGCTGATGCAACTAACGACGTTAAGAACGTCTGGCGAGCAAAGCTGATGACTACTCTATAGTTCGATGTGCCATGCTTTACGGCTTAGAACCGGGTCTTCAACGACGTTTTGAACATCATGGAGCATATGAGATGTTCGGGAGTTGAAGTTAATATTTCAAGCAAATGCCGGATTGAGAGATATGAAGTCTCCAATAAGTTCTATAGCTGCAAGATGGAGGAGAATAGTTACATCGGTGAACATATACTCGAGAATGTGCAGGTATAACAATCACTTGATTCAAGCGGGAGTTAATCTTCACGATGATAGTGTCATTGATGAAATTCTTCAATCATCGCCACCAAGCTACAAGAGCTTTGTGATGAACTATAATATGCAAGGGATGAACAAGACTATTCCGAGCTCTTGGCGATGCTAAAAGCATGGAGGTAGAAATCAAGAAGGAGCATCAAGTGTTGATGGTCAACAAGACCACTAGTTTCAAGAAAAGGGCAAAGGAAGAAGAAGGGAACTTCAAAAGAACGGCAAGCAAGTTGCTGCTCAAGAGAAGAAACCCAAGCACTGGACCTAAGCACTGGCGGAGTGCTTCTCTTGCAAGCGGATCTTTGGAAGCGGAACTGCCCCAAGTATTTGGCGGATAAGAAGGATGGCAAAGTAAACAAAGGTATATGTGATATACATGTTATTGATGTGTACCTAACTAGAGCTCGTAGTAGCACTGGTATTTGATCTTGGTTACATTGCTAATATTTGCAACTCGAAGCAGGGACTATGGAATAAGCAAGCAGCGCCAGGGCGAGGTGACGATGCGGCGTGGGAAATGGTTCCAAAGTCGATGTGATCGCCGTCGACACGCTACCTCTACATCTACCATCGGGATTAGTTTTAGACCTGAATAATTGTTATTTGGTGCTGCGTTGAGCATGAACATTATATCTGGATCTTGTTTGATGCGAGACGGTTATTCATTTAAATCGAGAGAATAATGGTTGTTCTATTTATATGAGTAATATCTTTTATGGTCATGCACCCTTGAAGAGTGGTCTATTTTATTGAATCTCGATAGTAGTGATACACATATTCATAATGTTGAAGCCAAAAGATGCAGAGTTGATAATGATAGTGCAACTTATTTGTGGCATTGCCGTTTGGGTCATATCCGTGTAAAAGCATGAAGAAACTCCATCTTGATGGACTTACGGAATCACTTGATTATGAATCACTTGGTACTTGCGAACCGTGCCTCATGGGAAAGATGACTAAAACACCGTTCTCGGTACTATGGAGAGAGCAACAGATTTGTTGGAAATCATACATCTGAGATGTATGTGGTCCGATGAATGTTGAGGCTCGTGGCGGATATCATTATTTTCTCACCTTCACAGATGATTTAAGCGAGATATGGGTATATCTACTTAATGAAGCACAAATCTGAAACATTTGAAAAGTTCAAAGAATTTCAGAGTGAAGTGGAGAATCATCGTAACAAGAAAATAAAATTTCTGCGATCGATGGTGGAGGAGAATATTTGAGTTACGAGTTTGGTTTACATTTGAAACAATGCGGAATAGTTTAGCAACTCACGCCACCGGAACACCACAACGAAATGGTGTGTCGAGCGTCAGAATCGTACTTTACTTGATATGGTGCGATCTATGATGTCTCTTACCGATTTACCGCTATCATTTTGGGGTTATGCTTTAGAGGCGGCGCATTCACGTTAAATAGGGCACCATCAAAATCCGTTGAGACGACGCCTTATGAACTATGGTTTGGCAAGAAACCAAAGTTGTCGTTTCTTAAAGTTTGGGGCTGCGATGCTTATGTGAAGAAACTTCAACCAGATAAGCTCGAACCCAAATCGGAAAAATGTGTCTTCATAGGATACCCAAAAGAGACTGTTGGGTACACCTTATATCACAGATCCGAAGGCAAGATATTCGTTGCTAAGAATGGATCCTTTCTAGAAGGAGTTTCTCTCGAAAGAAGTGAGTGGGAGGAAAGTAGAACTTGATGAGATAATCGTATCTACTCCCTTATTGGAAGGTAGTTCATCACGAGAACCGGTTCCGTGACAACTACACCAATTAGTGAGGAAGCTAATGATATTGATCATGAAACTTGAGATCAAGTATCTCTTGAACCTCGTGGGTCTACGAGTAAGATCCGCACCAGAGTGGTGCGGTAATCCTATTCGGAAGTCATGTTACTTGACCATGATGAACCTACGAACTATGAGGAAGCGATGATGAGCCCAGATTCATAAAATGGCTAGAGGCCATGAAATCTGAGATAGGATCCATGTATGAAAACAAAGTATGGACTTTGGTTGACTTGCCGATGATCGGCAAGCCATTGAGAATAAATGGATCTTTAAGAAGAAGACCGACGCTGATGGTAATGTTCTCGTCTATAAAGCTCGACTTGTTGCAAAAGGTTTTCGACAAGTTCAAGGGGTTGACTACGATGAGACTTTCTCACCGTGGCGATGCTTAAGTCTGTCGAATCATGTTGGCTATTGCTGCATTTCATGATTATGAAATTTGGCAAATGGATGTCAAGACTGCATTCTTGAATGGATTTCTAGAAGAAGAGTTGTATATGATGCAGCGAAGGTTTTGTTGATCCAAAAGGTCTTGACAAAGTATGCAAGCTCCAGCGTTCCATTTATGGACTGGTGCAAGCATCTCGGAGTTGGAATAAGCGCTTTGATAGTGTGATCAAGGCATATGGTTTTATCTGAGACTTTTGGAGAAGCTTTGTATTTACAAGAAAGTGAGTGGGAGCTCAGTAGCATTTCTAGTTTTATATGTTGATGACATATTATTAATTGGAAATGATATAGAATTTCTGGATAGCATAAAGGATACTTGAATAAAAGTTTTTCAATGAAAGACCTCGGTGAAGCTGCTTACATATTAGGCATCAAGATCTATAGAGATAGATCAAGGCGCTTAATAGGACTTTCACAAAGCACATACCTTGACAAAATATTGAAAAAGTTCAATATGGATCGAGCAAAGAAAGGATTCTTGCTTGTGCTACAAGGTGTGAAGTTGAGTCGAACTCAATGCCCGACCACAATGAAGATAGAGAGAAAATGAAAAATGTTCCTATGCTTCAGCCATAGGCTCTATCATGTATGCAATCTTGTGTACCAGACTGACGTATGCTTAGCAATAAGCTTAGCAGAAGGTACCAAAGTAATCGAGTGGATCATTTGGACAGCGGTCAAGAACATCTGAAATACACGAAAAGGACTAAGGATATGTTTCTCGTATATGGAGGTGACAAAGAGCTAGTCGTAAATGGTTACGTCGATGCAAGCTTTGACACTGATCCGACGATTCTAAATCGCAAACCGGATCGTGTTTTTATTAAGCGGTGGAGCTGTAAGTTGGTGCAGTTCTAAACAAAGCGTGGCGGGATCTACATGTGAAGCGAGTACATAGCTGCTTCAAGCAGCAAATGAAGGAGTGCGGATGAAGGAGTTCATTTCCGATCTAGGTGTAATACCTAGTGCATCGGGACCAATGAAGATCTTTTGTGACAATACTGGTGCAATTGCTTTAGCAAAGGAATCCAGATTTCACAAGAGGACCAAGCACATCAAGAGATGCTTCAATTCCATTCGGGACCAAGTCCAAGTGGGAGACATAGAGATTTGAAAGATACATACGAATCTGAATGTTGCAGACCCGTTAACTAAGCCTCTCTCACGAGCAAAACATGATCAGCACCAAGACTCCATGGGTGTTAGAATCATTACTATGTAATCTAGATTATTGACTCTAGTGCAAGTGGGAGACTAAAGGAAATATGCCCTAGAGGCAATAATAAAGTTATTATTTATTTCCTCATATCATGATAAATGTTTATTATTCATGCTAGAAATTGTATTAACCGGAAACATAATACATGTGTGAATACATAGACAAAACTATAGTCACTAGTATGCCTCTACTTGACTAGCTCATTAATCAAAGATGGTTATGTTTCCTGACCATAGACATGTGTTGTCATTTGATTAGTGGGATCACATCATTAGAAGAATGATGTGATTGACATGACCCATTCTCGTTAGCCTAGCACTTGATCGTTTAGTATCTGCTATTGCTTTCTTCATGACTTATACAAAGTTCCTGCAACTATGAGATTGTGCAACTCCATTTACGGAAGAACACTTTGTGTGCTACCAAACGTCACAACGAATCGGGTGATTATAAAGGTGCTCTCTGGTGTTTCCAAGGTACATGTTGAGTTGGCATAATTGAGATTAGGATTTGTCACTCCGATTGTCGGAGAGGTATCTCTGGGCCCTCTCGGTAATACTCATCACCTAAGCCTTGCAAGCATGTAACTAATGAGTTAGTTATGAGATGACGTATTATAGAGCGAGTAAAGAGACTTGCCGTAACGAGATTGAACTAGGTATTGGATACCGACGATCAAATCTCGGGCAAGTAACATACCGATGACAAAGGAACAAAGTATGTTGTTATGCGGTTTGACCGATAAAGATCTTCAGTAGAATATGTAGGAACCAATATGGGCATCCAGTCCCGCTATTGGTTATTGACCGGAGACATGTTTCGGTCATGTCTACATTGTTATCGAACCGTAGGGTCCGCACGCTTAAGGTTTCGATGACAGTTATATTATGAGTTTATGTATTTTGATGTACCAAAGGTTGTTTGGAGTCCCGGATGTGACCACGGACATGACGAGGAGTCTCGAAATGGTCGAGACATAAAGATTGATATATTGGACGGATATATTTGGACACCGGAAAGGTTCCGGGAGAGTTTGGGAATATCTAGAGTTCGGAGGTTACCGAACCCCGATAAGTATATGGGCCTTATTGGGCCCTATTGGAAGGGAGGGAGAAGGAGCAAGGGAGGGGGGGCGCCCCTCCCACAAGCCCAATCCTAATTGGGAAGGGGGCCGGCCCCCCCTTTCCTTCTCTCCTTCCCCCTCTTCCTTCCTACTACTACTACTCCTTCCTTCCCCTCCATCTTGGATTAGGAAAGGAGGAAACCTACTTGGAGTAGGTTTCCCCCCTATGGCGCCCCCCTTGGGCGGCCACCTCCTCCCTCCCTCCTTTATATCACGGGGTAGGGGCACCCTAAACAGACAAGTTGATCATTGAGATCGTTCCTTAGCCGTGTCGGTGCCCCCTCCACGATATTACACCTCGGTCATATTGTAGCGGTGCTTAGGCGAAGCCTGCGGCAGAGAACATCAAGATCGTCCCACGCCATCGTCTTGACAGAACTCCCCCTGCGCCTCTGCTGGATCGGAGATCGAAAAGTGCGTCATCGAGCTGTGCGTGTGTCAAGAACTTCGGAGGTGCGAATAACGGTGCTTGGATCGGTTGGACCGGGAGGACGTCGACTACTTCCTCTACGTTGCGTCAACGCTTCCGCTTCGGTCTACGAGGGTACGTAGACAACACTCTCCCCTCTCGTTGCTATGCATCACCATGATCTTGCGTGTGCGTAGGAAATTTTTTGAAATTACTACGTTCCCCAACAGTAGTGCCCTCGACAGCATGCTGACGTCCTGCCGCCCCGTCTTCGAGCCCCGCTTCCGGCGCCGCCATCACCATCCAGCCTTCGGACGGCCCCCGGGATGTTCTCTTGGTGTCTTCTGGCACCCGTAGCTCACCTAGGCGCCTCTTTTGCCCTCTTCGCCTCCTTGACCTACCTCCTGAAAAGGGGGACAGGAAAGGGATTACGGGCATCTTATCTTTTTAATTTGTAAGCCTTCGGGCCGCAGCCGCATCTTAAAACTTGTAATACTCTCTTTCATGTTTTTCATCCTCTATGGACTGTACTTGAGTGGGATGTTTTTTAACGAAAAGGGGAAGCTTGCTAAGTTATATCCTTTACTTGATTCTATGCCTTGTATGTTTTTACCCTACGCTTTGAGGAACTTGCGGCATAAAGCACACTTGCTTTGAGTCACGGAACATCAGCAACTTCTTTGGCGGTGTTGCCTCCGGCAAGAAACCTTATCGGGGCTAGTTGCAACGCGCTTGTATTGTTGAGCGGACTCGAAACAAATCAAGGGCGCAACTTAGCCACGAGTCGATTCCTCCACGCACAGGTTTTTCATACAAGGCACGGTCGTTCAAGGATGCGGCTTCGCGTTCCCCAGTCCATAAGAGGATGCATGATGAGGGACGAAAAACTTATCTGATATCGCAGCCGCCGCAACTCGGGCTTGCAGCGGATGAATCTTAGTATTCATGCCCCGCAACACCGGCTTGCCGGGGTCCAAAGCCGTCGCCCTTCTTCCTTCCTTGTCGCTGTTATTTTAGTTATGGGAACAACTTAGTCAGTGCCATAACAAGTTACTTTCGTAATATAACCTTGTCTTGGGCAACGCTTGCTATGTTATATCCTTTACTCTGTTACATCCCTTGTATGTTTTGACCCTCGCTTTGAGGAACTTCCGGCGCCAAACACGCTTCTTGAGTCGCGGAACATCAACAGCTTCTTGGCGGTGTTGCCTCCGGCAAGAAACCTTGTCGGGGCTAGTTGCAGCGCACTTGTATTGTTGAGCGGACTCGAAAACAAATCAAGGGCGCAACTTAGCCACGAGTCGATTCCTCCGCGCATAGGTTTTCCATACAAGGCACAGACGTTTCAAGGAGTATAACTTAAAAACTTAAAACTTGATCATGCTCAAACTTTGGCAACTTAGCTTTTCTGTCTTCTGCGTCCCGGCAAGGCTGTACTTCTTTGAACGACGATCGGTCCACACCTTCATCCTCTCCCTCTCGAAGCTTCTGGCGTCAAGTTTGCGGCTATGGTAGCGGCGCAAAGCTTGCTAGTAGCGAGCAGCTCGTACCGCAGCCTGAAGACGATCTACCTCGAGGAGCAGCGCGTCGTCTTGCCGCAGCTGCTCTTGTTCTAGCTCATCATAAGCGAGCACTCGAGGCGATCCGTATACGAGGGGAGAGGGGCCGAGAATGTCGAGCCCCCAGACCAAAAATGGCCAGGATAAAGGGATTGTTTGGAGAGCTTGAGCTAGTTGATGAATCTGTTTGGAGTGGAACTGGCACGCTTCACACTTGGTTACTTGTGCAATTGCATCCTGGAGGGTTGTCGGCGAAGAAACCTTGCTTGGGAAAGCCTTGCCGCAAGCGCTCTTGCGCCAATGTGGTGACCACATATGCCTCCATGTATCTCCGCCAACAGCTCTTGTCCTTCTTCCCGGGAAATGCACTTCAATTTCACTCCGTTGAATCTTCTTCTGTATAGTATGTCATTGACAAACTGGTACATACTTGATTGCCGGGCTACTCTTTCCGCTTCTTCTTGCTCCTCGGGAAGTTCTCCTGTCTGAAGGAAATGGACTATCTGCTGTGCCCATGTCGGAGCTTGTGGCTTGACAACAAGGACTAAAGGCGCCAAATGATATGCTGCGGAACATCCGCTTCTCTGGCAAGACTCGGGATCCTACCGGGCGTGATGCTCCCGGCAAGCGTGTCGGGACACAGCTTGTCGGGAGCGTCTGCTTCAACGAAACAAACCCTAGGGCTTGTCGGAGCAGACTGCCCCTCAGCGCTCTCTGTGTTGATCCTGGGGACCTTCTTGGCGGCGGCTCCGGGGAGCTCTATAGGAAAGTAGTCGCCAGTGACCAACTTTCTCTTTTTGCTCTGTCCAGCTGATGATGTTACAGATGGTTGAGTCAGCTTGAGCACAAAAATCCATGGTTCCACAGGCGACTTGAGTGCGGCACATTTTGACAGGCCATCTGCAATGTCATTCTGAGGTCTTGGAACGTGTTCCATTTGTAGGCCGTCAAAATGTTCTTCTAGCTTCCTCACTTCATCGATGTATGCTTCCATCAACGGACTCTGATAATCTTTGTTTACCTGACGGACGACAAGCTGTGAGTCACCCCTGACAATAAGCTCCTAGATCCCAAGCTCTGCTTCTATTCTGAGTCCGGCAAGCAAGCATTCATACTCTGCAGTATTGTTTGTTGCTTGCTCCTTGGGAAAGTGCATTTGGACCACGTACTTGAGGTGCTCTCCGGTGGGGGCGACAAGTAGTATGCCCGCACCGGCGCCTTGCAGCGAGAAGGCACCATCAAAGTACATGATCCATTCTTTGCTAGCTTCCTTGACGGGGATGCTCCTCTCTGGAGTTTCTTCATCTGGTGTCGGCGTCCATTCTGCTATGAATTCTGCCAATGCTCGGCTCTGAATAGTTGAAGTACTTTCAAACTTGAGGTCAAAGCTTGACAATTCCAGTGCCCACTCGACAATCCTGCCTGTTGCTTCTGGATTCTGCAATATCCTCTTCAGCGGAAAGCGAGTGACAACTGTGATCTCATGTGCTTGAAAGTAGTGGCGCAGCTTCCTAGAGGCCATGAGAAGGCCGAAAAGCAACTTCTGCACACCAGAGTACCTTGATCTAGCCCCCTGCAGAAGGGAACTGACAAAGTAAACTGGGCGCTGCACCATCTTCTTCGCATTTCTCTTTTCGCAATATGCACAGATCCATCCTTGCGGAACGTAACTTGTCGGGGAAGCCCACTGCTTGTCGCTGGACTTGCTTGCCGCGGTCACTGGCTCATCATCTGCCTCCCTCTCCGCAACTAACGCAGCACTAACCACTTGATTGGTTGCCGCTAGATATAGCAGCAACTTCTCTTGTGGCTTAGGCGCGACAAGTGTCGGAGTAGAGGATAGGTATCTCTTCAGGTCCTGCAACGCAGCCTCCGCTTCCGGAGTCCATTTCATTGGACCTGCCTTTTTCAAAATTTTGAAAAACGGCAGGGCGCGCTCAGCAGACTTAGAGATGAACCTACTGAGAGCAGCAACACAGCCGGCAAGTCTTCTCACATCCTTGACGCGCTTCGGTGCTTCGATCTGTTCAATGGCTTTGATCTTGTCGGGATTGGCTTCAATCCCCCTCTGGGACACAAAGAACCCGAGAAGCTTGCCGGAAGGAACTCCAAACACACACTTCTCGGGGTTCAACTTGAGATTGATCTTGCGCAGATTTGTGAAGGTCTCGTCCAAATCTTGGATCAAAGTTGCTCTGTCTCTGCTCTTGACCACTATGTCATCCATGTAAGCTTCTACATTTACGTGCAATTTGTGGCCCAAAAGCATGATTGACTACTCTTGCAAATGTTGAACCAGCATTCTTTAGTCCGAAAGGCATCCGTACAAAGCGATCGTTCCACATGGAGTAATGAATGCGGTTTCTCTTCATCCTCTTCTGCCATGAAGATCTGATGATATCCTGAGTATGCATCAAGGAATGAAAGCAGATCACATCCTGCTGTGGAGTCGACAATCTGGTCAATGCGCGGCAAGGGAAATGGATCCTTAGGACAAGCTTTATTAACATCGGTGAAGTCAATACAAAGCCTCCACTTCCCATTTGCTTTGCGCACGACTACTGGATTGGCTAACCACGTTGGATGGAGTACTCCTCGGACCAGGCCTGCTGCTTCCAATTTCTTGATCTCCTCCGCAATGAACTCTTGACGCTCTCCGCTTGCTTCCTAACTCTCTGCTTGACGGGCGGCGTGAGGGCGCACGGCAAGGTGGTGCTCAATTACTTTCACAGGAACACGGGGATGTCGGATGGTTGCCATGCAAACACATCGACATTCGCCCATGAGAAAGCAACGAGCGCTTTCCTATTTAGGATCAAGCGTGGCACCGATGGTGAAGGTACCACCAGTCCGTCCTCCTGGCGCCACTTTCTTGGTCTCTGGTGAAGCTGTCTTTGCCTTCTTGCACTTGCCGGTGGAGCTCGATGGTGCGTCCTCGACGGTAGCGCAGCACTCCGAGGAGGTGCGCTTGCCGGAGTAGGCATCAGAGCTACTCTTGCCGGACTTGGTGTTCTTCTTCTTCCCTCCGGGAGCTTCAGCGGCAAGTGGGTTGCGCTCTGCTGCGGCTGCTGCTTCCCGGTAGATCTTGTCGGTACAGATAAGTGCATCCTTCTTGTCGCCTTGGACAGAAATGACACTTATCGGACCAGGCATCTTGAGCACATTGTAGGCGTAGTGAGAGGCTGCCATGAACTTGGCAAGCGCTGGACGGCCTAGTATCCCATTGTAGGGCAATGGGAAATCAGCAACATCTAATGTGACTCTCTCTATCCTGAAATTCAGCTCGCTGCCAAACGTCACTGGCAGTGTGATCTTCCCCTTGGGCTTGCTCCTTCCCAGGTTGATTCCTTGGAAAGTACCGGTCTCTTCGAGCTCGCTGTCGGGGATCTGGAGCTTCTTGAGCACCGCTGAAGAGATCAGATTCAGGCCGGCCCCGCCGTCAACCAACATCTTCGTGACCTTGAGGTTACGGATTGTTGGTGAAACCAACATCGGCAAGCACCCGACCGCAGTGATGCTATCAGGGTGACCCTCAACGTCGAAGATGATGGGCGTGCTGGACCACTTCAGGGGCTTGCGCGATTCAACGGACGGTTTTGTTGCGCTCACTTCTCGCACCCATTGTTTGAGTTGGCGGTGCGAGGTGTGCAGAGAAGCACCTCCGTCGACGCACAACACCTCCGTCGCCTTCTGAAACTCTTGGTCGTCAGTCTCATCCTCCTCCATCTCATCATCCTCATCTCTGTCTTCGTCCTTGTCGCGGCCGCGGGGAGGCCTGTCTCCTTGCCGCGGCGCCCTCCCCGGGCGGGACACTTGTTGCTGGATCCTCCGCCACCTTCCCGGGCCTTCTCCTTGTCGCGACGGTCATATTCAGCTTTCTGTAGCTCTGCCATCTGCTCAACTTTCTTGCATGCTTGGAGGTCATGGCCCTTGGTGCGATGGATCTTGCAATACTGCTTGCCGGAGCCATCCTGCTTGTCGGCGGCCACCACGGCCTCGCCGGAGTCACCAGCTTCGGCCTTGCCGGCGCCGCTTCCGTTGCCGGACTGCTCGACGACTAGCACATCCTTAGCCTTTCTCTTTCTGTTATTCCGCCTCCGGTTCTTCTTTGCCGGGGCGGTGTCCTCACTGTCAGATCCTTCTGCTCCTGCAGTCTCTCTGGGGATTTTCTTCCCCTCCTCAGCCCGTGCACACTTGTCGGCCAGAGCGTATAGCTCGCTGACATGTCTGATCTTGCACATTGCCATCTCCTCCCTCATCCTAAGGTTACGCACGTTCTGGTGGAACGCGCTAATAACCACGGCAGGGTGGACGTCTGGGATGTTGCGCTGCACCTGGCTGAATCTCTGTATGTACTTGCGCAGGGGTTCTCCTTCCTTCGGGCGGCGGTGAAGGTCGCTCTCCGGCCATGGGGCTTGTGGCACTGTGAAGGCGCCGACAAACTGATGGCACATGTCCGCCCACGAAGAGATGGAATTGTCCGGCAAGTGCATGAGCCAAGATCTGACGTTGGGCTTGAGCACCAGCAGGAAGTAGTTGGCGAGGATCTTCTCGTCGCGCCCCCCCGGCAGCCTGCACCGCGATGGTGTAGACGCTGAGAAACTCCGAGGATGTATCCTGCCATCGTACTTCTCGGGCACATCTGGCTTGAAGTTCTTGGTACTGGGCCACTGGACTTGCTGCAGCTCACGGGTGAACGCAGGGCAACCTATCACAGTCGGCAAGTCGCTGGTTCCCCGGGCGCATGCATATCGACAGTGGGCCCAGCGCTGGTCTGATTGACGCCACGCTTCTCTTGACGCTTTCGATCGAAAAGCGAGCATCTTCGTGTCGTCGTTCTTGAAAACTTAAGCGCTGATCGCGGCGAAGCTTGCGGGTCCGACGACGCGGTGGAGTCGGTGTCGGGGTTGGCCCGGCGAGTCGGCGATCTTGGCCTTCGGGGCGGGGAGTGCATGGTGGTGGCACGCCCGGCGGTCTTGTCGGCGTCGGCTTGCACCTGGGCGTCTTGCGGGGCTTGATGTGCTTTCGGTTGCGGGGCTTGTCGCCGTTAAGCGAAATAATGAGGCTATAAATGGCGGCCCTCCGATGCGTCGATCTTGTCCGTGCGCGGAGGGTAATCTAAGCGATTGGGCTCGGGCCAGCACTTCCTCTGAGTCTTGGGTGGCGGTGGTGGCGGCGAGTGCGAGACATGCTCAAACTCCTAACAGTGTTAGAAGGAGCAACATCTCGTCCAGCGACCGCCTGCGCTTCGTGCCGGCGTGTTGGCGTGTATGTTGGCCTTGGCGTCCCGCGACCCACCAGCTTGGCTTTGTTCCATCGCAGCAATGCGGTGCTAGGAGCACCGTGGCGTTGTCGATCCTGCACACCTCCGGGAGGGTGCGGTAGATGTCGACGCTGAACCTTGCGGGGCCTTGTCCTTGGACCGGGTGATGATGTGAGTCCCCCCGGCGGCGCCTGCTCCTCCGCCGGCGTCCACCCCACCGCCCGTTTGCTCCGGTGGCGGTAGGATATCCGCAGACGGAGCGGCCACCTCCAAAGTCTTCTTCTTCGGTGGCATGTCGATGAAGATGTTGATGTAGCGCGCGTAGGCGCCGGATCAGATACGCACGACCTCGACGCCCCCCTACCTGGCGTGCCAAAGATGTCGTGGATTGTGGGAGCACGAGCACCTATGGGGCGGGGGGCCCCTTCTGGTCCAGCAAGGGAGCGGAGGGCGCACACAGAGCTGATCGAGGTGGGAGCACGCGGGGGATTTTACCCAGCTTCGGAGCTCTCCGGAGAGATAAAACTCCTACTGCTGCTTTGTGTTTGTATTTGTTCTTGCTCGAGAGCGTGGGTATGCTATGGTCTTGAATGAGTCGAATGGACCGAACCAACTGCGGAACCCCTTCTACGTGCGCATGGGCCTCCTTTTTATAGGTTAAAGGGGTCACCGACAGGTGGCAGCGTAGAAAGAGGGGTAAAAAGGTAAATATGCGGTTGGTACAACTACTACCAACAAAGGTCCCCTACCTAACTCGACGGCGGGGACAAGGGCATTTAATGCCCGTCCGTCGCCTCTAACAAAGGCAAGGAAGCGACCGTTAGGGGCGCCACCGATCGCCACGATGGCCTCCTTATGCCGCTTTCTTGCCACCTCGCACCGCATGGCTGCACAAATACCCTGCCACGTGCTCTGGGATAGTCACGGGGTGACACGTCGTTGGATCTTTGTCGGTGTCAAAACCGGCGGATCTCGGGTAGGGGTCCCGAACTGTGCGTCTAGGCGGATGGTAACAAGAGACGAGGACACGATGTTTTTACCCGAGTTCGGGCCCTCTCGATGGAGGTAAAACCCTACGTCCTGCTTGATTAATATTGATGATATGGGTATTACAAGAGTGGATCTACCATGAGATCAAGGAGGCTAAACCCTAGAAGCTAGCCTATGGTATGATTGTTGTAATGTATGTTGTCCTACGGACTAAGGCCCTCCGGTTTATATAGACACCGGAGGAGGCTAGGGTTACACAGAGTCGGTTACAATGGTAGGAGATCTACATATCCGTATTGCCAAGCTTGCCTTCCACGCCAAGGAAAGTACCATCCGGACACGAGCCGGAGTCTTCAATCTTGTATCTTCGTAGTCTTGGAGTCCGGCGGATATTGATAGTCCGGCTGTCCGGACACCCCCTAGTCCAGGACTCCCTCAGTAGCCCCTGAACCAGGCTTCAATGACGATTAGTCCGGCGCGCATAATGTTCGGCATTGCAAGGAGGGTTCCTCCCTTGATTAATCCAGAGAAGATCATGAACACCAGGGATAGTGTCCGCTCGCAAAATAAATTCCACATTCCACCGTAGAGAATAAAATGTACACTTAGTTCAATCTGGCGGCGTATTCGCGGCGTGACATCACACCGCTACCAAGCCTTTGTTTGAATCGTTTTTACCATACCACCTCGGACGTTTAGCGGCGGTTTCCTTGGCACGTCTTGTCGAAGCAGAGATCATGTTCCCCTTATTCCGGGATTCTCATCAATACGTGCGTGGGTAACCCAACCGTTCCCGTCGCCACGCCTCCTCTATGGAAGGTGAATCCCAAATGGTCACGGAGACGGCCCTTGGTATTTCATCCCCTTTATAAGAGGACCAAGGCTCGTCCTTGTTCTTCAATCTCGCATCGAATCTCTTCCCCGCTCCCAGTTCCAACACCCAGAGCCTCAGATTCGAGCGCTTCGGATCCTCAACCATGTCCGGCTCCAACCTCCAGGGTCGGTGGATGCCCTCCTCCATCACGGAGGAGGACATACTAAAGTTACGTGAAGCCAAGTACCTGGCCTACGAGGTTTCGCATAGGTTGCCTGCCCAAGGGCAGGCCGTGCCCGCCCCCGAGCCCGGTGAATACGTCGTCTTCGTATCCCACCTCCGTCGGGGTTTAGGCTTCCCGACGGACCCCTTCATGAGAGGGCTCCTGTTCTACTATGGGCTGGACTTTCACAACTTGGCTCCGGAGTCCATCCTCCACATCTCCGCATTCATTATCGTCTGCGAAGCCTTCCTCCGCGTCACTCCCCACTTCGGCCTATGGCTGAAGACCTTCAAGGTGGAGCCAAAGATGATCGGGGGGCGTCAAGCGGAGTGCGGTGGGGCGGCCATAAGCAAAAAGGCCGATGCCCCGTGGCCCGAAGGTTCCTTCCAAGAGGAACTCGGCCTGTGGCAACAGGAGTGGTTCTATATCACCGCTCCGAAGGGCAGAAAGCAAAAGCCGCCGCCTTCATTCCGCCCGGGACCTCCACGCCAGCTAATGTCGTGGGTCAACCAAGGGCTCAATTGGGGGCCGTCCGAAGACGTGCCCTCACTGCAGGGCCGGATTCGAGATCTCCAAGCGAGGGAGATCGACCTGATCAAGGTGATGCAGGTTATGCTAATCAGGCATCTTCTGCCCTGCAAACGCCGTCCTCTCCGTCTATGGGAGTTCAACCGGAGGACCTCGGATTCTCCAAAGACTTTATGGGTGCGACACCCGTGGAGATGTACAAGTTGTTCTTCGACCGCGGTGGCGTGTCGGTTTAGCCGAGGACGCAGGCCTAAGCGCGATCGCCGGATACCGGTAAATAGCTCGAGTCCGGACATTACATTTTGCGTGCCTTTCGAGTTCGCCTCGACCCCTTGTTCTTTACAGGAATGGGTGGCGCGATCAAGGCTGATAAGGTGTCCGGTCCCCTCCTCCAGAGACCGACCGGAGCCCGTGCTGGTCGAGAATGTTGGAGGTCGCGCCACGTATAGGCGAAGGGGAAAATAAAGGAGCTAACATTTCGCCCAAAGGCGTCAAAGGGGGAACCAAGAACCCCTCCCTTCAGGGGGAGAAGAGGACCGCCTCCGAAGACCCGGAGGCCAAAGCCCCTAAACATGGGAAGAGATCTTCCCCGGGGGGTCCGGCGTCCGGAAAGAATCCGGACGCACAATCATCGCCAAAAGATCAGCCCTCCAACGAGCCGTGAGTATGAAAAGAGGGAATTAATTAGTAGGGAAATACCTTCATGTATGCTTCTGTGGGTAACCAAAATATTTATATTGCAGTTCGGATCTGCAGCCTTCTCGAGATGAGTTCATCTTGAGGACCTTCTTAGGAGATGATGGAGAGTGATACACCTCCGTCTGCGCAGCGCGTCGGATAAAGCGGCGAGCCTGAAGTATCGTCACGGAGGGTATCCCGAGTCCGGAGGGCGAGAGTTCGGCACCCACTAGTATCCGGCGGAGAGCTAAAGAATCTGCTTGAGAGGGCGTCCATTTCAGAAGATCACCGTGCGTTGATGCGTATGGTGGTTGGAAGGATTTCGTCCACCGAGAGCAGATTGCATAATGCCGCCATGAGTTTGCTGGCGGGATTTGAGGTATGCGAAAAAAATGACGCATCCTTTTGTCTTTTAACAGTTTTGCACATAAAAATGTTCCCTGTATAGATAGTAGCCCCTGGGACTCGGTAGGTTGTCGGAAACGACAGCGTGCCGAGGATCGAATCTCAAATAATGAATACCGCCGTCCCTATGGAGGTGGCGGATAGTCTGAGGGCCAGCCGGACTAACTAGTTTGCCGAATTAAGTCGGCAACTTGACATGGCGGATGCTGACATCGCACTTGTCAACCGGCGACTTGACAAGTCGCAAGGTAAATAAATTCTCATGATCGCTATATTTAAGGGGTCAAATCCTCCTCGATAAATTGTATGATGTTGCATGAGCGGTGCTGCTGCTGTGGAGAGCCTTGGGCGAACTTGCTCGAGCTAAGGAGCAAGCCCGAAGGAGTGACGCTGCTGCCTCGGCGGCGAAGAGTTGAAAGCCGAAAAGGCTGCGCCTTTGCCTAAGCGGCGGAGGTAATAAATTGGCCATGAAGGTAAAGGATGCTGCCGACCGCTATGAGGCTCTTGAAAAGGCGCTTATCGGGCGGGAAGACCTGAAGAAGGCCACCGCCGGAAGCCAAGGATGCCCTCTGCAATGCGGGCTATGAAGGAGGAACTGCGCCAGGCCGAAGAGATCATGGCTGGCAAGCCTTTTCTGCTGCGTCGCCGGTTTATGGATGCAAGGTATGCTCAATTTGAGCGGCTATGGAGTCCGGAAGATCCGTATATGGACTTAGCTGCAAGTGCGGCCGATGCCGTTAAGCACTTCCGGAGCCAGGAGGATCATGAGACGGAAGAGCTATATTGGTCTCAATTCCACAGTCCGGATCGCTCACTTCCGTTGGCGGACGGTTGGCGAATGGGCGAGCTAAATAGATTGTCCGGACTTGCCATGGCCGACATCGTGGCCCATGTCCGGCGAGAGGGTCCAAGGCGACGAGCTACTTCGGCTTACTGCAGCAATTCCTTGGAGCGGTGCCGCATATAAAGGAGATGAAGCGGTCGGCCTGCATCGAGGGCGCGTGGATGGCTCTTGCCCGTGTGAAGGCGCATTGTCCGGAGATGGATGCCACCACTGTTGCCACCCAGGGTTCGGATGAAAGCCGGCTCCCTGCCGAGCACTACTTCAGGGAAGTTATGCGTGGAGCTCGTGTAATAGAGTCGCAGTGCTCGAAGAATATCACGTTCAAATGAACGTATTAGCTTGTAAATCGATGATTATGTTACAACTGCTTTTTATACTTGTGCGTCCAAGTAGTAAAACTTCTCCTGTGCGGCCGTTTACATATACTTTTGTATAACTTGAAAGATTGCAGTCTTCGGCTTCAGCCCCCACGCACATGGTGCGGGGGTGTTTGCAAAAATAGCGCGTTTTCACACTTAATCCGACGTCTCGGTCCTGTTTGAGGAGGTGGTAGCGTAGCGAACTAGGCAATCCAGACTATAATGCTTTATCACTTTCACTTAGCGGTGGAGCTCGAGGTGGGGCTACGATATAGCCCCTGGTGGCACCGCACATCTCCGGATTCGAGTGCGTATGTGCCTGACGAAACGGTCCTTCATCAAAGCGAAATTCTAAACATTCGATAGTCGATCGAGTGGTTGACCGGACTCGTTGTATCATGACGATTAGTTTTCGGCTTTCTCTCTTGAGGTGCTTTCGCCCGGCCGAGCGGGGCACAATCATAGTAGTTCTCCGGTGCGCGTTAGCGATGATCTGGAACGTAAGGCAGCAAAACACGAGGCCGGGCAAACCCAACATTTGACCAAAGACATGATTGGAGCTGATGCATATAATGCCTAACTCGAGGCGCCAACACTCCCTAAGGTGTTCGGTCTTTATAATAATGGGCGAAACGATGCCCTAAGCCCCTAGTGTCCGTGCGAGCATGGTCTTCGACGCGCCGATGCCAAAGCGTCGAGCTCGCTTTAGCTATAGGAAGAAACCAAGGAGAATAACAACAAGAGACAGTAAAAAAGGTCTACGCAGGTCTTAATCTGAAAAGAATCCTTGCAACGGGTCCCTCTGCACGTTTGCTTTGTGTCTCCATTCTTGTTGTTATCACGGGCGGGTATGCACGTTGTTCATCTGTAGAAAGAGAGGAACCTTTAGTTTTTAAGAACAATTCGTGCAAAAAATATGTAAAATAAGAAATATAAATAATTAAAGCAAGGTTTATATGAAACCGCGATTGTTTGTACGCGCAGCCCCCAGTGAAGGGGTATGCGGCTAGGGAGCCCTAACTTTCCGAGGCGGATTCGTCTATCAAGTCCGAGGTCCTTAAGTGACCCTCGCAGATGAAATGGCGCCACGCGGACCGGGCATCTTGAGTGTAAGAGGCAGCGTAATGCGATGCGGCATTGAAGCGGACAAAAGCCTTTCGTCCCAAGAGTGTTTGATATTCACTTTTAAAAGGGACGATGTGAAAAATTAATTTTTCGCGTCGAAAATTATTCGGCGATCCGAACACGACTTCTAGTAATATAGAGCCTGTGCACTTGGCGTGAG
Source organism: Aegilops speltoides (assembly GCA_021437245.1). Taxonomy (NCBI): domain Eukaryota; kingdom Viridiplantae; phylum Streptophyta; class Magnoliopsida; order Poales; family Poaceae; genus Aegilops; species Aegilops speltoides. The sequence continues at coordinate 128,581,408 of CM038142.1, read as the reverse complement.
GGCCTGGCGTCACTCCTTTGAAGGAAGTGCGGCTGTGTCGGATTTTGGTTGGGTCTATCCCCATCCTGCGGATTGTGTTTGAATATAGCAGGTTTAAGTCACTGCCTCCGTCCATTAGGACGTTAGTAAATTGTAATCCGTCTATTATGGGATTCAATATCAGGGGAGTCCGTCCCGCATTTCGAACGCTTCTGGAATAGTCCAGGTGGTCGAAAGTGATTGGTTTTGATATCCAATCTCTACGGTCTGCTGGGTTGGACCGCGCGAAGCTCTTTTTAGAAAGTGCCGCACTATTTTTCCGTATTATCACATGAAGTGAGTTTACTGCTTTGACCCCTTGTGGGAAAGTCTTTTGTTTTCCGGTGCTCTGCTGGTGGGGTTTATCTTCTTCGCTTGACGCGTCGAGCCCCTTGTGTTCGGCATTTAGTCGGCCGGACTGTTTAAAAACCCAACAATCCCTGTGGGTGTGATTTGCAGGCCTTCCGGGGGTACTGTGGATTTGGCATATCCGACCCAAAATTTTGTTTAAGTTGGACAATTCGTCACTGTCATCCTTAAGAGGCTGTGTTTTATTATTGGGCCGCGAGCTTTTGAATCCGGCGTTGACTGCCGCGCTCTTTGGGCTTTCTCTTTATTCCGGCGCTGCTCTTTTCTGCGCCATGATTTTCCGTTTCCATCTCTTATCTCGGATGTAATTGGGTCGCTGGTGCTGCATCGTGCTAACCAGCTATCCTCGCCCGCACAGAAGTGGGTCATGAGGCTTGTTAGTGCGGACATTGTCCTCGATTTCTCTTGGCCGAGGTGCCTGGCGAGCCATTCGTCTCGGACATTGTGCTTGAAAGCTACTAAGGCTTCGGCGTCCGGATAGTCGACTATTTGGTTCTTTTTCGTAAGGAACCTGTTCCAGAATTTCCGCGCTGACTCTCCGGGCTGTTGGGTTATATGACTTAGATCATCTGCATCCGGAGGACGGACATAAGTCCCTTGAAAATTTGCTCTAAACGCATCCTCGAGCTCTTCCCAACTTCCAACAGTGTTTTCTGGGAGGCTTTTAAGCCAATGACGGGCTGGCCCTTTGAGCTTGAGGGGTAGGTATTTTATGGCGTGGAGATCGTCTCCTCTGGCCATATGTATATGTAGTATATAATCTTCTATCCAGACTCCAGGGTCTGTTGTTCCATCGTAGGCCTCTATGTTTATGGGTTTAAATCCTGCTGTGAATTCATGGTCCAGCACCTCGTCGGTGAAACATAGTGGGTGTGCGGCGCCCCTGTATTTGTGTGTGCCGCTATCATTGGACACTTGACGTGTTGCCTTGCTTCTTGGGGCCTTCTCCTTTGGCCCGTAGATGGATCTGGCTGGGCCATCTATCCTTCCAAGTTCGTTGGTTGGTTTATGTGTGGCGCTGCTGTCAGAATTTGGCCTATCATCTGGCCGTCTATCCAACCAGGCAGCCCCTTTATTTTTGGACGGTGGGGGCTCTATGGCCTCCTCGTCGAATTCTGGTAACAGCTTGCGCTTCGAGTAGCTCTTTGATTGGTGGCTATTGCCGTACTTATCTGCGGTTTTGAGCACTTTGCTCCATCTCATTCTGAGTGTGTCTTCCGCTGTTTTGAGCCTCCGTTTTTCCTTCTTCAGGCTTTTTGCAGTACTGACGAGTCTTTTCCGAAGGTTCTAGCTCTCTGGCGGTGTGTCCGGCGTGAGGTCGTCCGGACTGTTGTTTTCATCTGGCCTGGACTGATTATCTGACTCGTCATGGTCGGACGGTTTCTTAGCTGCGTGTTCGTCGTCCGTTTGTGAGCCCTGCCGTATTGCGGGCTCTTTGGGAGCGTTGTTGTCGAGGCGGGACTTAGGACGGCGCCTGCGCCGCCGTTTTGGTCGTTTATCGGCGGGGTCATCTTCTGTCGCGGCCCGTTGGTCCTCGTTATCACTCTCCTTTGGGGTGTCTACCATATATATGTCATGTGACGAGGTAGTCCTCCCGTGCCTTATAGGCTCTGTTTCTTGTTCGTCTCCAGCATTGTCGTCTATTCCGTCAATGTCTTCGGAGTCAAAGTCTAGCATGTCGGTTAGATCGTCGACAGTGGCTACAAAGTGGGTGGTGGGTGGGCTCTGAATTTCTTCGTCGTCCGTACCCCAACCATCCTGGCCATAGTCCGGCCAAGACTCTCCTGATAACGAGAGATGCTTTAGTGAATTCAAGATATCGCCGAAAGGCGAGCATTGGAAGATGTCCGCGGCGGTGAATTCCATAACCGGCGCCCAATCCGGATCGATTGGTAGGGCGCGGGAGGTTGAGAGTCCGGCAAGGATTCCGGCGCCTCGGAGTCACGAGTTTCGCGGGGGACAAGATTGGTGTTCGGCTCCATCGCCGTGGATGTTGAAGCCCCCAGGGCGGCGTCTATCCACCGGCCCTCGATCTGGGCGATCGGCTCCGGGCTAATGGCCGAAGCGGATCCGTGGGCGGCCGCCAAGGCACTGCTCGGTGGCAGAGCTAGATCATGCCCGTCGTCACAGTGCGGCGCGCTCGGCTGTGGCTCGAGTCCGTCGAAGATCAAGTCTCCGCGGACATCGGCCGTGAAGTTTAAGCTTCCAAATCTGACCTGACGGCCAGGGGCGTAGCTTTTGATCTACTGCAGATGGCCAAGTGAATTGGCCCGCAGGGCGAAGCCGCCGAATATGAACCGGGGAGAAAAGTCTCACCCTGGACAGCATTGCGGGTTGAAGATGCCATCAAGCCTATCGGTGACGACACAGAGGAACTCTCAATGAAAGCACCAATGTCGGTGTCAAAACCGGCGGATCTCGGGTAGGGGGTCCCGAACTGTGCGTCTAGGCGGATGGTAATAAGAGACGAGGACACGATGTTTTACCCAGTGTTCGCCCTCTCGATGGAGGTAAAACCCTACGTCATGCTTGATTAATATTGATGATATGGGTATTACAAGAGTGGATCTACCACGAGATCAAGGAGGCTAAACCCTAGAAGCTAGGCTATGGTATGATTGTTGTAATGTATGTTGTCCTACGGACTAAGGCCCTCCGGTTTATATAGACACCGGAGGAGTCTAGGGTTACACAGAGTCGGTTACAATGGTAGGAGATCTACATATCCGTATTGCCAAGCTTGCCTTCCACGCCAAGGAAAGTACCATCCGGACACGAGCCGGAGTCTTCAATCTTGTATCTTCGTAGTCTTGGAGTCCGGCGGATATTGATAGTCTGGCTGTCCGGACACCCCCTAGTCCAGGACTCCCTCAGATGCGCTGGAGCTCGGGTGCAGAGTGGCAGCCTTGCCGCGGCAAGCGCCTTGCCGCGGCCGTAGTCTTGTCGCACCAGCAAGCTTGCCGCTCGCCGTGCCTTGCCGGGACGCACGGGGCGTCGCGGCAAGTTTTCTGAAGTGCCTTGGTTGGCCTTCCCGGCAAGCTCCTCTTGCTGGGGTCTTTGTCCTTCCCGGCAAGCTCCTCTTGCCGGGGTCTTGTCCTTCCCGGCAAGCTCCTCTTGCCGGGGCCTTGTCTTCTTAGTTAACACTTTGTTCTTGAATGGCAGTAAAATAGGAATAACGGAGGATCTTGGTGGGCGCCCAGCAAGCCTTGCCGCAGGGCGCTGCGACTGCCCGTGCACAAGTTCGGGGTACCAAGGTACCCCTACTTTAGTACACCGACAACAATGCATGGCTTTTTGCTTATAATTGCATTTCTTTCTTATACATATGTTCATTTATGACATGTTGCATCCGTATACTCTGGTACGACTAAATACACCAGGGGCTTAAGTTCCCCACATTATGGTGTGATAAGTCTGAACACTTTCACAAGTGCGGCACCCCAAACTTATAGCATTATATGCATTGGCTCCGAATCATGTCTTGGGTCAATAGTTGGGTTTGCCCAGCTCCCATGTTTTGGTACCTTACGTTCCGTTGTATCGGCTAAGGTAGCACTGGGAGAACCACTGCGATTGCTTCCCAATTGAGCTAGGCGAGCGCCTCAGTGGAGAAAGCTAAAACTGACCGTCATGATACGGTGAGAGCTGGTCGCTGTTCGAGAGGTTTTTCCGAGTCCCTAAAGACTTATGCCGCTTAGAGCGAGGAACCGGCTTTGTCCGGCCCAGGCGTGGATAGCGCCCCGAACTCGGTCTTCCGAACACTAGGGGCTTCGCCGAAATTTAAAATTATAGAATTCTATGGCTAAGTGAGATTGTTCAAGCTTTATAAGTCCGGTTGCCTCATTCGTTGTGTTGCACGCCTCCCTAGATGGACCCAAACATGGGAACAAGAGTGCTCAAGTTTATCCCGAACACCCCAGCACTAGTGGCATGGGGGCTGAAGCCGACGACTTGCCATCTCTGAGATTTGATAAACGGCCGCACAGAAGGTATTATTTTAAATTAACAAGCGTTGCTTAGTGCATATGAACAAAGTTTTCAGCACACAGGATAACAAAATGCGAGTCTATTCAAATATTACATCTTTGGAGCACTCACCCGCAATCATGCGGGCACCCTTCAGGACACTCTTATAATACATTTTGGGCGTGCGATACTCCTTGCCCGCCGGAGGCGCGTCCGTCACAAGCTTCTCAGCGTCCATCCTGCCCCAGTGCACATTTGCACGGGCAAGGGCCCGACGGGCACCTTCAATGCAGGCGGATTGCTTGATGACTTCAACCCAGGGACACGCATCCACCAGCCGCCGCACCAGGCCGAAGTAGCTCCCAGGCATGGCCTCCTTGGGCCACAGCCGAACTATGAGGCCCTTCATGGCCTGTTCGGCCACCTTGTGGAGCTCGACCAGCTGCTTCACTGGTCGCTAGGGGCACTGATGTCCGCCTCGAAGATCTTGAGACCGAAGACCTTCTCCGTCGAGCTCCCCTCCTCGGCCCGGTAGAAAGCGGTAGCGTCGGACACGCTGCGAGGCAGATCTGCGAACGCTCCTGGAGAGCTCCGAATTTGGGTAAGTAATAGGTAATTCACATTCACATGCTTGCTTTGCATGAAAAATGCCTTACCCGCCGCTATTTTCTTCAAATCCTCGATTTCCCGGAGGGCCTTGTGGGCTTCAGCCTTAGCGGCTTTGGCACTCTCAAGAGCCGACGCAAGCTCGGACTCTCGAGTCTTCGAGTCACGCTCCAAACTCTCGTGCTTTTCCACGAGAGCCTGGAGCTCTTGCTGTACCGCCGCCACCCGCGCCTCCTGCTTCTCTCGCTCGGCTCGTTCCGCGGTCACATTACGTTCGGCCATGGACACCGCCTCCTTCAGGGTTGCCACCTCGTTTGTGGCCCCTGTAGTACCCACGTTATCATTGTTATTTCTCTTGCAACCAAATCCTTTTTTGTAATGTACAAATTTAATACGGTGTTACTCACCTTCCTTGTCCTCGAGCTGCTTCTTGGCATGGCCGAGCTCGCTCTCGGACCGGTCGAGGCTCTGCTTCAAAGCATTGACCTCCGCAGTCATTGCGGCAGAGGTCAGCAGCGCAGCCTGCAATCCCATATTGACATATTTTTTTAGAACTCCTGCGTATATCTTTTTAGATCCTCAGTCCGGCTTTTCTTTCCGAACACCGAACCGAGCATCGAGGCTCTTGTCTATGCGATATTATATTACATATCTTAAAATTCTTACCTCAAAGCTGTTAGAAGGCTGCTGCGAGCTTTGTTCAGCCCGCTCTTGGCGAGCTGAACCTTTCAATCACCGCACTCATGACGGTGCGGTGTTCTTCTTCGATGGAAGCGCCGTTGAGCACCTCCAGCAAGTTATCCGGCGCCTCCGGTTGGGCGAGGCCGCCGGTGTCACAGTCTTGCCCTTCTTACGAAGGGGCTGCTCGCCAGAACTCGGAACCACTGCGAGTTCGGTGCGAATCGGTGCAGTCCGGGAGGTCGCCTGGCGGCACCTCCGGGGCCTCCTCCTCCTGGCTGGTCCCTTCCCGGGATCCCACCTTGGCGTCGTAAGCGTCACGGGGGGTTGAGGCGGTCGGAAGAGAATCCATATCCGACGTGCCCAAGGACCCGCTCGACGAAGCGGGAAGATCGTCCTTGGCCGGACTACAGGTTGTATGCGGCATTAGAAAGACATTGTGTGGCAAAAAGAAAAATTATAAATTATCTAGGAGTCCGGATACTTACGATCTCGCCAGGGGCTTGGCCCTTGAGGGCCACTCCTCGTTGCCATCGCCAACGTTGGTGGAGCAGTCCGGGGGAAGGGTCCTTCCCTTCTTGGACCCTTCGGCCTCCCTCGTTGGGGAGGCCTTCCTCTTCTTCTCTCCCCCCCGCTAAGGGAGAGGCCTCTCTCTTCTCCTCCTCGTCTTCGTGGGAGGAGTCCGCCTCGGAGTCATCGGACGATGAGCCCGATATCACCTGACGCCGGGAACTCCTTCGGGTTCCCGTGGCCTTCTTCTTGGCCTTCTTCTACGGCACTACGTAAAGTGCCGGGACCAGCAGCCCTGTCAAACGGGCGTCCGCTGGTCTTCGGAAGGGGCCGACGATTAACCTGTCCGGACGTCTTTTGCCAGTCCTGTTAAAGGTATTGGGAGTTTAAATCCCACATAGAGTCAAACTATGAAAGAAATGAGTGTCCCATAAAGGATAACATAGCTTACCTCGCCGGCGGGCGCTGCGTCTTGAATCCGCGATCTTGGTTTGCGGATGCGGGGCTTCGCCGCCCTTGAACAGCACCCTCGGGCAGCTTCAGCGTCGTGTCAAGAGCCCGCTCAAGGTCGGTGCTATGCGGATCAAACTCCCACAAATTGAAGGCCCGTTCTTTGGCGGGGAGAATCCGGTGGATGAGCATGACTGGATCACGTTGACAAGCTTAAGCTTCTTGTTCACCGTGGTCCGGAGACAGGGCTCGAGTCTGTCGGCTCCTCCGAACTACCCCATAGCAAGCCCTTCTCTTTCCGGAGGTGAGGTGCATGGGGATGCAGTTTTGAATTGGGGTCGCTGCCCATTTAGGGTCACGCGGGTCGGTGATGTAGAACCACCCCGATTGCCACCCTTTGATGGACTCCACGAAGGCACCCTCAAGCCAAGTGGCGTTGGGCATCTTGCCCACCATGGCGCCTCCGCACTCCGCTTGGCTGCCCTTCACAACCTTGACAGCGTTGAAGGTCTTTAGCCTGGCGAAGTGGGGCTGGATGCGAGGAAGGCCTCGCACACGACGATAAACGCCGAGATATTGAGGATGAAATTTGGAGCGGATCGTGGAAATCCAGGCCGTAGTAGTACATGAGCCCCGGACGAAGGGGTGGAGTGGGAAGCCCATCCGCGGAGGAAGTGGGGAAGAATCGACCCTCTCATGGGGCCTGGGGTGCGGATGAGCTGCCCTCGTCGGGCAGCCGGTGTGCGATATCCTTTGGATAGGTATCCGCGCCGCCTGGCTTCTCGATGTGCCCTCAGAACGGAGGAGGCCATCCACTTGCCTCCGCTCCGGACATGGCTGGAGAAGGTTGAGGTGAGATGTGCGGACTTAGGCGCTGGAGCTCGAGTCTGCGGAGATGGATAAGCAAAGGAGGAAGAAGGCGTGGGTAAAATAGGTGGATCCTTATCCCTTATATATGGGCGACGGACTATCGTCCCCACCGGCCTGGTAAAACTCGCTTATCTCCCAAGCGCCACAATCAATGCCGCGGTTGGGTTACCCACGTCTGTATTGATGGGAATCCCGGAATAAGGGGAACACAATCTCTGCTTCGACAAGACGTGCCAAGGAAACCACTTCGCTAAACGCGCTGAGGTGGTATAATAAAAACGATTCAAGTAAGGGCTTGGTAGTGGTGTGACGTCACGCCACAAAATACGTCAGCAGATTGAACTTGTGTGAATAATATTCTCTCTACGGTGGTACGTGGAATTTATTTTGCAGAGCCGGACACTATCCTGGTGTTCACAATCTTCTATGAATTATCCGGAGGAGGAACCCGCCTTGCAATGCCGAAGACAATATGCGCGTCGGACTCGTCATCATTGAAGCCTGGTTAAGGGGCTACTGAGGGAGTCCTGGACTAGGGGGTGTTCGGATAGCCGAACTATCATCATCGGCCGGACTCCAAGACTATGAAGATACAAGATTGAAGACTTCATCCCGTCTCCGGATGGGACTTTCCTTGGCGTGGAAGGCAAGCTTGGCAATACGGATATATAGATCTCCTACCATTGTAACCGACTCTGTGTAACCCTAGCCCTCTCCGGTGTCTATATAAACTGGAGGGTTTTAGTCCGTAGGACAACAATCATAACAACAATCATACGATAGGCTAGCTTCTAGGGTTTAGCCTCCTTGATCTTGTGGTAGATCCACTCTTGTACTACCCATATCATCAATATCAATCAAGCAGGAGTAGGGTTTTACCTCCATCGAGAGGGCCCGAACCTGGGTAAAAACACCGTGTCCCTTGTCTCCTGTTACCATCCGCCTAGACGCACAGTTCGGGACCCCCTACCCGAGATCCGCCGGTTTTGACGCCGACATTGGTGCTTTCATTGAGAGTTCCTCTGTGTCGTCACCGATAGGCTTGATGGCTCCCTCCATGGCACGATCTTGATGTATACCGAACTTTGCTATTGTAGTTGGATCTTATGATGTTTCTCCCCCTCTACTCTCTTGTGATGAATTTTCCCCTTTGAAGTTATCTTATCGGATTGAGTCTTTTATGAGAACACTTGATGTATGTCTTGCCGTGATTATCTGTGGTGACAATGGGATATCATGTGCCACTTGATGTATGTTTTGGTGATCAACTGACGGGTTTCGTGACATTGGGAACCTATGCATAGGGGTTGGCACACGTTCTTGACTCTCCGATAGAAACCTTGGGGCACATTTTGAAGTACTTTGTGTTGGTCGGATGAATCTGAGATTGTGTGATGCATATCGTATAATCATGCCCACGGATACTTGAGGTGACAATGGAGTATGTAGGTGACATTAGGGTTTTGGTTGATTTGTATCTTAAGGTGTTATTCTAGTACGAACTCTTTTATAGATTGATCCGAAAGAATAACTTTGAGGTGGTTTCGACCCTACCATAATCTCTACATTTGTTCTCCGCTATTAGTGGCTTCGGAGTGACTCTTTGTTGCATGTTGAGGGCTTGTTATATGATCTATCTATGTTATTATTGTTGAGAGAACTTGCACTAGTGAAAGTATTGACCCTAGGCCTTGTTTCCTATCATTGCAATACCATTTACGCTCACTTTTATCTTTAGTTACCTTGCTGTTTTTATTATTTCAGATTACAAATACCTTTATCTACTCTCTATTTTGCACTTGTATCACCATCTCTTCGCCGAACTAGTGCACCTATACAATTTACCATTGTATTGGGTGTGTTGGGGACACAAGAGACTCTTTGTTATTTGGTTGCAGGGTTGTTTGAGAGAGACCATCTTCATCCTACGCCTCCTACGGATTGATAAACCTTAGGTCATCCACTTGAGGGAAATTTGCTACTTTCCTACAAACCTGTGCACTTGCAGGCCCAACAACGTCTACAAGAAGAAGGTTGTGTTGTAGACATCAAGCTCTTTTCTGGCGCCGTTGCTGGGGAGGTGAGTGCTTGAAGGTATATCTTTAGATCTTGCAATCGAATCTTTTTTGTTTCTTGTTTTATCACTAGTTTAGTTTATAAAAGAAAACTACAAAAAAATGGAGTTAAGATTGTCTCATACGCTTCATCTTTTTAATATCTTTCGTGAAAATGATGGAAAGGAAAATTGTGCTCAAGTACTCCCTCCGGTCCTTTTTACTCTGCATATTAGGTTTGTCTGAAGTCAATCTCATCCAACTTTGACCAAGTTTATATAAAAAATTATTGACATTTACATAACAACACCGACATCATTAGATTCATCTCGGAATATATTTTCGTATTATATTTATTAGATATTATAGATGCTAATAATTTCTAATATAAATTTGGTCAAACTTAGCTAAGTTTGACTTTCGGCAAATTCAATGTGCAGAGTAAAAAGGACCGGAGGGAGTACTAGAAGAAGAATTACATAGAATGCTTGGCATGAAATATGTGAATGATGAGCATGATTGCAATGTTGTTAGTATGAATTCCTTGAATATCCATGATGCTAATGATATGCAAAGCCACAAGCTTGGGGAAGCTATGTTTGATGAAGATGATATTTTTCGTCCCCCAAGCTTTGATGAGCAAATTTACTATGATGAAAGCATGCCTCCTATCTATGATGATTATTGTGATGACACGTATGCTTTAAAGAATAATGATAACCATGAAACTTGTCATCTTGATCTTAATTTTCAATCATGTGATAGTTATTTTGTTGAGTTTGCTCCCACTACTATTCATGAGAAGAATTTTGCTTATGAGGAGAGTAGTAAATTTTCTATGCTAGTAGATCATGAAAAGAATGCTTTAGGTGCTGGTTACATTGTTGAATTCATTCATGATGCTACTGAAAATTTTTATGAGGGAGGAACATATGCTTGTAGGAATTGCAATAATATCAAGTTTCCTCTCTATGTGCTTCAAGTTTTGAAGCTATGCTTGTTTTACCTTCCTATGCTAGTTGATTATCGTTCCCATAAGTTGTTTGCTCACAAAATCCCCATGCATAGGAAGTGGGTTAGACTTAAAAGTGCTATTCATATGCTTCATGATGCTCCCGTTATGTTTCAATTCTTATCTTTTATGTGAGCATCATTGTCATCATCATGCCTAGCTAGAAAGGCATTAAACAAAAGCGCTTGTTGGGAGACAACCCAATACTTATCCTTACTTTTTTGTGTGTTCACATGATTATGCTACTGTAGTAATCATGTTTTATTGTTTTTTTTTTCAATAAAATGCCAAGTAAGACCTTTAGGATGGCTTACAGTGATAGTTGTGTTGATCCTGCTGAAAATCAGAAACTTTTGCACCCAGTAAATTAGTTTTTTTAATTCACAGAAATGTGCTTCTGAGCTGATTCTTTCTGCTCTGGATTGCCACACCAATTGCCGAGGACTTCCTAATTTGGTAGGATTTTTGAAGTTACATAAGTATACGTTTGATACAGATTACTATAGACTATTCTGTTTTTGACAGATTCTGTTTTCTATGTGTTGTTTACTTATTTTGATGAATCTATGAGTAGTATCGGAGGGTATGAACCATAGATAAGTTGGAGTACAGTAGATATTACACCAATATGAATAAAGAATGAGTTCATTACAGTACCTTATGTGGTGGTTTTGCTTTCTTTCACTAACGGAGCTTACGAGTTTTCTGTTGAGTTTTGTGTTGTGGAGTTTTCAAGTTTTGGGTAAAGATTCGATGGACTATGGAATAAGGAATGGCAAGAGCCTAAGTTTGGGGATGCCCAAGGCACCCGAAGGTAATATTCAAGGATAACCAAGAGCCTAAGCTTGGGGATGCCCCGGAAGGCATCCCCTCATTCGTCTTCGTTCATCGGTAACTTTACTTGGAGCTATATTTTTATTCACCACATGATATGTGTTTTGCTTGGAGCGTCATTTTATTTTGTTAGTATTTGCTTGCTGTTAATTAGATTAATGTTTTTCATCTTTAGTTTCAATAAAGAAGTCAAGGATAGCCTTTGCCATGCTTATTTTGCTAGTATACATGTTGTTGTTTGAAAACAAGAAGTTTACCGCTGTTGCAAAAATTCCCTAGAAAAGTCAGAGCATGATATTGTTGAAACTTTTTGCATAATGAGCTCTGATAAATTTATTACAGTGCGAATTTTAGTTCATAATTTTTGGAGTTAGGGAAGTAATGATACTCCTGCATTCTTTACAGACTGTACTGTTTTGACAGATTGCTATTATGTTTGCATTGTTTGCATATGTTTGCTTGCTTAATGATTCTATTTGAAGATAGGAGTATTAAATATGCAGAGGCATTTAGTATTCAATGTTGAATAATAATTCTAGTGATTTGTTACAGTAGAAAATGATAAGGTTTTGCATTGGTTTATACTAACCTATCTCACGAGTTCTTGTTGAGTTTGTTGTGAATGAAGCTTTTGATAAAAAGAGAAACCATGATATGAGAGGATTTAAGGAGACACTAAAGTTCAAGCTTGGGGATGCCCAAGGCACCCCAAGATAATATTTCAAGAAGTCTCAAGCATCTAAGCTTGGGGATGCCCCGGTAGGCATCCCACCTTTCTTCTTCAACAACTATCGGTTAGTATCGGTTGAGCCTAAGTTTTTGCTTCTTCACATGAGTTGTGCTATCCTTGCAATGTAGTTTTATTTAGCTTTGCTTGCTATTTGAATAAAGTATCAAGATCTGAAATTATTAAATGGGAGAGTCTTCACATAGTTGCATAATTATTCGACTACTCATTGATCTTCACTTATATCTTTCGGAGTAGTTTGTCATTTGCTCTAGTACTTCACTTATATCTTTTAGAGCACGTTGGTGGATTTGTTTTAAAGAAACTATTGATCTCTCATGCTTCACTTAGATTATTTTGAGAGTCGTTAATAGCATGGTAATTTGCTTAATATTAATATACTTGGTATTCAAGATATGTGAAGCTTTCTTTTGAGTGAATTGAATACTAAGATGAGTTTGATGCTTGATAATTGTTTTGAGATATGGAGGTGATAATATCAAAGTCGTGCTAGTTGAGTAGTTGTGAATTTGAGAAATGCTTGTGTTTAAGTTTGCAAGTCCGGTAGCATGCACGTATGATTAAAGTTGTGTAACAAATTTGAAACATGAAGTGTACCTGGCTTGTGCATCCTTATGAGTGGCGGTCGGGGACGAGCGATGGTCTTTTCCTACCAATCTATCCCCCTAGGAGCATGCGCGTAGTACTTGATTTTTGATGACTTCTAAATTTTTGCGATAAGTATATGAGTTCTTTTGACTAATGTTGAGTCCATGGATTATACGCACTCTCACCTTTCCGCCGTTGCTAGCCTCTTTGGTACTGTGCATTGCCCTTTCTCACCTTGAGAGTTGGTGCAAACTTTGCCGGTGCATCCAAACCCCGTGATACGATACACTCTATCACACATAAACCTCCTTATATCTTCCTCAAAACAGCCACCAAACCTACCTATCATGGCATTTCCATAGCCATTCCGAGATATATTGCCATGCAACTTCCACCACCATCATCATGACATACATTACTTTTGTCATATTGCCATTGCATGATCATGTAGTTGACATCGTATTTGTGGCAAAGCCACCATGCACTATTTTTCATACATGTCACACTTGATTCATTGCACCATCCCGGTACACCGCCGGAGGCATTCATGTAGAGTCATATCTTGTTCTAAGTTTCGAGTTGTAATCCTTATGTTGTAATCAATAGAAGTGTGATGATCATCATTATTAGAGCATTGCCCAAAAAAAGGAAGAAGAGAAAGGCCAAAAAAAGGCCCCAAAAAAGAGAGAAAATAAATAAAAAGGGCAATGCTACTATCTCTTTTTCCACACTTGTGCTTCAAAGTAGCACCTTGTTCTTCATGTAGTGAGTCTCATATATTGTGCTTCAAAGTAGCACCTTGTTCTTCATGTAGTGAGTCTCATAAGTTGTCTTTTTATACTAGTGGGAACTTTTCATTATAGAACTTGGCTTGTATATTCCTACGATGGGCTTCCTCAAATGCCCTAGGTCTTCATGAGCAAGCGAGTTGGATGCACACCCACTAGTTTTCTTTTGTTGAGCATTCTTAGCTCTAGTGCATTCGTTGCACGGCAATCCCTACTCCTCATGTTGACATCAATTGATGGGCATCTCCATAGCCCGTTGATTATCCTCGTCAATGTGAGACTTTCTCCTTTTTTTGTCTTCTCCACACAATCCCCATCATCATATTCTATTTCACCCATAGTGCTATATCCATGGCTCACACTCATGTATTGCGTGAAGGTTGAAAAAGTTTGAGATTATTTAAGTATGAAACAATTGCTTGGCTTGTCATCAGGGGTATAGAAGTTGGGAACATGTTTGTGTGACGAAAATGAAGCATAGCCTAACTATATGATTTTGTAGGGATGAACTTTCTTTTGCCATGTTATTTTGAGAAGACATAATTGCTTTGTTAGTATGCTTGAAGTATGATTAATTTTTTATATCAATATGAACTTTTGTCTTGAATCTTTCGGATCTGAATATTCATGCCACAATTAAAAAGATTTACATTGAAATTATGCCAAAGCAGCACTCCGCATCAAAAATTCTTTTTTATCATTTACCTACTCGAGGACGAGCAGGAATTAAGCTTGGGGATGCTTGATACGTCTCCAACGTATCTATAATTTTTGATTGCTCCATGCTATATTATCTACTGTTTTGGGCAATATTGGGCTTTATTATCCACTTTTATATTATTTTTGGGACTAACCTATTAACCGGAGGCCCAGCCCAGATTTGCTGTTTTATGCATATTTTAGTGTTTCGAGTAAAAGGAATATCAGACGAAGTCAAAACGGAACGAAATCAACTGGAGAAGTTATTTTCGGAAGGAAAGCCACCCGAGACTTGGAGTGCACGTCAGGAGACACGGGAGGTGCTCACGAGGGTGGGGGGCGCGCCCACCCCCCCGGGCGCGCCCCCTGCCTTGTGGGGCTCCCGTAGCTCCTCCGACATACCCCCTGCACCCATATATACTCTCGTACCCTAAAACTTCCAGAACAGAAGATAGATCGGGAGTTCCGCCGCTGCAAGCCTCTGTAGCCACCAAAAACCCTTCAGGAGCCCTTCCCGGCACCCTGCCGGAGGGGGGATCCATCACCGGTGGCCATTTTCATCATCCCGGTGCTATCCATGACGAGGAGGGAGTAGTTCACCCTCGGAGTTGAGGGTATGTACCAGTAGCTATGTGTTTGATCTCTCTCTCTCTCTCGTGTTCCCTCTATGGCACGATCTTGATGTATCCCGAGCTTTGCTATTGTAGTTGGATCTTATGATGTTTCTCCCCCTCTACTCTCTTGTGATGAATTGAGTTTCCCCTTTGAAGTTATCTTATCGGATTGAGTCTTTTATGAGAACACTTGATGCATGTCTTGCCATGATTATCTGTGGTGACAATCGGATATCATGTGCCACTTGATGTATGTTTTGGTGATCAACTTGCGGGTTTCGTGACATTGGGAACCTATGCATAGGCGTTGGCACACGTTCTTGACTCTCCGATAGAAACTTTGGGGCACTTTTTGAAGTACTTTGTGTTGGTCGGATGAATCTGAGATTGTGTGATGCATATCGTATAATCATGCCCACGGATACTTGAGGTGACAATGGAGTATCTAGGTGACATTAGGGTTTTGGTTGATTTGTATCTTAAGGTGTTATTCTAGTACGAACTCTTTTATAGATTGATCCGAAAGAATAACTTTGAGGTGGTTTCGTACCCTACCATAATCTCTACGTTTGTTATCCGCTATTAGTGGCTTCGGAGTGACTCTTTGTTGCATGTTGAGGGCTTGTTATATGATCTATCTATGTTATTATTGTTGAGAGATCTTGCACTAGTGAAAGTATGAACCCTAGGCCTTGTTTCCTATCATCGCAATACCATTTACGCTCACTTTTATCTTTAGTTACCTTGCTGTTTTATTATTTCAGATTACAAATACCTTTATCTACTATCTATTTTGCACTTGTATCACCATCAATTCGCCGAACTAGTGCACCTATACAATTTACCATTGTATTGGGTGTGTTGGGGACAGAAGAGACTCTTTGTTATCTGGTTGCAGGGTTGTTTGAGAGAGACCATCTTCATCCTACGCCTCCTACGGATTGATAAACCTTAGGTCATCCACTTGAGGAAAATTTGCAACTGTCCTACAAACCTGTGCACTTGCAGGCCCAACAACGTCTACAAGAAGAAGGTTGTGTAGTAGACATCACCGTCCACCCAAGGGTTGTTCGGCAGTGGATCAACAATGTATCCAACTCCCTCGAAAAGGTAGAGACGAGGGTCATCGGTCTCGATGCAGAGTACATGGAGCGTGCCACTGGGAAGATCCAACGCGCCGCCGTCCTTTAGCTGTGCCCTCGAAGATGATGTTTTGGTGTACCACATCATACATGCGCCCTCCATACTAGGTGAGCTTCATGATTTCTTGTCTCGGGAGGACATATACTTCTGTGGGGCAGCCATCGAAGGGGACAAACAGAAGCTGGAGCCGTACAACCTTGATTTGAAAAGCATCGCTGACCTACAAACCAGAATCAAAATTCCTGTAGAAGATTGTGATAAACAGACACCATCTCCTTCTTCTTATTCTCC
This sequence comes from Aegilops speltoides, assembly GCA_021437245.1. Classification (NCBI taxonomy): domain Eukaryota; kingdom Viridiplantae; phylum Streptophyta; class Magnoliopsida; order Poales; family Poaceae; genus Aegilops; species Aegilops speltoides. Next base: position 128,565,170 of record CM038142.1, on the reverse strand, counting down.
TTCTCCTTCTTCTTCTTCTTCTTCTTCTTCTTCTTCTTCTTCTTCTTCTTCTTCTTCTTCTTCTTCTTCTTCTTCTTCTTCTTCTTCTTCTTCTTCTTCTTCTTCTCCTTCTTCTTCTCCTCCTTCTTATTCTCCTTCTCCTTCTTCTTCTTCTCTTCTTCTTCTTCTTCTTCTTCTTCTTCTTCTTCTTCTTCTTCTTCTTCTTCTTCTTCTTCTTCTTCTTCTTCTTCTTCTTCTTCTTCTTCTCCTCCTTCTCCTCCTTCTCCTTCTTCTTCTCCTTCTCCTTCTTCTCCTCCTTCTTCTCCTTCTCCTTATTCTCCTTCTTCTTCTTCTTCTCCTCATTCTTCTTCTTCTCCTCCTTCTTCTTCTACTCCTTTTTCTTCTACTCCTTCTTCTTCTCCTCATTCTTCTTCTCCTCATTCTTCTTCTCCTCCTTCTTCTTCTACTCCTTCTTCTTCTACTCCTTCTTCTTCTCCTCATTATTCTTCTCCTCCTTCTTCTTCTCCTCATTCTTCTTCTCCTCCTTCTTCTTGTCCTCCTTCTTCTTCTACTCCTTCTTCTTCTACTCCTTCTTCTTCTACTCCTTCTTCTACTCCTTCTTCTTCTACTCCTTCTTCTTCTCCTCCTTCTTCTTCTCATCCTTCTTCTTCTCCTCCTTCTTCTTCTCCTCCTTCTCCTTCTACTCCTTCTTCTTCTCCTCATTCTTCTTCTCCTCCTTCTTCTCCTCCTTCTTCTACTCCTTCTTCTTCTACTCCTTCTTCTACTCCTTCTTCTACTCCTTCTTCTTCTCCTCCTTGTTCTTCTCCTCCTTCTCCTTCTACTCCTTCTTCTACTCCTCCCTGCTTCTCCTCCTTCTTCTCCTCCTCCTTCTTCTCCTCCTTCTTCTTCTCCAGAAGGATAAGAAGGAGAAGAAGAAGAAGGAGAAGGCTGCACCAGCAGGAGGGCATTATGGATGGATGAACTATTTCCTCTCTTGTAAAAAAATTATTCCCTCTCGGTTTATATTGATATAGATGGACTATTTCGATGGTGTGCATGTCTTTCGAACAAATTAGTAGCATGGGTCCGCTTGACTATAATGAACTATTTATCCGCATAGCTTTCTCTACTACTCCTTCCAGTGATTGGTATGCAATGCATGTGTCCGTAGACATGACAACTTGTCCATGGAAGTTGAACTACGGCGACCATCACGTTTCATCCACTGCCACTCGCGATTCCCACGACGCCGCTCCAACCCACGGCACCACGTCCCCCGACATGCGCCTCACCCCTCTCGGCCGCACCGCCCCTCTGCCTTTGTGTGCGTGACATGTGGGCCACCTAAAATGCGGCGAGCATCAAGTTTCTACCACGGCCACATGCGATTCCCACGACGCTGCTCGAACCCATGACATGACACGTCCCCCGACCTGCGGCTCACACCTCTTGGCCCCACTGCCCCTCTGCCTTTGGGAGCATTACATGTGGACCAGTCACCTATCGGGTCCACATGTTATTGACTCAAAGGCAGGTGTAGTAAGGCGCTGAAGCTCAGTCCCGAGGGCCCTGAGAGGGAAATGTAACTCTTGCGCCAGGCCTTGTGGTTCTACCGCTGCACGAACTCGTCCCAAACTCTAGATTTGTTTCTTTACTATTCATGCCTGCAATGATTTAATGGAAATTGTAATCTCAACATGTGATGGGGATCTCTAAATTTGAATTTGAAACTTATAAAACGAAAAGATTCAAAACAAATAAACTGGGAGAGAGGGAGTATATCATAGGATGTGTCCCATACGAAATAAGTCCCCTGGTTTGTCACCGCGAAGATGCGGTTAGAAAGGAGCACAGCGTCTTCGTACTTGTACGACAACAAATCGGCCGCAGACAGCATGGTCCGCCTTTGACCGCCATGTGCAAGGTTCGTGCTATCTTATTCAATCTCACTGTGGTTCCATCGTACCAATTCATGCGGTGGCCCGTTGCATGGCTGATCCCAATGTTGGATAAAGGTTCTTCCGGAACGGTGTCACTGTTGTAAATGTTGGGCAAATTGATGTTGGTACCCTCCCGTACATATGCAAGCCAATCTCCACTCGCACCGAGCCTAACCTGTGAAACAGTGGGCAGGTGGAGAATTAGGAAATGGACACGAAAGTAGTCTTTAGAATGCATTTACTGCGTGATTAAACTCATCTTACCCGCTCATCGGAGGAAATCCGAGTGCCCCTCAACGCCGGCATCTCAAGGGGCGTCAACTTGCAACTATGGCCATGCCGCGCTGGAGAGACCCCCAAAGAAACATCCTCGTGCGTTCCACGGAACATCAAGATGCATTGTATGAGTAGTTTATCTTGTGAGAGAAAAGGATGAACGAGGGAAGGCCTCTTGAGATAGAGATAGACACTACTACTGCCAATGTGCTGGCCCGTGCGTTGCAATGGATCCAAAGTAGTAGAATAATACTTGTTCACGTGCTTGAAATATAAATACTCTAGTTTTGATATACATGTGTTAGCAGACATGACAGCTTGTCCATGGAAGTTGAACCACGACGACCATCATGTTTCTTGTTTCTACCACTGCCACACCCACACGTGATTCCCACGACGCTGCTCCAACCCATGAAACGACGTCCCCCGACGTGGACATGGATCCCCTAACGTGGCTATCACTGCCTTGCCCTGCCTTTCCTTCGCTGACAGGTGGGACCCACGCTTGGGGGTCCCACATGTCAGTGACGGAATGGTAGGATTGGGGGTCCCACATGTCAGTGACAGAATGGTAGGATTGTTCGCGTCAGGGGATCCTCATCCCCCAGACGTGCACCTCATCCCTCTCGGCCCCACCGCTCCTCTGCCTTTGTGTGCATGACATGCAGGCCAGCTGAACTGCGGCGACCATCAACTTTCTACCACAGCCACACCTGATTGGACACGGTTTGCCTACTACGCTGTTGTGCTCCGATCCGTACTCCCGCACCATCGAATTTTCATCCAGCGGCTGTGACACATTTCGTCCCGGGCATCAATCCTCATCTAGAGTACTTCTGTACTATAGGTAGTACCCGCCGGTGTGGCCATCTACGCCTCGTAACGCCCGACGCCCAGCTGTGGCACCCTCGCCACGGCCACGCCGCCACCGGCCAGTTCATCTCGAACGAGTGAGTCGTGAACCACGCCACCACCATGAGAATGACATGTGGGCTAGCCGCATTTAAGGTCCGCATGTCATTGACTCATAGGCCGGGCACTAAGCCACTGAAGTTCAGTCCCGTGGGCCCCTAGAGGGAAATGTAACTCCTGCAGCAGGCCTTGTGGTGCTCCCGCAGTACCAGCTCGTGCCAAAACCAGAATTTGTTTCTTACTACTGCCAACTACTAGTAAAGTACACGTGCATTGCACACATGAGATTCTGGTGGTTTGTGCATTATGCTTCTACATGTGGAGTTTTCTAGATTCTACATGTGCAAAATCTGGTGGAATGTAGATCATATCCAACGACCAGTAGTGCTCGGATTTGCCATCTTTGTACCGTCGGATTGGCTTCATCGAATGACCAACTTTCAAAGTTATTCACACACTATATAGGGGTATAGATATAGATGTTTGGTTTGCAGCCTAAGGGTGCCACGCCTAAGCTTAGGCATGCGACAATATCTTAGGCATGTGTTTGGTTCATTGCTACACTTGTGGCTTGCCACACTTTTCTAGCTACATGGTCCAGATGTCATAGACTCAACTTCTTGCCAAATCTTGCCACACTTGTGGTGCCCATTTTGTTAGCCACATTTTTTGTGGCAGACATAGGGGTTGTTTGGTTTTAGGCCTAGCAATGCCACACTTTATCATACAATGTTGCCAAACTTGCCTAAGGTTAGGGGCTGTTTGGTTAGTAGGGCTGTTTGAATTGTGACTATCTTTGCCATATATTGCCACATGATTTTTGCCACATTTGCCACACTTGCCTTAGTTGAGTTGCTCAAATTGTTAGCCACACTTTGTGTTGCCTAAGGGAATCTTGCCACACTTTTTGTGTCTATGACATGTGGGGCTCACTGCTCATAAAAAAATCTTTGCCTTAGGTGTGGCTAGAACCAAACACCTACCTAACTTGGTCAAACTTGCCTAAGGTTAGGTGTGGCAAAGTGTGGCAAGGTGTGGCTAGGAACCAAACAACCACTAAGATTGCCAAAGATTGCCACACGTAAGGTTAGGCAAGTTTGACTAACTTAGGTGAGTGTTTGGTTCAAGCCACACCTTAGGCAAGCCACACTAAGGCCCCACATGACATACACAGAAAAAATGTGGCAAGATTCCCTTAGGCTTGCCAACTTGTGGCTCTCATTTTGAAGAACTAATAACTTTGCCTAAGCTTAGTTGTGGCAAAGTTAGTCATGAATTAAGTTCAACCATGGAGTCTTGTAGATTATACATGTGGCAGAATCTGGTGGATGATATCCAATGGCCAGTAGTGCTCGGATTCGCCATCTTTTTATCGTCAGATTGGCTTCATCCAACGACCAACTTTCAAAGTTTTTCACACACTATATAGGGGGTATAGATATAGACGTGCCGGTCCGTTGCAATGGATCCAAAGTATATCTATTTAGTGGAATGCACTCTAAACACATTATTTATCTATTTTCTCTAACCTTTCGTAGCCATGCAACCAAGCTACATAAGCTTCATGGGTGCCCCCCACATCATATTATTCATACTATGTTGACTGAAAAAAAAAGATAAATCACCCAAAACAAGATCTTCCCGTTTTTTGTTCCTACGATGTTGTGTCGTGCACGTACCTACTACTCCGTAGTTGTATAGTGGTAGTACTAGTTGTATAGTACAAACTTGGTACTAGTAGGAGTAGTACTAGTACGGAATGCTCCTACTCTATCAACGAGCCCCATCTGACACCAAATTTCTTGTCTTCCGTGCTATAGCTAGATCTTCCCCTTGTTTCTGTTTTCCAACCCGGCGGCGGGCGGGGTGCGGTTTGCCAATAGTCGGTTTGCTCAACGGCGGTCCCACATGAAAGTGAAAATGCTAGGCAACACGCCTTCCATAACTGTGTTGTGCCGGACGTGTCGTGCAGTACTCCTGATTCCCGGGCATGTGGGGGTGCGACGCGAACGCGGCAGGCCTTTTCCTTTTACTAGCAATGTGCTCGTGCATTGCGATGGATCCAAAGTAGTAGAATAGAAGTACTTGTTCACAAACTTGAAAGAAATCACTCTTGTTTTGATATACTCCTAATATATTACTCCCTCTGTTCCTAAATATTTGTCTTTTTAGAGATTTCAAATGGACTATCACATACGAATTATATAGACATATTTTGAAGTGTAGAATCAATCATTTTGCTTCGTATGTAGTCACTTATTGAAATCTTTAGAAAGACAAATATTTAGGAACGGGGGGAGTACTTTTCACTCAAAATATATTTCTCAGGCTGTTTTGATGAGGTGAGGGAGGGATGTGGTTTCTTTCAAGATAATAAGGCTTTTTTGCAAATTGGAGCATAGAAGTGGGCTATTGTTGCAAAAATGCCACAACCTACCTCACAGCCATTAGATGCAGATCTAATGGTCAGAAACGATGGATGGCAGACACACCACCATCACCAACTGAGTCTTTTATAGGAGTAGGAGTAGAGAAACATGGATAAATTGTAACATTTGGTTCCTCTCCTTGGCACGATCGATAGGTAGAAATAACAATTGGAAACGCTAGGGGGGGGGCTATTTCCGCCAGATAAGTAGGGTACGTAGTAGCTAGGTTGGCGCATCGTCGGTTTGGTCACACGCGGTCCGACATGTTCTAGTGTTTCTAGCAAGATGCTCGCGCATTGCACGAAGTTGATGGAAAAGGTAAGCACAACTTATAAATTGACAGATGGAGTACTAGTTACAATGATGCATATAATTAAGCAAAGGGATCGCACATGTCGGTATTGACTGGAACGAGAATGCAACAACACAATAAGAATTAAGGCTACGATGATGCGATCGCAGTGGTGGTTACAGAAGGCAAGAAGAAAGATGCATCCATCAACGTACGATCCCATCCTCCTCAACTTAGTGCGCCGGGCCACCGACCGGCGGCTAAGGAGCGGCGGCTTTTGTGGCGTGGTCAGCAAAGGCTTCCAAGGCTTCCAACCGGTTGAGGAAGGCCAACGTCGTAGAGTCCTCACTGGCCTTGTAGATACCTATGTACACGATTTGCTCGTACACGTGTATGTGTAGGTCGACAAATTCTTGCAAGGCGAGGTGCCTCGCGGTGAGCGCGACCTCTAGGTGGACATTCTTCGTGGCGTTGGCGGGCAGTCGCAGGGCCACCAGTGCTTGAAAGAGGTTCCGGCCATGGAGGCCGATTAGGGTGGCAGGCAATGAGGAGCCTGGGCGCGCGGGCTGGAGGAGTATGGTGATGTCATCTGCGAGCTTCCTGAGGACGGTGAACTTGTTGCTAGTGGCAACGATCATCTGGTCCAACTGAGAGTCGTAGTTGGTGTCAACGGCGGCCATCCACCAGCCGGTCTCCAACTCCGTCTGGAGACGATCCTCGGCGCCATGCCACAGGCCGGCATTGTGGACCATCTGGCACAGCCGCTGGCCGCTCGCGCGCATCGCCATCATGGGTCTGGAGTGAGCTCTTTTGCACTTAGTGTAGGTGCTTAGGGAAATGCTTAGGTGTGTACGATGTGGTAGATGCATTGGAATGGAGGGGCGCCTTTATATGAGGACAAACTGCATTGCATTCACATCGTGCAACCTCTTTTCCCGGTCCTCCTCCCATTACTTCCCTCATGGATTAATTAAAGGAGGATGCATTGGCCGTTCAACATTTCGGGAACCGCTACTCCCTCCCTCGTCTGCATTAAAGCCGTATCGGGAACTGCACTACTCGCTGTCAAATCGAATACTCCCTCCATCTAGGTGAGTAAGTCATCTTACGAAAACCAAATAGTAGTCCCAAAACACATAGGTGCGGTGCATTAACTCTCACGTTGTTTCTTATTTTTTGACATAAATAGAGGAATCAACCAATAAGAGATGTGGGGCTTGTATGCTTTTAATGACTTGAGACTATCAAACATGACATGCAATGGTCAATTCATTGCATGCAATGATATTAATAATGCTTAGTAGTATCATATATTAGTATCATGTAGTACTTTATTTATTGCCATGCATGACACATACTCCCTCCGTTCCTAAATATAAGTCTTTGTAGGGATTTCATTAGGTGGACTATATACGAAGCAAAATGAATGAATGTAAACTTAAAATGCATCTATATACATCCGTATGTGGTTCATAGTGAAATCTCTACAAAGACTTACATTTAGGAACGAAGGGAGTATTAGCATAGCATTTATTATGATACAGTATCATGATATGATACTCAACTCTCTCTTTCTTCATTTAATTCTACGACACCTCATCAAAATTGCCTAGTTGGCATGCATGATATTCCCTCCGTTCCTAAATATAAATCTTTTTAGACATTTCAAATGGACTACAACATACAGATGTATATAGACATAATTTAGAATGTAGATTCACTCATCTTGCTCCGTATGTAGTCACTTGTAGAAATCTCTAGAAAGACTTATATTTAGGAATGGAGGAAGTACTAGATATGATACTACCATTACAACCAGCACTACAAAAAAAATACACTTCCGTGATGATACGTGTTTGTCACAGTAGGTCGTGTTTTTTGTCATGCATGTACATCCATGACAAATTTATGACAGAATCAAGATAGTCATACCGTCTTCGTCAGAGAAGTGTTCCATGAAATTACCAAAATTATCATCACGAAGTGTCCACTTCCATGACGATAAATCGCGTCCGAAGTGCTTTCGTCAAGGGTGACCGACACGTGGCATCCACCGTAACGAACGCCGTTAAGCTATCGGTCGGGTTTTGGATCCGATAACCCGTTAACAGCCCGACCAATGGGGATTTTCCATGTGTAAAATCATCATTGGCTGGAGGAAACACGTGTCGGCTCACCGTTGGGACAGATGTCATCCACTCATTGGACATAAGGCGCCTATGATACGTCGACACGTGGCACGGCCCAACAGAGGCCCATTCCTGTGAAAAGGCCGGCCCATTTGACTTGGTCAAAAGGTGGCGGGCCGGCCCATGTAAAGCCTGTTAACGGCCTGTTCACATATAGCCCATTTACAGCCCGCTAACCCCAGGCCCGTTACGCCCTACCCGAATTATGCCCGGTAGCGTCATCTGGGCCACCAAATATGATTCCAGCCCGTTTTCACTTCTGGCCCATGTATGGCCCATGACGTCTTTCGGGCCATAAGAGGCCCTATGTAACTCTTGGCCTATTAACAGCCCGTGGTGAAACTGACCCGTAATCAACAGTGTATCACTTCATACCCATTAAGGGCCCGTTATTCCGTTGGGCCGTTTCCAGCCCATGTTATCTTTCGGCCTTCTCAGAGCCCATTTATTCTTCGGCTCATTTCCAGCATTCATATACTTATTGGCCGTTACTATTTATTTTCTGCTTATGGGCCAAATTCAGCCCGTGGTTACAGTCGGCCCGTTTGTGGTCCGTTAACACGTTGGGCCGTTTTCATAACGTCATGAAATACGGCCTATTAACGATGGCCCGTTCTGGTCGGCCCATGAACGGACGATTCCATCTCTAGCCCGTTTACGGCCATAATGCGGCCTGTTATTGGCCCATGTCTGGCCAATTGATCATACTACCCGTATAAGGCCCATTGATGATACGACCCGTAGAAGGCCCATTGTTTCTACGGCCCATAGAAGGCCCACTGTTTCTACGACCCGTAGAAGGCCCACTGTTTCTACGGCCCGTAGGAGGCCCAGTGTCACTACAGTAAATATTAGCCCATGGTTATTGTGGCCTAGTTTTAAAAATAGGTTATTGCAGCCACTAGCAAACCGCGGAAAAAGAACTGCAATGACTACAAGCAAACAAATAAACAAGACAACAAGGAAATAAATAAGCAAGCAACTTACGCTAGGCTATCACGGCTATCACACATATTACATCCACTGGGCATCAAAGTTCGCCACCAGTGCAAATAAACGCGCCGACAAAAGAATATACAAAACTGAGAGCACTTCAGAAGGCACTAGGCCTGGCCAGGTCGGGCCCCCAAACAGCTGAAGAAGCTGAGTAGACCTCAGTTGTGTCAACGATAGATGCATCAACACTAGATTTAAGGCATGATGGTGCGCACGACAGTCCTCTGACATCTTCATTGCATCTTTGACTTCAAGTCAGAGCTGAGCTGAAGCAAGCCTTTCCGCTTTAATTTGAGACTGAAGAAGTCGAACTGATTGAGGCAGCGACTGCACAGAGGTTGTTTCGCACCTGCTGGTGAGTAGCTTTAACTCACTGTCTTCATCAAGACAGGGCCTTGGGGTCATCTCGCTGTCCTCAAGATGGTTTGGCTCACTATCTTCCCTAAAGTTCTGCCTGGCGTAAGAGATACGACTCTGAAAGAGAAACAAGGAGACACGTAACAGGTTTCACAATTATATAATAAATGGATCTGTTCTACATAAGGAACATGTTTTTACAACTACAATTTGAAACTGGTAGTTGTTGCAAACATCCAATCAGATGTAAACAGCAAAGCAAACAGCAGTGGAGGCAATGATGCCTATCCAAATCTATACTAGAACAAAGTTTGAAGGCTTGAGAAGGATGAACTTACATTACATGTTAACACGGGCTGGACAAAGCCCTTCTCCATGTTGATGGAAGGATAATTCAATAAATTCCCCAAAGAAAATTCTTTATAAGCGTTGCCATTATTCTACATTTAGAGTAAATATAGATCAAATAATATTAGAAGAAACAGAGGATAATGAAGCTCAGGTGCAGACTGTTGATACATAATCAAATAGCAATTAATTAAGTACGGCGTTACAAGGCAAAAGGGAGAGAGGTACTGACAAGAGCAATGCAGAGCCCACTATTGTTTTGAGATCGTATGATCCTTTGAGCAAGGAGATTCATCTGAAACTAGTTTTCATACAAGAGAGAAGGTAAGGCACAAACAGAAATTTAAGAGTTCAAATTTTGAATTGATATCATAGACAGTACCTGACGCTAGGCTCCCAGCAGTTCTAATAGGGGTTTGGCCACGAGTAGGGGTAAAGTGTGGTACAGTTGGGCCTGTGTTTTCTGTGGCTGCTGATCTATCTGATTTAATAGGTACCACTACCTTTTCCAAATACCTAGTTTGTACTCCTTGAGGATCTGCACTCACCCTCTTCCTTTTGGACATCTATCACGAAAGAACAACATTTGACTGGAAAAACATAGTGTGACGACACATGGAATAGGTACAGAAAATGGATAGTTATGGCATATACTGATATATGATGCTTAAACTAAGCAGATGGTGCAACAAAGTAGAAGAAATGCAAGAGGTCAGATGCCAAATATGTGCGACCAATACAACTTTGCAAAGTTAGAGCAAGCACCTTGATTGGTGAATAAGATAGGCCATCCTCCACCATGCCAAGTTTGTTAGCCAGTGGATCGTTCCACAATATTCCTCTCGTGCGCCCATCCTCATGTTCATTTTGATAATGTTCAGTATCTGACATGCATGAAAACATAAAAACAAGTGAGATTTTCTTTGTAATGCAGAAGTGATTCTAATCCAATCGCCTCCTGTAAACCCCTTTGTGCTATCTCTGCAATTCTTTTAAAAGATGCCATGCACGCTGTAATTTGTTGTGTGCATTAATATAATGTGGCCTACTACTCAAAATATGAGAGCTCCAGAAGTGATGACACTTAGCAGATGATAGCTTCAACATATAGTAAAGAAGAACAAGTCGACCTAACCTGACAGATTCAAAATATACTAAGGGAGAACAACTTGACCTGACCAGTCGATCGCAAGAGAAGAGTATCATCTTAAAGAAGAGCAGAAGATCAAGCAGATTGAAGATATTACAAGTGTTTCAATACAATGTCGGTTGGCCACCCATGATGAACCGGAGCGCACAGAGAAATACTATTCTTTCCGGTCTATCCATATGTGGCTCACATGCATTTCGAAACTAAAGTAGGAACATTTAGCTAACCAATTAAACATCTCTCAGTTTTACTAATATCAGCAATAATATCAGATATGAATTTGTACAACTAAGCTTGTTTAGCTCGATGGGTGGAGCAGTGCTATTATGACACGAACCATGTAGGCTGATTGTGGTCATCATAAAATGGGGAAAACATAAGCATGATCAAGACAAAGGTGTTATCGTGGCAGTGGGATGGCAGATCTGAAGCTGCAAACCGCGCAAAGGGTAGTTAGCAACCGATGTTTGCTTTGAAATAACAACTAAGATTTGGATGGACAAGAAATTATGGTCAATAAGTGACAAAGAAATGCAATTATGTTGTTTCTCTATATGTCGCGACATGCATTTGGAAACTCAAGTGGGACCTTTAGCTAACCAATTAAATGTGTCGATTAACTAATATCAGTATCATATCACAATCATATTTGAACAACTAAGCTTTTGAATTCTGAGTGTTGTGTTGTTTAGCTTGAAGGGTGGAGTAATGCTAGTACGACAGAAAGCACCTACGGAGATCATAGTAGAGTAGATAAAAGGGGAAAACCCTAAGCTTCAAGAGAAAAAACAGGAAAGTGGAACTAGCTGGACCAGTGGGTGGCGCACATGCTTTTCGAAACGAATATAGGAACATCAGGTGACCCATTAAACATTCTCTGTTTTAGTGATATGAGCATCATATCAGATTCGTATTTCAACACGTAAGCTTTGGGTTGAGGTCGTGAGGAGCAGTGCTAGCACGACACGAAGCACCTACGATGATGGTAGTGAACATAAAGGGTGGAAACCATAAGCTTTACGAGTATAGTGCCCGTGCCATGGCGGATCCGAAGGTGCAAACTGGACAAAGCTACTTCGCAACCAATGTTTGCTTTCAACTAGCCACTACGATTTGGTACGGACAAGAAAAGTACAGTAAACAAATTACGATCTATTTTCCGGGTGAGATCAATAACTTAAGCACATATGGAAGAGTACCACCTCTCTTGCGACGCCGTGTAGGCCTATGCTGATATGTTGAGGGTGCTGCGGGTGCGATGGCTGTCGGCGGCGGGGAAGAAGACTTTAGACGGCAGACAGCCGGGTCGGGGGATATATCCTGTTGCCATGGACGAGGCGGTCGTAGGAGTGGCAACGGCAAGGTGGACGAGGGCGCCGATGAAGCGAGAGGAGGCAATGAAAGGATCCTGGTCCAGCGCTGTGGATGAGAGACGTCCATCTCTTGCAGTGGATGACGGGGTAGGGGTAGCGGCTCCGGCAAGGTGGAGGATGGGGTGGCGGACGGAGGAGGCTGGCCATAGTGCGGAGGTTGTCGTGCTGCCGACGGTGTATGAATGGGGAAATGGAGGGGAGGGGGGCGATCTCAACCTTTGGGACGCGCTTCTCTGAAAGGGGGGAAGTTACGAACTTATCCCCCGTTTAAAATTTCAGACATCGCGTCGGTTGGAGATAGGACGGTAATCTCACATCTCCCAAATATTTGCCGGTAACTATTTCGGGCGAGGAGAGGTTGTTTTGCCGCCCACGGTTGGCGCCCATGGTGTATGAATGGGGCTGACAGGTAGGGCGGTTGTGTCACGTCTGATGGAAGTTACACATCTGCCCCTATTTAAAATATTAGCCTACATCAATTTCGGACGAGGAGAGTTCGTTTTGCCGCCCACTGTGTATGAATGAGGAAATGGAGGAAGAGACACATGTCTTCCGGACGAGCTTGAATCAAATGTGTTTTTCCGCCCACGTTTGGCACCCACCATGTCTGAATGGGCTCAGAGGCCGTCGTGTCACGTCTAACTGAAGTTACTAGTCTACCCCTATCGACAGCAGTGTAAATCTGGTCGATAAGGATGTCAAGTGTCACTGGTAGACAGTAATTTACATCTCGCAAACACTTGCTTTGGGCATCCCACAAATTATAGTGGGTGTTTAGCCGCTTCGTTCAAAACTTGGGAGAATTAGCATTCATGTTTGCCCTGGGACCTGGCAAACTAAATTCAAATCCAGTTTGTATTCGATTACGAATATCCATAGATAATTATACGTTTTGTTATTTATTTCTTCAAAACCACAACAAAGATTTATTCCACCTTTATATATGATTATGATTTAGAAATGTCGTGATCTTCGAATTTAGTAGGTTGGATACACTCTGATTCAAGCAGTTATTTCATCCAATACAATATGCTCACACGAAAAACAGTTCACCTTATGTCAATCATACAAGTACTGAGGATTACCTCGCCTAAAAAATTCGGATCATTACAACACATGGACAACATGGAATTCCGGACAACATAGGGGGTCTTGCAACATAATCCATTCAGAGACATGACACAACATGCAAGTACAATAATCTAGTGACAATTTCAACTGGTATCTAAAGAAGAATCGGGATTACCTTGGGCTTCGGATAGTAGAAACAGCAGGACCTCCTCCGTCTTCAAATGCAACATTCTTACTTCCTCCAATTTTTGGGTTGCTTGCATAATGCGTGCCGCTATCCGTAATTTCCAGCCTCAAGATAAAGATTACCTCATTCATGGCAGCCACACCATCTCTTTCTTCCTCTAGTAGAGCCTCAAGCACTATAATATCTGTGCTCAGACTGCTCTCCGGCGGTGATGCCTCTGAATTGCTACCATCTGGTAACATGGATGGCGCACTGCTTCCACAAATAGATTCTGGGGTTGTACATTGTGTCCTAGTGTGAACGGCATCCTGAAAGGTTTCCGCTGGACATAAGTAAGAGATAGTTATCGTATGATCCAGGCAGTAAGCTTACATGGTAATCGACGGATGTATTATTGCCGAGCATGGCAAACTATATTTAAATGGTTCGAAGCAGCATCAGGCGAAAGGAAATTAAAATGGTAAGATGAAAGTTGAAAAGGAGTGTACAACCGCTATATTTAAGTTGCCAGGCATCTAAGCAGTTGAAATAATCTGAGAAAGCACTTAACGGTGTGGCCTCATACAAACTATGAAGACAGTCTTGTGATGAAGTTGAGAGGAAAAGTTAAGGACTCAAATGAAATAGGCATGCATTTCTTTATGATAGTACAAAGAGCCTTCACGACATATTAACCAACTCGGTATAACGTAACAACAAACAAGCATTCGAATCAAGAAATACAGCAAAGCAGACAACTGAACTATTTTTAATTCGGTAGGATTACACGTTGAGGGCACAAGCCAAGAAAGCAGCCCACTCGCATTACATTTAACATGTACTAAAACAGACTGGCTTACCATATGTTGCTGTGAAGGCTAGCTGCTGTTGCAATTTTCTTTGAAGATATCGTCAGCATCCCGTGGTTGCAAATCTAGTTGTTGTAGTTTATTCTGCACCATCTATTTAGGTAAAATTAATTTTCATCGCATGCACTGGTCCGAATTGATCATCAATGGTTCATCTAAACTAATGAAAGAAGGGTGTGTGCATACATGAAAGTGCAACTAATCCCCGGGTGGTTTTGGTAATTAATAACAACATATATATCATTGAACTAATAGTTACTTGAGAATCATTTGAGAGAGTTCAGTGATATGGGTATGGCAAGGACTGAAGAAGTGGACCCCTCAAAATGCTAAGGCAAGCATTGGCAAAAGCTCAAGACTCCATTTTTGGTTTAGTGATCCAAGATCACATTGAGTCCATAGGAAAAGCCAATACTATTAAAAGGGGATGAGGTTATGATGATGATCTGGTTGCTCAAGTGCTTAGTGATACATCTCCTAAACTATCAGCAACTTTCACTGCCATATACACTCATAAGTAGTCGCGGTCCCACCGATATTCCAAACTCAGTCACACCGAGATGAACCACCTCAGCCTTAAGCCAACCCCTAATAAACTCGGATTTTCCGATTACGAACTCGGTCTCACGAAACATGAGTTGCCAAGCTTCAGAATCTTCATCATCAAATCGGTGTCACCGAGATGATGAAGTCGGTCTCACTGAAACTGGCATGCTCTTGTCATCGCATCTAATTGGACTAACCGAGATTGTATATTCGGTCCCACGAAAATCCCAACGTTCACATTATTTGAACTATCGGTCTCACCGAGTTGTCCACTCGGTCCCACCGAGATTGCTCAAATGTGTGTAACGGTTGGATTTTGTGTGGAGGCTATTTATACCCTCCACCCCTCTTCATTCGTGGAGAGAGCCATCGAAAGAACTACCACTCCTACCTTACATTTACGAGAAGAGAACTACCTACCCTTGTGTTGAGATCAAGTTGCTCCACTCCCACCATATGAAGCTTGATCTCTAGCCTTCCAAGTTGCTTTCCACTCAATCCTTTCTTCCACCACAGCCAAATCACTGAGGAGAGTTGAGTGTTGGGGAGATTATCATTTGAAGCACAAGAGCAAGGAGTTCATCATCATCTACAACATCAATTACCTTTTGGAGGGTGGTGCCTCCTAGATTGGTTAGGTGTCGCTTGGGAGCCTCCGTCGTCGAGATGTGGAGTTGAACCAAGAAGTTTGTAAGGGCAAGGAGATCGCCTACTTCGTGAAGATCTACCCCGAGTAAGGCTAGCCCTCCGTGGGCGTAGGCCATGATGGAATAGACAAGGTTGCTTCTTCGTGGACCCTTCGTGGGTGGAGCCCTCCGTGGACTCTCGCAGTCGTTACCCTCCGTGGGTTGAAGTCTCCATCAACGTGGAAGTACGATAGCACCACCTATCGGAACCACGAGAAAAATCACCGCGTCTCCAAAATTGCGTTTGCTCTTCTCCACCTCTCTTTACTACATGTGCAATTTACTTTCCGCTGCCTATACTCTAGAATTGCATGTGTAGGGTGATGCTTGACTTGATCATAATTGTGAATCTGCCAAAAACTGTTCTTTGTCAAAAGGCAGAATTTTTATATTGACAAGTAGTCTAATCACCCCCCCTCTAGACATACTTTCGATCCTACAAGTGGTATCAGAGCTTTGGTCTCCATTGTATTGGTTTCCATTGCATTGGACTCCACAAGCTTGGTTTCACAACCTAGGAGAGTATTGCGTCTAGTGAGGGTAATTTTCGTAGAGGTCCTTACTTTGATGGTACAAATTTTGCTAGTTGGAAGCATAAAATGAAAATGCATATTCTTGGTCATAACCCAGCCGCATGGGGCATTATTTGTGTTGGTATGCAAGGTGAATTCTTCGAGGAAGGAAAAGTTCCGAATCGCAAAGCTACACCGGAAGAATTACGGATGTTGCAAAACAATGCTCAAGCTTGTGACATTCTCTTCAATGCCTTGTGTCCCGAGGAGTTCAACAAAATTAGCCGTCTTGAGAATGCAAAAGAGATTTGGGATACTTTGGTTGAAATGCACGAAGGTACCGAGTCCGTGAAGGAATCAAAGCTAGATATTCTTCAAGGTCAACTTGACAAGTTCAAGATGAAGGATGGTGAAGGAGTCATGAAATGTACTCTAGGCTTGCTCTCATCACAAATGAGGTTGCCGGCTTAGGAAGCGAAGAAATGACCGACCGATTCATCATCAAGAAGATTCTCAGAGCTTTGGATGGAAAGTATGACACCGTGTGCACTTTGATCCAAATGATGCCAAACTACAAGACTCTCAAGCCAACCGAAGTCATTGGAAGAATTGTTGCTCATGAGATGACACTTAAGGATAAGGAAGAGCTTCACAACAAGTCAAGTGGTGCTTACAAAGCTTCAAGTGATGCTCCCACAACCTCAAGTGACAAGTTAGTTTCCAATGGAGAGATAAGCCTAATGGTCAAGAACTTCAACAAATTCTACAAGAATAGAGGCAAAGAGAGAAGCTCAAAGTCTAGATCATATGATGAAAAGAGATCTTCTAGTCGTGATCGAATCTGCTACAATTGTGGAAGACCGGACACTACTCAAATGAGTGTCGGCTCCCCACAAGAGAAGAGAAGAATCTCCAAGAAGAAGAAGCTCAAGAGATGAGTCACCTCGAAAGAGAGAAGGAGCAGAGATGATCGTTATGAACGAAGACCCTCTCGGAGAAGCAAGGATTCGGAGAGGAAACACAAGTCATCAAGGAGCTACACAAGAAGAAAACATCAAGCTCATGTAGGTGAATGGGTCTCCGCTCCGACTCCGACAATCAATCCAAGGAAGCTATCACTCCGACTCCGACTACAGCCAAGATGAAGGTGTTGCGGTCTTGCTCTCGATCCTCCAACTCCAACTCCTCGACTTATTTGATTCACCAAATGAGGGAATTGGAAGATGCTTCATGGCTAAAGGCCCCAAGGTATCACACCTTGAGTTCATTGACTTCGATAGTGATGAGGATGACTTGCTTGGTGAAGATGAGCTCTTGCATGATAAATCCAAAGAGCCTAGTAACGATGAACATGCTAGTAGTCTTTATAGTCGAGAAGAGTCGAATGACAATGCTATGAAGGAGATTGAGCGTCTAACTAAAGAACTAAACACTCTTAAGTTAGCTCATGAAACAACTCAAGAAGATCATAGAGAGCTCCTAAGATCTCATGAGAAGCTACGCTTCGAGAAGCTCACTCTAGAGCAAGAACATGAGTTTCTAAAAGCAATCAATGACGATCTTCGAAAGAAGAGTTCTTCATATCTTGCCAAACGACTTCTCTTGTCTAATTTCTTGCCACCCATTAAGACTAAGCATGACAAGCATAAGAAAAATTCTTTCTCTAGCAGTAACAATAACCATGCTAAATCCAATGTTGTTGCTTCTAGTAGTTCTCTTGATTCCACTAACAATGTTTCAAGCCAAGTTACACTTGAGCAAGAAAATAGTTTATTGAAAGGGATCATAGAGAAAGGTGTCTACAAGAGCCTTGCCGGAAGCAAGAACTTTGAGGAAATTGTTCGCAAGCAAGGAAGGCACCGAAGAATCAAGGAATTGGTTTTGAGCGAAAGTTCAACGCCAAGGTGTTGAGTGGGAAGAAGGTCAATATCCTACTCCACAGTTTGTTCCTCAAAAGGAGAAGTATGATCCTACTTCTTCCAATGTGGAACAAGCTCAAGATGACCTTCCACCACAAGACCATTAGCTAAAAGGCAAGGACAAGCTTCAAGAGGAGATTGATGCATTTGTTGAAGCACCTCAAGCCATGGTCAAGTGGGTTCCCAAGGAAACGTCAAGTTCTACTTCGTCAAGCTCAACTACAACCCCAAGGATTCCCATCAAGATGATGTGGATCCCAAAGAAGAAGAACTAGAAAGTTCTTGAGGGTGACTCCGCCAACATACTTCACTCACATTCATTTTGGCAAAAACTTGTGCAATCAACTTCCACATCGTGTACTAGTTCATGGAGTCACAAACCCTCTTGTTGGTAAGTCAAGGGACAAGGTAATCATTGCTTTCATGGACATCATCTATTGTGAACTTCAATCTATGTCCATGGATATCCTTGTTTGTTCCTTGTGGGACTAACCCATGTAGGTATTGAAAGTGCCCGAATCCAAAGGATAGCTCCCAACTCTTGATGATCTCCATCAACATTGAGCATCCACATCTTCAACATCTACATGAAGTCTTCTCGACAACCCAAGGTTAGTTTGACCCTTTAAAAGGGTTCTCACATCTAGGGGAGCTTTGCTCTAAAAATTGAGCTAAAGCATCTTCAAATGATGTGAACACATCAATGCTTTATGTAAAAGTGGTAACCCCACTTGTGCTTAAGCGATGAGTATGACCTATGATCAAATGTTCTCATTTGGCTCCTAAGTCAATATACTCATATAAAGATGACCTAGTCATCGACAAATTGTGTGTTAGTTGCTAGAGTTTTGGTTGTGCATGTTTGACACATATTTCATTTGCTATCTTATTGTGTGAGCATGTTGGATGCATGATTTTATCCATTCGAGGACATCCATTTGTTGTTTTGGTCGTTTTGATTTTTCTCGACCAAATGGATGGACAAGAATGCCTAAGTACCTCCCTAGCTATCTATGCTTTCTTGTTTCAAATTCTATTCATGCTTACATCACAAATTTTGAACAAGTCATTTTCGGACCCTCGGGTGAGGAGCACTTTCGAGCCACCGATCCGTCAAGGGCTAATTTCCAAAACCTTCTAATTGATTTCGGTCAGACCAACTCACTCAAACTCGGTCGAACCGAAAGCATTTAGACTGATCTAGGTTTTCATCTCGGTGAAACCGAGTTGTGATTTTCGGCGTGACCGAAGTGCATAACTGCCCAGCAGTTATCCATCTCGGTGCCACCGAGTTTTACAACTCGGTACCACCGACAGCGAAGGGGTATATATTCCGAGGGCCGCGTGCGTTGATTCCTCCTTCAAATGTTTCGCCCTCACACCCCTTGCTGCCGTCGCCTTGGTCTCCGGATCGTCGCCATCGTCGCCTATGCGCCCTCGCCGCAGGTCTCCGTCGCCGTCAACGACCATCTCCTCCGAGCCGTTGCCGCCGTAGAAAAACTCCACCAAGTTAGGGCGAGTTTTGATCGCACTCGTGCTCCCATCTCCGATTCAATGCACGTTTGGATTGCCCAGTATCTTGCCACGATTGAAATCCTCCTGTACACCAGATTGGTTCGTTTGAACTAGATTCGAGTAAAAGTTTTAGGGTTAGGTTTCCGCGGAACACATATCGGTGAGACCGATTTTATATTTTCGGTATGACCGATTTGGCCTATGGCCATTGCCTTTGCACCTTCGGTCCAACCGAAGTTGTGCAAAATCGGTGTGACCGAAATGAAGATTCTGTGAAACCCTAGTGTTTTCGGCAGATCGAAACCCACTTCGGTCAAACCGAAAGTGGTGTGCCAAGTTCTGTTTAACACTTGGATTCACGAACCTTAAACTCGGTCGACCAAATGTCTTCTGTGAAAACTTAATACTAGAATTTGAACTCATTTTTTTGCAAAAACTTCTGCATTTTGTGATGACTCTTCTTCTCTGCCTACACCTTATCTATTCACAGGTTGTCACCATGTCGATGCCGTGGCGGTGAGAACAGGTCGAGACACCCATTGCGACATTCGAGGCGGGCACTAGTCCCGATCCTAGTAGCTCATCTAGTGATGGTGAGAGGAGTACACCAAGTGGCATGCCTCCTGCAGCCACTAGAGCTAGAAAGAAGAGGAATTCAGATGATGAGGATTCAGATTTTGTTGTTGAGGAAGAGGTGACCTCAAAGCCTAAAAGGAAGGTTGTTGCCAAAGAGCAACAAGATCAACAATCTAAGAAGGGCACCAGCAAAGTCAAGCAGTCAACTGTTGCTAAGAAGCTAAATTTGGGAGAGGCAGCTGCAAGCAAAGTGAAGAAAACCACCAAGAGAAAGAGGATAGTGCATGATACAAGAAGAGAGGATGAGGATGAGGAAGCACCCCAGCCTCCTCCTCGAAGCAAAGCTCATGGGTGATGCCATTAAGGCCGGAGCCACATCAAAGCCCAAGAAATCTGCTCCAGCTAAGGCAGCTCCAAAGAAGCCTGCTGCCAAGCCCACGAGGACCGTCGAAACATTCCAAGATCTAAAAGAACAAGGATGATGTGCCACCACTGAGTCGACGATGAAGGACCAGTTTTCTGAAACTTCGTCCAAAACTGCCACTCCATAATGATGCTCATCCTCAAGCCGAGGATATGAAGGCAAGGAAAGATAAAGGTCTCGAGGCTATGGAGACAAAGCGACCCATATGCCGTGAGGAGAAGAACTGCTGTAGATCCCAGATTTCACACCGAGAGAGCAGCAGGACTTCTATGAGACCGTCTTGATGGACAAGAAGCCCATAGTCGCAGACACCCGATATGTTGATTGGAAGTACATTGACAGCGAAGAGCACAGAGACTTCTTTCCACATGTGCATGAAAGTTTCACTTTGCATGTGGAGTTGCAGATTTTGTAGGTCGAAATTGACCAGTTGGAGCGATGAGATGATAATGCAATTTTATGCCACAGCTCACTTCTACCCCGATGGAAAGATTATGTGGATGACCAAGGTCAAAGGTTTTCTTCTTCTGTTGAAGAATGGGCAGAAATTATGAATGCTCCAGTGCAATGAGAAGATGATATTGATGTATATGGGATTCCAAAGAAGAATCATGAATCCATGAAAAACATGTACAAAGAGATTCCAGCAGAGGATTTGGGAATCTGGAAGCTCGGCTCGATCTACCATCTCGAGCAGGCTTACCTACCACTAATACCATTTTGAGGCATACGTTGATGCCCAAATCTGAGATGATCGCATGATCGGAGGATACTCTATCGACATGCTGCACATACTTGATGAGAGAGCACCTTTCAAGGTGATGGACTTGATGGTAGAGACCATTAAGAGGACCTGCGGTGACCGGAAAAGGTCATGTGGATTTGCCCATGATTCAGATGCTTATCAATGCCAAGTTTGGCACGGGCACATTCTTGTTGGATAGAGAACATTTACCGTTGCAGCCAGAGCATGAAGACAATGTTGTTATGATGAATGAGGAGGATCCGACATCTGTTGAAGGTCAAGCCAAGATCGCAGCTGCTAAGAAAGCCAAAGCTGACAAAGCAGCAGCAGCAGCAGTAGCTAAACCAAAGAGTTTCGGAGAGCAAATTCTTGAAGCTACTCAAAGGATTGAACAACGCCTGGCCAGCATTGTACAGTCTCAGGAGAGCTTAGAGAGGATTGTTGACGAGAAGATCTACGCTCTGGACATGAAGTCGATCAAGTACAAGTGACCGTCAACAAGCTCGAGGCGGACATTGAGGAAGCAAAGCAGACAAGGCAGAGCTTATCGTGAGTTGCGGGATGACTTAGTCCAGATTCTCATCGACAGATCGCTCCGGTTCCCAAAGGATCCCGATCAGCTGCTATTCGATGGATCGACACCAGGACTACAGCTTCAAAGACCTCCACAGTTCCAGCGATTGCTCCTACTCCAGCTCCAGCTCCAAAGTCCACTCCTCCAAAGACAGACATCAGTGAAAACTTCGCGATCTTGTCATATCCACTCCGACATCAACCCAGCACGGAGCCGCCAGCAGAGTCCACAGTGGCGCTTAGCTCTATGCTTTTTCGAACTTTTGGTAACTTGTTGCCAAAGGGGAGAAATTGTATAGATCATAGGGCTTCGAGAGAGAGTGATGTTGTCTTTGCGCTTTTGCTCTTTCGTTCTTTTGCGGTTTCTTTGAGATACTTTTGGTTTTCGAGACATTCAAAGTGTTTGATACTCCGTTTGATTCTACCTTAATGAGTGCTTGGTCGTACTATGCTTTAATGTGTGCTTAATGCTTATCATATGCCATTCCTATCTCATATGACCATTTACTCATGTCTTGGTGATTGGGTGCATGCTGTTCATTCTTATCATTTTGTGCGCTCCACCAAGATGTATGTGACATGGAAGAGTGACCCATGATCCTAATCGATTGTGCATTTGCATTCAAACGCAAATCTTAAATAATGCACAAATTTAGGGGGGGCTCTTGCTTATCACATACTTCTCAAAGCGACGATATTATTCATTGATTATATCCTTTGTCGAAGCTTTGATCTATATGTTGTCATCAATTACCAAAAAGGGGGAGATTGAAAGTGCAACTAATCCCCGGGTGGTTTTGGTAATTAATAACAACATATATATCATTGAACTAATAGTTACTTGAGAATCATTTCAGAGAGTTCGATGATATGGGTATGGCAAGGATGAAGAAGTGGACCCCTCAAAATGCTAAGGCAAGCATTGGCAAAAGCTCAAGACTCCATTTTTGGTTTAGTGATCCAAGATCACATTGAGTCCATAGGAAAAGCCAATACTATTAAAGGGGATGAGGTTATGATGATGATTTGGTTGCTCAAGTGCTTAGTGATACATCTCCTAAACTATCGGCAACTTTCACCGCCATATACACTCATAAGTAGTCTCGGTCCCACCGATATTCCAAACTCAGTCACACCGAGATGAACCACCTCAGCCTTAAGCCAAACCCTAATAAACTCGGATTTTCGATTCGAACTCGGTCTCACGAAACATGAGTTATAAGCTTCAGAACCTTCATCATCAAATCGGTGTCACCGAGATGATGAAGTCGGTCTCACCGAACTGGCATGCTCTTGTCATCGCATCTAATCGGACTAACCAAGATTGTATATTCGGTCCCACGAAAATCCCAACGCTCACATTATTTGAACTATCGGTCTCACCGAGTTGTCCACTTCGGTCCCACCGAGATTGCTCAAATGTGTGTAACGGTTGGATTTTGTGTGGAGGCTATTTATACCCTCCACCCCTCTTCATTCGTGGAGAGAGCCATCGAAAGAACTACCACTCCTACCTTACATTTACGAGAAGAGAACTACCTACCCTTGTGTTGAGATCAAGTTGCTCCACTCCCACCATATGAAGCTTGATCTCTAGCCTTCCCAAGTTGCTTTCCACTCAATCCTTTCTTCCACCACAGCCAAATCAGTGAGGAGAGTTGAGTGTTGGGGAGATTATCATTTGAAGCACAAGAGCAAGGAGGTCATCATCATCTACAACATCTATTACCTTTTGGAGGGTGGTGCCTCCTAGATTGGTTAGGTGTCGCTTGGGAGCCTCCGTCATCGAGATCTGGAGTTGAACCAAGAAGTTTGTAAGGGCAAGGAGATCGCCTACTTCGTGAAGATCTACCCCGAGTAAGGCTAGCCCTCCGTGGGCGTAGGCCATGATGGAATAGACAAGGTTGCTTCTTCGTGGACCCTTCGTGGGTGGAGCCCTCCGTGGACTCTCGCAGCCGTTACCCTCCGTGGGTTGAAGTCTCCATCAACGTGGAAGTACGATAGCACCACCTATCGGAACCACGAGAAAAATCACCGCGTCTCCAAAATTGCGTTTGCTCTTCTTCACCTCTCTTTACTACATGTGCAATTTACTTTCCGCTGCCTATACTCTAGAATTGCATGTGTAGGGTGATGCTTGACTTGATCATAATTGTGAATCTGCCAAAAACTGTTCTTTGTCAAAAGGCAGAATTTTTATATTGACAAGTAGTCTAATCACCCCCCCTCTAGACATACTTTCGATCCTACAATACACGACAATATATCTGCTTCCGTCTATTTTTATGCTTGTTCGAGGTGCCAGCACCAAAAGAACAAATATTTTGCTTGATGGGGTTGGCAGCTCCATAATCAATAGAAGCATCAAATTAGTCATGCAACTTGGGAAGATCAAGAACACACAAACAAGTAATGAACAGAGGCTCGGAGCAGTGATGTAATAGCTAGCATCAGAAAATGTAGGGTAAAACGAACAAAAAGCAGCGGAACCACATGCTAGTTTGCTGATGTGTAATTAAGCATAGAGAACATTAAGCAGTCTGATGGAACCAACAGGTGGCATCAGAAGAAAACTAAAGCATATTAACTATATGTGCACTGGTATGTAATTTAACACATGTAACATGTTCACTGCCAGATGTATGGCCCTACAGGTGCAAGCAGAATAACGCGTCTCATGAAAAACTGAATGATGCCCTGAAGAAATTCAAAGGTGCGGTGCTTATGCTAGGAAAGTGAACGTAGGCGCCGACCGTTGGATAATAGTACCTGATTCCGTATGGGTATCATTGTCATACTTGATAGCCAAGGATCGTCGATGGTGCTCGTGTTGCGGTTGAGTTTGGGCTGGCTGTCGCTGTTGCTGAAGCTTCTCCGGTGCTACGGTTGCGGCGCCTGTCGACATACAAGAAAGCTCATCTGTGGTAAGTGAACAGTTGCACGATAAAGAGAACAACCGAAGGAGTACAAATCGAAATAACCTGATGAGGCTGCAGCATCGGTAAAGCAGGGCCCGTGGAGTTGAATATGGCATCCGTGGAGCGGGTCCGGTGCAGTGGACGAAGGCTTCGGCAGGCGCATTGTATAGTGCTTTCGGTGAGGCGGATCTGTTGCATCGGACGAGGGCTTGTATGAAGGGCCAGCGAAGGGGTGGACGAGGGAGTCAGTGAAGGGCCTACGCTGTGGTGGAGGGCGCTGGTTAAGGAGATCCGGTGCGGTGGACCATGATGGCGGTGAAGGAGATCTGGAGCGGTGGACAAGCTAGTCGCTGAAGCGGCTCCGATGAAGTGGTGAGTTGGCAGTTGGGGGTTCCAAGGTGTGGAAGGTAGATCCGGCGGGGTGTGAGGTCCACCGCTGCGGCGGAAGACTAGATTCGGCGGCTTGCCGTGGTTGGGGGGGTCAGGGAGGGGAAGGGGAGGGGCTCTGGGAATAATGTTCGGGGCAAAGAGGGGAAAACAATGGAGTTACCAAAGCAGCCCTTTTCCGTTCATGTGGCAGGGGTAAAACAGGAATATCGCAGGGCTAAACTTTCGGGCGCGTGATATTTCGATGTGAGCGGGAAGTTTGAAAGCTTTTGGCGCCTAAAATTATAAGTATTCTGATCTCGTACGGCCGACTATGATGTCATGGCCGACAATTTGTTTGTTTTGCACGCAAAAAAATGTGCAAGTTTTGAAAATCAGTGTCTCCAACTCGAAACTTGGATTGTCCATTCTATTCAAATATAGATCATTGAGCTACTACAAGCAAATACCATCATACGGTCCAATTCAAATGAAATTCCAAATGTGTTTATCCTAAATATGATGACAAAAGCAAAAATGTGTATGTGTATGAATAAAGTGGATGATTATAAAGTTTGAACATGCCCGTATGTGTATATCTCTAGGTTTGATATATGAATTTGAAATCACGAAATCCCGGCTTTAAAAATGTACCTCCGTTTAAATGAATTACAAAAGCTAATGATGGAGTCGAATTCCAAAATTACAATCTTAGGTTTGTAATTCTGGTACATCAAGGTATATCACGCATGTTCAAAAGTATCGTTATCTCCTAGTACAAACTGTGAAACAAATGGATCAACCATGAGTGCACAATATCTCAATTACGCTAAGGTCCCTCAAAAATAGACACCTCACTCTTTATCTGAAGTCAACCCCCCCACCACCACCACACACACACACACACACATAGAGAGAGAAGTCGTTCTCTCCCCCAAACACCAACACACCAGCACATTAACACCCCTCTCTCTTGTAAAGTCCAGACCCCAACATAGGTCTCTATCACTTTGTCTCTCGGGCATGCACACATCTCTTCCCTCACTCTCTAGGTCTCCCGCTATCTCTCTTAGCCAAGCACACGCACTATGTAGAGTGTATATTTCCCATACACACAAAACGTCGCCCCCAAATGTCTATCTCCCTAGTTATGTGGTTCTCGCGCACTCACCTCACACACCACCCCCACTGCAAACAAGCACACTTTGTCTCCTTGTGCACCGCTCTCCTCTTTCTATCTCTCCCACATGCGGACCCGCCCAAACTCCTTCCCTGCATACATATATGTCGTGACTCTTTGCATAGCTCCCTAATGTATAATCGTTCTCGATTTCGCACATTGTTCTCTACACCATCTATTCTAGATCTCTCATGAAGTCCCTATCACACACACGATGACTCGCTTCCCTTGCGTCTCCGTTCATAGGCAAATTTCGGACAACATCAACATTGTCTCCCTATCTATACGCCATTTATGGAAACAAACGACCCCTCTCGCCCCCTTTCTTCCTCTCTCTCTCTCTCTCCGTTGCGAGCTTTCTCTTTCTCTTGCTCTCACACCCCTCTCCCACACACACACTCGATGTCTCTTCCAAATAGTCTGCCCAGCCCGCACCCGTGCTATCCCGCTACTACACATGTCACACCATTCCCCCTTCCCTTATACTAGGTTTACATCATCAGTGGTCTCTCTACTCCACGTACACTCTCTCCCTCTCACACACAAACCCGTGCACAAACACACACAAACACGCACAAACACCCATTTATCTGGATCCTCATCTCTCCCCATGTCCGCATGTGTATCTCACACACTCACTCTCTAATTATGTATATGTGTCTCCATGTTACACAACACAAAGCCCCATGTACATGTCTCTCTCTATCCTCCACACACATAGACACAAAAAATCTATTATCATTGCCTCAGTCTCTAACATATCACACACGCACACCGTCTCTCTCTCTCGCAAACACGCTCATCAAGGGTTTCCCTGTGAATAACTTACCATCTATTCATCAACAGTTGGGGCAGTACAGTGAACACGAGATGTGAAAAAGAATAAATCTACACGTGCTTAGACCACCTAGTATGACTACTAGGACTAGAGCAAGCCAAAAAGCGCGTCGCCATCACCCCCTCCTTGTCGGCGACGGGAAAATCTTTGTTTTACACAATCGAGAAGTCATTGTGCTAAGGCCCCACATGCCGAGGCATTGAATAGAATGTAGATGCTAGTTTGCGGAAGCAAGTATCGATAATAAGTTTGTATCTCCATACTTATATTTCTTCTCTTATAAAAAACCGAGGTGGTGATGATGGTACGTGTGCCATCTTGCAATATAGACCGTCCGATCTATATCCGACGGATGGAAATTAAACTAAAAGATACCCGCACCCCTCTCCACATTTGCAAACAAGGCCTTCCCTCGTTCATCCCTCTCTCCAACAAACCTCATTGTTGAGCAATTAAGAAAGGAAGCCTCTGGAACAAAGCGGCACAGTGGCATTGCCGTGTCGTCAATCCCCATGCCTCCGCTCAGTCCGACCACCAACCACCACCACACCCCACTCCTCTTCACCTTATCTCATATTTCTCGAGATATCATTAGTTTTTACACATGGGATTACTCCAGCAAGGGTCAATCACAACAAGTGTTTAATAAAAAAATGCATCTTGATGTTCCGTGCAATGCACGGATCTTGCTAGTACTCCTACACAAGACTAAGTTGGTGATGCTGGTGTGTCTGCCATCCGTCGTTTCTGACCATTAGATCTACAACTAATGATTGTGAGGTAAGTTGTTGCCTTTTCTCACCAACATCCCACTTGTCAACCAATTTGCAGAAAAACCCATAATTAGTATCTTAAAACCAACCACATCCCTCCCTGACCTCACCAAAGCAGCCCAAGGAATATATTATAATTGAAACATATGTATATCAAAATTAGAGTGTTTTGTACCAAGTTTGTGAATAAGTATTATTCTAATTATGATTCATTGCAATAGACATGAACATTGCTAGTATTTCCAACCACGCATTTTTTTCCTAGTATTCCATAGTTTCGAGTTTTCCATCAAGATATTAGTCACTCATGGTTGATATTTACTTTCAATCATGTATACATATGCACTATGTAACTAGCCTTGTTTATTGGCTTCCAAAGCTTAACTTTCACTCCTACTTACAATATGTAGAGTATCTAACAAAAAACTACCACTTTCAACCAGCCCTAGGAAGAATCTATTGTACAAAAAATAGCAAAAACATACCCAAAATTTCTTAATCCACGCCAAAAACTACTACCAAGTACTCCTACCGATTAGGTTCGGTTAAACCCATTTATGACAGGGTTGGCCCACACGTCCGTGCTAACGAGGCAGCTTAAACCAACACATTTTGTTTGACCGTTGACACGAGGGACCCACATCTGACCTTCTATCCTATTATTCCCCCTCAAATCATTATTTTTCCTGAACATTACTTCAAACAGTACTGATGCGTGTTTGTCGGTGGCGCCGGTGATGAGCGAGTTGGCCGCCCGCTCATGGGATGGGCCGACGCCGCTGGCCGCCTCTGCACGGTTGGCGAGGCTGGCCCGAGCGTGACTCACGAAGCGAGCAAGCCGCTGGCCTTTGCTTGAGCCAGATGGCTGGCTGGAGGCGCTTGACGCGAAAGAAGCTGCCATACTGCCATGCCAATCTAGCTAGCAAACCTTGCAGACAAGCAGCTGGACGGAGCTATCTTGGCTAGCTAGCGCCCGCGAGCGTCGGACGGAGCTGGCATCCGGGCTGCCGCAACATGGGCTCCGCACCGCCGGCGGTTCTGACCTCACCTTCTGCCGGCGGCGGTAGCTGCGTCCCATGGCCGAGGATGACTAGGTGGACGGGCCGGAGGTAGGATGCCACTCGAGGATTTTTGTTGGTAAGAGCATGTACAATCGTTGATAAGGTAGTCTTATCTTATGTCTGCCACGTATGCAAGTGGTAGTAGTTTCTTGGCATTTTAGTGGTTTCTTGTAAGGAACAATGTATGTACTACTAGCGACAAAAGGCGATTCTAGGTTGTGTTGTACTCCAACGAGTACTATTAGTGGTCGTGGGAGTGTATACCTTGTTTTGTGGGTTCGATCTTGGCCGAACGCACGGCAGCCTTTTTTTAGAAGTAATACTACTACACTTTGCTGCGAGCAATATTTTACACGGGTAGTTTGAGTTTTGAAGTCGAACAGACGTGCGGCCCCACAATCTGGGTGCACTAGACAACCTAGCCACATGAACGGGTTTTCCTTCCCAGCATCCCGTGGCTCGCGTGCTCGCCCTAGCCGCACCTCGCTTGCAGCTTCCTCATCAGCTAGTAGCATATTTAAACTAGCGCCTCCCAATTAAGCCCGAGGAGCCGGAAAAGCCTGGCGGGGCATTGGGAACTGTGCAATATGGCTTCGTACGTAAAGTGCTATACTACTACTCTGTAGCTTGTGGCGTTGCACGCATGGACTTCACTCCATTATCGGCTCTACTATAAAAGAAATTCCTCTTGACGTGTTTTTTAAACAGAGGCAAAAGCTTTGCTTCATCTCATTCATAAAGAAGGAACTACTAACAAAGTTCGACGAGATCCATTACGCCTCCACAAATGGAAGCGAAAAGCCTAGTCTCGCTATATCAAATAACTCAAATGTTCTGCCCCCGCAGTAACCGTCGCTGATAAGCAGGCTGCTAGTGTGTGCGTGAGAGGAGTGGCTGAGTAGGCCAGCTACTCCTACGTGAGAGGAGCGGCTGAATATAGCACCGAGAGTACCCACTAGGCCACTACGCAGGTGTACTTCCCCTGCATTGATAGTACAGCGATGGTTCTAGAGAACAATAGTACCCTCCACTTCCAACTGTAGCTCCTTGGCCCTGAGATTCAAGAGTTCAAAACTGGTGCACTATACTACACTAGACTAGAAGTACAGTACATCGCCCTACTAGTTGAGAAAAGTAGTAATCTGGTATGCTACTGCTCTGATGCAATACGTACTCTCCGTCACATAATGTAAGACCTTTTTTGACACTAGTTGGCGTGTACAAAAAATGGCAAAAACATACCCAAAATTTCTTAATCCACGCCAAAAACTACTACCTAGTGCTAAAAATTTCTTACTAGTGCTATTATTTACAGTATAATGCAATCCCATAACGTTCCATAATGCTAGTACTAGTAGTAAATAATAGCATCACCCCTTCACTGAGGAACGATCTACAGTTGGAAGGGACGAGGCCCTGCGGTTACTACGCTCTTATCTCCTCCTCGCTAGTTCCCCTCCCCCCAAAGAGAAGGCAGTTCATCGCTGCTCCCATGGATTCGCCAGGCGGTTCTCCTCCTCCTCGGGGCTGGGAGACCTTGGACGACGATCCTCTAGGAGAAATCGCACGCCGCTCCGACGTCCTCACCGCCGCAAGACACGGTGCTTCCTGCACCAACTTTTTCAAGACGCTGCTTAAACAGGCTTGGGAAAAGGCCATGCTTGTTGGTCTTCCATGCGTCCTCGAGTAGAAGGTTCTTCTATGGGACAATCCTTCGAACAGTCCACCGCTCCCTGGCCATGGTTGCACGTTGACTCCGCTAGAGTTGCCGACATTGAGAGGTAGTTGGATTTTGTCCGATGAGCAGGTCAGTAATGGAGTTTGATCATGTAGTACTTAGTTATTCCATTTCCATCCCGTAATTTCTCCGCTGCCCACCGTCTTAAATATAGGTCTGGGTCAGTGCCAACGAAGATTGGCTTGCATACCTCCGGCCGGATACCACCATCATTTTGCACAACATCCACAGCAGTGCGGCCGTTCCGGTAGGCCTTCCGGACTGGCTGGGCTTGAATACGTATGATGATGCCTACATGAGATTGAAGAAGATAGCAATTGCAGACCCACCGACAAAGCGACACGGCTACGACGATTACTATCTCATCGTGGTGTTCGACATAAGGATTGCCATCAATGCAAGACGCAGTAACGACAGAGGCTTGCGCATGTTAGCGACGGCAGATTTGTACCCCTACACGTTCGAAGACGCCGTGCGCCATCTAGGCCGCATCTTCGCGGTGACAAGCCAGGGGACTTGTTTCATCTGGTTGCCATCCTACGGTACGAGAGATTACAAACGAAATGCACAAACCATCATTTGCATCCCTAACGGTACTCCATTATTTTGCAGGGACCAGTCATCCCCTGATCAAAATAAGATAGCCGATCCTGGATGTGCATTTGCATCCGTGATTCAGTCTAACCTGGAACCTTGTAGCTGACTTTGGCATATTGGGATCAACTATCTTAGCAGTCGTTACCCATGGTACCACTGATGTGCAACATGGTCACACAATCTACCACGATCGGACCATCACCATGTACCCAGGTATTCCATTTTTTAACCATCTCGCCTTCTCTTTCATTGTTGTACTAGTAGTATACTTAGTAGTACTAGTAGGAGTACTTTTTACCTTGGAGGACGCGTATAGCTAGCTAGGCCCTTGAAGACTTGAACCCACTAGCTGCCACCATTTTTGTTTTTCCATGTCTTACTATCTCATCCATGTAGCCAAGAGTGGCTATATATAATAAGCCGGTTATTTTACTTCCTCTATACCGAGTAGTACTATTTGTTTGCACAAGACATCGACCGCCATATTTGAGCACAACATTATTATGCATGGACCTTGACTATGTACGTCACCATGTGTCCAGATCTGGGATGCCGTGTGTACCAGATGAACGGCGCCGAGTTCGACCCCCGTGATTCTACGTGGGTGCCGAGGAACACTCTTGGAGAGTACTCACTTTTCATCGGGGACAGCTACCCCATTGTGAAGCGGATGCCACCTTCCGTGCACGACACGGAAGGCCTGCCGTTCATGAAGCATGGTTGTGTCTTCATTGCGCACCACCGGATGAACGACATGCTGGGACACGCTATCCCTGATTTATGCCGCTTCATCTTGGATGAGTCTCCATCATGTGGAACCGGACTAGAAAGCTGCGACAATGATTCTTGTTGCCCACCGCTATGGATCGTGCCATCCATGAAGAACACCCGGGACTGGAACCTGGAGGAGGACATGCATGTAGCCCATCTATAACGTGTAAGTGGAGTACGGTAATTGTGAACGGTAGCGCTGTGAATATATGTAGACTAGTCGTGCACAAATTTATCACATGAATTGGAGATGAACTTGTGTGCATAACGGCATTTGTCCTTTAGAATTTATTACTAGTAAATGTGTTATGTGTACGTGCAACTTGTGTGGTTGTTGCACGGGCTCCAACACGCTCTTTGAGAAAAAAAGGTGGCACAACTTTGGATATACGTGACGTGGCGGCATCATACAGTAGCATCGTTCGCTACAGTTGTAGTACACTCCTACTAGGACGACAACTCCTATAAAACCTTGCAATTGGTTCTTTGCCTCTTCGGGAGGCTCAACAGTTCGTACTCGTGTGAACCTTGCACTTGGCTCTTCGCCTCTTCGGAAGGTCCAACAATGATGATACTATAGTACAATATGCTTCTGGCAATCTGACACCGATTGAACTGCTGCACGTCCACTGCGAGGGCGAGGGCGAGGGAGAGGGAGAGGGAGGGAGAGAGAGAGGGCGCTATAGTCAAAACCCTCTCCTCGTCCTGCGAACCACTGCACGCGTGGGCGAGGGAGAGGCATAGTAAGCAAGCTTCTCCTTGTTCGGCGAGTTGACGGGACACATCAAAGGAGTACTAGTACTAGTAGTAGTCCATACTGCGTCCTTTCCGATAAATATGGCTTAACTTGAAACAAGAAAATACACTGGCGGTCAACGTATGTAACAATACACTCTTTACGGTCACTATATATAGTTTTGCGGCGATTATACGATCACTAGCTCATCGTAGAGCACCGTATTGCACCCTACTGATCGGCCACATAGTCGACATGGCACTTTGTTGACTGGTTAAATTGTCACCTGGTTTCTAGGTCCCACCTGTCAGTTGGCAGAGCAAAGAAATCAGTTAAACAAAACTTTACGCAGGCGCGACAGGAGTCCAACCCTTGCGCGCGAACCGCCCTGGCTGTGTATGTGGGTGCATGCACGTGTCCTCTCTCGGTCTTCCAACAAAGAGTGTACATCGGCTACAAAACAAAGAGTGTGGTACATAATGTACATCTACACTTCCAATGCATTTAGCCTTTAATCTAAATCGATATTGATTAACTAATACACCAAGTTGTGTTGTAGGTATAGGCTACATGTCTATCCTTAATTACAGCATGCAACGACCATCATTTAATCTTCTTATCTCAATGGTCACATGCACACATAAGTCTGCTACTTTTGGACGTTAATTATGCCCTGGTCAATGTGTAAATCTCTAAATGTACAGTCTTTCACGAACGTAGGGAGTAGGTTGAGCACTTGAGCGTGAGCTGTGTGTGTTGCGTCGTGTGTTGTGCGCCGCATGGGTGCGTGAGTGTTGCGTGCGTCCATGTGTACATGTGAGTGTTTCATGTTGCATGCACGCATGCATGCATGGGGCTTACTCCCTGCCATTGACATGTTCATATTTCAAGCTTCCTCTATTCCCTCCATATGGTGATACTCCCTCTGTTACAAATAATACGGAGTAAAAGCCTCCCTCTGTTCCCAAATACGGAGTATTTGTCTTTCTACAGATTTCAACAAGTGACTAGGTACGGAGCAAAATGAGTGAAGTGAGTATAGAGGCATAGGGATACTGTAGAAATGAAGTCCTCGCGATCCATTATTCCCCATCTCGGTCAGAGAGAACTAGTCAACTAGTCTTCGCGGTGAAGTGACAATACAAGCTGCAGCAGATGGGACACGTAATTAATAAGCTGAACCAGCATGTTGTTGTTACTAAATCAGACTTATCCATTACTGCCATCATGTTTGCCAGTAGAGCACGCTTCCGCAAATACGCCTACGCACCTCTGTCCTCCATTAACTGACATATGGGCCCTCTTGTGGTAGACCCACATGTCATCGGTGTAACTATTTACACTCCGAAGGACGGTGCCTATATCCTGGTAGTAGTACTAG
Organism: Aegilops speltoides; assembly: GCA_021437245.1. Classification (NCBI taxonomy): domain Eukaryota; kingdom Viridiplantae; phylum Streptophyta; class Magnoliopsida; order Poales; family Poaceae; genus Aegilops; species Aegilops speltoides. The sequence goes on along the minus strand of CM038142.1, from coordinate 128,530,968 downwards.
TAGAATTGAGATTTAATGCCCTTTCTTCCCCGTCTTCCACTCTTCTTCCTCCTCTCTTCTTCTTCCTCCTCTCTTCCCCATCGTCGGCCGCACACCATTTACCCCCGCTCACTGGTCGCCCGCCCTTGCCATCTTCCTTGGTAGCTTGTGTTGGGGAACGTAGTAATTTCAAAAAATTTCCTACGCACACGCAAGATCATGGTGATGGCATAGCAACGAGAGGGGAGAGTGTTGTCCACGTACCCTCGTAGACCGTAAGCGGAAGCGTTATGACAACGCGGTTGATGTAGTCGTACGTCTTCACGATCCGACCGATCCAAGTACCGAACGTACGATACCTCCGAGTTCAGCACACGTTCAGCTTGATGACGATCTCCGGGCTCCGATCTAGCAAAGCTCCGGAGATGAGTTCCGTCAGCACGACGGCGTGGTGACGATGATGATGCTCTACCGGTGCAGGGCTTCACCTAAACTCCGCGACGATATGACCGAGGTGGAATATGGTGGAGGGGGCACCGCACACGGCTAAGGAACGATCCGTAGATCAACTTGTGTGTCTATGGGTGCCCCCCGCCCCCCTATATAAAGGAGCCAGGGGGAGGAGGTGGCCGGCCAAGGAGGGCGCGCCAAGGGGGGAGTCCTACTCCCACCGGGAGTAGGACTCCCTTCTTTCCTAGTTAGAGTAGGAGAAGGGGGAAGGAGGAGGAGGAGGAGAAGGAAGGGGGCGCCGCCCCCCTCTCCTTGTCCTATTCAGAATAGGGAGGGGAGGGGGCGCGGCCCACCTCTTGCCTCCTCTCCTCTTCTCCCTTATGGCCCATGTAGGCCCAATAACCCCCGGGAGGGTTCCGATAACCCCCCGGTACTCCAGTAAAATGCCGATTTCACCCGGAACACTTCCGATGTCCAAACATAGGCTTCCAATATATCAATCTTTATGTCTCAACCATTTTGAGACTCCTCGACATGTCCGAGATCACATCCGGGACTCCGAACAAACTTCGGTACATCAAAACTTATAAACTCATAATAAAACTGTCATCGTAACGTTAAGCGTGCGGACCCTACGGGTTCGAGAACTATGTAGACATGACCTAGAACTATTCTCGGTCAATAACCAATAGCGGGACCTGGATGCCCATATTGGTTCCAACATATTCTACTGAAGATCTTTATCACCAAACCGCATAACAACATCGTTGTTCCTTTGTCATCGGTATGTTACTTGCCCGAGATTCGATCGTCGGTATCCAATACCTAGTTCAATCTCACATCTTGGCAAGTCTCTTTACTCATTACGTAATGCATCATCTCGTAACCAACTCATTGGTCACATTGCTTGCAAGGCTTATAGTGATGTGCATTACCGAGAGGGCCCAGAGATACCTCTCCGACAATCAGAGTGACAAAACCTAATCTCGAAATACGCCAACTCAACATGTACCTTCAGAGACACCTGTAGTACTCCTTTATAATTACCCAGTTACGTTGTGACGCTTGGTAGTACCCAAGGTGTTCCTCTGGTAAACGGGAGTTGCATAATTCTCATAGTTACAGGAACATGTATAAGTCATGAAGAAAGTAATAGCAATATACTAAACAATCAAGTGCTAGGCTAACGGAATGGGTCATGTCAATCACATCATTCTCCTAATGATGTGATCCCATTAATCAAATGACAACACATGTCTATGGTTAGGAAACAAAACCATCTTTGATTAATGAGCTAGTCAAGTAGAGGCATACTAGTGACTATATGTTTGTCTATGTATTCACACATGTATCATGTTTCCGGTTGATACAATTCTAGCATGAATAATAAACATTTATCACGATATGAGGAAATAAATAATAACTTTATTATTGCCTCTAGGGCATATTTCCTTCAGCTTGCGTGTACCATATCCCCCCGCTCACTGCTCGGCCACACGAGGAGAAGCTTCTTCGCTCGCCCGCTAGAATCCACTTCCCCGCTGGCTCGCAGGCACCGAAAACCGCAATGGCAGAACCGACTGACACACAGAGCCGCGATTGGAATTCCCTCCCTGATGTACTCTTGGAGCAGATCTGTAGTCATATGGCCCTACTCAGCACCGTCCGTCTGGCCGCATGCTCGGTGTCTTTGTACCGTCTACTCGTCTGCAACCGGACGACTCTTTTCAAGACACCCTACTTGCTGATGCCCGATCCTCGCAGGTGGCCCAGACACCGACTTGACGATCCTACGGAGGTTGCCGTGGTGCCCCTTGACATGCTACCACTACCCGTCCACCTGTCCTTCATGCGCGGCCACTACTTGGCGGGCATGAAGGCCAACTGGATCATCCTCATCAACCACACCGGTAGTCCGTGGCGTCTCGTGGATATCTACACCCAGCGAGAGATCACCCTTCCATCGAGCCTCGCGGCCCGCCGGACACTCCTGCCTACTATGCACGAGACGCGTCATGCTTTTGGCTCGACCTCTGTTTGCATAAAGTTGTAATCTGCGAAGTGCCCACACCATCAGAAGACTACATGGATTACAAGCTCATTGCCTTGTTCAACATGGGATTAGTCTATCTGGAATCCGGTCGCCATACATGGTTATGGCTCATCATCAATCCTGTTGAGGCAACATTTCTGTCTGATGCTATAGTGCACGATGGCATCATTTACGCGGTCGACGCACAGATTAGCTGCCTATACTGGTGGAATCTATCGTCGTGTAATTGTTCTATGTCATCTCATCTTTACCTTATGAATACAACTGCCTATTCATTTGTTACAAATTTAAAATGCATAGCATGTCTATAACCACATCATTGCTATATGTTCCTCTCATTTCCTAGATTTTTCTGACCACACATGTTATTGTTAGAGTTGATATGAGAACAGTTGGCATCTAATGATTGTCAGAATACATATTATGAGCATGACATCATGATTGCTATACGTTACTCTCGTTTACAAGATTTTTATAAGAACACATGTTATTGCTTAGAGTTGATATGAGAACAGTAGTAGTAAGTGATATGGTAGAATATGAGTAGGCGCTGTCATAGCTGTTTTCCTCTCATTGTTACATGATGTTTGAACCATGACATGTTGCTAGAATATGAAAGCCATTGGCTTATTTTTTTAACTTGGGGTATGATTATGGCCACGGCATTGCAATTCTCTGTCTATGATATGTGTCACTGTTATAATAATCTTAATTCCACACATACTCTGAACATGATTGTTTATTTTTGTCCTTTTGGTCTCCAATTTGAATTGTTGCAGCAGACGCAAATGCGCTGGCCTTCATGATTCCAGGACCTGGAATCATACCAGCCGATGGGTGGTGGTTTATCGCTCGTTCAGCTGACGGCGGTCATTTGATGCTCATTCGCACGTACCAAATTGACCAAACCATTACATCAAACCACATGCAGTACAATGCATGGGGCGTTCGTGACATTGATGGCTATGGCTGCTTCGTGTTCGAGAAAGATCCCAGCTCCGTTGGGCCAGGCGTATTCAACTGGAGGCGGGTTTACAGCCTCGGCAACCACTCCTTGTTCCTCGGGCTCAATTATCCGATCATCCAACCAATCATCGATCATATCACCGGCGATGATTACTGTGCTATGCAACTTCCATTCGCGAGGGGGGGCTATGTTTACACATCATACCATGGGTTTCATGAATCACCATATCCAGAGATTCGTCGACACAACTTGTTGCCAGGTAATCTTCAGTGTGTGAAAGGCATCAAGCTTCCATGCGATGGACGGCTTTTGCAAACCCGACATGCGGCGATGTGGTTCATGCCAACAGCAAATATGCACAACTTGATTTGTGCTGATATCTAGACTGAGCCATGTATTCTGCTGCTGTAGCACGACCCTCTTTTGTTGGATATTATGTATTGTTGTTAGTTTGAAGCACTCCTCTGGTTTGAAGGATAGATACCTTCCTGGGATCAAGTGCATCCTAACTCACCTGCGTAGGATGTACTGATAATGATGATGGAGATGCTATGCAGAAGCCATATATATATCAGTTAGGCTTCAAGTGCGTACTTGTTAGTTAAACCTATGTATAAATTGTGACACTAAATACGACTAGTAAGTAATACAATAGCAGTACTAGTATACGTCGGTCAAATTATTCATCATGTCCACACATTGAATTGACGTGACAACACGCTGCGCGTGAGGTGACACAAGAATCTCGGCAGCGTGTTCGGGTATTCTGGACTTCTGATTTGGAGTACCACTTAACTGTCGAAATCTTTCATCATTCACTTAAAACAGTCGATTGATCATACATTGAGTACCATATAACTAGAATTACCAATGCAAGTCAAAGAAGGATTGGCCGGTGCTGCCAACTGGCGTCAAGTTCGATCCCACGGATCAGGAGCTGATCGAGCACCTTGAGGCCAAAGTGAGTGCTGACAGCGTGAGATTTCAGTCTCTCATCTATTTGTTCATACCAACCATCGACAGCGAGCACAACATATGCTAAACCCAACCTGAGAAACTTCCAGGTAAGACACCGATCGGCCGTCTACTTCACAAACATATTCCTTTGTTTATAACTCTATTTTTCTTTTTAGACGCAGACCTGGTGAAGCAATTACAATTTGACAGTTAATAAAAAGTGAAACAAGTGACTGCAACATGCCAAAGATGTTATGAAAATGCCAACTACGTACACTAAAACCTGTATTCCACAATCTGCGGTATCACATCGAGTGGCCTAAGGAAGCAATTCTTCCAACAGAATTCGTGGCGTGCAAAGGGAGCACGTGGGCGCGCCGCAAGATACTGATCGAGTGTGGCATGCACGTGATGTGGCACAAGACCGGCAATACCTTGCGGTGATGGTCAACGGCCGCAAACGGGCAGCAAAAAGGTTCGGTGCTGCACACCAACAAGAACTTCGACCAGCAGAGGACCAATCGGGTGATGCACCAGCACCACTCGGGACTGAAGCAAGAGAAGGAGCGGGAACTGGTCCTCTGCAAGGTTTTCTACTGCATTTAACACTAGGGCCGTGTAAAAGATTATAAGTTAGTTAGGTATTGGTAGTTGTACTACCTTGTCGTCCACAAGTTGGTATTGTTGTTAACGATATTTTGGTATGAACTTGCATTTGCTTCCAACCATCATGCCGAGGGTCGGCATGGATATAAAGCTGAATCATTTGTTTCAAAACGAATTTTCAGGCACCTGATTTTTATTTGATGGGTAGCATAAGCACCCGCCGTTCGAATTCCCAGTTATCCAATTTTTTCGAAACAAGTGCATGCACTTATTATCACGATAAAAAAAATATCTGTGCTGCATCCCGCTTATCGATGCATTTTGCGAATTCTCTCGTTTATTGAGCACATATATTGTTTTTTCAGGTCGAGCAAGTTTCAACTGGGCTGCAGACTGCCCAGGGTTGGTTTTGTTTTTAACAGGCCCATCCCATGACGACAATGGGGCACAAAGATCCAGCAGGTATCTATTGGCCTCTGGCCCGCCAGTGTTAGTTATATTTTGTCTTACAACATCCGCAGGCAGTTTTTTTACTGAATCAAACACATAGCCCAGTTCTATTTTCCTCCTGAAACGCATGTCCTACATCCGTTTTCTAATCCCTACCTATAGTTTTACTAGTTCATAGACATGTATCATTATATTGAAAACACATGAAATTCCCTTTTCATATTTACATCCTTATTTTTGTTGTTTTTTTCAACCCAGCGCTGATTTTTTTACCACTGGTTTTCCCTTAAACCAACTCAATTGTCCCACGTCTTATTTGCTCACAAAAACAAAATGATTTTTTGGCAAATCAATAAGTTCTCAAAAAAATGTTTATCATTTCGGGATTACAAGAGTTCGGACTCCACCGAAATATGCAAAATAAGTTTGAACTTTTTGACCGTGGTCTTGGGCAGAAAATGGGCTGTAATAAATTACTTAAGAATTAGCAAATGGGCTGCAAATTATCAAAAATAGCAAATGGGCTTTATGTTGTCTGCCACAGATTTGGAGGCTGACTTGTGGGCCTACCAAGTTCATGCGTACACAAGGTTTCGCAAAAAAGAAACTTAGTCAACAATCGACTCTACCAGCATCAGACCGTTAGATGTCAATCTAACTGCAATCGTGCTTCTTCAGTCTCTGATCTTCCTGCCCCAGCCGCCCAAACCAGCACCGACGGAACCGCCTGCTCCCGCCTCCCGTGGCCGACAATGCTGCCGGGAACGCCTCACAGCCCCATCGTACTCGCATCCCTGGCCTGTCTATCCCTCCACTCACCCACACCTCCTGTTATTTTCCGGCGACGACAGCCGAACCAGTCAACCCTCGTACTCTCCACCGTGTGGGCAGCCATTGTCGTGTCTTCCCCGGCTCCGTGTCGTTCCCTTCGTAGGCCTCGCCGTCATCCACCGCCCTGGCGCTCTCAGCGCGGCGTGGTCAACGATGTCCATCCAACGACCGTAGTGATTCTTCAACCTCTGGTCTTCTTGCCCCAGCCGCCCAAAGCAGCGCCGGTCGTGCCGCATGCTCCTGCTTCCCGTGGCCGGCTGTGCTGCCGCAGAGGCCTCACCGTCCCCATACTACTCCCACCGCTGGCCAGGCCATCCCTCCAATCACCCACTCCCCCTGTTATTCTGCGGCAACGGCAGTCTCACACCGCAGCCAAACCAGTGAACCCTCGGGCTCCTCTCCGCGTGGGCATCCACTGCCGCGTCTTCCCCGGCTCCGCGTCGTCCCCTTCCTAGGCCTCGCCGTCGTCCACCGCCGTGGTGCTCTCGGTGCGGCATGGTCAATGTGGTCAATGACCGACTTCCATTGGAAGAGTACTGTACGTGGAGAGGCTGACATCTGGGTCCACGGCAGCCGCAAGGAAGTGCCTCCTTATTACGCGCAAAATAATTATTCCTCCACCTGACAGCGGGGACCTACCGAACGGGCCACCAGTATTTTGCGGAAAAAACGTTTCCCCCCTGACAGCTGGGACCCACCGGACGGGCCACCGTATTTTGCGAAAAAAACATTTGCCCCTAACTGCTGGGACCCACCGGACGGACCACCGTATTTCACGAAAAAAACGTTCCCACCGCTGTCAGCTCAGACCCACCGAAAGTGCCTCCTTATTATGCACAGAAAAATGAATACTCCCCCTGCTAGCTGGGACCCACCATGGTGGCAGGCTGACTTGTGGGCATACTAAGTTAACGGGGACGGAGGGCTTTGTCAACTTAGTCAATATGAACGATTCTAGCTCCAGTGACCGCACGATGTCCATCCAACGGCCGTCGTGCTTCTTCAATCTCTGCTCTTCCTGCTCTAGCCGCTGAAACAAGCGCCGACAGGACTGCCTGCTCCCTCCTCCCCACGGCCGGCTCTGCTGCCGCGCAGGCCTCACTGCCCCATCGTACTCCCATTGCTGGCCTAGCCATCCCTCTACTCACCCATACCTGCTGTTATTCTCCAGCGACGGCAGACGAACCAGTACACCCTCGTACAATCGTACTCCCCTCCGCGTGGGAAACAACTGCCGAGTCTTCCCTACCTCCGTGTCGTTCCCTTCCTAGGACTCACCGTCGTCCATCGCCCTGGTGCTCTTGGCGCAGCCTGGTCAACGTGGTCAACAACCGACATGCATCCTTATTACGCACCAAAAAATGAATACCCCGTGCTAGCTGGGACCCACCATAGTGGGTGGCTGACTTGTGGGCCTACTAAGTTGACGAGGACGGGGGGCTTTGTCAACTTAGTCAATATGAACGATTCTAGCTCCAGTGACCGTACGATGTCCATCCAACGCCATAGTGCTTCTTCAACCTCTAGTCTTCTTGCTCCAGCCGCCAAAGCAAAGACCGGTCGTGTTGCGCGTGCTCCTGCCTCTCGTGGTCGGCTGTGATGCTGCGGAGGCCTCACCGCCCCCTACTACTCCCACCGCTAGCCCAGGGTATCCCTCTACTCACCCACACCCCCTGTTATTCTGCAGCGACAACAGCCTCACGCCGCAGCCGAACCAGTGAATCCTCGTACTCCTCTCCGCATGGGCATCCACTGCCGCGTCTTCCCCGGCTCTGCGTCGTCCCCTTCCAAGGCCTCGCCGTCGTCCACCGCCTTGGTGCTCTCGGCGCGGCGTGGTCAATATGGTTAACGACCGACTTCCATCGGAAGAGTACTGTACGTGGAGAGGCTGACATCTGGGTCCAAGGCCACAATCCAGTTTTTTGTGATTTGCCAAGTAAGTCGCTTTGTGAGGCCTGTTGGGCTGTAAATCTTTCAAGACGAGGAGAGCTTCATTCGGCTGGCCAAGAAAATGGCCTATCAGTAATGAGAAATGGGCTGTACATTTTTAAAACACATCAAATCGGCAATTAGTTTCAAATATCTTTTTTTTCATTTCGAATTTTAAATTACATTATTTTTTATGTGTGGAGAATTTGTTGGATTTTATATTGATATACATTTATTTTTAAAATCAGTTTGAATGTGAGTGGAAATTTCGGGATTAAAAACAGTTCGGACCGCACCGAAATATGCAAAATTTCGTATAAATTTTTTAACCGTGGCCACAATATGGGCTGTAATGCTAACAAAAAGAATATGGGTTCCAAAAAAAACCTTAAGAATTAGCAAATGGGCTGTAAATTATTAGAAATAATGGCAGATGGGCTGTATGCTGTTCTCCACAGATTTGAGGCTTTCCTAAAAAAAGGTTGACACACAAGTAGTGACTGTTGGATGTGCATCCAACAGCCGTCGTGCTTCTTCAATCTCTGCTCTTCTGCTCCAAATTGCCAAACAAGCGCCGACGGACTGCTGCTCCTCCTCCCGTGGCGGGTCTGCTGCACTGCCAAGCAGCCTCACCGCCCCACCATACTCCCATCGCTGGCCTAGCCATCCCTCTACTCACCCACACCTGTTGTTATTCTCCGGCGACGGCGGACGAACCAGTAAACCCTCGTACAGTCTTACTCCCCTCCGCGTGGGAAACAACTGTCGAGTCTTCCCTGCTTCCGTGTCGTTCCTTTCCTAGACCTCGCGGTCATCCACCGCCCTGGTTCTCTCGGTGCGGCCTGGTCAACGTGGTCAACGACTGACATGCATCTGAAGTGGACTGTACATGGAGAGGCCGACAGCTGGGTCCACGGTCGCACGCAAGGAAATGCCTCCTTATTACGCGCAAAATAATGATTCCTCCACGTGACATCAGGGACCCACCGAAAGAGCCTCTATATTTCACGAAAAAAACGTTACCGCCGCTGACAGCTCGGACCCACCAGCTATATCTTCGCACGCAAGGAAGTGCCTCCTTATTACGCACAAAAAAATGAATACTCCTCCTGTTAGCTGGGCCCAGTATAGTGGCATGCTGACTTGTGGGCCTACTAAGTTGACGGGGACGGAGGGCTTTGTCAACTTAGTCAATAATATGCACGATTCTAGCTCCAGTGACCGTACGATGTCCATCCAACGGCCGTAGTGCTTCTTCAACCTCTGGTCTTCTTGCTCCAGCCGCCCAAACCAGCGCCCATTGTGCCTCGTGCTCCTGCCTCCCGTGGACGGCCTTGATGCGACGGAGGCCTCACTGCCCCCTACTACTCCCACTGCTGGCCAGGCCATCCCTCTACTCACCCACACCCCCTGTTATTCTGCAGCGACGATAGCCTCACCCTCGTACTCCTCTTCGCGTGGGCATCCACTGCTGCGTCTTCCCCGGCTTCGCGTCGTCCCCTTCCTAGGCCTCGCCGTCGTCCACCGCCGTGGTGCTCTCAGCGCGACGTGGTCAATGTGGTCAACGACTGACTTCCATCGGAAGAGTACTGTGCGTGGAGAGGCTGACAGCTGGGTCCACGGCGGCCGCAAGGAAGTGCCTCCTTATTACGCGCAAAATGATTATTCCTCCACCTGACAGTAGTGACCCACCGGAGGGGCCACCAGTATTTCGCAAAAAACCATTTCCCCCCTGACTGCTGGGACCCACTAGCTACATCTTCGCATGCAAGGAAGTGCGTCCGGGCAAAAAAAAAACCAAAATGATTCGCCCCCTGACTGCTGGGACCCACCACCTACATCTTCGTAGGCAAGGAAGTGCCTGACAGTTGGGACCCACCTAGTCGAAGCGCACATAGCGTTGTCATTCTGGTCGCGAAAGTGTACGCACATACTGGTCGATGTAGAGGCACGCACGTGTCGTAGTGGAGGCGCGCACGTGTCGATGTAGAGGCGCGCACATAGCATGTACACGTACGTACAGCGGTGAGGGTGCAAGAAAGAAAATACGGCCACGTACATACATGCGGGCAGGGTCTCGAACGCCTACTCGCGCATACGTACATGGCTGGGTCGGAACAGAGAAACAGCGTCGTCGTGTTCATGGGGAGGCAACGGAATGCGTCGTGTTCATGGGGAGGCAACGGAATGCATCGTGTTCATCGGGAGGAAATGGAACGCGTGGGAGCCAACCGGCTTGGACGGAACAGGCGATGGAAAAGAGGCCTGGCGTACCGCAGAACAGAGGAAACGACCTTGTGTTCAACCGCCACGCTCGAACGGGTCCCGTTGATCGGGAGGTGTGGCGATCGCCAAAACGGAGGAAACGGACCTCCTACGGTCGAAACGGGGTCCCGTTGATCGGGAGGGTGTGGCGTCGCTAACGGAGGAAACGGACCCCTATGGTCAAACGGGGTCCCGTTGATTGGGAGGGTGTGGCGATCGCAAAACGGACGAAACGGACTTGTGTTGGGCGCCACGGTCAAACGGGGTCCCGTTCATCGGGAGGGTGTGGCGTGCCGCAAAACAGACTCCACGGATACCGTTCATCTCCACCGTCGACCTCCTCCAGCCTCCACTGCTACCGTCGACCTCCTCCACCTCCACGGGCTCCTGCTCATCCAGCCTCCACCACGCTACTCCACCGGCTACTATTCAACCACCCTCCACGGGCACCCTCCATCGCTCACTGCTCATCCAGCCTCCACACCACAGGTCCCGCTCAACCACCCTCCACGGCCACCCCTCCACCGCTCATCGCTCATCCAGCCCTCCACACCACTAGGTCCTGTTCATCCGAGGCAACGCCACCGCCACTTTATCATCCAACCCCCCGCAATGCTCACTGCTCATCCAATCAATCGGCTTCGCTTAGCAGCAGAGCGGCGAATCGCCCATCGGGTTCGCTTAACAGCCATCGATCGATCGCTCGGGTTTAGTAACGCTTGCTTGCAAAGGCAATCGCCGGGTTCGATTAGAGCCCAACGCCGCCAGTTCGAGTTGAGCCAACGCCGCCTACACGCAGCAGTACACCAGACGAGAGAAACACGACGCTTCTCCCACCGTAACCGCAACTCCCGAAATTTTCCTCCCCTTGCTTCTACCACGGTTTTTCCTGGCATGGACGGCCCAAAGAATGTCATGCAGCGTGTCTCCGCCCACCCAGACTTAAAAGCCCATTTTCATCATAGAAGTAGGAGCCCACCACATCTATGATGATACCGGGTTTTGTCACAATTATTGTCATAGAAGTGTCATATCTATGACAGAAAAAAATCGTTCGGCCCAAAATGTCACGTTTGTGTCTTTTTTTTGTAGTGCAGCCTTAGCAAATAAACATTTAGTTCTCTCGTTTTCCTCTCCTCCTTGGCCACGGTGCACAATCTAACATGACTTATTCACCTAGACGGAGGGAGTATACTGTACTATTTAAAAGTCGAGGGCGGGGCTTTTCCTGCGCGGTAGTCGGGGCAGTTCCGCTTAGTCGGTTCGACAGAGACACGAGAAGATGAGGGAGTAGGCTGTTGCAAACGTAGGGCTGCATGATTTGACAGCGAGTTACTGCTGGACAGGTGGGGCCCCGTGATTTGACTTGCCATTATCATTTTAACTGAGGCGCTACGACCGGAGTGAGTCTCCCGAGTCCTGACCACCTCCATACATGTGCCTTTCCCAATGCTCCACCATGTAGAGGCTGGCTCTTGCATGAGAGCCCACTTCTCCACTTTTTCCTTGCCTCTTTCCTCCACATATGCAAAAATGCCATGTAAAGCATGCTTATAGCCCACTATTGTAGTACTTACTTGCTCCTACAGGTGCTAGCTTGCCACATAGGCATAAAGTCTAATGTGGCAAGTTAATTAAGAAGAGAGAGACTAGTTTGGTGACCCAAGGAAGAAATGGTGCTAAGCGCGTGTACCTAGGTGAAAAGACAATTTTGAGTCTATAGCTAATTAAATGAAGCAAACTTAGCAACAAAAAACTAATAAGCACCTATGCATTGGGGACTTGATTGCTAAGCCATTTAATGCCGTTAGCACTCATCTAAAGCACCATTTCATTGAAAGAGGTCACTCCTTGGCAAATGCAATAAATACTACTCCCTCTGTCCCATAATATAAGAACGTTTTTGGCACTACACTAGTGTCAAAAACGTTCTTATATTATGGGACGGAGGGAGTACGAAGAAAGAGATAGAGAGAAGTAAAAAAAATATACTTATAGCCAACCTTATAGCTAACCTTGTTGTAGTATGAGTGACTAAGTGATGACATGCCAACATCAGATAGCCTAACGCACCGTGTTAAATCTCCAAGGGCGCGACCGTGCGGGCGAAGCGACAGTTGTGGTAGGCGCGACCATGATACGGGCTGCTGGCAGCCCTTGGATCTGAGATCGAACGGTCGCATGCGAAGTTGCGGAAAATTTGCAGAATAACCCTCCAGGATAGGATATTCACCCATAGGTCTAGAATCACGCCATGCAACCGTTCGATCTCAGATCCAAGGGCTCTCGAAAGCCCGTATCATGGGAGAATGGAAAGACACTACCCTGTCATTCGCACGCTGGCAGTTCGCTCCTACTCGTCCCCGCACGTCCTTTAATATTACGGCGGTTCGCTCCTAGTCGTCCTGTCCTTTCACATTAAGGTAGTTCCACTAATCCTAACCCTCCTCCCAAATCAATGGCGTCCCAAATCTCCATGATCGTGCGTGAGTACAAGGTTAGAACCATCACCAGCAATGAGTTCGACGTCATCTACACCCATTCTTCCGCGACGGTGAAAGGATGCCTTGCTCGCTTCATAGGCATGTTCGAAAACTCAAATGATGAGTGGGTCGCTGGGCTAGATGTTGAGTACACCACAGTCCTGGGATGAGAGAAGGATCTAAAGGAGGAAGAGAGGAAGAAGCCCACTGTGATCTAGGTTTGCGTGCATGACTTATGCTTGGTCTACCACATATGCCATGCCGACATTGAATGCCAAGATTTTAAGAACTTCCTCAAGAGCAACCTAGTCAAATTCGTTACTGTAGACTTTACGAACGACAAAAGAGTCCTGGGTCGGATAGGCCTCGTTGTAGGAAACCCCTTCGACCTCCAGAAGAATCGGCTGCTGCCCTCCGGTGGTCAGCCTTCAATGCTGACCCTGGCAGCAGCCATGGTTCATCCTTCATACGGTAAACTGGAGAAACCTCATTACACGTTTCATCGTCATGCATGGCAGTGGAATGTACTAGATATAGACCACATCCACTACGCTGCAATGGATGGCTACCTTTGTTTCAATATCTACAAGGGTTGGATGAAGAGCAAGAGCCAAGTGTGCGGTTCAAGCCAAGAAGTATCGACCAAGAGGAAGAGGGACAAGGACGAAGTCAAGGACATGGACGAGGACTCCGACTAAAGTGGCAGTGTCGTTTCTCATGGTGGTTCTAATGCAGTGTCTACTGGATTAGTTGCATAGTTTAGTTTCAGGTGTGCTTAGTTTAATTTGAGGGGTGTGTTGTGCTGAGCCCCCAACAGAACTATGTTATGTTCTTCTCGTTACTTTAACTCTTCAGTATGTACATACTAGTATTTCTTTAATAGAATTTAGCACCCCATTTAAGCACGTACTAGCTTTTTTAATAGTACTATATGCATAATTTGGCGATGAGCGCTCTCTATATGTACCACCTTTTTTTTAATTTCAAGTTTTGCTCCATGGCGCAATCCATCAAAACTACTACTGTACAAAAGTGGAGTACACATTTTTTAAAAGGCTAGAGGGCGGGGCAGTCAAGCTTGGCCGGTTTCACAAGAGGCGAGGGCCTTTGTGATTTTACGGCTCATTACTGCTGTCAAATCGAATAGTACTGCACCGCCCGCTGCACACCCGGCTGAACACGCCTCCTCACCTCTGATGTCTACTACACAACCTTCTTCTTGTAGACGTTGTTGGGCCTGCAAATGCACGGGTTTGTAGGACAGTAGCAAATTTCCCTCAAGTGGATGACCTAAGGTTTATCAATCCGTGGGAGGCGTAGGATGAAGATGGTCTCTCTCAAACAACCCTGCAACCAAATAACAAAGAGTCTCTTGTGTCCTCAACACACCCAATACAATGGTAAATTGTATAGGTGCACTAGTTCGGCGAAGAGATGGTGATACAAGTGCAATATGGATAGTAGATATAGGTTTTTGTAATCTGAAAATATGAAAACAGCAAGGTAACTAATGATAAAAATGAGCGTAAACGGTATTGCGATGGTAGGAAACAAGGCATAGGGTTCATACTGTCACTAGTGCAAGTTCTTTCAACAATAATAACATAGATAGATCATATAACCATCCCTCAACATGCAACAAAGAGTCACTCCAAAGCCACTAATAGCGGAGAACAAACAAAGAGATTATGGTAGGGAACAAAACCACCTCAAAGTTATTCTTTCAGATCGATCTATTAAAGAGTTCATACTAGAATAACACCTTAATACACAAATCAACCAAAACCCTAATGTCACCTAGATACTCCATTGTCACCTCAAGTATCCGTGGGCATGATTATACGATATGCATCACACAATCTCAGATTCATCCAAGCAACACAAAGTACTTCAAAGAGTGCCCCAAAGTTTCTACCGGAGAGTCAAGAAAACGTGTGCCAACCCCTATGCATAGGTTCATGGGCGGAACCCGCAAGTTGGTCACCAAAACATAGATCAAGTGGCACGTGATATCCCATTGTCACCACAGATAAACACGGCAAGACATACATCAAGTGTTCTCAAATAAAGACTCAATCCGATAAGATAACTTCAAGAGGGAAACTCAATTCATCACAAGAGAGTAGAGGGGGGAGAAACATCGTAAGATCCAACTGTAATAGCAAAGCTCGCGATACATCAAGATCGTGCCATAGAGAGAACACGAGAGAGATAGATCAAACACATAGCTACTGGCACATACCCTCAGCCCCGAGGGTGAACTACTCCCTCCACGTCATGGAGAGCGCCGGGATGATGAAGATGGCCACCGGTGATGGGTTCCCCCCCCGGCAGGGTGCCGGAACAGGCTCCCGAAAGGTTTTTGGTGGCTACAGAGGCTTGCGGCGGTGGAACTCCAGATCTATCTTCTTCGTGGATGTTTTTAGGTTACGTGGGACCATATAGGCCAAAGAAGTCGGTCGGGGGGTGCTCGAGGGGCCCACGAGACAGGGGGCACGCCTAGTAGGGGGGATGCGCCCCCCTATCTCCAGGCCTCCTCGAGGATCTTCTGACATGAACTCCAAGTCTCCAGGATCATATTTTTCCAAAAAATCACGCCGCTGAAGGTTTCATTCCGTTTGGACTCCGTTTGATATTCCTTTTCCTCAAAATACTGAAACAGGCAATAAAACAACAATATGGGCTGGGCCTCCGGTTAATAGGTTAGTCCCAAAAGTAATATAAAAGTGTATAATAAAGCCCGTAATCATTCAAAACAGATAATAAAATAGCATGAATGCTTCATAAATTATAGATACGTTGGAGACGTATTAGCATCCCAAGCTTAATTCCTACTCGTCCTCGAGTAGGTAAATGATAAAATAAATAATTTATGAAGTCTGAATGCTAGAAGGTGCACAAGTTTGACCAATGCTAATTTCAATCACCTTTTCTAGCATAATAATATGTCATAACGGTAGTTCATCTCATAAAACTTCTCACGATAAAGTAACAAGCAATTCACATGTCAAAGCATAGACCATAAACTTTCTTGAAAACTAGCAAACTTCATTCTCAGTCATCAAACAATTGCAATTCATCTTATTTTCAGGAATAGCAAACTCCACATACTCAACTATCATATAGTCTTCTACAATTGCTAACACTCACGCAATATTAATGGTTATGGAGTTTCAATCGGACACTGAGAAAGATAGGGGCTTATAGTGTTGCCTCCCAACGTATTCACCTTTGGGTGATGTCAACAATAATAGTTCATGCTAACTTACATCCAATTGGATATATATATCAGGATCACCCCAACACAAATTGCTTGCCAAAGGATAGAATGAAAAAGGGAAAGGTGAAGATCACCTTGACTCTTGCATAAAGTAAAAGACATAAAGTAAAAGATAGGCCCTTCGCAGAGGGAAGCAGAGGTTGTCATGCACTTTTAGGGTTGGATGCACAAAATCTTAATGCGAATGCACGTCACTTTATATTGCCACTTGTATATGGACCTTTATTATGCAGTATGTCACTTTTATTGCTTCCATAACAAGATCGTATAAAGCTATTTTCTTCACACCAAAAGATCATACATGTTTAGAGAGCAATTTTTATTGCTTGCACCGATGACAACTTACTTGAAGGATCTTACTCAATCCATAGGTAGGTATGGTGGAATCTCATGGCAAAACTGGGTTTAAGGATATTTGGAAGCACAAGTAGTATCTCTACTTGGTGCAAGGAATTTTTGGCTAGCATGAGGGGGAAAGGCAAGCTCAACATGTTTGAATGATCCATGACAATATACTTTAACTGAGATGTCGGAAAACATAACCCATTACGTTGTCTTCCTTGTCCAACATCAACTCTTTAGCATGTCATACTTAATGAGTGCTCCCAATTATAAAAGATGTCTAGGATAGTGTATTTATATATGAAATCTCTCTTCCTTCAATATTCTTTCATGAATTGTTCAAATAACCAATACAATGCTTGCTAATTTTCAACAAATTTACAACCTCTACTTCTTAGATGTGAAGTCATTACTCCCTATGGGATAAGCAAATGAGACATATATAATTTCAGATTTATGACAATCAACTCATTCAACCATTTACTCATAGGATATAAGTGAAGCACACGAGTAAATGAAAAACTACTCCAAAAAGATATAAGTGAAGATCAATGAGTAGCTAAATAATTATGCAACTATGTGAAGATTCTCTCTAATTTAAGAATTTCATATCTTGGTATTGTATTCAAACAGCAAGCAAAACAAAATAAAATGACATTGCAAGGATAGCACAACTCATGTGGAGGAGCAAAAACTTAGGCTCAACCGATACTAACCGATAGTGATTGAAGAGGAAAGGTGGGATGCCTACCGAGGCATCCCCAAGCTTAGATGCTTGAGACTTCTTGAAATATTATCTTGCGGTGCCTTGGGCATCCCCAAGCTTGAACTTTTGTGTCTCCTTAATTCCTCTCATATCATGGTTTCTCTTTTTAATCAAAACTTCATCCACACCAAACTCAACAAGAACTCGTGAGATAGGTTAGTATAAACCAATGCAAAACCTTATCATTTTCTACTGTAACAAATCACTAACATTATTATTCAACATTGCATACTAAATGCCTCTGCATATTTAATACTCCTATCCTCAAATAGAATCATTAAACAAGCAAACATATGAAAATAATGCAACCATAACAGCAATCTGCCAAGACAGTACAGTCTGTAAAGAATGCAAGAGTATCAATACTTCCCTAACTCCAAAAATTATGAAATAAAATTCCCACTGTAGTAAATTTATCAGACCTCATTGTTCAAAAAGTTTCAACATTATATCATGCTCTGACTTTTCTAGGGAATTTTTGCAACAGCGGTAAACTTTCTGTTTTCAAACAGCAACATGTATACTAGCAAAATAAGCATGGTAAAGGCTATCCTTGACTTTTTTATTGAAACTAAAGATGCAAAACATTATTATATATAACAGAAAGCAAATACTAACAAAATAAAATGACGCTCCAAGCAAAACACATATCATGTGGTGAATAAAAATATAGCTCCAAGTAGAGTTACCGATGAACGAAGACGAAAGAGGGGATGCCATCCGGGGCATCCCCAAGCTTAGGATCTTGGCTATTCTTGAATATCTGGGGGTGCCATGGGCCTCCCCAAGATTAGGCTGTTTCCACTCCTTATTCCATAGTCCATCGAATCTTTACCCAAAACTTAAAAACTCCATAACGCAAAACTCAACAGAAAACTCGTAAGCTCCGTTAGTATAAGAAAATAAAACAACCACTTAGGTACTGTAATGAACTCATTCTAAATTCATATTGGTGTAATATCTACTGTATTCCAACTTATCTATGGTTCATACCCTCCGATACTACTCATAGATTCATCAAAATAAGCAAACAACACATAGAAAACAGAATTTGTCAAAAACAGAACAGTCTGTAGTAATCTGTGCCAAACGTATACTTCTGGAACTCCAAAATTCCTACAAAATTAGGAAGTCCTAAGCAATGTTTGTACCAATCCGAAGAAAAAATAATAAGATCAGAAGCACGTTTCTGTGAAATAACAAAACTAATTTACTGGGTGCAAAAGTTTCTGATTTTCAGCAGGATCAACACAACTATCACCGTAAGCTATCCTAAAGGTCTTACTTGGCACTTTATTGAAACAAAAGCTATAAAACATGATTATTACAGTAACATAATCATGTGTACACACAAAAACAGTAAGGATAAATATTGGGTTGTCTCCCAACAAGCGCTTTTCTTTAATGCCTTTCTAGCTAGGCATGATGATGGCAATGATGCTCACATAAAAGATAAGAATTGAAACATAACGAGAGCATCATGAAGCATATGACTAGCACATTTAAGTCTAACTCACTTCCTATACATAGGGATTTTGTGAGCAAACAACTTATGGGAACAATAATCAACTAGCATAGGAAGGCAAAACAAGCATAGCTTCAAGATTTTCAACACATAGAGAGGAAACTTGACATTATTGCAATTCCTACAGGCATATGTTCCTCCCTCATAATAATTTTCAATAGCATCATGAATGAATTCAACAATATAACCAGCACCTAAAGCATTCTTTTCATGATCTACAAGCATAGAATTTTTTCTACTCTCCACATAAGCAAAATTCTTCTCATTCGGAATAGTGGGAAAATCATTAGAGACTTGAACACTAAAAATTGTTTCCATATTAGAAGAGTAATGTTCAGAAAAAGGGTAATCATAATCATGACAAGATTTGTAAATATAATCATCACTACTTTTTATAGCATAAGTTTCATCACAATAATCATCATAAGTAGCAACTTCGTTCTCATCATAATCGATTGAAACCTCTCCCAAGATAGTGGAATCATCACTAAATAAAGTTGACACTCTTCCAAATCCACTTTCATATTCATCACAATAAGATTCAAGATCCTCCAAAATAGTGGAATAACTACTTCCTAAAGTTGACGCTCTTCCAAACCCACTTCTATCAATATAATCATCATAAATAGGAGGCATGCTACCATCATAACTACTTTGCATATCGAAACTTGGGATGCTAAAAATATCATATTCATTAAACATAGCATCCCTAAGCTTGGGACAAACATTAATTTCAGCAAATATATTCTCAAATATTTCATCCTCATCAAACATAGCTTCCCCAAGCTTGGGCCCTTTCATATCATAAGCATAATCACTCTCATCATTAAAGATATTGATAGCACCAATAGTATATCAATTATCATCATCACAATGAGTAGTAGGAGCAATATCATTTGGGAGGGATACCTTTGTACCTTTGTTGCTGCTTCTTTTCTTTTTCTTCTTCACATTATGTGTGGGTTCAACCTTCCTCTCTGAGCTCCTTATTGATGAGATTGGTTGAATAGAAAGCTCCTCCTCGTTTCCTGATTCATCATAAGAAATAATAGGAGGATATTGGGAAGTCTCTCCCCTTTCATTAGTATTCTCATCATCTTCTATTTGCTTTCTTTTCTTTAGGTAATTGGCAATATAAGGATTTTCAATGCAATTTACCGCACAAAACATATAAATCGTCTCTAGATCAATATCAAGGAAATGCTCAAGATTAAATTTTGGAATAAGCTTAGTTGCATGTTTCAATTCTTCACAACCCAAAAGCAATCTAAGTTCATTGTAATGAGCAAGGAGATCAAATCATCACAATTTTTGGACACGATTCGATCATGAAACAATTTGCATTGAGATGTAAATGATCACGTTCATTGCAAAATTCACAATGGTAAAGATATCTTAAATTCTCTGCACTCTTATCTAGCCTTTCTTGCAACCCCTTAGTTTTGTAAATACTTATGCCTCTTGCAAAAACTATCTTCCCTATTTGGTGTGTACTTGCAAATCCAATCTACTCCACAAAAATCAACATGCTTATAAGAGACATTTTCATCATAACTAGTGCAATCATCATTAGTACTATGGATATTCACAGAGTTCATACTAACAACATTGCAATCATGCTCATCATTCAAAGATTTAGTACCAAGCATTTTAATGCATTCTTCTTCTAGCAATTGAGCACAATTTTCCTTTCCATCATACTCACGAAAGATATTAAAAAGACGAAGCGTATGAGACAAACTCAACTCCATTTTTTTTGTAGTTTTCTTTTATAAACTAAACTAGTGATAAAACAAGAAACAAAAAGATTCGATTGCAAGATCTAAAGATATACCTTCAAGCACTCACCTCCGGCAAGAACGCGCCTAAAAGAGATTAGTTGACGGGGTGTGAGTGCCGCTTACCTAGCCTCCCCGGCAATGGCGCCAGAAAAGAGCTTGATGTCTACTACACAACCTTCTTCTTGTAGACGTTGTTGGGCCTGCAAATGCACGGGTTTGTAGGACAGTAGCAAATTTCCCTCAAGTGGATGACCTAAGGTTTATCAATCCGTGGGAGGCGTAGGATGAAGATGGTCTCTCTCAAACAACCCTGCAACCAAATAACAAAGAGTCTCTTGTGTCCCCAACACACCCAATACAATGGTAAATTGTATAGGTGCACTAGTTCGGCGAAGAGATGGTGATACGAGTGCAATATGGATAGTAGATATAGGTTTTTGTAATCTGAAAATATGAAAACAGCAAGGTAACTAATGATAAAAATGAGCGTAAACGGTATTGCAATGGTAGGAAACAAGGCATAGGGTTCATACTTTCACAAGTGCAAGTTCTCTCAACAATAATAACATAGATAGATCATATAAAAATCCCTCAACATGCAACAAAGAGTCACTCCAAAGCCACTAATAGTAGAGAACAAACGAAGAGATTATGGTAGGGTACAGAACCACCTCAAAGTTATTCTTTCGGATCGATCTATTAAAGAGTTCTTGCTAGAATAACACCTTAAGACACAAATCAACCAAAACCCTAATGTCACCAAGATACTCCATTGTCACCTCAAGTATCCGAGGGCATGATTATACGATATGCATCACACAATCTCAGATTCATCCAACCAACACAAAGTACTTCAAAGAGTGCCCCAAAGTTTCTACCGGAGAGTCAAGAAAACATGTACCAACCCCTATGCATAGGTTCATGGGCGGAACCCGCAAGTTGGTCACTAAAACATACATCAAGTGGCACGTGATATCCCATTGTCACCACAGATAAACATCAAATAAAGACTCAATCCGATAAGATAACTTCAAGAGGGAAACTCAATTCATCACAAGAGAGTAGAGGGGGGAGAAACATCAGAAGATCCAACTATAATAGCAAAGCTCGCGATACATCAAGATCATGCCAAAGAGAGAACACGAGAGAGAGATGAGAGAGATCAAACACATAGCTACTGGTACATACCCTCAGCCCCGAGGGTAAACTACTCCCTCCTCGTCATGGAGAGCGCCGGGATGATGAAGATGGCCACCGGTGATGGGTTCCCCCTCCGGCAGGGTGCCGGAACAGGCTCCCGAGAGGTTTTTGGTGGCTACAGAGGCTTGCGGCGGCGGAACTCCCGATCTATCTTCTCCATGGATGTTTGTAGGGTACGTGGGACTATATAGGCGAAAGAAGTCGGTCAGGGGGTTGCTCGAGGGGCCCACGAGACAGGGGGGCGCGCCCAGTACGGGGGGTGATGAAGTCATGTACTAAGGGTAGGGTCATAGACCTGATCTAAGTACCCTACCCAAGGACACCCTCAGAAGAAACTACCTTCCAGTCGACTAAGAGGAACTTCACTCGACGAACTCGAAGGACTCGACCATGAAGACTCACTCGACCACCAGGAGATCAAGAGCCACTCTGCATCCAAACGGTCTGTAATTAAGTAGTCTTTATGGCATTTAGGACGCTTATGTAAGGCATGCTACCAAGAACGCCTAGACTTAATGTACTTTAAACCTGCATTCATCGAGGGCCGAGGGGTTTGGCAGACACTATATAAGCCACCCCCTCCTCAGTGTAAAGGGTTCGCACCCCTGTAATACATACACACATAATCCAGTCGACCGCCTCCGGGCTCCGAGATGTAGGGCTGTTACTTCCTCCGAGAAGGGCCTGAACTCGTACATCCTTGTGTTCACAACTGCTCCATAGCTAGGATCTTACCTCTCCATACCTACCCCCCATTCTATTGTCAGACATAGAACCACGACAGTTGGCGCCCACCGTGGGGCGGGTGTCTTAGCGATTTTTGGAGAAGTTGCAATTCTTCCGATTACTTTCATCATAGTTGCTGGTGGAGTTTTGGTCGAGGGCCGTGAGATCCGTCTCGGTGCTCTCACCTTCATCGCCGACGACTCCGCTTGGCTTCAGGAGGCTCCACTCGACATTGATGCGCTCCTCGTCCGCGGTGCGATGCATTTTCGTGCATGTGTCCGTGGCGTTCTGCTGCGGCAACCGTCGACTCCATATCGGTCGACTCCCCTATCGTCCACTCTCCCTGTTTCCCGCCAGCGCAAGCGATCTGGTCGGTCGAGACTCTAGCGGTGGGTGAGGCATGCGGTGGCTCGCCAGACGGCCACCACCCAAGTCGCGGCAATCGAGCCCGACAAATCCCTCTACGGCCTGTTCGATCTGTCGACCGGCTCAGAGAGACTGCATCCGAAAAGCGATAGCGATGATCCAACAAGCGGAGGTCTTGATGGTCGACGGACCTCGTAGTCCTCCCGGCTACCTCAAGGGCGACGGGTAGACGGCGGAGGCGACCCGCCAAGTCCATGAGGAGTACCAACCCGAGCCACTTAATTCCTCGCAAAGGGAAGAGCTTCACACAGAACATGGATGCCCCGCATACTCCCATCGCAGGAGAAACCCCGAGGCTCGCACCTTGGAGGAGGCATGTTTGGCCAACTTGATGAACGCGCTGTCTCGAGAACCTCCAATGAGCACTCGACGAGCAAGCTGCAATGAGTACCGACTCAATCGACGCTAACTCGTCCCGCCGACTCGTATATCGAACCCCGATTCAGAATTTAGCAACCGCAACCCAGATAGCAGAGTCAATCCAGCCCTCTCACTCGGAGGCTGGCAGAGGCTTGATGCAGATCAGAGACTTGCTCCGGGCAGCAGGAGATCAGAATTCAGCCGTGTCGCAGTCACGCAACAGAATTCACAGTCGATCCGTCGCTGTGAATACGGTTCAGTCGGCTCACAGCCCCAGATCACCTCCGCGGCGTGAAGGACGCGAGAATCGACGGGACCAATATGGTGACCGATACGATCGTGATGATAGGCGTCGAGTGCCCACTCCTCCCCCGAGAGGTGGGTCTTACGCTCCTTGGCAGCAAGATGACAGGCGTCAATTCAGTGTGGGGCGAAGAGCTCCGATCGACCCCCGGGAACCAGGCTTCGATGCGCGATCCATCATCATGCAAGGCTTGGTCGATCGGAACAGGGCTCATCAAGGCGGACCCGACAGAGATGCGCCCACTAGCAGCCGAGTGCATGTTTCAGGTCCGGAATGTTTCAGCAGGGCTATCAGAGCCGCGGTGATTCCCCCCAACTTCAGGTTGGCGACTGGAGTAAGCAAGTTCACCGGTGAGTCTAAGCCTGAAACTTGGCTTGAGGACTACCGAGTGGCTGTACAGATCGGCGGTGGGAATGACGAGGTGGCCATGAAGCATTTGCCACTTATGTTGGAAGGATCGGCCAGAGCATGGTTGAATCAGTTAACTCCGAGCAGCATTTACACTTGGGAAGATCTTTCCCAAGTGTTCGTCAGAACGTTCGAGGGAACTTGCAAGCGACCAGCTGGATTGACAGAGCTGCAAGTTTGTGTACAGAAGTCGAATGAGACATTAAGAGAGTATATCCAGAGATGGATCACTTTGCATCATACCGTGGAGAACGTGTCTGATCATCAGACATTCTGCGCCTTCAAGGATGGTGTTAAGAACAGAGAATTGAGTTTGAAGTTTGGTCGGACCGGAGATATGATCCTGAGTCGGATGATGGAAATTGCCACCAAGTACGCCAATGGTGAAGAGGAGGATCGACTCCGCAGCGGCAAGTACAAGCCGAGTCAGTCAGAGAAAGGAAACTCCAGTCGGAAGCAGAAGCGGAAGGCCGAACCAGCGGCTCCTGGGGAGGCTCTGGCCATGACTCAGGGAAAGTTCAAAGGAAAGCCCAAAGGATCCTGGAACCCCAAGAAGGTGAAGGATAAAGAAGGAAATGACGTGATGGATATGCCGTGTCACATCCACACGAACAAGGACGAAGAGGGTAATATCATCTACCCGAAGCATACCACTCGCCAGTGTCGACTCCTGATCCAGCTGTTCCAAGGTAAACCGCCCAAGGACAAGGAAAAGGAGTCGGACAAAGCCGAAGACAAGAAAGACAGTGAGGGAGGATATACTCATGTTAACTCCACTCTGATGATCTTTGCGGATGTGGAAAGCAAGAGCAGACTAAAGGTTATTAACCGTGAGGTGAACATGGTCACCCCGGCGACACCCAGTTATCTGAGATGGTCCCAAACTCCCATTACATTTTACCAGTCTGACCACCCGACTCATATAGCCACCCTTGGGAGGCAAGCTTTGGTGGTCGACCCGGTCGTCGAAGGCACTCGACTGACGAAGGTGCTAATGGATGGTGGTAGTGGACTTAACTTATTGTATGCGGACACGCTAAAAGGAATGGGCATTCCGATGTCCCGATCGAGCACCAAGAATATGAGTTTTCATGGGGTTATACTAGAAAGAAAGCCGAGTCACTCGCCAAATAGTTCTGATGTGGTGTTCGGTGATTCAAGCATTTTGCAAAGAGAAGTTGACGTTTGAGGTCGTGGATTTTCAGAGCGCTTACCACGCTATTTTGGGGAGACCAGCTTACGCACGGTTCATGGCTCGACCATGTTACGTGTACCTCAAACTGAAGATGCTCGGCCCCAAAGGCGTGATCACTGTCACTAGCGATCGGAAAAAAGCAGAAGAGTGTTTCCAGAAAGGCTCAAAGATTGCCGATTCCCAGGTGACAGCGGTCGAGCTAGAAGGATATAAGCAAAATGCAGATCCGAGTGATTTGCTACGAGCCAAGAAGCCTGCCACAGAGTCAGCATTTCAGTCGTCCGGTGAGACGAAGCCCGTCCACATTCACCCGACCGACCCCAATGCAGCTCCGACCCATATCTCCACAACACTCGACCCGAAATAGGAAGAAGCGCTCATCTAGTTCCTCCGTGAGAACTGAGACATCTTTGCATGGAAGCCAGCTGACATGCCGGGTGTTCCCAGGGGACTAGCTGAGCATCGCCTTAGATTCGACTCAGCAGCAAAACCAGTCAAGGAACATCTTCGGCGGTCCGCCGTCCAGAAGAGAAAAGCTATTGGTGAAGAGGTGGCTCGACTATTGGCGGCAGGATTTATCCGAGAGATATACCACTCCGAGTGGCTTGCCAATGTCGTCATGGTTCCTAAGAAGGACAACTCACTCCGAATGTGCATTGATTTCAAGCACATCAATCGGGCCTGCCCGAAAGATCATTTTCCTCTCCCTCGCATTGATCAAATTTTTGACTCGACTGCCGGATGCGAGAGATTGTCTTTTCTAGACGCATATTCCGGGTACCATCAGATCCGTCTGTATGGACCCGATGAGATAAAAACAACTTTCATCACTCCATTCGGTGCTTCGCTATATCACCATGCCATTCGCCTCAAGAATGCCGAGCCACGCTCATGCAAATGATTCGAAGTGTTTGCTCACTCAAATCAGTCGGAATGTGGAAGCGTATATGGATGATATCGTGGTCAAGTCGCGAAAGGGTTCCGACCTGCTGACTGACCTCGCCGAAACATTTGCCAACCCGTCAAAGTGCACATTTGGAGTTCCAGGTGGAAAGTTACTCGGTTTTCTCGTTTCCGAACAAGGAATCGATGCTAACCCAGAAAAAGTTGGCACTATACTCCAAATGAAACGCCCTGTGTGAGTGCACGACGTTCAGAAGCTTACTAGATGCTTGGCCGCATTAAGTCGATTCATCTCACGACTCGGTGAAAAGGCATTGCCTCTTTACCGACTGATGAAGAAGGCGGAACAAGTTCGAGTGGACTCGAAGTCGATGCAGCGCTTGCCGAGCTAAAAGCTCGCTCTCCACCCAGCTGGTGCTTGCTGCTCCAATCAGCAAAGAGCCTCTGTTGCTGACACTCCAAAAAAATTTTATTTGGTTTTTAGCAAAACTCCATCATTGCTGGTTTCTTTTTATTTGGTTTAAGAAAGGCCTTTAAGAAAGGCCTTTTATTTTTCTTTTCGTAAAAGGCTATTCTCTTTAACTTCTTTTCTTTGGCAAGTTTGTCATCTCTGCTTTTCTTCTTCAAAACCTTAGGTTTGATCCTTTAAATATTCCCTCTGTTGTTTCCTTCCAAAATTGGATTTTTGGAGTTTATCTTCTTTCATATTTCAAAGAAAAGATTTAGGGTCACCTTTCTTTTCTTAACCATCCATGACTCAGATTTTACCCATGTGGTAAAACCACTCCAAAACCTCCTCTCCTCCTTGCCAAAGAACTTAAGTTCACTATCCCAACTCATCCAAACAAGTTTTGGATTTTATTTGAATTAATTCTTCTCTCAAATCTTTTCTCGATAATTATTTTGAGCCCGAACCATTTACAAAGCAAGTGTTCCTTTTCTTGTGAGTTTTGATCTCAAACCAACTCTACTGGCTAGTCCTTTGTACTCACAACCCAGACCATCTTGATCCACTCATCTTCTTTTCAAATTTTTCAAACTACACTCTCTCGCAAGTTTGGACCAGATTTGCCAAATTTGGTGAAATTCATACCTACACTCCTCCAAAAATTCCACCAAAAATCAGGCAGCCCATCGACATTGAGGAGCCACTCCACCAAAAATCAGCCCAAGGAAAAATTCCTACAAGCCGTAATCATTCTGTCAACACCGGCGTAATCGCTCAAACACCGCAGAAATTCAGTTTGCAGGTCATTTTTCATCCGGCAGCTTGCCACAAGGGTATCAGGTTTTGGCACGCTGCTCGCCGCTCGCTCGCTTGTCCGCAGCCTTGCACGCACGCTTGGCGGCTTCCCGCCGGGAGCACTCTCGCCCGCCAAGGCCGGCGTGTCCCACGGCGTAACGCCACCCGTGGCGCTAACGGAGACAAGACTCGCCCGCAACGCCGCTTCGCGCCGCCCATTGCTTCTCGCTCTCCGCGGGCCTCATGCACGCCAAAGACACCCGCTGCACCGCTGCCGTGGGTTCGGCAAGCACAGGCGCGCGCCTCGCCGCCGACGTGTTCAAGATCGCCTGCTCCGTCCGAACTCCACCTCGAAGAAGTTAAACTCGACGCCACTGGCACCAAATCAGCTCTGTGGCAACAACGACAACGCCCAACTCCTAAACACCTGTCCAGCCATCGCCCGCCAGAATCCTCGCCGGACTTATCCTGTCAAGGCAACCGCCTGGTCGCTTATAAAAGAGACCCCGAGTCCCTCTCGAGCACGCACGCCACTACACTCCACCTACACCTCACCAGCCACTAGGAGGACCTCGAGGAGGTCTCTCCCAACTCCGCCGCCTGCTCCGCCTGGCTCCAGCTCGATTCGCTGCAGTGAGGCCGCCTCCGATGCCCTAACTCCGCCCAGCTTCCTCTCTAGCTACCATATCCCTAACCCTCGTCAATTTGATCATTGCAGCCCTCTCCGTGAGCTTCATCTCGCCTCGAATCGCCGTCCACGGAGCAGAGCTATCACGACGTGGTGCTCGCCGCCACCACCACCACCACCAACCGACGCGAATGGCACCTGAACACGCTGGTACTCCCGATCACCCTACTCGCCAGGATCGCCGCGGCGACCATCATGCTTTTGGGCGCCAACGAGCCCCGACGCGCTTCTTTTCAATTTGAACTCGACGGTGGGACCCGCCTGTCACCTCTCTCTGCTCGCTTTTAAACGAACCGCTTTCAAAACGTTTTTGCCGTAATACGCTTTCCTCCGAGCCGGGCGATTCTAATCAAACGCTTTCGCTTTTGCAATAAAACCCCGGAAGTTTCGTTTATTACGATGGGTCCTCGGACAAAACCCTAATAACTTTTTATCGAAGCATATTTTTGATTGATTCTTTTTCTGTCCTCTTTGAAATTTTGTCTAGTTTTTATCAGATTTATTTGAAAATTATTTGAGATAATTTTGTGCACCTTCCGTATTCACGATAGCGCCAGATATTTTCTCGTTATACCGTAGATACCAAGGAGGTGACGGAGCCGCTAACTTCACCGAGCTAGGCTCCGACTACTCTGAACCAGGCAAGCATGTTGAGACTTTTGATATGATGAGTGTTTGGCATGTTTGCATGTAAGTAGTTTCATAGCATGTTGGTGAGCATACCGATGGAGGTTATTATTCATGCATGTGGAGACATGTAATTTCATTGATCCATACTTGTGGTGTATGGAGGTGCATGGCCATGTGTTGGCATGAGTATGGGTAAGATGGCAGTGTTGTAGCATGCCGGTCTTACGCCACACATCTCTTTTACTCCGAATCAACCCAGACGGTTCGATTCCCTTTCGCCACTCACTCCGCATTACCACATGTTTTCCGCAAGGAATATGGCATAGTAAGTTGCAAACCGCTTCCGGTACACACCAAAAGGAGAGGCCGGATGATGGTTCCATGGCCCCGGATTAAAGCCACCATCCGTCAGGGGCATGGGTGTTTCCGTTGGGACCGAGAGGGGGCACCCTTAGAGCGCTGCAGATATAAATTCGATCCCATGCTATTCGAGATTGTGATCTCCCGCCTCAAAAGTTTTTCTTGAACGATGTCCGGGTGGTTCCCGACATCGAGAAGTATGATGGGTGTGTACCGGATCGCTGTGTTTTCTTCGAAATACCGTGAGACGGAACTAGTCCTTCGTGACTACGGAAACCGCTGACCGTGGGTGATTTTAGTACAAGCTCGCAGAGTCAAAACTCCTTTGAATCATCTTATCATCATCAAATTCTATACTATTCTTATCCCGACAAGTGTTTGTTGATGATGTAAAACTCCGGAGAAAGTTCATGAGTACTAAGTACGATTTAATGGGATATTCTTGTGATGTGCTAACCCGCTTATTATTATGAGCTGAATTTTTGTTATGAGTGTTGTTACATTCTTTTAAAGCCCTTTATGCGGTGTCGCCGACGCCTCGACCGTGGCATTTCTTTTAAAGCCCTTTATGCGGTGTCGCCAGACGCCTCGATCGTGGCATTTCTTTTAAAGCCCTTTATGCGGTGTCGCCGACGCCTCGACCGTGGCATTTCTTTTAAAGCCCTTTATGTGGTGTCGCCGACGCCTCGATCGTGGCATTTCTTTTAAAGCCCTTTATGCGGTGTCGCCGACGCCCGACCGTGGCATTTCTTTTAAAGCCCTTTATGTGACGCCGCCGACGCCCGATCATGCATTTCTTTTAAAGCCCTTTATGCGGTGTCGCCGACGCCCGACCGTGGCATTTCTTTTAAAGCCCTTTATGTGACGCCGCCGACGCCTCGATCGTGGCATTTCTTTCCTTCTATTTATTTATTTACCTTTCGAGGCGCCGCCTGCATAATCTCGATCGGGTTTCATTTTGTTTATGTTGTTGATTTTCTCGCGGACTACCGCCGCTTCCCCTTTTTATTTATTCCGTATGCTAATATACTGTTCATGCATTGGTGTATTTATCAAGACGCATTTCATGCATGCATTTGTTATATCTACGTCTGAACGGTCTTGCGTAGTACTTTTAAAGTACTCACCGCTTGTTGATTTGGCCGATGTCGACGGTAAGGCGATCTCATGGATGAAGAGTTCGATAGCGAGTCCGACGCCTAGAGGAGTCCTGGTCAGTCCTGCATGCACTTTGGTTTTGGTCATTGTACTATATCCGCTCGCTACCCAAATAAATTCACCGAGCCTCACCTCGACGCCGATGAGATGCTAGTTGAGCATATCACTTCACCGTGATATACCACCACCGCCAGCTTTAGTTCGAGTCAAGAGTATGCCACCTCACCCTTGTGTTATACCCGCCATTATGTATAATTATTGGCGCTTGTAATAAATTTGTTGAGCATCCTTGGCTCAGCCTCAGATATATTTTATGCTACCGCTTATCAGATCAAGAATTTGTCTACCAAAGGAGGAGTACTTCTCAAAAACTGGGTAACAAGATTGGCTTTTCAATAAATATTTTTATCGAAAACCGGTCGTGACAAGCTTGGTACCAGAGCCAGCCGACTCAGAGGAAGCCACTAGGTGCGATCGCTAATCGGTGATTAGCACAAGATTGTCTTGTCTTATTTTTTTTTTTTACAATCGAGACATTCTTTCCGATAACAAGATAAATTTATGATCCGACCTTTCAGAATTTTTGCTCGCTGTTGTAGATGGTCGACGACGGCCGCGAAGTCTCAGATGTTCGCCAACGTGTCTGATGGGTTCGCTGCTTCTCTCCTCGGCTGCTCAGTCGCGATGGGGCCATCTCAGGCGCCCAGCTTTCACATTCTACCAAAGACAAGGTCAACGACACCGACCATGCACCAAAGTCATGGTGCAATTCAAGGAGGGCGGTTGAGTTACGACGCCCGGTTTGTGGGAAGAGCCATGCCTACGGAGAAGCATGCTATGCAGATGGCAGCCCGTGAGGCGATAGCTCGCCTCGTGGATGTCCTTCCTCAATGAAGACTCGCTGCTACCGCTACCTCCCATGCCATGTGCCCTACACTGCCACTATGCATTCTCCTGTCCCAGAGGAGAACGGACGAGGCCTTTGAGATGCTTATTGAGTATCTCCGGCCCCGGAGGCAGCATTCGACAATTTGGTGGATTTACTTCGTGGCTGCCCGATGGACTCACCCATGGCTGTGCCGCCAACAGAGGGAGCTCCTGACACCGCACCGCCATCGACGCTTGTCTCGCCCTCAAGATCCTATGCACCGAGTCGTCCGCCGCCTACCACCGAGGAATTCAACCAAGTCATCGCTACCACTCCAACACGTGCTACACCAACCTTGCGCCCATCCTCGTTCGTGTTGCTCCACCTCCGCACCCGCCCCACCTTCTCAGCAAAGCACTCCACGCCCGAGCCTATTAGTGAGGAGGAGGTCGACTCCCAGCCTCACTTCGCTTCACCCTTGGCAGAGCCAAGGAGATCGCCAACATCTCCGATCGAGTACGCTTAACCGACATGCGAGATGCCGCTTGTACGATATGTGTATATGTACATAGGTTGTGAGAAGTAGCCTGCTTTATGATCATGTAGGAAGTGGAGAAGTGCACTAGCCTAAATAACATGTCGATTATGTACGCCTATCCCGAGTGATGTATTGTATAATTATCGATCGCGGTAAGATACGTAATGAGCAGTTCTTCTCCGTGAGCAAATCTTTTGTTTCTTTGTGTTGTCTTGGCATTTTTATTCTTATTTGAAAACCCCGTGAATTTATGGATTTAAATTTTGGCGATTCTTTTCTGTTTGTTCTTATGGGTTTTACAAAATGTATCCCCAGAGTGAAAAATGTCTCGCCCTTGGACGCGCTTCCATGCCAGCTCCGCCAGAGGAAAATTGTGACACTCAACCGCATAACAATAACACGCAAGGACAATGAGTCAACAGGCAGTTGAAACGGCACTTTTCAAATGTGCCGCTTTTTGAACAAAGTCAGCAACAACATCGAGAAATGATGAACCAAGTTTTCAACATGGGAAATCACCATGGGCAGATCCGCAGATTCCAAATTATCTCAATTACGTAAGACACGCCCTCGACATTTTCTCATATCGACAAACCTCTTGAAGCCGAGGACCGGCTTCAGATATGGAGAGAAAATTAAATATTGCAAGATGTTCGCACCAGGAAAAGTATTATATGCACCGCACTATCTCACAGAGCAGCCGCTTGCAGGGAAAATTTCCTGCACATGCATCCCAATGAAAATAATATAACCTCGATGATTTCAAGGAAGGTTTTCGTGGTGCACACATTCCCAAGAGTATTATGAAAATCAAGAAGAGAGAGTTCGATGACCTCAAACAAAGGAATATGACAAAGTCGATTACAATGGTCAGCCACTTTATTGTCCCGCCACGCCAATGAAGAACGATGACCGAAAGCAAGAAGATGGAAAATTCTTGACGGTCTAGCGCCTGCACTTAAATGCCAACTGGTTGTACACACTTTTCCAGATTTTAAAACACCGTGGATAAAGCCATTACCCCGAAAATGAGAGACGAGCTTGGAAGATTTCCGCAGCTTAAAAAGGACCGCATAAACCATGCTCGCAACCATCAAGCAAGATAGATTTTCGTAAAGGTGGACGACAACCACGCATAAGCGCCTCACGCCCAATCAAAATTTTCATGCAAGGGACAAGGAGTTCACATATCGCCCAAAGCATTTGTTACGCTCAGGAGAGGAAGGGCATTATGCCAAGCAATGCCCCAAACCAAGGAACTCAACCCCGGTTTAACAACGGTGGCAATAATTCAGCACCAAGCGAAACAATTTCAACCCCAATAACAACCACAGAAGGGTCATCCGAACCACGTGACCCCGTGAGGAAGCCCGTAATGCCCCGGATATCGTGACTTTCGCACGCTTCCGTCAACACAATACCTGCCATGGTTTTGTTTGATTCGAGCTTCACTCATTCATTTCAAAGGTTTTGCTTTGAAAATAATTTTTCGATGCTTCCTTTGGAAAAATCGATGATCATCAAGTCCCCGAAATCAGCAAGTTACTCGAGTTACCGCCAAGGTGTGGTTATTAAGTTTGAAGGATTAGAGTTCCACGCAAATCTCATTGTTTTGGAAAACAATGGATCGGACGTCATCCTAGGGATGGATTGGTTAACCACCAACAAAGGTTTTATCGATCGTTTCAACCGATCCGTAATTCTCACTCATCACCTCGAAAATAAGAAGAGTTTCGCCAAGATGTAAAAAATATCTCGCAACCAAGATTGTATAAAGTGGACATTTCAACTAAACAAAGTTCCAGAGAGTGTGAATTTCCGCACGATTTCAAGAATTACTGCATGCCACCAGATCGGGAAATAGAATTCAGCATTGAGCTAGCACCTGGAACCACCCCCATATACAAGAAACCATACAGAATGGCACCATCCGAGTTGGTAGAATTGAAGAAGCAAATAAAAGAATTACTAGACAAAGGATATATACGAGCCAGCTCCTCCCCTTGGGGTTCACCAATTTTATTTGCCAAAAAGAAGGATGGAACACTGAGATTGTGTGTAGACTACCGAGCACTTAATATGGTCACAATCAAGAACAAATACCCAATGCCAAGAATAAATGATTTATTTGACCAGCTCGCCAAGCCGTGGTCTTCTCAAAATTGACTTAAGATCAGGTTACCATCAATTAAAGGTACGCACAGAGGATATCCCCAAGACAGCTTTCACCTCCGTGACACGGACTGTATGAGTTCACAAGAATGCCATTTGGAATGACAACGCTTCGCATATTTTGTTCACCTCATGAACAAAGTATTTATGAAGTTTATGGACAAGTTTGTTGTGGTATTCATTGACGATATTTTGATATATTCCAAGACACCGAAGAGCATGCGTAACACCTCAGATTGTGTTAGGGAACTCGTAAAACATAATTGTACGCCAAATTCAGCAAGTGTGAATTTTGGTTAAGACAGTAGGCTTTTTGGGCCACGATAAATCAAGAAGGTATTGCCGTGGACCCAGAAAAAGTCAAGGCCGTAATTGGTTGGAAGCCACCTGCCAATGTAACAGATGTACGAAGTTTCCTGGGAATGGCAGGATATTACCGCAGATTTATTGAGGGATTCTCCACCATAGCCAAGCCAATGACGCAGTTACTCAAAAAAGACAAGAAATTTGAGTGGATCAAGCTCGTGAGAAAAGTTTCCAAGAACTAAAGAGGAAATTAACGACAAGACCGGTATTAATTGTGCCGTATATACACAAGAATTTTGAAGTATATTGTGATGCGTCCCCGAAAGGGTCTCGGATGCGCATTAATGCAAGAGGGCAAAGTTGTTGCATACGCTTCAAGGCAACTTCAGAACACGAGGAAAATTATCCCACTCATGACCTAGAATTGGCAGCAATATACATGCACTCAAGGAATGGAGGCACTTCCCATCGGGGAATCGCTAGAAATATATACGGACCATAAAAGCCTCAAGTATATTTTTACACAGCCGTAACTCAATTTACGACAACGGCGCTGGTTGGAATTGGTAAAAGATTACGATGTGGGTATTCACTATCATCCGTGGAAGGCAAATGTTGTGGCAGATGCTCTTAGTCGGAACCCCATCCGACAACAACACCCGCCTGTGTTTGAGACCTGAATTCCAACAAGAATTTACCAAACTCAACTTGGTAATGGTCACGGAGGCACCATAACAAATTTGGAAATTCAACCCAACCTTGTGGAGAAAATCAAAGAAGCTCAAGATAAACACCCCAAAGATCGAAGGCATAAAAATAAAGGTAAAATGGGCAAGGCCTCGAATTCATCATAGACAATGAAGGAACCTTATGGTACGGAGATGCATCAAGGTACAAATATAGAGGACCTCAAACATCAAATTTTAGTCAAGCCCACACCGCCCATATTCGATCCACCTCGAGGAACCAAAATGTATAAGGATATTCAGAAAGATTTTGGTGGCACGGTATGAAGAGGGATATAGCCACTTTCATTGCATGTTGCGATTCTTGTCAACGATAAAAGCTGAACATCAAAGACCAGCCGGTTCATCGCAACCAATAAAATACCCGAGTGGAAATGGGATGAAATAGGATGGACTTCATTGTCGGACTACCTCGGTCACAACGCTGAAATGATGCCATATGGGTCATCACGACAGATTAACCAAGGTGGCACATTTCATTCCAAAGGAAAACAACCCACACCACTCGTAAGCTTGCCAAGATTTATCTTGCCCGATAGTTTGTTTGCATGGAGTCCCTAAAACAATAATATCCGACAGAGGCACTCAGCCTCGTCTCGAGATTTTGGGAGCACTTACAACAGCTCGAACTCAACTGCCTTCAAGACAAAGATACCATCCCTGCATCGATGGACAAACAGTAACGCCAGAAACTAAATACTAGAAGACATGCTAAGAGCATGTGTCCTCACCTATGGGACCAGCTGGAAGAAAGCTTGCCATATGCCGAAGTTCGTGATACAACAACAAGCACTGTGCCAGCTTGCAAATGGCACCTTTTGAAGCCCTCTACGGACGGAGATGCCAGACTCGCTAAATTGGTCGAAACCGGAGATAACAGATCTTCGCCCGACATGCTCAAAGAAGCCGAGGAAAAGTCAGCTAATCAGGGACCGACTCAAGACCGCCAAAGCCGATGTAAGAGTTATTACAATCAAAAGCATCGAGAGGTCGTTTGAGCCCGGCGATTATGTATACCTACGGTATCCCTATGAGAGGCCTCGCAACGGTTCAGTGGTCAAAGGAAAGCTAGCACCAAGGTTTGTCTGACCATTTTGTATAGTGGCACGAAGAGGCAAGGTAGCCTACCAACTAGACTTGCCCAAAGAATTATCCGACGCCCACAACGTATTCCACGCCTCACAATTAAGGAAATACGTGAGCAACCCAGAGAAACAAGTATCCCACGAGAACATTGACGCACAACCAGATCTCACCTATCGGGAACATCCAAGAAGAATATTAGAGGAGTCTCGAAGAAGAACTCGACGTAAAACCATCAAGTTTTTCAGAGTCCAATGGAGCAATCACACCGAGAATGAAGCAACTTGGGAAAGAGAGGATTTTCTTCGGACGGAACATCCACACTTATTTATGATCAGCTGAAATCTCGGGACTAGATTTTTCCTAAGGGGTAGGTGTTGTGACACTCCAAAAATTTTATTTGGTTTTTAGCAAAAACATTGCTGGTTTCTTTCTTTCTTTAAGAAAGGCCTTTTATTTTTCTTTTCGTAAAAGGCTATTCTCTTTAACTTCTCTTTCTTTGGCAAGTTTGTCATCTCTGCTTTTCTTCTTCAAAACCTTAGGTTTGATCCTTTAAATATTCCCTCTGTTGTTTCCTTCCAAAATTGGATTTTTGGAGTTTATCTTCTTTCATATTTCAAAGAAAAGATTTAGGGTCACCTTTCTTTTCTTAACCATCCATGACTCAGATTTTACCCATGTGGTAAAACCACTCCAAAACCTCCTCTCCTCCTTGCCAAAGAACTTAAGTTCACTATCCCAACTCATCCAAACAAGTTTTGGATTTTATTTGAATTAATTCTTCTCTCAAATCTTTTCTCGATAATTATTTTGAGCCCGAACCATTTACAAAGCAAGTGTTCCTTTTCTTGTGAGTTTTGATCTCAAACCAACTCTCATCGGCTAGTCCTTTGTACTCACAACCCAGACCATCTTGATCCACTCATCTTCTTTTCAAATTTTTCAAACTACACTCTCTCGCAAGTTTGGACCAGATTTGCCAAATTTGGTGAAATTCATACCTACACTCCTCCAAAAATTCCACCAAAAATCAGGCAGCCCATCGACATTGAGGAGCCACTCCACCAAAAATCAGCCCAAGGAAAAATTCCTACAAGCCGTAATCATTCTGTCAACACCGGCGTAATCGCTCAAACACCGCAGAAATTCAGTTTGCAGGTCATTTTTCATCCGGCAGCCAGCCACAAGGGTATCAGGTTTTGGCACGTTGCTCGCCGCTCGCTCGCTTGTCCGCAGCCTTGCACGCACGCTTGGCGGCTTCCCGCGCCGGAGCACTCGCCGCTCGCCAAGGCCGGCGGTCCCACGGCGTAACGCCACCCGTGGCGCTAACGGAGACAAGACTCGCCCGCAACGCCGCTTCGCGCCGCCCATTGCTTCTCGCTCTCCGCGGGCCTCATGCACGCCAAAGACACCCCGCTGCACCGCTGCCGTGGGGTTCGGCAAGCATGGCGCGCTTCTCGCCGCCGACGTGTTCAAGACTGCCTGCTCCGCCGAACTCCACCTCGAAGTTAAACTCGACGCCACTGGCACCAAATCAGCTCCTGTGGCAACAACGACAACGCCCAACTCCTAAACACCTGTCCAGCCATCGCCCGCCAGAATCCTCGCCGACTTATCCTGTCAAGGCAACCGCCTGGTCGCTTATAAAAGAGACCCCGAGTCCTCTCGAGCACGCACGCCACTACACTCCACCTACACCTCACCAGCCACTAGGAGGACCTCGAGGAGGTCTCTCCCCAACTCCGCCGCCTGCTCCGCCTGGCTCCAGCTCGATTCGCTGCAGTGAGGCCGCCTCCGATGCCCTAACTCCGCCCAGCTTCTCTCTAGCTACCATATCCCTAACCCTCACAATTTGATCATTGCAGCCCTCTCCGTGAGCTTCATCTCGCCTCGAATCGCCGTCCACGGAGCAGAGCTACTGCCGACGTGGTGCTCGCCGCCACCACCACCACCACCAACCGACGCGAATGGCACCTCAACACGCTGGTACTCCCGATCACCCTACTCGCCGTGGATCGCCGCCGCGACCATCATGTTTTCGGCGCCAACGAGCCCCGACGCGCTTTTCAATTTGAACTCGACGGTGGGACCCGCCACACCTCTCTGCTCGCTTTTAAACGAACCGCTTTCTGAAAACGTTTTTGCCGTAATACGCTTTCCTCCGAGCCGGGCGATTCTAATCAAACGCTTTCGCTTTTGCAATAAAACCCCGGAAGTTTCGTTTATTACAGATGGGTCCTCGGACAAAACCCTAATAACTTTTTATCGAAGCATATTTTGATTGATTCTTTTTCTGTCCTCTTTGAAATTTTGTCTAGTTTTTATCAGATTTATTTGAAAATTATTTGAGATAATTTTGTGCACCTTCCGTATTCACGATAGCGCCAGATATTTTCTCGTTATACCGTAGATACCAAGGAGGTGACGGAGCCGCTAACTTCACCGAGCTAGGCTCCGACTACTCTGAACCAGGCAAGCATGTTGAGACTTTTGATATGATGAGTGTTTGGCATGTTTGCATGTAAGTAGTTTCATAGCATGTTGGTGAGCATACCGATGGAGGTTATTATTCATGCATGTGGAGACATGTAATTTCATTGATCCATACTTGTGGTGTATGGAGGTGCATGGCCATGTGTTGGCATGAGTATGGGTAAGATGGCAGTGTTGTAGCATGCCGGTCTTACGCCACACATCTCTTTTACTCCGAATCAACCCAGACGGTTCGATTCCCTTTCGCCACTCCCGCATTACCACATGTTTTCCGCAAGGAATATGGCATAGTAAGTTGCAAACCGCTTCCGGTACACACCAAAAGGAGAGGCCGATGATGGTTCCATGGCCCTGGATTAAAGCCACCATCCGTCAGCATGGGTGTTTCCGTTGGGACCGAGAGGGGGCACCCTTAGAGCGCCAGATATAAATTCGATCCCATGCTATTCGAGATTGTGATCTCCCGCCTCAAAAGTTTTTCTTGAACGATGTCCGGGTGGTTCCCGACATCGAGAAGTATGATGGGTGTGTATCGATCGCTGTGTTTTCTTCGAATACCGAGACGGAACTAGTCCTTCGTGACTACGGAACCGCTGACCGTGGGTGATTTTAGTACAAGCTCGCAGAGTCAAAACTCCTTTGAATCATCTTATCATCATCAAATTCTATACTATTCTTATCCCGACAAGTGTTTGTTGATGACAGTAAAACTCCGGAGAAAGTTCATGAGTACTAAGTACGATTTAATGGGATATTCTTGTGATGTGCTAACCCGCTTATTATTATGAGCTGAATTTTTGTTATGAGTGTTGTTACATTCTTTTAAAGCCCTTTATGCGGTGTCGCCGACGCCCGACCGTGGCATTTCTTTTAAAGCCCTTTATGCGGTGTCGCCGACGCCCGATCCGTGGCATTTCTTTTAAAGCCCTTTATGCGGTGTCGCCGACGCCCGACCGTGGCATTTCTTTTAAAGCCCTTTATGCGGTGTCGCCGACGCCCGACCGTGGCATTTCTTTTAAAGCCCTTTATGCGGTGTCGCCGACGCCGACCGTGGCATTTCTTTTAAAGCCCTTTATGTGACGCCGCCGACGCCTCGATCGCATTTCTTTTAAAGCCCTTTATGCGGTGTCGCCGACGCCTCGATCGTGGCATTTCTTTTAAAGCCCTTTATGTGACGCCGCCGACGCCCGATCGTGGCATTTCTTTCCTTCTATTTATTTATTTACCTTCGAGGCGCCGCCGCTCGCATAATTCGATCGGGTTTCATTTTGTTTATGTTGTTGATTTTCTCGCGACTACCGCCGCTTCCCTTTTTATTTATTCCGTATGCTAATATACTGTTCATGCATTGGTGTATTTATCAAGACGCATTTCATGCATGCATTTGTTATATCTACGTCTGAACGGTCTTGTAGTACTTTTAAAGTACTCACCGGCTTGTTGATTTGGCCGATGTCGACGGCGGCGATCTCATGGATGAAGAGTTCGATAGCGAGTCCGACGCCTAGAGGAGTCCCACCAGTCCTGCATGCACCTTTGGTTTTGGTCATTGTACTATATCCGCTCGCTACCCAAATAAATTCACCGAGCCTCACCTCGACGCCGATGAGATGCTAGTTGAGCATATCACTTCACCGTGATATACCACCACCGCCAGCTTTAGTTCGAGTCAAGAGTATGCCACCTCACCCTTGTGTTATACCCGCCATTATGTATAATTATTGGCGCTTTGTAATAAATTTGTTGAGCATCCTTGGCTCAGCCCTCAGATATATTTTATGCTACCGCTTATCAGATCAAGAATTTGTCTACCAGTGAGGAGTACTTCTCAAAAACTGGGGTAACAAGATTGGCTTTTCAATAAATATTTTTATCGGAAAACCGGTCGTGACAGAGTGCCACAGATCCGACTGAGGTTGAAGTCCCAGCAGTGGTCGACTTGGTCATGGAGGTCTTAGTGATCACTCCCGACTGGACAGTTCCATATATCGCATATATCTTGAGAAAAGAGCTCCCAGAGGACGAGGAAGAGGCTTGATAGATCGTCAGTCGATCCAAAGCCTTTACTATGATCAAGGGGCAGCTATACAGAGAGAGCGCGACTGGAGTTGGTCAGAAGTGCATAACGCCAGAAGAAGGTCGAATAATTCTTGATGATATCCACTCGGGGACCTGTGGCCATCACGCGTCCTCTCGGACCATCGTGGCCAAAGCATACCGAGCCGGATATTACTGGCCAAGGGCGAATGAGATGGCAAAGGAGATAGTGGACAAGTGCGAAGGATGTCAGTTTTACACCAACATGTCACACAAGCCTGCGTCAGCTCTGAAGACCATACCACTCGTCTGGCCCTTCGCAGTATGGGGTTTGGATATGGTGGGCCCCTTGAGGACAGGTCGAAGCGGTTTCATGCATGTGCTGGTGGCAGTCGACAAGTTCACCAAGTGGATTGAGGCTAAACCCATCAAGAACCTAGACGCCGGCACTGCTATCAGCTTCATTAGGGAACTGATATTCAGATATGGAGTCCCGCACAGCATCATCACAGACAATGGATCAAACTTCAACTCGAAGGAATTCAGAGAGTTCTGCACTTCTCAAGGCACTCGAGTCGACTATGCTTCGGTCGCCCATCCGCAGTCGAATGGACAAGCGGAACGAGCCAATGGCTTGATCCTCAAGGGGTTGAAACCCCGACTGATGCGTGATCTCAAACATGCAGCTGGAGTATGGGTCGACGAGCTTCCTTCAACGCTTTGGGGTCTACGGACCACGCCTAATCGGTCGATCGGAAGAACTCCATTCTTCTTGGTCTATGGAGCTGAAGCGGTCTTGCCGAGTGATCTACTCCACAATGCTCCTCGAGTTGAGCTCTACAACGAGGCTGAAGCGGAATAAGCGCAGCAAGATGCAGTCGACCTTTTAGAGGAAGAAAGAGAGATGGCTCTGATCCGTTCGACCATCTACCAACAGGACTTGCATCGCTTCCACGCTAGAAACGTGAAGAGTCGAGCCTTCCAGGAAGGAGATTTGGTTCTCCGAGTGGATCAGCAGAAACAACACAAGCTTGCTCCTTCTTGGGAAGGACCCTTCATCGTCACCAAGGTTCTCCACAAGGAGCGTGCTGCCTCTACAACGCCAAGCACAATATCAACGAGCCCCGAAGCTTGGAACGCGGAGCAACTCCGCCCATTTTACACTTAAGTTTTCACTCGGATGAATTGTAATAAAAGTACTTCTGTAGTCCATGTTTTGCAAGATAATAGTGTCATAATTTCCCCAATGATTTTTGTCACTTTTATTTGTTCAGTAAAATTTCCCCCTCAGTGGGTGACTTAGCTGCAAATCCGTTTCGCCTAAGTTTGTAAAAAAATCCTTACCGAGTGGTGAGCCAGCCTCCCACTCGGCGGCTTATCTGCGAATCTGTTTCGCCTAAGTTTCAATAAAATCCTACTGAGTGGTGAGCCAGACTCCCACTCGGGGGCTTAGCTGCAGTCCAAGTACTCGCCTAAGTGTGAATAAAATCCTACCGAGTGGTCAGTGAGGGAGTCCTAGACTAGGGGTTGTCCGGACAGCCGGACTATCAATATCCCCCGGACTCCAAGACTACGAAGATACAAGATTGAAGACTCCGGCTCGTGTCCGGATGGTACTTTCGTTGGCATGGAAGGCAAGCTTGGCAATACGGATATGTAGATCTC
Source organism: Aegilops speltoides (assembly GCA_021437245.1). Classification (NCBI taxonomy): domain Eukaryota; kingdom Viridiplantae; phylum Streptophyta; class Magnoliopsida; order Poales; family Poaceae; genus Aegilops; species Aegilops speltoides. The sequence continues at coordinate 128,488,795 of CM038142.1, read as the reverse complement.
CTACCATTGTAACCGACTCTGTGTAACCCTAGCCTCCTCCGGTGTCTATATAAACCGGAGGGCCTTAGTCCGTAGGACAACATACATTACAACAATCATACCATAGGCTAGCTTCTAGGGTTTAGCCTCCTTGATCTCGTGGTAGATCCACTCTTGTAATACCCATATCATCAATATTAATCAAGCGGGACGAGGGTTTTACCTCCATCAAGAGGGCCCGAACCTGGTAAAAACATCGTGTCCTCGCCTCTTGTTACCATCCGCCTAGACGCACAGCTCGGGACCCCTACCCGAGATCCGCCGGTTTTGACACCGACATTGGTGCTTTCATTGAGAGTTCCTCTGTGTCGCCACCGATAGGCTTGATGGCATCTTCAACCAGCAACGCTGTCCGTGGTGAGACTTTTCTCCCGGACAGATCTTCATATTCGGCGGTTCGCCTCAAGGGCCAATTCACTTGGCCATCCGAGCAGATCGAAGCTACGCCCGCCGTCAGTCGATTCGAAGCTTAAACTTCACGGCCGATGTCCGCGGAGACTTGATCTTCGACGGACTTGAGCCGCAGCTGCCGCCGCCACATCAGAACGATGGGCATGATCTAGCTCGCCACCAACAGTGCCTTGGTGGCCGCACACGATCCGCTTCGCCGTTAGCCCCGAGCCAATCGCCCGATCGAGGGCGGTGGATAGACGCCGCCCTGGGGGCTTCAACATCCACGGCGATGGAGCCGAACACCAATCTTGTCCCTTGCGAAACTCGTGATCCCGAGGCGCCGGACTCCTTGCCAGACTCCGAAACTCCCGCGCCCCTACCAATCGATCCGGATTGGGCGCCGGTTATGGAATTCACCGCCGCGGACATCTTCCAACACTCGCCTTTTGGCGATATCCTGAATTCACTAAAGCATCTTTCGCTATCAGGAGAGTCCTGGCTGGACTATGGCCAGGATGGTTGGGGTACGGACGACGAAGAAATTCAGAGCCCACCCACCACCCACTTTGTAGCCACTGTCGACGATCTAACCGACATGCTAGACTACGACTCCAAAGACATCGACGCTATGGACGATGATGCCGGAGACGAAGAGGAACCAGCGCCTACAGGGCACTGGAAGACCACCTCGTCATACGACATATATATGGTGGACTCCCCAAAAGACGGGGATGGCGAAGAAGCGTGAGGCAGACTCTTTAAAGAAGCAGCCCAAACGCCGGCGTCGTGGCGCGCTCTAAATCCCGCCACAAAGAAGAATGGAGATTCCGCACAGAGATAATAACACTCGTGAGAGCGCCAAGACAATCCTCTAGCAAGACTCAGCGCAGGAGGATGCGTAGCAAGCCCTCATGAGGGGGCGGCGACGAAGAGGTTGAGGATCATAACTATATGGCTCCCTCCAAGACGGCAAGCCTCAACGATGACGAATTCGTCGTGCCCGAGGATCCTGTCAACAAGAGCGCTTCAAGCGCAGGCTTATCGCCACAAAGAAACAGCCTAAAGAAAAAGTAGCAGCAGCTTCAAGCTGATCAGGACCTGCTGGCCGATCGATGGACCGAGGTCCTCGCGGCCGAAGAGTATAAACTCGAACGTCCCTCCAAAAGTTACCCAAGACGCAAGTTTCTCCCCCGTAGAGGAGGAAGCATACGTACCTCCATCACCAGCGCATGATATGGCTGACCGACCACCCCGTGGTCGTGACAGAGAGGCATCTAGGCCACCAGCCAAGACCATACCCCGGAAGCCAAGAGGGAACGCGCCGGACTTGCGAGACATATTGGAGGACAAAGCAAGGCAATCCAGATCCATTTATGGATCACGTGGGCGCTCTACGACCCACGATTTAATACCGCCGTGCGGATACAATAACCCGGCCAGGCGAACACAGCAGATAGCGCTCTCTCGAGCTGCGTCGCGATATCGCTCAACACAAAAGCGCCAGACACCCGTTATGCTTCATCGACGAAGTAATGGATCATCGATCCCGAAGGGTTTAAACCCATAAACATCGAATCTTACGATGGCACAGCAGACCCAGCGTGTGGATCAAGACTATCTTCTCCACATCCATATGGCCCGCGCGACGATCTCCACGCCATCAAGTACCTCCCACTCAAGCTTAAAGGACCAGCTCGGCATTTGCTAAACAGCTTGCCCGCAGAGTCAATTGGTGTTGGAGGACCGAAGCCGCATTCCTCGACAACTTCCAGGCACGATAAAGCGACCACCGACGCCGATGACCTAAGCCACATTATTCAGCAGCCAGACGAATCGCCGGACAATTACGACACGGTTCTTGACAAAGAAAAACCAAATCGCCGATCGTCTGGATGCAGAGGCCCTGCAACCTTCAAACATAACATCCGGGACGAATGGCTAGCCCGCACCGGGCAGGAAAAGCCAAATCCATGGCAGCCCTCACATCGCAATGACCCGCTTTTGCGTGGGAGAGGACAGCTGGCTAGCCCGTAGCAACAACCTCCGTAAAAATTCGCGGTCCGATACCAAGGACAACAACGGCAGGTCATGTCGAAACAAAACAAGCGCCGATTAACGGCGATATAAGGAGGATACGGCAGTCAATGCCGGATTCCGAGGCTCTAAACCCGGTCAGCGGAAGAAGCCATTCAAAAGAACCACTCCGGTCCGTCCAATCTGGACCGAATACTCGACCGCTTATGCCAGATACATGGCACCTCTGAAAAGCCAGCTAACCACACTAATAGAGATTGCTGGGTGTTCAAGCAGGCCGGCAAGTTAATTGCCGAAAACAATGACAAGGGGCTAAATAGCGACGATGAGGAAGAGACCCGACCGCGAACAACAGAGGATGTAGGGTTTTCCCCAAAGTGCGGACGGTGAATATGATATACGCGACCCACATATCCAAGAGGGAGAGGAACGCGACTACGGACGCCTATGCGATGGAGCCACGCCCCAAAGTTCAACCCATGGTCCTCTTCTCCGATCACTTTCGATCGAAGAGACCATCCGACCAGCATACGCCATGGCGGATTCGCCGCATTGGTTTTAGACCCAATCGCCGATGGGTTCCACCTCACGAGAGTCCCGATGGACGGCGGTAGCAGCCTGAACCTGCTTTATCAGATACAGCAGCAAAATGGGCATAGACCCATCAAGGATTAAACCTACAAAGACAACCTTTAAAGGTGTCATCCCAGAGTGGAAGCCAACTATACAGCTCACCACACCGAAGTGGTCTTCGGATCCCGGATAATTTCGGCGAAGAGTTAATCTTCGACATAGTCCCATTTCGCAGCGGCTATCACGCTCTGCTCGGACGAACCGCGTTTGCAAAATTCAACGCGGTGCCGCATTATGCATACCTAAAGCTCAAGATGCCAGGCCCTCGTGGAGTCATCGCGGTCAATGGGAATACGGAACGCTCCCTCCGAACGGAGGAACATACAGCGGCTCTTGCGGCAGAAGTACAGAGCAGCCTTCGAAGGCAATTCTCAAGTCCGGCAGTTAAAAAGCCGGATACAGCAAAGCGCGCCCGGAGCAATGCCAACCAAGACCACCTAGCGCGATTAGAGCACGCGTAGCAATGCGGCCCCAACCCTCGCCCACGCATGATCGCAAGAATAATACTCCGCGTACATCATTACGCTTTGGAGATACCATGGGCACAGGGGAGGGGGCACGATCGCAACGGACCCAGAGTACGGTTCGACCACACCGGGGGCTCGCAAGTGTGCCCCCCCTTTTTTTATTTTTCTTCTTTTATGTACGCAGGACTCATAACTGAAGCCTCGTCCGGCGTGAACTCCGCCAACTCACGATGCAACAGTCAGGGACTAAAGAAGGCCGCGACGAACATCCAGGTGGTCTCAATTACGAGCATTAAATTCGATTATATACACCAAGTCCGCAGCTCATCCCTGGAGGGGGACATGTTTATTTAGTCCAAATCCCTTGCTTATCAAGACTATTTGTATCACCGCTCTACTAGCGAGACTTTCTTTCATAAATAATGCAGCACCTCTTTATTGCAATTGCATTATCTTATATATATATGTTGATTACATGACATCTTGCACCCGTATATTTTGGTACGGCCGAATACGCCAGGGGCTTCTGTTCCCCAAATTATGGTGTGATAAAGTCCGAACACTTTCACAAGTGCAGCACCCCGAACTTATAGCATTATATCAATCAGCTCCGAATCATGTCTTGGGTCAATAGTTGGGTTTGCCTGCTCCCACGTTTTGGTGCCTTACGCCCGCTCACGGCTAAGGTGGCACTGGGAGAACCACTGCGATTGAGCCCCGGTTGAGCCGGGCTAACGCCTCAGTGGAGAAAGCTAAAACTGACTGGCATGATAAGGCGAGAGACTAGTCGCTGTTCGAGAGGTTTTTTCGGGTCCTTAAAGACTCACGCCGCTTCGAGCGAAGTTCCGGATAATGTCCGACGAAGGCGTGGATAGCGCCCCGGATTCGGTCTTCCGAATACCAGGGGCTTCGCCGAAATTTAAAATTATAGAATTCTATGGCTAAGTGAGAGTGTTCAAGCATTATAAGTCCGGTTGCCTTGTTCGTTGTGTTGAGCGCCTCCCTCGATGGACCCAACAATGGGAACAAGAGTGCTCATGTTTATCCCGAACACCCCAAAGACTTCATGCTTGGGGGCTGAAGCCAACGACTTGCCATCTCTCAGATTTTATAAACGGCCGCACAGAAGGTAATATTTTAAATTAAACAAGCGTTGCTCATGGCGCATATGAACGAAGTTTTCAGCGCACAGGATAAATATACAACGAGTTCACTCAAAAATTACATTTCGGGAGCACTCATCTGCAATATCGCAGGCTCCCTTCAGGACAATTTTATAATACTTCTCCGGCGTGCGATACTCCTTGCCCGGCGACGGGGTCCGTGAGAAGCTTCTCCACATCCAATTTGCCCCATTGCACCTTTATGCGGGCAAGGGCCCGACGAGCGCCTTCAATACAAAGCGGAGCGCTTGACTACATCCAGCCCGGGCATGCATCCACCAGCCGCCAGACGAGGCCAAAGTAGCTCCTGTGCATGGCCTGTCCAGCCACACCGGACTATGAGGCCCTTCATGGCCTCCTCACTACCTTAGGAGTTCGACCAGCTGCTTCACTGGTCGCTTGGGGGCACGGATGGTCGGCCTCGAGTATCGAGACCAAGACCTTCTCCGCCGAGCTCCCTCTCCACGATAGAATGCGGCGATCGACGCACTACGCGCAGATCCGCAAACGCCTCGAGAGCTCGAATTCGGGTAAGTGTCGTAGTTCACACTAACATGCCTGCTTTGCATGAAAAATGCCTTACCCGCCGCTATCTTCTTTATGTCCTCAACTTCCTGAAGGGCCTTACGGGCCTCGGCCTTGGCGGACTTGGCACTTTCGAGAGCCGAGGAAAGCTCGGACTCTCGAGTCTTGGAGTCGCGCTCCAAACTCTCATGCTTTTCCATGAGAGCCCGGAGCTCTTGCCGAATTTCCGCCACCGTGCCTCTTGCTTTTCTCGCTCAGCCTGCTCATGTCAAGATCGCGTTGCCGCGGACACAAAGATCCTTCGTGGATGCCACCTCGTTAGTGGCCCCCGCAATACACATATTATCCTTGTTAATTTTATTTGCAACCAAAATCCTTTTCTCAGAAGGTACTTATTCAAAGAGGTGTTACTCACCTTCTTTTCTTCGAGCTGCTTTTTGCATGGCCGAGCTCTTGCTCGGACCGCCGAGATCCTTCTTCAAGACGTTAACCTCCGCCGTTAGTGCGGCAGAGGTCAGCAGCGCTGCAAAACCCATATTGACATATTTTAGGCAACCCTGTGTATATCTTGTTAGATCCTTAGTCCGCTTTTCTTTCCAACACCAACTAAGCATCGAGGGTTACCGTCTATGCGGTATTACATTACATAATTTTAACTTCTTACCTCAAAGCCTGTTAGAAGGCTGCTGCAGAAGCCGGTCAGCCCGCTCTAGCGAGCTGAACCTTCTCAATCACCGCACTCATGATAGTGCGGTGTTCTTCCTCGATGGAAGCACCTTTAAGCGCCTCAACAGGTTATCCGCGCCCGTTGGGCGGAGGCCGCCGCGCCACGGTCCTGCCCTTCTTTCAAAGGGCCGCTTGCGGACACTGAACCACTGCGGGTTCCGATGTAGAGTCCGCACGAAGTCCGGAGGCTGCTCGACGGCGCCCGAGCCTCCTCCTCTGATGGGTCCTCTCGATCCCACCTCGGCGCCCTCGCTTGCGCGTGGTGGAGGCGGTCGGATGGAATTCACATCCGACGAGGCTAATGACCCGCTTCGATGAGTCGGGGAGATCATCATTGGCCGGACTACGGGCAGAATGCGGCGTTAGAAGGATACTACGCGACATAAAAGAAATTACACATCAAGGATCCGGATATTTATGATCTTGCCGGACACCTGGCCCTTGGAGGCCACTCATCCTCGCCAATGCTGATGTTGGCGAACTGTCCGGGGATAGTTCTCCCCTCTTGGACCCTTCGGCCTCCCCGGTGGGGGAAGCCTTCCTTTTCTTCTCTCCCTCCTCCGGGAGAGAGTACTCCTCCTCCTCGTCTTCGGGGAAGGAGTCTTCGTCGTCATCAGACGCCTAATTGCGGGAACTCTTTCGAGTCCCCGCGGCCACCTTCTTGGCCTTCTTCTCCGGCACCACGTGCGGTGCCGGAACCAGCAGCCCTGTTAAGCGGCGTCCACTTGGTCTTCTGGCATGGGAGCCGGGCTGATAAGCAGCTTGGCCTTCTCCATCCATTCCTGTCAAAGGAAGAGGCAGAATGAAACCTCACTAGAGTCAATCTAATTATCACAAGTGTCCTGTAATGGGGTTGAATCACTTACCTCGCCGGATATCATGAGCTGAATCCATGGGTCTTCGGTCGCGGACGCTGGGCTTGGCACCCTTGAACAGCACCTCCAGCGCCTTCAGATGTTGTATCAAGAGCCCGCTTAGCGCTGGTGCTGTTCCGGATTGAACTCCCACAAATTAAATGCCCGTTCTTGGCAGGGGAGGATCCGCCGGATGAGCATGACTTGGACCACGTCAACGAGCCTGAGCCTATTGCTCACCATCTTCTTGATACATGCTCGGAGTCCCGTCACCTCCACCGGATTCCCCCACTGCAAGCCCTTCTCTTTCCAGGAGGTGAGCTGCGTGGGGATGCCAGATCTAAACTCGGGGGCCGCCTCCCATGTGGGTTTGCGTGGCTCGGTGATGTAGAACCACCCCGATTGCCACCCCTTGACGGAGTCCACGAAGGTCCCTTCAAGCCAAGGGACGTTGGGCAATTTGCCCAACATGGCGCCTCCGCATTCCGCTTGCGTGCCCTTAACAACCTTCGGCTTGACGTTGAAGGTCTTGAGCCACAGGCCGAAGTGGGGCTGGATGCAGAGAAAGGCCTCGCACACGACGATAAACGCCGAGATGTTGAGGATGAAGTTCGGCGCCAGATCGTGGAAATCCAGGCCGTAGTAAAACATGAGCCCCCGGACGAATGGATGGAGCGGAAAGCCCAGTCTGCGGAGGAAGTGGGGAGGAAGAAGACCCTCTCATGAGGCCTGGGTAAGGATGAGCTGCCCTCGTCGGGCAGCCGATCTGCGATATCGCCGAAAGGTATCCGCGCTGCGCGGCTGGTGATGTCCTCCTCCTTAACGGTGGAGGCCTACCATTTACCTCCGCTCTCCGACATATTCGGAGAAGGTCGAGGCGAGATGCGCGAGCTCGGGCGTTGGAGCTTGAGTTCGCAGGGATGGATAAGCAAAGGAGGAAGAAGGCGTAGGTGAGAAGGTGAATCCTTATCCCTTATATATAGGCGACAAAACTATGCGCCCCCACCGCCCGGTAAAAGTCGCTTATCTCCCAAGCGCCACCATCAATGGCGCGTTGGGTTACCCACGTCACGTATTGATGAGAATCCGGAATAAGGGGTACACGATCTCTGCTCGACAAGACGTGCCAAAAACCGCTTCGCTAAACGTGCCGAGGTGGTATGGTAAAAACGATTCAAACAAAGGCTTGGTAGCGGTGTGATGTCACGCCGCATAATACGCCGCCAGATTGAACTAAGTGTACATTTTATTCTCTCTACGGTGGAATGTGGAATTTATTTTGCGAGCGGACACTATCCCGGTGTTCATGATCTTCTCTTGATTAATCAAGGAGGAACCCGCCTTGCAATGTCGAACATTATGCGCGCCGGACTAATCGTCATTGAAGCCTGGTTCAGGGACTACCGAGGATTCCTGGACTAGGGGGTGTCCGGACAGCCGGACTATCAATATCCGCCGGACTCCAAGACTACGAAGATACAAGATTGAAGACTCGGCTCGTGTCCGGATGGTACTTTCCTTGGCGTGGAAGGCAAGCTTGGCAATACGGATATGTAGATCTCCTACCATTGTAACCGCTCTGTGTAACCCTAGCCTCCTCCGTGTCTATATAAACCGAGGGCCTTAGTCCGTGGGACAACATACATTACAACAATCATACCATAGGCTAGCTTCTAGGGTTTAGCCTCCTTGATCTCGTGGTAGATCCACTCTTGTAATACCCATATCATCAATATTAATCAAGCAGGGCGTAGGGTTTTCCTCCATCGAGAGGGCCCAACACTGGTAAAAACATCGTGTCCCTCGTCTCTTGTTACCATCCGCCTAGACGAACAGTTCGGGACCCCCTACCCGAGATCCACCGGTTTTGACACCGACAGTGAGCCAGACTCCCACTCGGCGGCTTAGCTGCAGTCCAAGTACTCGCCTAAGTTTCAATAAAATCCTACCGAGTGGTGAGCCAGACTCCCACTCGGGGGCTTAGCTGCAGTCTAAGTACTCGCCTAAGTACAAATTCTACATGCGCTCCGCAAGGAGGACGAGGTGCAGGTCGACTGCGACTCTCTCCTCCGAGCTACGCCACAAGTACAATGTGCGGTAGCAAGGAAGACGAGGTGCAGGTCGACTGCGACCCTCTCCTCCGAGCTACGCCAGAAGTACAACGTGCGGTCGCAAGGAGGACGAGGCGCAGGTTGACTGCGACCTTCTCCTTCGAGCTACACCACAAGTACAAAGTTATGAAAATCCTACCGAGTGGAGATTAGACCTCCCACTCGGGGGCTTAGCTGCAGCCCAGTGCTCACCTAAGTTTTAAAAAATCCTACCGAGTGGAGAGCACACCTCCCACTCGGGGGCTTAGCTGCAGCCCAGTGCTCGCCTAAGGTTTAAAAAATCCTACCGATTGGAGAGCATACCTCCCACTTGGGGGCTTAGCTGCATCCTAGTGCTCGCCTAAGTTTTAAAAAATCCTACCGAGTGGAGAGCATACCTCCCACTCGGGGGCTTAGCCGCAACCCAGTGCTCGCCTAAGTTTTGAAAAATCCTACCGAGTGGAGAGCACACCTCCCACTCGGGGGCTTAGCTGCAGCCTAGTGCTCGCCTAAGTTTTGAAAAATCCTACCGAGTGGAGAGCATGCCTCCCACTCGGGGGCTTAGCGGCAGCCTAGTGCCTGCCTAAGTGAATTGGGGAATAAGTCGATTGCAATAAGCATCTCGCTTTAACCTGCAAAAGACATTTCAAACCAAATGCAAGCATATTCAAAGGTCAAATCCAAGTTCGGATAAATACCTAACGGAACCGAAAGTGCTCAGGCGCTAAGCCTGTTAAGGTTTATCGGTTACAAAATCACTCGGCATACCGAAGCAAATTTAAAGTGTCGAGCTCAAGAAGTTTTTTATCCTTCCTGTGGAGGGCTGGAAGGTGCAACAAACTCATCAAGGTCGATCCCATCCGCGATCCGAGTGGCAGCGGCGATGAAAGTCTCCATGAAAGACCGGAAATCATGCTTCTTGGTGTTAGCCACCCGAAGAGCCGCCAGCTTGTCCTCTCGTGCATCCTTGCAATGGACTCGGGCCAGACACAGAGCAACATCTGCACCGCACCTGGCAGAAGACTTCTTCCACTCCTGCACTCGACCAGGGACTGTGTTTAGTCGAGTCATCAGAGACTCGAGGTCATTTTGGAGCGTCTCCCTGGGCCAGAGCGTAGTGTCAATGCGGGAAGTGGCGACCTTCAGCCTTGCAAGATAGTCAATGACAGTAGCAACATGAGACTCTAGCCGGAACACGTTCATGGTGACTTCATCATTCACCGGAGAGTTGATGGGGTCCAGGTTTGGTTCCAGTCGACCAGTCTCCTCTTCAAAGTTTTGGCAAATTATGCAAGTACAATCGCCGTGTCAAGACAACGGTCAAATGGAAAGATCATTGTAAAAACAATTGTTTGGTGCAAAGGATTACCTTCGAGCATGAGGAATAACTTCTTGGCGAGTCCGCCCAGATAAGCCTCCAGATCGTTCTTCTTCCCCGCCAACTCACTGGCCTTGTCATTCAGAACAACTTTATCGCTTTTCAGTCGACTGACCTCCTTGTTGGCAATAGCAAGAGCAGCTTTCAGATTGGTGTTCTCTTCTTCAAGCTTGGTGACCGAAGCCAACTTCTCATCTGCGAGCTTGGTCTTCTCTAAAGCTGTCTTCTGCATCTCAGCTAGCTCAAGGTCTTTCTTCTTCTAGGCCTCCTTCACTTTGCTCGCAGTTACAAAGAAGATCAGATTTTGAAACAAATGAGGGGTAAAAGCAGTCGTCGAGGCCTCACCAAACATACCTTTGGTCTCCTCCTTTGCCTTCGCCAAATTCTCCTGGACCAACTTCAGATCAAGCTCGAGTTGGATATGCTTGTTCTCCAACTCGGTGTAACGAGCCGCAAGGTCGCAGGATCTCTACGAAGAACCAATCGACAAAATGTCAAAGATAATTCACTTCCGAGTGACTAAGGAAAAATCATACATTTCTAAGACTACAAATTAATACAAACATTCGACCGTAGTCTTAGGGATTACACCAGTGGGTGCACTCGGCGCCCCCACTAGTTCTATCAAGGAAGAGTCGACCACCGACCAACAAAAAAAAGCAGGATTTATTCTTCGATCGTAGTCAATCGCCAATGAGTCGACCACGCCTGGGGACTACACCCAAGGGTGCACTCGGTGTGCCCCCACCGGCTTGAGATATCCATTCACCTAGTCGAATGAAGGAAGAACTTACTTATAAAGCCTATGGTCGATCGCCAGCAGTCCACCATAGCCTTGGGATTACACCCGGTGGGTGCACTCAGCATGCCCCCACTAACCCGAATTTCAATCGACACACCCAAAGGGTGTAGGACTACTACGGATTTCAGAAAGAAGAATTTTCAGATATCATATCCTAATAGAACAGGTGATGACCGACTGACCTGAACGTTGCTCTGAAGAGTGGAACTGGCGTCATAGGCTACCTGGCTAGCCTCCCGGATGGCCTTCACCTGCTCCATCATGACTCCCGCCTGGTGTGTCACTTCTTTTGCAGCACTGGCTTGGTCCTCTGGGACGTAATGGGTCGAGAAGAGTGAAGGTTGTGCAGCACTCGACGACGCGGGGTGAGCACTCGTCAATGGCACCGCGAAAGATACGGTGGGCCAAGTGGTGTTCTCTCCCTCCGCGACCAGTGTCTCGGGTGCTGGCACGTCCTGAGTCACCCTGCCAGCAGACGCTTTCCTGCTCCTCCTTTGTTTCAGCGGTTCTTCATCGTCGTCGTCGTCAGGAAGAGTGATAACAACATTGGATGGAGCTACAGAAAAGAGTCAGAATTAGAGACTAAGAGCCGATCGACTAAAAGACGGAATTACGAGTCATACCAGGTTTTGAAGTGGCAGTGTCTTCCATCTCATGATCATCAGCCCTAGCTGAGTTGTCAGAAGTAGCAGCACTGCGATTCCAAAAGACAGTCGGTTGATTTATGAGTCGACCAAAGATAAGTTCATGGGGAACGGAAAAACTTAAGCAACATCATTACCCTGAGATAGTGGGGATGGACACCTTCATCTTTGGCAAGACCTTCGCCGGCTTCGATGGTGCCATTCGAGATTGCTTCAGAGCCTTCTCGGTCGGCGTCGGAGAAGTGGTCCGAGGGCGTTTGGTCGACTGCGCGACAGCCGTGACCCCCTTGCCACGTTCAGTCGCAGGGTCATGGACAAGCTTCGATCGCCTTTCCGAGCGAGGCGGTGCAACTTCCTCCTCCTCCTCCTCTTCTTCCTCCCCATCAGAGTCATCATCGTCATCATCAGCAGCGTCTGAATCCCAGTCCTCCTGGCTTTCGCCCCCACTTCCTTCCTCCTCCTCAGTCGGCGTTTGTGCTCCATTGGGCATCGAGTATAGTTCGGTTAAGGCCTGACAGACAGCAAAATAAAGATCAATCGACCAATTTGCAGCAAAAATAGAATAAGTATGGCAAGATTACAATCAGAAATAAAGTGGGCATACCTTGTCTGGAGTACTAGAATGGTCGAGTGGCGGAATCCTCCTGGATCCTCGAGGGTTGTCTTTGTTCCCAGTGACCGCGACCATCCACCTCTCCAGTGTGGCATCGTCGACTGCTTCTGGATGGACCCGAGTTTCATCCTCGGTGCCATAGTACAGCCACATACAATGGCCTCGGTACTGAAGAGGCTGGATGCATCACCTAAGGAAGACCTCCAGAAGGTCCATATGCGTCACTCCTTCCCGAACTAACTGGACTACATGCTCCATCAACATCTTCACTTGGGCTTTCTCCTCAGGGAGCACCTTCAGAGAAGAGGGTTTGCTTGCTCGGTCCATGGTAAACGGAGGGAGACCACTCGACAACCCCGGCGTCGACTCGTTTTGGCAAGAAACCAAGTCGATCCATCCTCCGCCGACTCAGGGAGAGTCATGGCCGGAAAGGTGCTCTTGTTTCTCATCTGAATCCCCAGACCTCCACACATCTGAATAACCTTGGTCTTATCGTCATCTGGACTCACCTTTTTCACTATCTGAGAACGACAAGTGAATATGTGCTTGAACAGAACCCAGTGCGGTCGGCAGCCCAGGAAGTTCTCGCACATGGACACGAAGGCAGCGAGGTAGGCGATGGAATTCGGATTGAAGTGGTGGAGTTGCGCCCCAAAGAAATTCAAGAAACCACGGAAGAAAACACTCAGAGGCAGAGAAAATCCACGGTCGACGTGGGTGGCCAGAAGAACACACTCACCCTCTTCCGGCTGTGGTTGCCACTCGTTCCCCGGGAGCCTCGCTGCTCCATGGGGGATCAAACCCTCGTTGGCCATCTCAGTGAGATCCTTCTCTGTGATGGCCAACCAGATCCAATCCCCTTGGACCCAGCCTTGCGGCAGGCGGGACCTTGACGAAGACCCGCCCCGACTGGTCGCTCTCCCGTTCGCCTTCCCTGTCGCTGTCGCCTTCTTTGCGCGCTTCAGCGCCGCCGTCTTCTCCTTCACCATTGTTGCCGGTGAAGCGTACGAGGAGCGATTGGGCGGAGGTGAGAGAGGGCGCAGTGGGCGGAGGCGGAGAGGGCAGGGGGACGAATGGAGAGATACTGTTCAAAAACCCTCGCCAGGCGCCTTTATAAGAGCACTTCCGAGTGGATGACAAGTGGGCCCAGGCAATCCAATCACATCTCGAAATAGTCGCGCGTACGTGATACATGGCGAAAAAGGCGGCGTGGGAATCAAGGCGTCTATGCCCTATCCCATCCGAGCGCTGTGGTCCGCCCCGCTTCGCGCGCTTCCCCAAAGTTCGGATCCCAAAAAATCCGCGAACAGTATATCGATCTGTCAGACAAGAGATTTCCTGCGATCCGTCGCTTGGAGATCGCTAAGTTCAAAAGTTCACTCGACGAGAGAAGAGAATGGATCAAGGCGACTGAAAGAAAAGTTGCTAATCATCAACGAAGAGATTATTGGTCCAAGACGATACATATCCAGAACACAAAAGCAGGTCGGAAATAATATGAACTCCTTCCTCACTCAAACCTCGACCCATTCGGAGGCTAATGATGAAGTCATGTACCTAGGGTAGGTTCATAGACTGATCTAAGTACCCTACCCAAGGACACCCTCAGAAGAAACTACCTTCCAGTCGACCAAGAGGAACTTCACTCGACGAACTCGAAGGACTCGACCATGAAGACTCACTCGACCATCAGGAGATCAAGAGCCACTCTGCATCCAAACGGTCTGTAATTAAGTAGTCTTTATGGCATTTAGGACGCTTTATGTAAGGCGTTACCAGTAACACCTAGACTTAATGTACTTTAAACCCTGCATTACTGAGGGCCGGAGGGGTTTTTGGCGGACACTATATAAGCCACCCCCCTCCTCAGTGTAAAGGGTTTGCACCCCTGTAATCCATACACACATAATCCAGTCGACCGCCTCCGGGCTCCGAGACGTAGGGCTGTTACTTCCTCCGAGAAGGGCCTGAACTCATACATCCTTGTGTTCACAACTGCTCCATAGCTAGGATCTTACCTCTCCATACCTACCCCCCATTCTACTGTCAGACTTAGAACCACGATAGGGGGCGCCCCTATCTCTTGGCCTCCTTGAGGATCTTGTGACGTGAACTCCAAGTTGCCAGGATCATATTCTTCCAAAAAATCACGCTACCGAAGGTTTCATTCTGTTTGGACTCCGTTTGATATTCCTTTTCCTTGAAATACTGAAACAGGCAATAAAACAGCAATATGGGCTGGGCCTCCGGTTAATAGGTTAGTCCCATAAGTAATATAAAAGTGTATAATAAAGCCCGTAATCATTCAAAATAGATAATAAAATAGCGTGAATGCTTCATAAATTATAGATACGTTGGAGACGTATCAGCTCCATCAAACCCCTCCGTTAAACCCGCATGCAAACCGAGAATCCTACTCCGGCCACACATCCGTTCATGCGCGGGCTGGAATTAAACGCAACACCGGCCGAGCTCCTCCCGTCTGCCCTCAGTTTAAACGAGGCCAGACGCTGGCCAAGCTCCTACCGTTCGCCCTCTATTTACATGAGGCCAGACAGACAGCGGGCAAGAATCGCACCCCTCCGCCGCTCCCCCATCTCCTCCTTCACCATTTTCTCCACTCTTCCGATGGCTTCCGAGGAGCCATTCTCCGACATACTACCTGGTTGGGTGACCCGCCGAGCCCTCCGAATACGTGATAACCCACAAGTGTAGGGGATCGCAACAGCTTTCGAGGGTAAAGTATTCAACCCAAATTTATTGATTCGACACAACGGGAGCCAAAGAATATTCTTGAGTATTAGCAGTTGAGTTGTCAATTCGACCACACCTGGATGACTTAGTATCTGCAGCAAAGTATTTAGTAGCAAAAGTTGTATGATAATAAAGGTAACGGTGGCAAAAGTAAAGATAATTGTTTTTGGGTTTTTGTAGTAATTGAAACAGTAGCAACGGAAAAGTAAATAAGCGAAGAACAATATATGAAAAGCTTGTAGGCAATGGATCAGTGATGGATAATTATGCCGGATGCGATTCCTCATGTAATAGCTATAACGTAGGGTGACACTGAACTAGCTCCAGTTCATCAATGTAATGTAGGCATGTATTCCGTAAATAGTCATACGTGCTTATGGAAAAGAACTTGCATGACATCTTTTGTCCTACCCTCCCGTGGCAGCGGGGTCCTAGTGGAAACTAAGGGATATTAAGGCCTCCTTTTAATAGAGAACCAGAACAAAGCATTAGCACATAGTGAATACATGAACTCCTCAAACTACGTTCATCACCGAGAAGTATCCCGATTATTGTCACTTCGGGTTTGTCGGATCATAACACATAATAGGTGACTATAGACTAGCAAGATAGGATCAAGAACACACATATATTCATGAAAACATAACAGGTTCAGATTTGAAATCATGGCACTCAGGCCACAGTGACAAGCATTAAGCATAGCAAAGTCATAGCAACATCAATCTCAGAACATAGTGGATACTAGGGATCAAACCCTAACAAAACTAACTTGATTACATGGTAAATCTCATCCAACCCATCACCGTCCAGCAAGCCTTCGATGGAATTACTCACGCACGGTAGTGAGCATCATGAAATTGGTGAGGGAGGATGGTTGATGATGACGACGACGACGAATCCCCCTCTCCGGAGCCCCGAACGGACTCCAGATCAGCCCTCCCGAGAGAGATTAGGGCTTGGCGGCGGCTCCGTGTCGTAAAAGGCGATGAAACTTTCTCACTGATTTTTTCTCCCAGAATGTGAATATATGGAGTTGGAGTTGAGGTCGGTGGCAGTCCAGGGGGCCCACGAGATAGGGGCGCGACCTATAGTGGGGGCGCCCCTTGTCTCGTGGACAAGGTGTGGGCCCCTGGTGTATTTCTTTCGCCTAGAAATTCTTATTAATTCCAAAAAGTGCATCTGTGGATTTCCAGGACATCCCGAGAACTTTTCTTTTCTACACATAAAACAACATCATGGCAGTTCTGCTGAAAACAGCATCAGTCCGGGTTAGTTTCATTCAAATCATGCAAGTTAGAGTCCAAAACAAGGGCAAAGTTTTTGGAGAAGTAGATACGTTGGAGACGATCAACTCCCCAAGCTTAAACCTTTGCTTGTCCTCAAGCAATTCAGTTGATAAACTGAAAGTGAAAAAGAAAACTTTTACAAACTCGCTTGCTCTTGTTGTTGTAAACATGAAAAGCCAGAGATTCAAGTTTCAAAAAATATTATGAACTAACCATACTCACAATAACACTTAGGTCTCACAATTACTCATATCAATAGCATAATCAGCTAGCGAGCCATAATAATAAAACTCGGATGACAACACTTTCTGAAAACAATCATAACATGATATAACAAAATGGTATCTCGCTAGCCCTTTCTGAGACCGCAAAACATAAATGCAGAGCACCTTTAAAGATCAAGGACAGACTAAACATTGTAATTCATGGTAAAAGAGATCCAGTCAAGTCATACCCAATATAAACCAATAGTAATGAATGCAAATGACAGTGTGTGCTCCAGCGGGTGCTTTTAATAAGAAAGGTGATGACTCAACATAAAAGTAAATAGATAGGCCCTTCGCGGAGGGAAGCAGGGATTTGTAGAAGTGCCAGAGCTCGATTTTAAAATAGAGATTGAATTTTGAGCGGCATACTTTCATTGTCAATGCAACAACTATGAGATGGCTGTATCTTCCATACTACATGCATTATAGGTAGTTCCCAAACAGAATGGTAAAGGTTTATACTCCCCCAACCACCAACAAGC
The DNA here is from genome assembly GCA_021437245.1 of Aegilops speltoides. Taxonomy (NCBI): domain Eukaryota; kingdom Viridiplantae; phylum Streptophyta; class Magnoliopsida; order Poales; family Poaceae; genus Aegilops; species Aegilops speltoides. The sequence goes on along the minus strand of CM038142.1, from coordinate 128,471,646 downwards.
ATCAATCCATGGCTTGCTTGAAACAACGAGTGCCTCCAACTAACAACAGCCCTGGGGGAGTTTTGTTTAATTATTTTGATTTGCTTTGATCTTTTTGGATCATGGGACTGGGCATCCCGGTTACCGGCCCTTTCTCGTGAATGAGGAGCGGATTCCACTCCTCTTGAGAATAACCCACCTAGCATGGAAAATATAGGCAGCCCTAGTTGTAACCTGAGCTGCTCGAGCATACAAAACAAAATTTCATTTGAAGGTTTGGAGTTTGGCACATACAAATTTACTTGGAACGACAGGTAAATACCACATATAGGAAGATATGGTGGACTCATATGGAACAACTTTGGGGTTTAAGGAGTTTGGATGCACAAGCAGTATTCCCGCTTAGTACAGGTGAAGGCTAGCAAAAGACTAGGAAGCGACCAACTGAGAGAGCGACAACAGTCGTAAACATGCATTAAAATTAATTTACACCGAGTACAAGCATGAGTAGGATATAATCTACCATGAACATAAATATCATGAAGGCTATGTTGATTAGATTCAACTACATGCGTGAACATGTGCCAAGTCGAGTCACTCAATTCATTCAAAGGAGGATACCATCCCATCATACCACATCATAATCATTCTAATAGCATGTTGGCAGGCAATGTAAACCATTATAACTCATAGCTAATCAAGCATGGCACAAGCAACTATAATCTCTAAATGTCATTGCAAATATGTTTACTTCATAATAAGCTGAATCAGAAATCCTGAACTCATCATATTTACAAAAACAAGACAGGTCGAGTTCATACCAGTCTTTCTCATCTCAGTAAGTCCATCATACATCGTCATTATTGCATTTCACTTGCACGACCGAACGATGTGTATAATAATAAGAGTGTACGTGCATTGGACTAAGCTGGAATCTGCAAGCATTCAACTCAAAGAGAAGACAAGTAACATGGGCTCTAAGTTAAATAAACAATCATGCATATGAGAGCCACTATACATTTTCAATATGGTCTTCTCGACCCCCAAAGGAAAGAAAAGAAAAGAAAACTCTTTACACGGGAAAGCTCCCAACAATAAAGAAGAAGAAGAAGAAGAAACCTTTTTGGGTTTTCATATTAATTCTACTACAAGCATGGGAATTAAACTAACTATTTTTTTGGTTTTTCTTAAGGTTTATCAAACATACAAGAAGAAAACTAGAAAAAGCAATTTAAACTAGCCTGGATAATACAATGAAAGAGTATGAGCACCGACGACTAGTGTGTGAACATGAATGTAAAGTTAGTGAGAAATACGTACTCCCCCAAGCTTAGGCTTTTGGACTAAGTTGGTATAATACCAAGGACCACCGCTACTCTCCCCGGTGTACTGGGAAGTGTAATCAGGATACCACTGGCTGGTCATCTTCGGATCCCACTGAACAGATGATGCACGATAAGGGTCCAATTCAGGTTCCGGAGTAAAAGCCTGGGCTCGATGATTGTTCACTGCTTCCGGCATGACAAGAAAATTTTCTGCAAGCAAATCAAACAACAGAGGCACAGGCGAAATAATAATCTCAATGTGTTTCTTATTAAATCTAAGTTTATACAAAAGCATCTTCTCTTCGTTGTCAACAATAAACTTGTGTGCTACCATGCTCTTGTAATCTAAAATGTGAGGAGGCAATTTTGTCTCCTCTTTCTCGTGGTGCCTAATGGGTATCTGAAAATGTCTAGCAAGACGTGTAGCATAGATACCTCCAAATATGGGGCCTTTTGTACGATTCAGGGCTAGCCGTTTAGCAAAGACGGCACCCATACTAAAAGTATTGTCTCCAAGCAAGGCATGTTGAAGAATGATAATATCAGGAATGCTCAAGTTTCCACTATTTCCACGACCAATCAAGCATATACTAGCAAATATGGCAAAGTAGCGTAAAACAGGAAAGTGTATGCTAGAGATTTTTGCCTCGGAACGCTTCTTTGGTTCCTCTACAACTATAGTTTTAACAAAGCCATCCACATCTTCACGATGGGGTTCCTATAATTCTCCCTCATAAGGTATCCTACATACCGTGCAAAAATTACGTAAAGACATTTCTTTGAATTCATCATATAAATGAAATGATACTGCAGGTGATGACTGAGGGAGTCCTGGACTAGGGGTGTCCGGACAGCCGAACTATCATCGTCAGCCGGACTCCAAGACTATGAAGATACAAGATTGAAGAATTCGTCCCGTGTCCGGATGGGACTTTCCTTGGCGTGGAAGGCAAGCTTCGCAATACGGATATGTAGATCTCCTACCATTGTAACCGACTCTGTGTAACCCTAGCATCCTCTGGTGTCTATATAAACCGGAGGGCCTTAGTCCGTAGGACAACATACATTACAACAATCATACCATAGACTAGCTTCTAGGGTTTAGCCTCCTTGATCTCGTGGTAGATCTACTCTTGTACTACCCATATCATCAATATTAATCAAGCAGGACGTAGGGTTTTACCTCCATCGAGAGGGCCCGAACCTGGGTAAAACATTGTGTCCCTTGTCTCCTGTTACCATCCTCCTAGACGCACAGTTCGGGACCCCCTACCCGAGATCCGCCAGTTTTGACACCGACATTGGTGCTTTCATTGAGAGTTCCTCCGTGCCGTCACCGATAGGCTTGATGGCATCTTCAACCAGCAATGCTGTCCAGGGTGAGACTTTTCTCCCCGGACAGATCTTCGTATTCGGCGGCTTACGCCTGCGGGCCAATTCTCTTGGCCATCCGAGCAGATCGAAGCTACGCCCTGGCCGTCGAGTCGATTTGGAAGCTTAAACTTCACGGCCGATGTCCGTGGAGACTTGATCTTCGACGGACTCGAGCCACAGCCGAGCGCGCCGCACTGTGACGATGGGCATGATCTAGCTCTGCCGCCGAGCAAAGGCCTTGGTGGTCAGACACGGATCAGCTTGACCATTAGCCCGAGCCGATCGCCCAGATCGAGGGCGGTGGATAGACGCCACTCAGGGGCTTCAACATCCACGGCGATGGAGTCGAACACCAATCTTGTCCCCCGCGAAACTCGTGATTCCGAGGCGCCGGACTCCTCGCCGGACTCCGAACCTCCCGCGCCCCTACCAATCGATCTAGATTGGGCGCCGGTTATGGAATTCACCGCTGCGGACATCTTCCAACACTCGCCTTTTGGCGATATCCTGAATTCACTAAAGCATCTCTCGCTATCAGGAGAGTCCTGGCCGGACTATGGCCAGGATGGTTATGGTACGGACTACGAAAAAATTCAGAGCCCACCCACCACCCACTTTGTAGCCACTGTCGACGATCTAACCGACATGCTAGACTAGGACTCCGAAGACATCGACGCTATGAACGACGATTGAGGGAGTCCTGGACTAGGGGGTGTCAGGACAGCCAGACTATCAATATCCGCCGGACTCCAAGACTACGAAGATAGAAGATTGAAGACTCCGGCTCGTGTCCGGATGGTACTTTCCTTGGCGTGGAAGGCAAGCTTGGCAATACGAGGATATGTAGATCTCCTACCATTGTAACCGACTCTGTGTAACCCTAGCCCTCTCCGGTGTCTATATAAACCGGAGGGCTTTAGTCCGTAGGACAACATACATCTCAACAATCATACCATAGGCTAGCTTCTAGGGTTTAGCCTCCTTGATCTCGTGGTAGATCTACTCTTGTACTACCCATATCATCAATATTAATCAAGCAGGGCGTAGGGTTTTACCTCCATCGAGAGGGCCCGAACACTGGTAAAACATCGTGTCCCTCGTCTCTTGTTACCATCCGCCTAGACGCACAGTTCGGGACCCCTACCCGAGATCCGCCGGTTTTGACACCGACATTGGTGCTTTCATTGAGAGTTCCTCCGTCGCCACCGATAGGCTCGATGGCATCTTCAATCAACAACGCTGTCCAGGCGAGACTTTTCTCCCGAACAGATCTTCGTGATTCGGCGGCTTTGCACCGGGCAATTCTCTTGGCCATCCGGAGCAGATGGAAAGCTACGCCCCAGCCATCAGTCGATTTGAAGCTTAAACTTCACGGCCGATGTCCGTGGAGACTTGATCTTCGACGGACTCAAGCCACAGCCGAGCGCACCGCACTGTGACGATGGGCATGATCTAGCTCTGCCGCCGAACAGTGCCTTGGTGGCCGCACACGGATCAGCTTCGGCCATTAGCCCGGAGCCGATCGCCCAGATCGAGGGCCGGTGGATAGACGCCGCCTTGGGGGCTTCAACATCCACGGCGATGGAGCCGAACACCAATCTTGTCCCCCGTGAAACTCGTGATTCCGAGGCGCCGGACTCCTCGCCGGACTCCGAACCTCCCGCGCCCCTACCAATCGATCTAGATTGGGCGCCGGTTATGGAATTCACCATCGCGGACATCTTCCAACACTCGCCTTTTGGTGATATCCTGAATTCACTAAAGCATCTCTCGCTATCAGGAGAGTCCTGGCCGGACTATGGCTAGGATGGTTGGGGTATGGACGACGAAGAAATTCAGAGCCCACCCACCACCCACTTTGTAGCCACTGTCGAGGATTTAACCGACATGCTGGACTTTGACTCCGACGACATCGACGCTATGGACGACGATGCCGGAGACAAACAGGAGCCAGCGCCTACAGGGCACTAGAAGACCACCTCGTCATACGACATATACATGGTGGACACCCCAAAAGACGGGGATGGCGAAGAAGCAGTGGAGGCAGATTCTCTAAAGAAGCAGCCCAAACGCCGGCGTCGGGCGCCGCTCTAAATCCCGCCACAAAGAAGAATGGAGATTCCGCACGGAGATAATAATACTCGGAGAGTGCCGAAGATAATCCCTCCAAAGAAGACTCGGTCAGGGAGGATGCGAAGCAAGCCCCATGAGAGGGCGGCGATTTAAGGGGTTGAGGATGATAACTATATGCCTCCCTCCGAAGACGAAGCAAGCCTCAACGATGATGAATTCGTCGTACCTGAGGATGCCGTCGAACAGGAGCGCTTCAAGCGCAGGCTTATCGCCACAGCAAACAGCCTAAAGAAAAAGCAGCAGCAGCTTCAAGCTGATCAGGACCTGCTGGCCGATCGATGGACCGAGGTCCTCGCGGCCGAAGAGTATAAACTCGAACGTCCTTCCAAAAGTTACCCAAGACGCAAGTTGCTCCCCTGATTAGAGGAGGAAGCATACATACCTCCATCACCAGCACACGATATGGCTGACCGACCACCCCACGGTCGTGACAGAGAGGCATCCAGGCCCCCAGCCAAGACCACACCCCGGCATCGCTCCAAAAGTACGAAGCCAAGAGGGAACGCGCCGGACTTGTGAGACATATTGGAGGACAAAGCAAGGCAATCCAGATCCATCTATGGATCACGCGGGCGCCCTACGACCCACGATTTAATACCGCCATGCGGATACAATAACCCCGCCAGGTGAACATAGCGCATAGCGGCGCTCTCTCGAGCTGCGTCGTGATATCGCTCAATACAGGGGCGCCGCACACCCGTTATGCTTCACTGACGAAGTAATGGATCATCAGATCCCCGAAGGGTTCAAACCCGTGAACATCGAATCTTACGATGGCACAACAGACCCAGCGTGTGGATCAAGACTATCTTCTCCACATCCATATGGCCCGCGATGACGATCTACACGCCATCAAGTACCTCCCACTCAAGCTTAAAGGACCAGCTCGGCATTGGCTTAACAGCTTGCCCGCAGAGTCAATTGGGTGTTGGGAAGACCTGGAGGCCGCATTCCTTGATAACTTCCAAGGCACATATGTGCGACCACCAGACGCCGATGATCTAAGCCACATCATTCAGCAGCCGATTTAATCGGCGCATAATTCTACACACGGTTCTTGACGAAGAAAAATCAAATCGTCGATTGTCCGGATGCAGAGGCCCTTGCAGCCTTCAAACATAACATCCGGGACGAATGGCTAGCCCGGCACCTGGGGCAGGAAAAGCCGAAATCCATGGCAGCCCTCACATCGTTAATGACCCGCTTTTGTTCGGGAGAGGACAGCTGGCTAGCCCGCAGCAACAATCTCCGTAAAAATTCTGGCAATCCGGATACTAAGGACAACAACGACAGGTCACGTCGAAACAAAAACAAGCGCCGCATTAACGGCGATGATAAGGAGGATATGACAGTCAATGCCGGATTCCGAGGCTCTAAACCCGGTCAGCGGAAGAAGCCATTTAAAAGAACCACTCCGGGTCCGTCCAATCTGGACCGAATACTCGACCGCTTATGCGAGATACATGGCACCTCTGAAAAGCAAGCTGACCACACCAATAGAGATTGTTGGGTGTTCAAGCAGGCGGCAAGTTAATTGCGAAAACAATGACAAGGGGCTAAATAGCGACGACGAGGAAGAGACCCGCCGCCCGAACAATAGAGGACGTAAGGGTTTTCCCCACAAGTGCGGACGGTGAATATGATATCGCGACCCATATACCCAAGAGGGAGAGGAAGCGCGCACTACGGGACGTCTATGCGATGGAGCCAGTCGCCCCAAAGTTCAACCCATGGTCCTCTTGCCCGATTACTTTCGATCGAAGAGACCATCCGACCAGCATACGCATGGCAGATTCGCCGCATTGGTTTTAGACTCAATCGTCGATGGGTTCCACCTCATGAGAGTCCTGATGGATGGCGGTAGCAGCCTGAACCTGCTTTAACAGGATACAGTGCGCAAAATGGGCATAGACCCATCAAGGATTAAACCTACAAAGACAACCTTTAAAGGTGTCATACCAGGAGTGGAAGCCAAGCTGCATAAGCTCACCACACCGAAGTGGTCTTCGGATCCCGGATAATTTCGGGCGAAGAGTTAATCTTCGACATAGTCCGTTCCTGCAGCGGCTATCACGCTCTGCTCGGACGAACCGCGTTTGCAAAATTCAACGCGGTGCCGCATTATGCATACCTAAAGCTCAAGATGCCAGGCCCTCGTGGAGTCATCACGGTCAATGGGAATACGGAACGCTCCCTCCGAACGGAGGAACATACAGCGGCTCTCGCGGCAGAAGTACAGAGTAGCCTTCTAAGGCAATTCTCAAGTCCGGCAGTTAAAAGGCCGGACACATCAAAGCGCGCCCGGAGCAATGCCAACCAAGACCACCTGGCGCGATCAGAGCACGCGTAGCAATGCGGCCCCAACCCTCGCCCGCGCATGATCGCAAGAATAACACTCCGCGTACATCATTACGCTTTGGAGATACCATGGGCGCAGGAAAAGGGGCACGATCACAATGGACCTAGAGTGCGGCTCGACCACACCGAGGGCTCACACGAGTGCCCCCTTCTTTTATTTTTATTTTCTTCTTCTTTGATGTACACAGGACTCTGTAACTGTAAGCCTGTCCGATGATGGCGAACTTGCCGAACTCATGATGCAACAGTCAGGGACTAAAGAAGGCCGCGACGAACACCCAGGTGGTCTCAATTACGAGCATTAAATTCAATTATATACACCAAGTCTGCAGCTCATCCCTGGAGGGGGACATGCTTATTTAGTCCAAATCCCTTGCTTACCGCACTATTTGTATCAGTCCGCTCTACCAGCAGACTTTCTTTCATAATGCAACACCTCTTTATTGCAATTGCATTATCTTTTATATATATGTTCATTACATGACATCTTGCACCCGTATATTTTGGTACGGCCGAATACGCCAGGGGCTTCTGTTCCCCAAATTATGGTGTGATAAAGTCCGAACACTTTCACAAGTGCGGCACCCCGAACTTATAGCATTATATGAATCGGCTCCGAATCATGTCTTGGGTCAATAGTTGGGTTTGCCCGGCTCCCACGTTTTGGTGCCTTACGTTCCGTTCTGTCGGCTAAGGTGGCACTGGGAGAACCACTATGATTGCGCCCCGGTTGAGCCGGGTTAACGCCTTAGTGGAGAAAGCTAAAACTGACTAGCATGATAAGGCGATAGACCGGTCGCTGTTTGAGAGGTTTTTTCGGGTCCTTAAAGACTCACGCCGCTTCGAGCAAAGTTCCGGATAATGTCCGACGAAGGCGTGCATAGCGCCCCGGATTCGGTCTTCGAATACCGAGGCTTCACCAAATTTAAAATTATAGAATTCTATGGCTAAGTGAGAGTGTTCAAGCATTATAAGTCCGGTTGCCTTGTTCATCGTGTTGAGCGCCTCCCTAGATGGACCCAAAAATGGGAACAAGAGTGCTCAAATTTATCCCGAACACCCCAGCACTTGTGGCTTGGGGGCTGAAGCCAACGACTTGCCATCTCTCAGATTTTATAAACGGCCGCACAGAAGGTAATATTTTAAATTAAACAAGCGTTGCCCATGGCGCATATGAACGAAGTTTTCAGCGCACAGGATAAATATACTGCGAGTTCACTCAAAATTACATTCGGGAGCACTCATCCGCAATATCGCAGGCTCCCTTTAGGACAATTTTATAATACTTCTCCGTGCGATACTCCTTGCCCGGCGGTGGGTCCGTGAAAGCTTCTCCCATCCAGTTTGCCCCATTGCACCTTTATGCGGGCAAGGACCCGACGAGCGCCTTCAATACAAAGGGCGCTTGACTACATCCAGCACAGGGCATGCATCCACCATCCGCCGCCGAGGCCAAAGTAGCTCGAGGCATGGCCTGTCGAACCCACACCGGACTATGAGACCCTTCATGGCCTCCTCGGCTACCTTGTGGAGTTCGACCAGCTGCTTCACCGGTCGCTTAAAACACCGGATGGCGGCCTCGAGTCTTGAGACCGAAGACCTTCTCTGTCGAGCTCCCTCCTCGCCACTATAGAATGCGGCGACATCGACGCCCACGCTGGCAGATCTGCAAACGCCTCGAGAGCTCCGATTCGGGTAAGTGTCGGGTAGTTCACATTAACATGCCTTTTTGCATGAAAAATGCCTTACCGCCGCTATCTTCTTTATGTCCTCAACTTCCTGAAGGGCCTTACGGGCCTCGGCCTTGGCAGACTTGGCACTTTCGAGAGCCGAGGCAAGCTCGGACTCTCGAGTCTTGGAGTCACGCTCCAACTCTCATGCTTTTCCATGAGAGCCTGGAGCTCTTGCCGAACTTCCGCCACCAGGGCCTCTTGCTTTTCTCGCTCAGCCCGTTCCGTGGCCGCATTGCGTTTGGCCGCGGACACGGCATCTTTCAGGGCTGCCACCTCGTAAGTGGCCCCTGCAATACACATATTATCCTTGTTAATTTTATTTGCAACCAAAATCCTTTTCTGTAAGGTACTTATTCAAAGAGGTGTTACTCACCTTCTTTTTCCTCGAGCTTCTTCTTCGCATGGCCGAGCTCTTGCTCGGACCGCTCTAGGTCCTTCTTCAGCACATCGACCTCCGCCGTTAAAGCGGCAGAGGCCAGCAGCGTAGCCTGCAAACCCATATTAACATATTTTTTAGCAACCCTGCGCATATCTTGTTAGATACTCAGTCCGGCTTTTCTTTCCGAACACCAAATTGAGCATCAGGGGCTACTGTCTATGCGGTATTACATTACATAATTTTAACTTCTTACCTCAAAGCCTGTTAGAAGGCTGCTGCAGGCTTCGGTCAGCCCGCTCTTAGCGAGCTGAACCTTCTCAATCACCGCACTCATAATAGTGCGGTGTTCTTCCTCGATGGAAGCGCCTTTAAGCGCCTCCAACAGGTTATCCGGCGCCTCCGGTTGGACGGAGGCCGTCGGCGTCGCGGTCCTATCCTTCTTTCGAAGGGGCCGCTTGCTAGACTCTGGAACCACTGCGGGTTCCGATGTAGAGTCCGGCACAAAGTCCGGGAGGTCGCCTGACGGCGCCTCCGGAGCCTCCTCCTGATGGGTCCCTCTTTGGGATCCTACCTCGGCGTCCTCGTCGGCGCATGGGGTAGAGGCAGTCGGGATGGAATTCACATCCGACGAGGCCAATGACCCGCTTGATGAGTCGGGGAGATCATCCTTGGCCGGACTACGGACAGAATGCGGCGTTAGAAGGATACTACACGACATAAAAGAAATTACACATCAAGGATCCGGATACTTACGATCCTGCCGGGCGCCTGGCCCTTGGAGGCCACTCGTCCTCGCCAACGCTGATGTTGGCGAAACTGTCCGGGGGGATAGTTCTGCCCCTCTTGGACCCTTCGGCCTCCCCGATTGGGGAAGCCTTCCTCTTCTTCTCTCCCTCCTCCGGGAGAGAGTACTCCTCCTCCTCGTCTTCAGGGGAGGAGTCCTCGTCGTCGTCAGATGCCTGATTGCGGGAACTCTTTCGAGTCCCCGCGGCCACCTTCTTGGCCTTCTTCTCCGGCACCACGTGCGGTGCCGGAACCAACAACCCTGATGGCGGGCGTCCACTTGGTCTTCTGGCATGGGAGCCGGGCTGACGAGCAGCTTGGCCTTCTCCATCCATTCCTGTCAAAGGAAGAGGCAGAATGAAACCTCACTAGAGTCAATCTAATTATCACAAGTGTCCCGTAATGGGGTTGAATCACTTACCTCGTCAGTTGGACACTGCGAGCTGAATCCGCGATCTTCCGTTGCGGATGCGGGGGCTTCGGCGCCCTTGAACAGCACCCTCCAGGCGCCTTCGTATGTTGTATCGAAGAGCCCGCTTAGCGCCTGGTGCTGTTCCGGATCAAACTCCCACAAATTAAATGCCCGTTCTTGGCATGGGAGGATCCACCGGATGAGCATGACTTGGACCACGTCGACGAGCCTGAGCCTATTGCTCACCATATTCTTGATGCAGGCTCGTAGTCCTGTTACCTCCACCGGATTGCCCCACTGCAAGCCCTTCTCTTTCCAGGAGGTGAGCTGCGTGGGGATACCAGATCTGAACTCGGGGGCCGCCGCCCATGTGCGTTGGCGCGGCTTGGTGATGTAGAACCACCCCGATTGCCACCCCTTGACGGAGTCCACGAAGGTCCCTCCGAGCCAAGGGACGTTGGGAAATTTGCCCAACATGGCGCCTCCGCATTCCGCTTGCGTGCCCTTCACAACCTTCGGCTTGACGTTGAAGGTCTTGAGCCACAATCCGAAGTGGGGCTGGATGCAGAGGAAGGCCTCGCACACGACGATAAACGCCGAGATGTTGAGGATGAAGTTCGGCGCGAGATCGTGGAAATCCAGGCCGTAGTAAAACATGAGCCCCGGACAAATGGATGGGCGGGAAGCCCAGTCCATGGAGGAAGTGGAGGAGGAAGACGACCTCTCATGAGGCCCTGGGTAGGGATGAGCTGCCCCTCGTCGGGGCGACCGATGCGCGATATCGCCGGAAAGGTATCCGGTGCTGCGCAGCTTGGTGATGTCCTCCTCCTTAGCGGTGGAGGCCAACCATTTACCTCCCGCTCCGGACATATTCGGAGAAGGTCGAGGCGAGATGCACGAGCTCGGGCGTTGGAGCTTGAGTTCGCGGGGATGGATAAGCAAAGGAGGAAGAAGGCGTAGGTGAGAAGGTGAATTCTTATCCCTTATATATAGGCGGACAAAACTATGCGTCCCCCACCGGCCTGGTAAAACTCGCTTATCTCCCAAGCGCCACCATCAACGGCGCGGTTGGGTTACCCACGCACGTATTGATGAGAATCCCGGAATAAGGGGAACACGATCTCTGCTTCGACAAGGCGTGCCAAGAAACCGCTTCGCTAAGCGTCTTTGGTGGTATAGTAATTCAAACAAAGGCTTGGTTGCGGGGTGATGTCACGCCGCATAATACGTCAGCAGATTGAGCTAAGTGTACATTTTATTCTCTCTATGGTGGAATGTGGAATTTATTTTGCAGAGCCGGACACTATCCTGGTGTTCATGATCTTCTCTGGATTATTCAAGGGAGGAACCCGCCTTGCAATGCCGAACATTATGCGCGCCGGACTTGTCGTCATTGAAGACCGGTTCAGGGCTACCGAGGAGTCTGGACTAGGGGTGTCCGGATAGCCGACTATCAATATCCGCCGGACTCCAAGACTACGAAGATAGAAGATTGAAGACTCCGGCTCGTGTCCGGATGGTACTTTCCTTGGCGTGGAAGGCAAGCTTGGCAATACGGATATGTAGATCTCCTACCATTGTAACCGACTCTGTGTAACCCTAGCCCTCTCCGGTGTCTATATAAACCGGAGGGCTTTAGTCCGTAGGACAAGATACATCTTAACAATCATACCATAGGCTAGCTTCTAGGGTTTAGCCTCCTTGATCTCGTGGTAGATCTACTCTTGTACTACCCATATCATCAATATTAATCAAGCAGGACGTAGGGTTTTACCTCCATCGAGAGGGCCCGAACCTGGGTAAAAACATCGTGTCCCTCGTCTCTTGTTACCATCCGCCTAGACGCACAGTTCGGGACACCTTACCCGAGATCCGCCGGTTTTGACACCGCCAACGATGCCGGAGACGAACAGGAACCAGCGCCTACAGGGCACTGGAAGACCACCTCGTCATACGACATATATATGGTGGACTCCCCAAAAGACGGGGATGGCGAAGAAGCAGCGGAGGCAGACTCTTTAAAGAAGCAGCCCAAACGCCGGCGTCAGCGGCGCCGCTCTAAATCCCGCCACAGCAAGAACGGAGATTTCGGCACAGGAGATAATAACACTCCAGAGAGCGCCGAAGACAATCCCCTCCAGCAAGACTCAGCGCAGGAGGATGCAGAAGCAAGCCCTCATGAGGGGCGGCAGACGAAGAGGTTGAGGATCATAACTATATGCCTCCCTCCGAAGACGAAGCAAGCCTCAATGATGACGAATTCGTCATGCCCGAGGATCCCGTCGAACAAGAGCGCTTCAAGCGTAAGCTTATCGCCACAGCAAACAGCCTAAAGAAAAAGCAGCAGCAGCTTCAAGCTGATCAGGACCTGCTGGCTGATCGATGGACCGAGGTCGTCGCGGCCGAAGAGTATAAACTCGAACGTCCCTCCAAAAGTTACCCAAGACGCAAGCTCCTCCCCCGATTAGAGGAGGAAGCATACGTACCTCCATCACCAGCGCATGATATGGCTGACCGACCACCCCGTGGTCGTGACAGAGAGGCATCTAGGCCACCAGCCAAGACCATACCCCGGCATCGCTCCAAGAGTACGAAGCCAAGAGGGAACGCGCCGGACTTGCGAGACATATTGGAGGACAAAGCAAGGCAATCCAGATCCATTTATGGATAACGTGGGCGCCCTACGACCCACGACGAATACCGTCGTGCCGTATACAATAACCCCGGCCGGGCCGAACACAGTAGATAGCGCTCTCTCGAGCTGCGTCGCGATATCGCTCAACACAGGGGCGCCACACACCCGTTATGCTTCACTGACGAAGTAATGGATCATTAGATCCTCGAAGGGTTTAAACCCGTACACATCGAATCTTACGATGGCACAACAGACCCCGCGGTGTGGATCGAAGACTATCTTCTCCACATCCATATGGCCCGCGGCGACGATCTCCACGCCATCGGTACCTCCCACAAGCTTAAAGGACCAGCTCGGCATTGGCTAAACAGCTTGCCCGCAGAGTCAATTGGGTCTGGGAGGACACGGAAGCCGCATTCCTCGACAACTTCGAGAACGCGTATGTGCGACCACGACGCCGATGACCTAAGCCACATTATTCAGCAGCCAGACGAATCGGCCGGACAATTACGACACGGTTCTTGACAAAGAAAACCAAATCGTCATTTGTCCGGATGTAGAGGCCCTTGCAGCCTTCAAACATAACACCCGGGACGAATGGCTAGCCCGCACTGGGCAGGAAAAGCCAAATCCATGGCATCCTCACATCGTTAATGACCCGCTTTTACTGGAGAGGACAGCTGGCTAGCCCGTAGCAACAACCTGCGTAAAAATTCAGCAGTCCGGATACCAAGGACAACAACGGCAGTCACGTCGAAACAAAAACAAGTGCCGCATTAATGGCGATGATAAGGAGGATACGGCAGTCAATGCCGGATTCCGAGGCTCTAAACCGGTCGTGAAGAAGCCATTCAAAAGAACCACTCCGGGTCCGTCCAACCTGGACCGAATACTCGACCGCTTATGCCAGATACATGGCACCTCTGAAAAGCCAGCTAACCACACTAATAGAGATTGCTAGGAGTTCAAGCAGGCCGGCAAGTTAATTGCCGAAAACAATGACAAGGGGCTAAACAGCGACGACGAGGAAGAGACCCGACCGCCGAACAACAGAGAACAGAAGGGTTTCCCCCCGCAAGTGCGGACGGTGAATATGATATACGTGACCCACATACCCAAGAGGGAGAGGAAACGCGCACTAAGGGACGTCTACGCGATGGAGCCAGTCGCCCCAAAGTTCAATCCATGGTCCTCTTGTCCGATCACTTTCGATCGAAGAGACCATCCGACCAGCATACACCATGGCGGATTCACCGCATTGGCTTTAGACCCAATCGTCGATGGATTTCACTTCACGAGAGTCTTGATGGACGGCGGCAGTAGCCTAAACCTGCTTTATCAGGATACAGTGCGCAAAATGGGCATAGACCCATCAAGGATTAAACCTACAAAGACAACCTTTAAAGGTGTCATCCGAGTGAGTGGAAGCCAACTGCATGTGCTCACCACACCGAAGTGGTCTTGGATCCCGGATAATTTCCGAGCGAAGAGTTAATCTTGATATAGTCCCGCTTTTGCAACGGCTATCACGCTCTGCTCGGACGAACCGCGTTTGCAAAATTCAACGCGGTGCCGCATTATGCATACCTAAAGCTCAAGATGCCAGGCCCTCGTGGAGTCATCACGGTCAATGGGAATACGGAACGCTCCCTCCGAACGGAGGAACATACACGCTCTCGCGAAGTACTGAGCAGCCTTCTAAGGCAATTCTCAAGTCCGCAGTTAAAAAGCCGGAAACAGCAAAAAGCGCCAGAGCAATACCAACCAAGACCACTGGCGCGATCGAGCATCGCCAGAGTAATGCGGCCCCAACCCTCGCCTCACGCATGATCGCCAAGATAACACTCGCGATATCATTACGCTTTGGAGATACCATGGGCGCAGGGAAAGGGGCACGATCACAATGGACCCAGAGTGCGGCTCGACCACACCAGGGGCTCACAAGTGCGCCTTCCTTCCTTTTTATTTTATTTTTCTTTTATGTACACAGACTCTGTAACTGTAAGCCTGTCCGTGGCGAACCTGCCGAACTCATGATGCAACAGTTAGGGACTAAAGAAGGCCGCGACGAACTCTCAGGTGGTCTCAATTACGAGCATTAAATTCAATTATATACACCAAGTCCGCAGCTCATCCCTGGAGGGGGACATGTTTATTTAGTCCAAATCCCTTGCTTACCGCACTATTTGTATCAGTCCGCTCTACTAGCAGACTTTCTTTCATAAATAATGCAGCACCTTTTTATTGCAATGGCATTATCTTTTATATATATGTTCATTACATGACATCTTGCACCAGATATTTTGGTGCGGCCGAATCGCGCCAGGGCTTCGTTCCCCAAATTATGGTGTGATAAAGTCCTAACACTTTCACAAGTGCGGCACCCGAACTTATAGCATTATATGAATCGGCTCAATCATGTCTTGGGTCAATAGTTGGGTTTGCCCGGCCCCACGTTTTGGGGCCTTACGCCCGCTCATCGGCTAAGGTGGCACTGGGAGAACCATCGCGATTGCTCCCGGTTGAGCCGGCTAACGCCTCGATGGAAAGCTAAAACTGTCCGGCATGATAAGGCGAGAGACCGGTCGCTGTTCGAGAGGTTTTTCGGTCCTTAATGACTCACGCCGCTTGAGCGAAGTTCGGATAATGTCCGATTTAACGATGGATAGCGCCCGGATTCGGTCTTCGAATACCAGGGCTTCACCAAATTTAAAATTATAGAATTCTATGGCTAAATGAGAGTGTTTAAGCATTATAAGTCCGGTTGCCTTGTTAAATCGTGTTGAGCGCCTCCTAGATGGACCCAAAATGGGAACAAGAGTGCTCAAGTTTATCCCAAACACCCGGCAGACTCGTGGCTCGAAATTTGAAGCCAACGACTTGCCATCTCTCGATTTTATAAGCGGCCGCATGAAGGTAATATTTGAAATTAAACAAGCGTTGCTCATGGCGCATATGAACAAAGTTTTCAGCGCACAGGATAAATATCAAAGAAGTTCACTCAAAATTACATTTCGGGAGCACTCATCCGCATATCGCAGGCTCCCTTGAGACAATTTTATAATACTTCTCCGGCATGCGATACTCCTTGCCGGGCGGCGGTGGGTCCGTGAGCTTCTCCGCATCAATTTGCCCCATTGCACCTTTATGCGGGCAAGGGCCCGACGAGCGCCTTCAATACAAAGCGGAGCGCTTGACTACATCCAGCCTGGGCATGCATCCACCAGCCAGACGAGGCCAAAGTAGCTCCTGGTATGGCCTGTCCGAGCCACACCGGACTATGAGGCCCTTCATGGCCTACTCGGCTACCTTAGGAGTTCGACCAGCTGCTTCACTGGTCGCTTGGGCACTGGATGGCGGCCTCGAATCTTGAGACCGAAGACCTTCTCCGTCGAGCTCCCTCCTCGCCACGATAGAATGCGGGGCATCGACGCCTCTGGCTGCAGATCTGCAAACGCCTACAGAGCTCCGAATTCGGGTAAGTGTCAGGTAGTTCACACTAACATGCCTGCTTTGCATGAAAAATGCCTTACCCGCCGCTATCTTCTTTATGTCCTCAACTTCCTGAAGGGCCTTACGGGCCTCGGCCTTGGTGGACTTGGCACTTTCAAGAGCTGAGGCAAGCTCGGACTCTCGAGTCTTGGAGTCGCGCTCCAAACTCTCATGCTTTTCCATGAGAGCCTGGAGCTCTTGCCGAACTTCCGCCACCCGTGCCTCTTGCTTTTCTCGCTCAGCCCGTTTCGCGGCCGCACTGCGTTCGGCCGCGGACACAGCAGGGCTACCACCTCGTTAGTGGCCCCTGCAATACACATATTATCCTTGTTAATTTTATTTGCAACCAAAATCCTTTTCTGTAAGGTACTTATTCAAAGAGGTGTTACTCACCTTCTTTTTCCTCGAGCTGCTTCTTTGCATGGCCGAGCTCTTGCTCGGACCGCCGAGATCCTTCTTCAACACGTCAACCTCCGCCGTTAGTGCGGCAGAGGTCAGCAGCGCAGCTGCAAACCCATATTGACATATTTTAGGCAACCCTGTATATATCTTGGTAGATCCTTAGTCCGGTTTTTCTTTCCGAACACCGAACTAAGCATCGAGGCTACTCTTGTCTATCTTGGTATTACATTACATAATTTTAACTTCTTACCTCAAAGCTTTGTTAGAAGGCTGCTGCGAGCTTCGGTCAGCCTACTCTTAGCGAGCTGAACCTTCTCAATCACCGCACTCATGATAGTGCGGTGTTCTTCCTCGATGGAAGCGCCTTTAAGCGCCTCCAACAGGTTATCCGGCGCCTCCGGTTGGACGGAGGCCACCGGCGTCACGGTCCTGCCCTTCTTTCGAGGGGGCCGCTTGCCGGACTCTGGAACCACTGCGGGTTCCGATGTTGAGTCCGGCACAAAGTCCGGGAGGCTGCCTGACGGCGCCTCCGGAGCCTCCTCTTGATGGGTCCCTCTCTGGGATCCCACCTCGGCGTCCTCGTCAACGCGTGGGGTAGAGGCAGTCGGGATGGAATTCACATCCGACGAGGCCAACGACCCGCTTGATGAGTCGGGAAGATCGTCACCGGCCGGACTACGGACAGAATGCGGCGTTAGAAGGATACTACGTGACATGAAAGGTACGGCATATAAATGATCCGGATACTTACGATCTTGCCGGACGCCTGGCCCTTGGAGGCCACTCGTCCTCGCCAACGCTGATGTTGGCGAAACTATCCGGGGGGATAGTTCTCTCCCTCTTGGACCCTTCGGCCTCCCCGATTGGGGAAGCCTTCCTCTTCTTCTCTCCCTCCTCCGGGAGAGAATACTCCTCCTCCTCGTCTTCAGGGGAGGAGTCCTCGCCATCGTCGACGCCTTTGATTGCGGAACTCTTTGAGTCCCGACCACCTTCTTGGCCTTCTTCTCCGCACCACGCGGTGCCGAACCAGCAGCCCTGATAGCGGGCGTCCACTGGTCTTCGGCATGGGAGCCGGCTGATAAGCAGCTTGGCCTTCTCCATCCATTCTGTCAAAGGAAGAGCAGAATGAAACCTCATTAGAGTCAATCTAATTATCACAAGTGTCCCGTAATGGGGTTGAATCACTTACCTCGTCGGTTGATATCTGCGAGCTGAATCCACGGTCTTGATCGCGGACGCTGGGCTTGGCGCCCTTGAACAGCACACTCCAGGCGCCTTCGTATGTTGTATCGAAGAGCCCGCTTAGCGCCTGGTGCTGTTCCGGATTGAACTCCCACAAATTAAATGCCCGTTCTTGGCAGGGGAGGATCCGCCGGATGAGCATGACTTGGACCACGTCAACGAGCCTGAGCCTATTGCTCACCATCTTCTTGACACATGCTCGGAGTCCCGTCACCTCCACCGGATTCCTCCACTCCAAGCCCTTCTCTTTCCAGGAGGTGAGCTGCGTGGGGATGCCAGATCTAAACTCGGAGGCCGCCGCCCATGTGGGTTTGCGCGGCTCGGTGATGTAGAACCACCCCGATTGCCACCCCTTGACGTAGTCCATGAAGGTCCCTTCAAGCCAAGGGACGTTGGGCAATTTGCCCAACATGGCGCCTCCGCATTCCGCTTGCGTGCCCTTCACAACCTTCGGCTTGACGTTGAAGGTCTTGAGCCACAGGCCGAAGTGGGGCTGGATGCAGAGAAAGGCCTCGCACACGACGATAAACACCGAGATGTTGAGGATGAAGTTCGGAGCCAGATCGTGGAAATCCAGGTCGTAGTAAAACATGAGCCCCCGGACGAATGGATGGAGCGGAAAGCCCAGTCCGCGGAGGAAGTGGGGGAGGAAGACGACCCTCTCATGAGGCCCAGGGGTAGGGATGAGCTGCCCCTCGTCGGGCAGCCGATGCGCGATATCGCCGGAAAGGTATCCGACGCTGCGCAGCTTGGTGATGTCCTCCTCCTTAACGGTGGAGGCCAACCATTTACCTCCCGCTCCGGACATATTCGGAGAAGGTCGAGGCGAGATGCGCGAGTTCGGGCGTTGGAGCTTGAGTTCGCGGGATGGATAAGCAAAGGAGGAAGAAGGCGTAGGTGAGAAGGTGAATCCTTATCCCTTATATATAGGCGGACAAAACTATGCGTCCCCCACCGCCTGGTAAAACTCGCTTATCTCCCAAGCGCCACCATCAATGGCGCGGTTGGGTTACCATGTACGTATTGATGAGAATCCGGAATAAGGGGAACACGATCTCGCTCGACAAGGCGTGCCAAGAAACCGCTTCGCTAAGCGTCTTTGAGGTGGTATGGTAAAAACGATTCAAACAATGGCTTGGTAGCGGTGTGATGTCACGCCGCATAATACGTCGATGATTGAACTAAGTGTACATTTTATTCTCTCTACGGTGGAATGTGGAATTTATTTTGCGAGCCGAACACTATCCCGGTGTTCATGATCTTCTGGATTAATCAAGGAGGAACCCGCCTTGCAATGCCGAACATTATGCGCGCCGGACTAATCGTCATTGAAGCCTGGTTCAGGACTCTTGAGGAGTCTGGACTAGGGGGTGTCTGGACAGCCGGACTATCAATATCCGCCGGACTCCAAGACTATGAAGATACAAGATTGAAGACTCCGGCTCGTGTCCGGATGGTACTTTCCTTGGCATGGAAGGCAAGCTTGGCAATACGGATATGTAGATCTCCTACCATTGTAACCGACTCTGTGTAACCCTAGCCTCCTCCGTTGTCTATATAAACCGGAGGGCCTTAGTCCGTAGGACAACTTACATTACAACAATCATACCATAGGCTAGCTTCTAGGGTTTAGCCTCCTTGATCTCGTGGTAGATCTACTCTTGTACTACCCATATCATCAATATTAATCAAGCAGGACGTAGGGTTTTACCTCCATCGAGAGGGCCCGAACCTGGGTAAAACATTGTGTCCCTTGTCTCCTGTTACCATCCGCCTAGACGCACAGTTCGGGACCCCCTACCCGAGATCCGCCGGTTTTGACACCGACAGCGACGATCTCCACGCCATCAAATATCTCCCACTCAAGCTTAAAGGACCAGCTCGGCATTGGCTTAACAGCCTGCCCACAGAGTCAATTGGGTGTTGGGAGGACCTGGAAGCCGCATTCCTTGACAACTTCCAGGGCACATATGTGCGACCACCAGATGCCGATGACCTAAGCCACATAATCCAGCAGCAAGACGAATCGGCCAGGCAATTCTGGACACGGTTCTTAATAAAGAAAAATCAAATCGTCGACTGTCCGGATGCAGAGGCCCTCGCAGCCTTCAAACATAACATCCGCATCGAGTGGCTAGCCCTGCACCTAGGACAGGAAAAGCCAAAATCCATGGCAGCCCTCACATCATTAATGACCCGCTTCTGTGCGGGAGAGGATAGCTGGCTAGCTCGCAGCAACAACCTCTGTAAAAATGCTGGCGGTCCGGATACTAAGGACCACAACGGCAGGTCGCGACGAAGCAAAAACAAACGCCACGTTAACGGCGACAACAATGAGGATACAACAGTCAATGCCGGATTCCGAGGCTCTAAACCCGGTCAGCGGAAGAAGCCATTCAAAAGAACCACTCCGGGTCCGTCCAATTTGGACCGAATACTCGACCGCTCTTGCCAGATACATGGAACCCCCGAAAAGCCAGCTAACCACACCAACAGAGATTGTTGGGTATTTAAGCAGGCAGGCAAGTTAATTGCCAAAAACAACGACAAGGGGCTGCACAACGACGACGAGGAAGAGACCCGGCCGCCGAACAGTAGAGGACAGAAGGGTTTCCCCCCACAAGTGCGGACGGTAAACATGATATACGCAACCCATATACCCAAGAGGGAGCGGAAGCATGCACTAAGGGACGTATATGCAATGGAGCCAGTCGCCCCAAAGTTCAATCCATGGTCCTCTTTTCCGATCACCTTCGATCGAAGAGACCATCCGACCAGTATCCGCCATGGCGGATTCGCCGCATTGGTTTTAGACCCAATCGTCGATGGATTTCACCTCACAAGAGTCGATGGACGGCGGCGATAGCTGAACCTGCTTTATCGAGATACGGTGCGCAAGATGGGCATAGACTCCTCAAGGATTAAACCTACAAAGACGACCTTCAAAGCGCGCCATACCAGTGTTGAGGCCAATTATGCAGAGCTCGATTACTGGAAGTGGTCTTGGATCCCGGATATTTTCCGGCGAGAGTTAATCTTGACATAGTCCCGTTCAGCGGCTATCACGCTCTGCTTTCGGACGAACGCGCTTGCAAAGTTCAACGCGTGCCGCGTTCGCATACCTCAAGCTCAAGATGCGAGGCCCTCGTGGAGTCATCACGGTTAATGGAAATAAGGCGCTCCCTCCGAACGGAGGAACATACAGCGGCTCTCGCGGCAGAAGTACAGAGCAGCCTTCTAAGGCAATTTTCGAGTCCGGCCGTTAAACGACCGGACACGGCCAAACGCGCCCAGAGCAACATCAATCAAGACCACCTGGCGCGTTCCGAGCATGCTTAGCAATGCGGCCCCAACCCCAGCCCTCGCATGATTGCAAGACCAGCTCTCCGCGTACATCATTACGATCTGGAGATACCATGGGCATATGGGGAGGGGCACGACCACAATAGACCCAGAGTGCGGCTCGACCGCACCAGGGGCTCCCAAGTGCGTCGCTCTTTTTATTTTTATTTCCTTCTTTTTATACACAGGACTCCGTTCACCAAAGGCCCTGTCCGGCGGCGAACCCGCCGAACTCACGATGCAACAGCCAGGGAGGGAAAAAGGCTGCGACGAACACTCAGGTGGTCTCCATTACGAGCATTAAATTTGATTATACACACCAGTCCGCAGCCCACCCCTGGAGGGGGACATGTTTAATTAGTCCAATCCCTTGCTTACCGCACTATTTGTATCATTCCGCACTCATAGCAGAATTCCTTAAATAAATAATGCATCACTTTTTGCCTATAATTGCATTACTTTACATATATGTTCATTAATGACATCTTGCACCCGTATATTCTGGTACGGCCGAATACACCAGGGGCTTATGTTCCCCGCATTATGGTGTGATAAGTCCGAACACTTTCACAAGTGCGGCACCCCGAACTTATAGCATTATATGAATCGGCTCCGAATCATGTCTTGGGTCAATAGTTGGGTTTGCCCGGCTCCCATGTTTTGGTACCTTTCGTTCCATTCTGTCGGCTAAGGTAGCACTAGGAGAACCACTACGATTGCGCCCCGGTTGAGCTGGGCGAGCGCCTCAGTGGAGAAAGCTAAAACTGACTGGCATGATAAGGCGAGAGACTGGTCGCTGTTCGAGTGGTCTTTTCGAGTCCCTAAAGAGTTATGCCGCTTCGAGCGAAGAACCGGATAATGTCCGGCCAAGGCATGGATAGCGCCCCGAACTCAGTCTTCCGAAAACTAGGGGCTTCGCCGAAATTTAAAATTATAGAATTCTATGGCTAAGTGAGAGTGTTCAAGCATTATAAGTCCGGTTGCCTTATTCGTTGTGTTGAGCGCCTCCCTAGATGGACCCAAAAATGGGAACAAGAGTGCTCAAGTTTAGCCCGAACACCCCAGCACTCGTGGCATGGGGGCTGAAGCCGACGACTTGCCATCTCTCAAATTTTATAAACGGCCGCACAGAAGGTAATATTTTAAATCAATAATCGTTGCTTAGCGCATATGAACAAAGTTTTCAGCGCACAGGATAACACATTGCGAGTTTACTCAATAATTACATCTCTGGGGCACTCATCCGCAATCTTGCGGGCACCCTTCAGATAGTCTTATAGTACATCTCGGGCGTCGATACTCCTTGCTGCTGGTGGCGCGTCGCTGATAAGCCTCTCCGCATCCAGCCTGCCCCAATGCACCTTTGCACGGGCAAGGGCCCGACGAGCACCTTCAATATAGGCGGAGCGCTTGATGACCTCCACCCGAGGGCACGTATCCACCAGCCGCAGACGAGGCCGTAGCTCCCGGTGCATGGCCTCTCCAGGCCACAGCCGGACTATGAGGCCCTTCATGGCCTGCTCGGCTACCTTGTGGAGCTCGACCAGCTGCTTCAGCTGGTCGCTAGGGGGCACCGGATGGCCGGCCTCAGCGTACTGAGACCAGAAGACCTTCTCCGTTGAGCTCCCCTCCTTGGCTCGGTAGAATGCGGCGGCATCGGACACAATGCAAGGCAGATCTGCAAACGCCCCTAGAGAGCTCCGAGTTCTAGTAAGTATCAGGAAGTTTACATTAACATGCTTGCTTTGCATGAAAAATGCCTTACCTGCCGCTATTTTCTTCACATCCTCAACCTCCTGAAGGGCCTTATGGGCCTCGGCCTTGGCGTCTTTGGCACTTTCGAGAGCCGAGGCAAGCTCGGACTCTCGAGTCTTTGAGTCGCGCTCCAAACTCTCATGCTTTTCCATGAGAGCCTGGAGCTCTTGCCGCACCTCCGCCACCCACGCCTCCTGATTCTCTCGCTTTGCCCGTTCCGCGGCCGCATTGCGTTCGGCCGCGGACACAGCCTCCTTCAGGGTTGCCAACTCGTTCGTGGCCCCTGAAGTACCCACGTTATCCTTGTTATTTTTATTGCAACCTAAATCCTTTTCTGTAAGGTAACTATTCAAAGTGGTGTTACTCACCTTCTTTGTCCTCGAGCTGCTTCTTGGCACGGCTTTTCTTTCCTCCGCAGTCAGTGTGGCACCAACCTCCGCAGTCAGTGTGGCAGAGGTCAGCAGCGCAGCCTGCAAACCCATATTGACATAATTTTTAGCAACCCTGCGTATATCTTTTTAGATCGTCAGTCCGGCTTTTCTTTCCGAACACCGAACCGAGCATTAGGGGCTACTGTCTATGCGGTATTACATTACATAATTTTAACTTCTTACCTCAAAGCCTATTAGAAGGCAACTGCAGGCTTCGGTCAGCCCGCTCTTGGCAAGCTGAACCTTCTGAATCACCGCACTCATAATAGTGCGGTGTTCTTCCTCGATGGAAGCGCCTTTGAGCACCTCCAACAAATTGTCCGGCGCCTCCGGTTGGACGGGGGCCGCCGGCGTCACGGTCTTGCCCTTCTTGCGAAGGGGCCACCTGCCGGACTCCGGAACCAATGCGAGTTCCGGCGTGGAGTCCGGCGCAAAGTCCGGGAGGCTGCCTTGTGGCGCTGAGGAGTCTGGACTAGGGGTGTCCGGACAGCGGACTATCATCGTCGCGGACTCCAAGACTACGAAGATACAAGATTGAAGACTCCGTCCCGTGTCCGGATGGGACTTTCCTTGGCGTGGAAGGCAAGCTTGGCGATACGGATATGTAGATCTCCTACCATTGTAACCGACTCTGTGTAACCCTAGCCCTCTCCGGTGTCTATATAAACCAGAGGGCTTTGGTCCGTAGGACACAACATACATTACAACAATCATACCATAGGCTAGCTTCTAGGGTTTAGCCTCCTTGATCTCGTGGCAGATCCACTCTTGTGCTACCCATATCATCAATATTAATCAAGCAGGACGTAGGGTTTTACCTCCATCAAGAGGGCCCGAACCTGGGTAAAACATCGTGTCCCTTGTCTCCTGTTACCATCCGCCTAGACGCACAGTTCGGGACCCCCTTCCCGAGATCCGCCGGTTTTGACACCGACATTGGTGCTTTCATTTAGAGTTCCACTATGTCGTCACCGATAGGAAGGATGCCTCCACCCGTCTTCAAGGACGGTATTTTCGCCAAAGGGGCCTGGGCCGTCGGCCAAACTATCCGGCTAGGTGGTCTTCTTATGACCGCCTGTCCGGCCACTGCTTCGACAATGACTTCTCAAGTCGTCAAAAGCAATCTTCACATTAGCTTGGAATTTGCCGAGCGGCTGGATCTGATAGAGCTCTCGTCTGTCAACGAGCTCTTGGATCGCATCGCTGCCCTGGGAGTCACTACGGACTACAATCAGATTGGGCTTAAAACCGATCTGAGAGAGATTAACTCTCCCCAGGTCACCCACCACGTCGCAGTGGTAGAGGAACAATGCGGTGACTCTTCTCCTGCATTGAAAACTAGTCATGTCCGGGCTCCCGAACCCTCCATGCCGGATTTCCGCGGAGGAGCGGACTTCGATCGAGCACTGAACTTAAAGTCAGGCATCAGACCGGACTCGTTGGACAACGTCCAGCAAATCAAGCTTCCAAATTTGGAAACGTCACGGCCTTTAAGCCCCAAGATGGGTAGGGATCCGGATTTTATTCCACCCACCCGCCCAGACATATGCGATCTATCTCTAATACGGCAAGAGCCCGCTGAAACAATTACATCACTCTCGCCGATTCCTCCCGGTTATGGATGGGATAAAGGATTGCCGAGAGGAAAACGCAATCTCAATCTTCTGCAATAATTGCACGGACAAGGAATATTGAGCGCCATCAGCCGTCGTAAAATTACACGCTTCACCGATCTGGCGTCCATAGTACGAAAGTACTGTGCGATGGAGAGTTTCCGGAAAACCGAAAACCAGTTTCGGGACAATCCAGCCCCGAATACAACCCTAGTCCGCAACAAAAGGGTGCATCATACTCAGGCCCTAGATACAAAAACCAAAAAGCAAACACCCCATAGAGGGCACGGAACCATACTGGAGGGATGGCTCAGTGGACCCTGTAAGCTTCAGAGTACAGAGGGCGCCGTCCCAACACATAGCCTTCGAGCATGTTGGATATTACGGCAGGTGGCCAAAAGTGGCGAGGAGCTTCTAGCCCTGGAAAACCACTCCAACAATACCGTTACGGTATCAACAGTCTTCGAGACCTTCGCATCAAATAATATGCGAGAACGAACAATCCGCGGCCTCGCCGAAGTCTAGTAGCAACAGCCAATCCATAGAGCGACACAGCCATCACCTTCAACGCAAGCGACGAACCTAAATTCCGAACAGCTCGAGCACCAGCCGCACTGGTGCTTAGTCCCATAGTGGACGGCTTTCGACTTACAAAGGTCCTCATGGATGGCGGCAGCGGACTAAACCTCATCTACGAGGAAACTCTTCAAAAAATGGAAATAGACTGGAGCCGTATTGAGCAAAGCAGCACAACCTTCAGAGGAATAATCCCTAGCCGGGAAGCGCGCTGCACCAGAAAAATCACACTCGATGTGGTGTTCAGCTCGCCGGACAATTACAGATCCGAAGAAGTCACATTCCAAGTGGCCCCGTTCAACAGCGGATATCACGCTATATTAGGACGAGACACATTCACAATTTTTCAAGCCGTACCCCATTACGGGTACATGACGCTCAAAATGCCTGGGCCCGGCGGAATAATCACTCTCGTTAGTGATCCGGACATAGCACTCCGCGCCGAAAACAAGACACCCGCACTAGCCCTGGAGGCACTATCCGAAGCCCTAGCGGCAGAAGAACTCACCGCGTTGCGCTCTACGGTGAATAGGGACGATGTGATACTCGATAAAAGATCTAGGTCCACATCCTTCAAACCAGCAGATGAAATAGTAAAATTCCAGGTCCATCCAACGAACCCAACAAAGACGGCCTTCATTGGGGCACAATTGAACCCCGAGGTAGACGCCGCACTGCGAGAATTCCTTCGGGAAAATTGGACATTTTTGCCTGGCATCCTTTGGATATGCCCGGAATCCCACGCAGATTGGCAGAACACAGCCTAAACATCCTAAAAGGATTCAAGCCGACCAAACAGGCTCTTGACGATTTTCGAACCCAAAAGACGAGCAATGGGAGAAGAGCTAGCCAAACTATTGGAAGCGGATTCATCGGAGATATCAAACATCCGGATTGGCTAGCAAATCTAGTAATGGTACCAAGAAGGACAAATCTGGCGCCTGTCGTCGATTTTAAAGACCTCAATAAGGCTTGCCCAAAGGATCCTTCCCCTCCCGCGATCGACCAAATTATCGATGCTACCGCGAGGCACGATTCGTTGTGCTTCCTCGGCGATACTCGGCTACCATCAAATCAAGATGGCGGAAGCAGACCAAGCCGCAACGGCATTCATCACTCCATATGGACCATTCTTCTTCAACAAGATGCCCTTCGAACTTAAAAACACCGGCGCAACATATCAGCGCATGATTCAAACATGTCTTGCCACCCAGATCGGCAAAACAGTTGAGGCATACGTAGACGACGTAGTCGTCAAAACCAAACACGTAGAAACTCTAGTAGACGATTTGAGGCTCACATTCGACAACCTCAGAGCATATGACATCAAGCTGAATCCAGAAAAATGCGTTTTTGCCGTACCAGCCGGAAAGCTGCTGGGCTTCATTGTATCCGGTAGAGGTATTGATCATTCGATGATTAGACCCACTAAACCACCTTTAAAAGTGTTATACCAGGTGTGGAGGCCAGTTGTACAGGCTCCATCACTCTGGAGGTAGTCTTCGGATCACCAAACAATTACCGTACCGAAGAGTTAGTCTTCGACATCGTCCCTTTTCGCAGTGATTATCATGCACTGCTTGGACGAACGCGGTGCCACACTACGCCTACCGTAAGCTCAATATGCCCGGTCCGCGTGGCGTCATAATAGTTAATGGCAAGGCCGAACTCCATCTCGGTGCCGAAGAGTATACCGCTTCTTTAACAGCAAAAGCAACAAGTGGCACCTTTCAATCGAACCTCGAGTCGACGGCCAAGCTCCCAGACACCGCCAAAGGAGTCCGAACTACTTCGCGGCAGGATAGCACGGCTCGTCTGGAGCTCAGTTACGCACTATAGCAAAAGCTAGGAAAGGCCACATACTGCGGCTCAACCACTCTGTGGCACACAAACATTTCTCGCATTCTCTTTGCAGGTTCACTTTTGCGCAGGCCAGGACTGGTGACATGGAAACAGCTCGAACACGCAAGGGAATCCTTAGATATTCCCCTTGATGACCATCCGACTACACTCCACATCCGCACATAGCTTCTTCCCGCCTGGTCTCAGCAGGTTCCGCAGTCATATTTCTTTTCATCACATTACCTGTACCCATACGCATCAACGTATTAATCAAATACAACATGTGGATTTATATGACGCTTATCTGCTGATCTTTCTTATTGAAACTATTTTGTCCAATGGCATCTATACACTGCGAGATGACTTAATATGCCAGGGGCTTCTTTGTACCCATAATAACGACAATAAAGTCCGAACACCTTCGCGGATGTTCGGCACCCCAAACTTATAGCATTATATGCATCAGCTCCGAATCATGTCTTGGGTCAATAGTTGGGTTTGCCCGGATCCCATGTTTTGGTACCTTACGTTCCGCTATATCGGCTAAGGTAGCACAAGGAGAACTACTGCGATTGTGTCCCAGTTCTTCCGGACGAGCACCTCAGTAGCGAAAGCCGAAAACTGACTGTCATGATAGGGCGAGAGCTGGTCAGCTGTTCGAGAGGTTGTAAAATCTTTAAGGATTTCTTCTGCATAATGCCATAACTAATGCAGCGTGCGATGGACCGGCTTTTCTTCAGATCAGGTGCTTATAGAGCCCCTCGTGCGGCCTTCCGAACACCAGG
Source organism: Aegilops speltoides (assembly GCA_021437245.1). Classification (NCBI taxonomy): domain Eukaryota; kingdom Viridiplantae; phylum Streptophyta; class Magnoliopsida; order Poales; family Poaceae; genus Aegilops; species Aegilops speltoides. Next base: position 128,443,055 of record CM038142.1, on the reverse strand, counting down.
GGCTGAGCCTACCTTCCTTTTGTCAAACTCCTATGGCTAAGTGAGAGTGATAAAGCCCTATAGTCCAATTGCTTGGTTCGTTGTGCTGAACACCTCCTTCAAGGACCCAACACTGGGTTAAAGAGTGATCAGGTTTATCCCGAACACCCCCGTACTTCCTACGTGGGGGTAGAAGGCTACGACTGGTTAGCTCTCAGGATTAATATATAAAACAGCCGCACAGGAGGAAAAACTTTCAAATAATAGGCAATAAATAATAGAAATGACCTTGTTCAACATTACAAAGGACAACATAAGTGTATTCATGGAAATATAATGTCCTTGGTGCATTGCTCTGCCGCAAGGCGGGATCCTTTCAGGACACTATCATAATATAATTCGGGCTTGCGGTGCTCCTTCCCCTCCGGCGGTCCCTCGGTCATCAGCTTTTCAGCATCCATCTTCCCCCAGTGCACCTTTGCACGGGCGAAGGCCATTCGCGCACCTTCGATACAGACTGACCGCTTGATGACACCAAGTCGAGGGCAGGCACTCACAAGCCGCTTCACGAGCCTGAAGTAGCTGCTTGGAATCGGCTCGGCGGGCCATAGCCGGATAATCAAATCCTTCCTAGCTAGTTCGGCAGCCTTATGCAGTTCGATCAACTGCTTCAGCTGATCGGTAAATGGCACCCGATACACCGGCGCCAGATACTGCGACCAGAAGAGCTTCTCCGCAGTGCTCCTTTCTTCGGCTCAGTAGAATTGGGCGGCATCAGATATGCTGCGTGGCAGCTCCACAAATACCCCTGGAGAAATCCGATCTCAAAATTAGAAACATGATTTTCTCCTCAAATACTTGCTTTACATGGAAAAAGCCTTACCCGCCGCGATCCTCCTCACCTCTTGGATCTCCTGCAGGGTGCCTTGGGTTTCCTCCTGGGAATCGCGTGCAGCCTGATGAGCCTTGGTGAGTCCGGATTCTTTCTCTGTTAAACTCTTCTCCAAGGTCTCGCATTTCTTCACGGCCTCTTGAAGCTCTTGCTCAGCTTTGATAACCCTGGCCTCGTGCTTCTCACGAAGAGCCCGCTCTATGGCTGCCCTTTTCTTGGCCTCGGCCACAGCCTTCTTAAGAGCCTCCACTTTGGTCATCGCCCCTAGAGCAAATGATGAAACATATTTTTTTATCATACTAAAAATTCGTTCGCACTGAACGCGAGCAAGGTTTGTGCATACCTTGTTTATCCTCCAATTGCCTTTTTAACTGGCCAAGTTCTTCTTTGGCCCACTCTAGACTTTGATTCAGTCCGGAGACCTCTGCAGTATGAGGGACGGCAGTCGCTATAGACGCCTGCTTATAAAAGAAGAGAGATAGATGTCATCAAGTGAGTCTCCTGCGAACATAAATTTGATCCTCTGTCTGGTTCTTTCTTTCACCGAACAGTGTATCAGGGGCTACTATCTATACTATGACTCTTTGAAACCTCATAAAGCCTATGGGAAGTATCAATGATGTTCTTATTGTTGCAAATAGGAACTATGTGCCCGTAGATTTTATCGTTCTTGACATAGATTGCAATCTTTCTTGTCCTATTATTCTTGGTAGACCTTTCCTTAGAACGATTGGTGCAATTATTGATATGAAGGAAGGGAATATTAGATTCCAATTTCCATTAAGGTAAGGCATGGAACACTTTCCAAGAAATAAAGTCAAATTAACTTATGAATCTATCATGCGAGCTACTTATGAATTGAGTGCCAAAGATGGCACTACTTAGATATATCCTCTCTTTTATGCCTAGCTAGGGGCGTTAAACGATAGCGCTAGTTGGGAGGCAACCCAATTTTATTTTAGTTTTTGATTTTGCTTCTGTTTAGTAATAAATATTTCATCTACCTTCTGTTTAGATGTGTTTTCATGTTTTAATTAGTGTTTGTGCCAAGTAGAACCTATAGGATAACCTATGGTAATAGTTAATTTGATTCTGCTAAAAAACAGAAACTTTGCACGCACGAAAATAATTTTAGTAATTCACAGACACATTATTTTGCGTTGATTCTTATTGATGTAGATCAATAGACAACTTTCCCAGGACTTCCTATTTTGGTAGGATTTTTAGAGTTCCATAAGTATTAGAGAGTTACAGATTCCTACAGACTGTTCTGTTTTTTGACAGATTCTGTTTTCCGTGTGTTGTTTGCTTATTTTGATGCATCTATGGCTAGTATTAAGTGGTATGAACCATAGAGAAGTTGGAATACAGTAGATTTAACACCAGTATAAATAAATAATGATTTCATTATAGTACCTTATGTGGTGATTTTTCTTTCTTGCACTAACGGAGCTTATGAGATTTCCTGTTGGGTTTTGTGTTGTGAAGTTTTCAAGTTTTGGGTAAAGATTTGATGGGCTATGGAATAAGGAGTGGCAAGAGCCTAAGATTGGGGATGCCCATGTCACCTCAAGATTTTGAAGGATAATCAAAAGCCTAAGCTTGGGGATGCCCCGGAAGGCATCCCCTCTTTTGTCTTCGTCTATCGGTAACTTTACTTGGAGCTATATTTTTATTCGCCACATGATATGTGTTTTGCTTGGAGCGTCTTGTATGATATTAGTCTTTGCTTTTTAGATCACCACAATCATCCTTTCTCTATACACCTTTTTGGAGAAACCCACTTGATTGGAATTTATTAGAATACTCTATGTGCTTCACTTATATCTTTTGAGCTAGATAGTTTTGCTCTAGTACTTCACTTAAATCTTTTAGAGCACGGCGGTGGCTTGATTTTGTAGAAATTAGTAATCTCTCATGCTTCACTTATATTATTTTGAGAGTCTCTTAGATCAGCATGGTATTTGCTGTGGTTATAAAATTGGTCCTAGAATGATGGGCATCCAAGTTGGGTATAATAAAAACTATCATAGGAAGTGAATTGGATGCTATGATCAATTTGATACTTGATAACTGTTTTGAGATATGGAGGTAGTGATATTAGAGTCATGCTAGTTAGGTGATTATGAATTTAAAGAATGCTTGTGTTGAAGTTGGCAAGTCCCGTAGCATGCACGTATGGTAAAATTTGTGTAACAAATTTATTGCATAGGGTGCTCTTTTGATTGCCTTCCCTCGAGTGGAGGTCGGGCGCGCGCGATGGTTAACTCCTACCAACCTCCCCCCCTAGGAGCATGCATAGTAGTACTTTGCTTCGAGGGCTAATAAAACTTTTGCAATAAGTATATGAGTTCTTTATGACTAATATTGAGTCCATGGATTATATGCACTTTTACCTTTCCATCATTGCTAGCCTCTTCGGTACCGTGCATTGCCCTTTCTTACTTTGAGAGTTGGTGCAAACTTCGCCGGTGCATCCAAACACCATGATACGATGCGCTCTATCACACATAAACATCCTTGTATCTTCCTCAAAACAGCCATCATACCTACCTATTATGGCATTCCATAGCCATTCCGAGATATATTGCCATGCAACTTTCCACCGTTCCATTCATCATCATGACACGCATCATCATTGTCATATTTCCTTGCATGATCATGTAGTTGACATCGTACTTGTGGCAAAGCCACCATGCATAATTTTTCATACATGTCACTTTGATTCATTGCCCATCCCGGTACACCGCCAGAGGCATTCATATAGAGTCATATCTTGTTCTAGTTTTGGGTTGTAATTCATGAGTTGTAAATAAATAGAAGTGTGATGATCATCATATTAGAGCATTGTCCCCAAATAAAAAAAGGAAAGGCCAAAAAAAGAAAGGCCAAAAAAAGAAAGGCCCAAAAAGAAAAAGAAAAAGAAAAAGAAAAAGGGGGCAATGTTACTATCCTTTTCCACACTTGTGCTTCAAACTAGCACCATGTTCTTCATATAGAGAGTCTCATATGTTGTCACTTTCATATACTAGTGGGAATTTTTCAGTATAGAACTTGGCTTGTATATTCCTACAATGGGCTTCCTCAAAATGCCCTAGGTCTTCGTGAGCAAGCAAGTTGGATGCACACCCACTTAGTTTCTTTTGTTGAGCTTTCATACATTTATAGCTCTAGTGCATCCGTTGCATGGCAATCCCTACTCCTCATGTTGACATCAATTGATGGGCATCTCCATAGCCCGTTGATTATCCTCGTCAATGTGAGACTTTCTTTTTTTTCTTCTCCGCAGAACCTCCATCATCATATTCTATTCCATCCAAAGTGCTATATCCATGGCTCACGCTCATGTATTGCGTGAGAGTTGAAAAAGGTTGAAGCGCGTTAAAAAGTATGAACCAATTGCTTGGCTGAAACCGGGGTTGTTCTTGATGGGAGTATTTTGTGTGATAAAAATGAAACATAGCCTAACTATATGATTTTGTAGGGATGAACTTTCTTTAGCCATGTTATTTTGAGAAGACATGATTGCTTTGATTAGTATGCTTGAAGTATTACTATTTCTTATGTCAATATGAACTTTTATTTTGAATCATTTGGATCTGAACATTCGATAAAGAAAATTACATTGAGAATTATGCTAGGTAGCATTCCGCATCAAAAATTCTATTTTTATCATTTACCTACTCGAGGACGAGCAGGAATTAAGCTTGGGGATGCTTGATACGTCTCCAACGTATCTATAATTTTTGAATGTTCCATGCTATTATATTACCTGTTTTGGATGTTTATGGGCTTTACTCTACACTTTTATATCATTTTTGGGACTAACCTACTAATCGGAGGCCCAGCCCGAATTGCTGTTTTTTTTTTCCTATTTCAGTGTTTCGAAGAAAAGGAATATCAAACGGAGTCCAAACAGAATGAAACCTTCGGAAGCGATCTTTTTGGAACAAACGTGATCCAGAGGACTTGGAGTGGAAGTCAAGAAACAAGTGAGGCGGCCACGAGGGTGCCCCCTACGCCCCCTACAGGTGGGCGCACCCCCACCCTCGTGAGCCCCTCGAGCGTCCACCGACCTACTTCTTCCTCCTACATATACCCATGAACCCCGAAAACATCAGAAGCGACCATGAAAAACTATTTCCACCGCCGTAACCTTCTCTATCCGCGAGATCCCATCTTGGAGCCTTCGTGGGCACTCCGCCGGAGGGGAAATCGACCATGGAGGGCCTCTACATCATCTCCAAGGCCTCTCCGATGAGTTGTGAGTAGTTTACCACAGACCTTCGGGTCCATAGTTATTAACTAGATGGCTTCTTCTCTCTCTTTGAATCTCAATACAAAGTTCTCCTCGATCTTCTTGGAGATCTATTCGATGTAACTCTTTTTGCGGTGTGTTTGTCGAGATCTGATGAATCGTGGGTTTATGATCAAGTTTATCTATGAGAAATATATGAATCTCCTCTGAATTATTTTATGTGTGATTAAGTTATCTTTGCAAGTCTCTTTGAATTATCAGTTTGGTTTGTCCTACTACATTGATCTTTCTTGCAATGGGAGAAGTGCTTAGCTTTGGGTTCAATCTTGTTGTGTCCTTTCCCAGTGACAGCAGGGGCAACAAGGCACGTATTGTATTGTTGCCATCGAGGATAAAAAGATGGGGTTTATATCATATTGCATGAGTTTATCCCTCTACATCATGTCATCTTTCTTAATGCGTTACTCAGTTCTTTATGAACTTAATACTCTAGATGCATGCTGGATAGCGGTCGATGTGTGGAGTAATAGTAGTAGATGCAGGCAGGAGTCGGTCTACTTGTCACGGACGTGATGCCTATATACATGATCATGCCTAGATAATCTCACAATTATTCGCTTTTCTATCAATTGCTCGACGGTAATTTGTTCACCCACCGTAATACTTATGCTATCTTGAGAGAAGCCACTAGTGAAACCTATGGCCCCCGGGTCTATCTTTTATCATATAAGCTTTCAATCTACTTTTATTTGCATCTTTTCTTTTCCAATCTATATCATAAAATACCAAAAATATATTTATCTTATAGTATTATCTCTATCAGATCTCACTTTCGCAAGTGGCCGTGAAGGGATTGACAACCCCTTTATTGTGTTGGTTGCGAGTTCTTGTTTGTTTGTGTAGGTGCATGGGACTTCTGAGGATCCTCCTACTGGATTGATACCTTGGTTCTCAAAAACTGAGGGAAATACTTACACTACTATTGCTGCATCACCCTTTCCCCCTCAAGGAAAACCAATGCAAGCTCAAGACGTAGCAGGCATTGCCGCTTAGCCCATGTCAATATGAGATCTTTGCAAAGTCCTCTCAAGGGGGACCATGTCCGTGGACTAACAAACGTTAGCTTTGCCAAATATTGTGCTTGTAGTGCTTGTATCGAAGGAAAGTTACATGAGAAGGCTCACCCTCCCACGACCATCATCTACTCGAAGAGACCCTTGGAGCTCCTTCACATGGATCTCTTTGGGCCTCCATCCTTTGATAGTCTTGGGGGTAGAAAGTATTGCTTGGTGATTGTCGGTGGTTACTCAAGGTACACTTGGGTATATTTCTTCTAGAGGAAGAGTGAGACTCAAAAAACTGTCGTCGACTTTGCTAATGAAGCTCAACGTCAACACGATGCAAAGATCTTGACAATAAGAAGTGACAACGGCACCTTGGATGAGTTTCTTAGTGATGAGGGGATCAAGCATCAATATTCTGCACCATACACCCCTCAACAAAATGGTGTAGCAGAGAGGAATAACCGGACGTTGATAGATGCGGCAAGGACCATGATGGCGGAGTTCAAGTCTCCTTACAACTTTTGGGCCGAATCCATCAACACCGTGTGTCATGCATCCAATCGGCTCTATCTCCGCAAAGGCTTGAACAAGACTCCATATGAAATACTCACTGGTAACAAGCCCAAACTTAGGTACTTTTGGGTGTTCGGTTGTAAGTGTTTCATTCTCAAGAAAGGTGTTTGTTTGTCTAAATTTGAGGCTAGAGCTCATGAGGGCATATTTGTTGGTTATGCTACAAACTCTCATGCTTACCGTGTCCTCAACAAGTCCACGGGACTCATTGAGGAGACGTGTAACATAGAGTTTGACGAGAATAGCGGCTCCCAAGTGGAGCAAGTGGTACTTGTGATGTAGGTGATGAAATTCCTCCCCAAGCCATAAGAAGAATGGGTGTTGGTCATATCCTACCCATTGAAGAACCCCTTTTGGCCGAAGGAGAAGGACAATGCTCCACTCAAGTGGAGCCATCACCAACCCAAGACCCACATGCTTCCGAAGAACAAAGTGAAGGCCCTCAACCAAGTCAACAAGATTAAGGGCAAGTACAACCTCAAGATGGTGGTGAGCCACCATGTAATGCCCAAGGTCGAGTTCTCCCTTTCGAGCAAGTTCAAGACCAAGAGCAAGCTCAAGGTCAAGAACAAGCTCAAGACATCGCTCAAGATGATCAAGTTTCCTCTCCTCATCTCACTCCTGAGGAGGAATTAAAGCGTCGTGCCGCTAAGATTGCATCTAAGCTCACAACCAAAGATCATCTCATGAAGAATGTGCTTGGAAGCCTAAGAAAGGGGGTAAGCACTCGTAGACAATTAGCAAACTTTTGTGAACATCACACGTTTGTTTCTTGTGTCGAACCCCAAAAGGTCTATGAGGCGCTCGAGGATCCGGATTGGCTCAATGCCATGCATGAAGAACTCAACAACTTCAAGCACAACAAGGTGTGGAGATTGGTGCAAAGGCCATTGGGGGACCACAATGTTATTGGAACCAAGTGGATATTCAAGAACAAGCAAGATACTCACGTGATTATTGTTTGCAACAAGGCTCGTTGATGACCCACAAGTGTAGGGGATCTATCATAGTCCTTTCGATAAGTAAGAGTGTCGAACCCAACGAAGAGCAGAAGGAAATGACAAGCGGTTTTCAGTAACGTATTCTCTGCAAGCACTGGAATTATCGGTAACAGATAGTTTTGTGATAAGGTAATTCGTAACGATTAACAAGTAATGAAAGTAAAGAAGGTGCAGCAAGGTGGCACAATCCTTTTTTTAGCAAAGGACATGCCTAGACAAATTCTTATACTCCCTCCGTCCCAAAATAAGTGTCTCAAGTTTGTACTAGCTCTAGTACAAATTTATACTAAGCTTAAGACACTTATTTTGGGACGGAGGGAGTATGAAGGAAAACGCTACTGAGGACACATGGGAATTATCGTCAAGCTAGTTTTCATCACGCTCACATGATTCACGTTCGTTACTTTGATAATTTGATATGTGGGTGGATCGGTGCTTGGGTACTGCCCTTTCTTGGACAAGCATCCCACTTATGATTAACCCCTATTGCAAGCATCCGCAACTGCAAAAGAAGTATTAAGGTAAACCTAACCATAGCATGAAACATGTGGATCCATATCAGCCCCTTACGAAGCAACGCATAAACTAGGGTTTAAGCTTCTGTCACTCTAGCAACCCATCATCTACTTATCACTTTCCAATGCCTTCCTCTCGGCCCAAATAATGGTGAAGTGTCATGTAGTCGATGTTCACATAATACCACTAGAGGAGAGACAACATACATCTCATCAAAATATCGAACGTATACCAAATTCACATGACTACTTATAGCAAGACTTAACCCATGTCCCCAGGAACAAACATAACTACTCACAAATCATATTCATGTTCATAATCAGTGGGGTATTAATATGCATTAAGGATCTGAACATATGATCTTCCACCGAATAAACCAACTAGCATCAACTACAAGGAGTAATCAACACTACTAGCAACCCACATGTACCAATCTGAGGTTTTGAGACAAAGATTGGATACAAGAGATGAACTAGGGTTTGAGAGGAGATGGTGCTGGTGAAGATGTTGATGGAGATTGACCCCCTCTCGATGAGAGGATCGATGGTGATGACGATGGCGATGATTTCCCCCTCCCGGACGGAAGTTCCCCGGCAGAACAGCTCCGCCAAGGTTCCGCATCGTGGCGGCGGAGTTTCGTCCCGAAAGCTTGCTTATGATTTTTTTGGGGTAAAAGACTTCATATAGCAGAAGATGGCCACCGGAGGGGTGCCAGGGGGCCCACGAGGCACGGGGCGCGCCCAGGGGGGTAGGGCGCGCCCCCACCCTCGTGGACGGTGGGTGGCCCCCCTCTGGTATTTCTTCTGCTCAGTATATTTTATTAATTCCAAAAATGACATTCGTGGAGTTTCAAGACTTTTGGAGTTGTGCAGAATAGGTCTCTAATATTTGCTCTTTTCCCAGCCCAGAATTCCAGCTACCGGCATTCTCCCTCTTCATGTAAACATTGTGAAATAAGAGAGAATAGGCATAAGTATTGTGACATAACGTGTAATAACAGCCCATAATGCAATAAATATCTATATAAAAGCATGATGCAAAATGGACGTAACAACTCCCCCAAGCTTAGACCTCGCTTGTCCTCAAGCGGAAGCCAATATCGAAAAATATGTCCACATGTTTATAGATAGAGGTGTCGATAAAATAAAATACGGACATGAGGGCATCATGATCATTCTTATAACAACAACATATATATGTATTGTCATATGATTTCTTATGCTCAAGTAACAATCTATTCACAATGTCAAGTATGAATCAGAAACTTCATTGAAAACTAACAAACTATAATCTCGCTCATTGAAGCAATTGCAATTTATCATAACATCAGAAAGAGTCAATATAAGAGCTTTTTAGCAAGTCCACATAATCAACTATCATTTAGTCTTTCACAATTGCTAACACTCACGCAATACATATGGGTATGGAGTTTTAATCGGACATGGAGAAAGATAGGGGCTTATAGTGTTGCCTCCCAACCTTTTACCTCAAGGGTAATGTCAACAATAATAGTTCATGCTAACTTACATCCAATTGGATATATGTATCAGGATCTTTCCAACACGAGGTGGTTGACAAAGGATAAAATATAAAAAGGAAAAGGTGAATATCACCATCACTCTTGCATAATGTATAAGACAAAAGTAAAAGATAGGCCCTTCGCAGAGGGAAGCAGAGGTTGTCATGTGCTTTTATGGTTCGATGCATGAAATCTTAATGCAAAAGAACATAACTTTATATTGCCACTTGTGATACAGACCTTTATTATGCAGTTCCTCACTTTTATTGCTTCCATATCACAAGTTCGTATAAAGCTTATTTTCACCACACTAATAAGTCATACATATTTAGAAAGCAATTTTTATTGCATGCAACATGACAACTTACTTGAAGGATCTTACTCAATCCAGAGGTAGGTATGGTGGACTCTCATGGCAAAACTGGGTTTAAGGATATTTGGAAGCACAAGTAGTATCTCTACTTGGTGCAAGGAATTTGTCTAGCATGAGGGGGAAAGGCAAGTTCAACATGTTGGATGATCCATGACAATATACTTTATTTCAAATATAAGAAAACATAACCCATTACGTTGTCTTCCTTGTCCAACATCAACTCTTTAGCATGTCATATTTTAATGAGTGCTCACAATCATAAAAGATGTCCAAGATAGTATATTTATATGTGAAAACCTCTCTTTATTTATTACTTCCTATTAATTGCAACAATGACCAAAACTACGTTTGTCAACTCTCAACAACTTTTATTCATCATACTCTTTATGTGTGAAGTCATTACTTTCCATAAGATCCATATGATCTCTTTTATTTCTCCTTTTTTTTTCTTTTTTTATTCTCTCGAGATCAAAGCAAGATAGCAAAACCCTTGATTCAACGCTAATCTTTATTATATATAGCCCATGGACTCGATTACATAGAGGGATCATAATGCAAAACTCAAAACTAAATCATACCAAAACTTTATTCAACTAGATCAAGATATTACCAAAAGGATCGAACTAAGAGAAACGGTAAAGATAGGAGTGTGATGATGATACGATAAAGGGTACCTCCCCCAAGATTGGCAGTTGCCAAGGGAAGTGCCCATACCCATGTGTTTATGTATCCCTCTTCAAAAGTGGTGATGATGGAGTTGTTGATGATGTAAGCTTGCCGTCCGTCTTCCAAGGCATAGGCTCACTGAGGGAGTCCTGGACTAGGGGGTGTCCGGACAGCCGGACTATCATCGTCCGCCAGACTCCAAGACTACGAAGATACAAGATTGAAGACTCCGTCCCGTGTCCGGATGGGACTTTCCTTGGCGTGGAAGGCAAGATTGGCAATACGGATATGTAGATCTCCTACCATTGTAACCGACTCTGTGTAACCCTAGCCTCCCCCAGTGTCTATATAAACCGGAGGGCTGTAGTCCGTAGAACAACATACATTACAACAATCATACCATAGGCTAGCTTTAGGGTTTAGCCTCCTTGATCTCGTGGTAGATCCACTCTTGTACTACCCATATCATCAATATTAATCAAGCAGGACGTAGGGTTTTACCTCCATCGAGAGGGCCCGAACCTGGGTAAAAACATCGTGTCCCTCGTCTCCTGGTACCATCCGCCTAGACGCATAGTTCGGGACCCCCTACCAGAGATCCGCTGGTTTTGACACCGACATTGGTGCTTTCATTGAGAGTTCCTCCGTCGCCACCGATAGGCTTGATGGCATCTACAACCAACAACGTTGTCCGGGTGAGACTTTTCTCCCGGACAGATCTTCAGATTCGGCGGCCGCCTCTGCGGCTAATTCGCTGGCCATCTAGAGCAGATCGAAGCTATGCCCCGCCGTCGAGTCGATTCGAAGTTAAACTTCACGGCCGATGTCGCGGAGACTTGATCTTCGACGGACCCGAGCCCGCAGCCAGCGCGCCGCCTTGACTGCTATGATGGGTATGATCTAACTCTGCCGCCGAACAGTGCCTTGGTGGCCACACACGAATCCGCTCCGGCCATTAGTCCGGAGCTGATTGCCTAGATAGAGGATCGGTGGATGGACACCGCCTCGGGGGCTTCAACTACCACAGCGATGGAGCCGAACACTAATCTTGTCCCTCGCAAAACTCACGATTCCGAGGTGCCGGACTCCCTGCCGGCCTCTGATACTCCCGCGCCCCTGCCAACCAAATCGGATTGGGCGCCGGTTATGGAATTCACCGCCGCGGACATCTTCCAATACTCGCCTTTTGGCAACATCCTGAATTCACTAAAGCACCTCTCGTTATCGGAGAGCCTGGCGGACTATGGCGGGATGGTTGAGATCTGAGCGGCGAAGAAATTCAGAGCCCACCCACCACCCACTTTGTAGCCACTGCCGACGATCTAACCGACATGCTAGACTACGACTCAAGACATCGACGCTATGGACGGCGGCCGGAGATTTATCAGAACCAGCGCCTACGAGCACCGAAGACCACCTCGTCATATGACATATACATGGTGGATACCCCGAAAGACGGGGACGGCGAAGAAACAGCGGAGGCAGATTCTTTAAAGAAACAGCCCAAGCGCCGGCGTCAGCGGCGCCGCTCTAAATCCCGCCACAGCAAGAATGGAGATTCCGACACAGGAGATAATAATACCCCAGAAAGTGCCGAAGACAACCCCCTCCAGTAAGACTCAGCGCAGGAGGACGCAAAAGCAAGCCCTCACGAGAGGGCGGTAGACGAAGAGGTTGAGGATTACAACTATATGCCTCCCTCCGAAGACGAGGCAAGCCTCAACGATGACGAATTCGTCGTGCCCGAGGATCCCGTCGAACAAGAGCGTTTTAAACGCAGGCTTATCGCCACGGCAAACAGCCTAAAGAAAAAGCAGCAGCAGCTTCAAGATGATCAGGACCTGCTGGCCGATCGATGGACCGAGGTCCTCGCGGCCGAAGAGTATAAACTCGAACGCCCCTCCAAAAGCTATCGAAGACACAAGCTGCTCCCCCGATTAGAGGAGGAAGCATACATACCTCCATCACCAGCGCACGATACGGTTGACCGACCACCCCGCAGTCGTGACAGAGAGGCATTCAGGCCCCCAACCAAGACCGTACCCCGGCATCGCTCCAAAAGTACGAAGCCAAGAGGGAACGCGCCGGACTTGCGAGATATATTGGAGGACAAAGCAAGGCAATCCAGATCCATCTACGGATCACGTGGGCGCCCCACGACCCATGACGAATACCGTCGCACCGGATATAATAACCCCGGCCGGGCCGAACACGGCAGACAGCGCTCTCTCGAGCTACGTCGTGATATTGCTCAATACAAAGGCGCCGCACACCCGCTATGCTTTACTGACGAAGTAATGGATCATCAAATCCCTGAAGGGTTTAAACCCGTAAACATTGAATCCTACAATGGCACAACAAACCCCGCGGTTTGGATCGAAGATTATCTTCTCCACATCCATATGGCCCGCGGCGACGATCTCCACGCCATCAAGTATCTCCCACTCAAGCTTAAAGGACCAGCTTGGCATTGGCTTAACAGCTTGCCCGCAGAGTCAATTGGGTGTTGGGAAGACACGAGGCCGCATTCCTTGATAACTTCCAGAGGCACGTATAAAGCGACCACCGACGCCGATGACCTAAGCCACATCATTCAGCAGCCAGATGAATCGGCCAGACAATTCTAGACACGGTTCTTGACGAAGAAAAATCAAATCGTCGACTATCCGGATGCAGAGGCCCGTGCAGCCTTCAAGCATAACATCCGCGACGAATGGCTAGCCCGGCACCTAGGACAGGAAAAGCCGAAATCTTTGGCAGCCCTCACATCATTAATGACCCGCTTCTGCGCGGGAGAGGATAGCTGGCTAGCTCGCAGCAACAATCTCCGTAAAAATTCTGGCAGTCCGGATACTAAGGACAACAACGGCAGGTCACGTCGAAACAAAAACAAACGCCGCATTAACAGCGACGACAAGGAGGATACGGCAGTCAACGCCGGATTCCGAGGCTCTAAACCCGGTCAACGGAAGAAGCCATTCAAAAGAACCACTCCGGGTCCGTCCAATTTGGACCGAATACTCGACCGCTTATGCCAGATACATGGCACCCCTGAAAAACCAGCCAATCACACTAATAGAGATTGCTGGGTGTTCAAGCAGGCAGGCAAGTTAATTGCCGAAAACAACGACAAGGGGATAAACAGCGACGACGAGGAGGAGACCCGACCGCCGAACAATAGAGGACAGAAGGGTTTTCCCCCACAAGTGCGGACAGTGAACATGATTTACGCGACCCATATACCCAAGAGGAGAGGAAGCGCGCATTAAGGGACGTCTATGCGATGGAGCCAGTCGCCCCGAAGTTCAATCCATGGTCCTCTTGTCCGATCACTTTCGATCGAAGAGACCATCCGACCAGCATACGCCATGGCGGATTTGCCGCATTGGTTTTAGACCCAATCGTCGATGGATTTCACCTCACGAGAGTCCTGATGGACGGCGGTAGCAGCCTGAACCTGCTTTATCAGGATACAGTGCGCAAAATGGGCATAGACCCCTCAAGGATTAAACCTACAAAGACAACCTTTAAAGGTGTCATACCAGGTGTGAAGCCAACTATACAGGCTCAGTAACACTGGAAGTGGTCTTCGGATCCCGGACAATTTTCGGAGCGAGGAGTTAATCTTCGACATAGTCCCGTTTCACAGCGGCTATCACGCTCTGCTCGGACGAACCGCGTTTGCAAAATTCAACGCGGTGCCGCATTATGCATACCTCAAGCTCAAGATGCCAGGCCCTCGTGGAGTCATCATGGTCAACGGAATACGGAACGCCCTCCGAACGAAGGAACATACAATGCTCTCGCGTAACTGAGCAGCCTCTTAAGGAAATTCTCGAGTCCGGCCGTTAAACGGCCGGATACAGCAAAACGCGCCCGAAGCAACACCAACCAAGACTACCTGGCGTGATCAGAGCACGCGTAGCAATGCGGCCCCAACCCCCGCCCGCGCATGATCGCAAGAATAACACTCCGTGTACATCATTACGCTTTGGAGATACCATGGGCGCAGGGGAAGGGGCACGATCGCACTGGACCCAGAGTGCGGTTCGACCACACCAGGGGCTCGCAAGTGTGCCCCCTTTTTTTCTTTATTATTTTCCTTCTTTGTGTACACAGGACTCCGATAACCAGAGGCCCTGTCCGGCGGCGAACCTGCCGAACTCTTGATGCAATAGTCAGGGATGAAAGAAGGTTGCGACGAACACTCAGGTGGTCTCAATTATGAGCATTAAATTCGATTATATACACCACGTCCGCAGCTCACCCTTGGAGGGGGACATGTTTACTTAGTCCAAATCCCTTGCTTACCGCACTATTTGTATCAGTCCGCACTCACAGCAGACTTTCTTTAATAAATAGTGCAGCACTTCCTGACTGCAATTACATTACCCTTTATATATGTATGTTCATTACATGACATCTTGCACCCGTATATTTTGGTATGGCCTAATACACCAGGGGCTTATGTTCCCCACATTGTGGTGTGATAAGTCCGAACACTTTCATAAGTGCGGCACCCCGAACTTATAGCATTATATGAATCAGCTCCGAATCATGTCTTGGGTCAATAGTTGGGTTTGCCTGCTCCCACGTTTTGGTGCCTTACGCCCGCTCGTCGGCTAAGGTGGCATCATGAGAACCACTGCGATTGCGCCCCGGTTGAGCCGGGCGAGCACCTCAGTGGAGAAAGCTAAAACTGACCGGCATGATAAGGCGAGAGACTGGTCGCTGTTCGAGAGGTTTCTTCGGGTCCTTAAAGACTCACGCCGCTTCGAGCGAAGTTCCGGACCATGTCCGACGAAGGCGTGGATAGCACCCCGGATTCGGCCTTCCGAATACCAGGGGCTTCGCCGAAATTTAAAATTATAGAATTCTATGGCTAAGTGAGAGTGTTCAAGCATTATAAGTCCGGTCGCCTTGTTCGTTGTGTTGAGCGCCTCCCTAGATGGACCCAAAAATGGGAACAAGAGTGCTCAAGGTTATCCCGAACACCCCAGCACTCGCGGCTCGGGGGCTGAAGCCAACGACTTGCCATCTCTCAGATTTTATAAACGGCCGAACAGAAGGTAATATTTTAAATTAAAACAAGCGTTGCTCAAGGCGCATATGAACGCAGTTTTCAGCGCACAGGATAATACACAACGAGTTTACTCAAAGATTACATTTCTGGGGCACTCATCCGCAATATCGTGGGCTCCCTTCAGGACAGTTTTATAATACATTTCAGGTGTGCGATACTCCTTGCCCGGTGGCGGTGGGTCCCTGAGAAGCTTCTCCGCATCCAACTTGCCCCAATGCACCTTTGTGCGGGCAAGGGCCCGGCGAGCACCTTCAATACAAAGTGGAGCGCTTGACGACTTCCACCTGAGGGCATGCATCCACCAGCCGCCAGACGAGGCCAAAGTAGCTCCTGTGCATGGCCTGTCCAGCCACAGCCGGACTATAAGGCCCTTCATGGCCTCCTCAGCTACCTTGTGGAGTTCGACCAGCTGCTTCAGCTGGTCGCTTGGGGGCACCGGGTGTCCGGCCTCAGCGTACTGAGACCAGAAGACTTTCTCCGTCGAGCTCCCCTCCTCGCCACGATAGAATGCGGCGGCATCGGACGCACTACGCGGCAGATCTGCAAACGCCCCTGGAGAGCTCCGAATGCGGGTAAGTGTCAGGTATTTTACATTAACATGCTTGCTTTGCATGAAAAATGCCTTACCCGCCGCTATCTTCTTCACATCTTCAACCTCCTGAAGGGCCTTACGGGCCTCGGCCTGGGCGGACCTGGCACTTTAGAGAGCCGAGGCAAGCTCGGACTCTCGAGTCTTGGAGTCACGCTCCAAACTCTCATGCTTCTCCATGAGAGCCTGGAGCTCTTGCCGCACTTCCGCCACCCGCGCCTCTTGCTTCTCTCGCTCTTCCCGCTCCGCGGCCGCACTGCGCTCGGCTGCGGACACAGCCTCCTTCAGGGCTGCCACCTCGTTCGTGGCCCCTGCAATACCCATATTATCCTTGTTAATTTTATTGCAACCAAAATCCTTTTCTGTAAGGTAACTATTCAAAGTGGTGTGACTCACCTTCTTTGTCCTCGAGCTGGTTCTTGGCATGGCCGAGCTCTTGCTCGGACCGCTCGAGGTCCTTCTTCAACACATCGACCTCCGCCGATAGTGCGGCAGAGGTCAGCAACGCAGCCTGCAAACCCATATTGACATATTTTAAGCAACCCTGCGTATATCTTGTTAGATCCTCAGTCCGGCTTTTCTTTCCGAACACCGAACTGAGCCTTAGGGGCTATTGTCTATGCGGTATTACATTACATAATTTTAACTTCTTACCTCAAAGCCTGTTAGAAGGCTGCTGCAGGCTTCGGTCAGCCCGCTTTTGGCGAGCTGAACCTTTTGAATCACCGCACTCATGATAGTGCGGTGTTCTTCCTCGATGGAAGCGCCTTTAAGCGCCTCCAGCAAGTTATCCGGCGCCTCCGGCTGGACGGAGGTCGCCGGTGTCGCGGTCTTGCCCTTCTTTCGAAGGGGCCGCCCGCCGGACTCTGGAACCACTGCGGGTTCTGATGTAGAGTCCGGCACAAAGTCCGGGAGGCAGCCTGACGGCGCCTCCGGAGCCTCCTCCTGATGGGTCCTTCTCTGGGATCCCACCTCGGCATCCTCGTTGGCGCGGGGGTAGAGGCGGTCGGAAGTGAATCCACATCCGAAGGGGCCAACGACCCGCTCGATGAAGCGGGGAGATCATCATCGGCCGGGCTACGGACAGAACGTGGCATTAGAAGGACACTACGCGACACGAAAGAAATTACACATCAAAGATCCGGATACTTACGATCTTGCCGGACGCCTGGCCCTTGGAGGCCACTCATCCTCGCCAACGGTGGTGTTGGTGAAACTGTCCGAGGGGATAGTCCTCCCCCTCTTGGACCCTTTGGCCTCCCCTATTGGGGAAGCCTTCCTCCTCTTCTCTCCCTCCTCCAGGAGAGAGTCCTCCTCCTCCTCGTCTTCAGGGGAGGAGTCCGCCTCGTCGTCGGACGCCTGATTGCGGGAACTCTTTCGAGTCCCCGCGGCCACCTTCTTGGCCTTCTTCTCCGGCACCACGTGCGGTGCTGGAACCAGCAGCCCTACTAAACGGGCGTTCTCTGGGTCCTCTGGCATGGGAGCCGGGCTGATGACCTGCTTGGCCTTCTCCATCCATTCCTGTCAAAGGAAAATAGAGATTGAAACCCTCCTAGAATCGGTTTAATTACCACCAGTGTCCCGTAACGGGGTTGAATCACTTACCTCGTCAGCTGGATGCTGCGAGCGAAATCAGCGATCTTCCGTCGCGGATACGGGGGCTTCGGCGCCCTTGAACAGCACCCTCCAGGCACCTTCGTATGTCGTATCGAAGAGCCCGCTCAGCGCCTGGTGCTGTTCCGGATTGAACTCCCACAGATTGAATGCCCGTTCTTGGCATGGGAGAATCCGGCGGATGAGCATGACTTGGACCATGTCGACGAGCCTGAGCTTATTGCTCACCAGCTTCTGGATGCAGGCTCGTAGTCCCGTCACCTCCATCGGATTGCCCCACTGCAAGCCCTTCTCTTTCCAGGAGGTGAGCTGTGTGGGGACGCCAGATCTAAACTTGGGGGCCGCTGCCCATGTGGGCTTGCGCGGCTCGGTGATGTAGAACCACCCCGATTGCCACCCCTTTACGGAGTCCACGAAGGCCCCTTCGAGCCAAAGGACGTTGGGCAACTTACCCAACATGGCGCCTCCGCATTCCGCTTGCGTGCCCTTCACAACATTCGGCTTGACGTTGAAGGTCTTGAGCCACAGGCGAAGTGGGGCGGATGCGAGAGGAAGGCCTCGCACCTGACGATAAACGCCGAGATGTTGAGGATGAAGTTCGCGCCGGATCGTGGAAATCCAGGCCGTAGTAAAACATGATCCCCCAGACAAATGGGTGCAGAGGGAAGCCCAGTCCGCGGAGGAAATGGGGAAGGAAGACGACCCTCTCATGGGGCCTGTAGGGATGAGCTGCCCCTCGTCGGGCAGCCGATCGCGATATCGCCGGAAAGGTATTCGGCGCCAAGAAGTTTGGTGATGTGCTCCTCCTTAACGGTGGAGGCCAACCATTTGCCTCCGCTCCGGACATATTCGGAGAAGGTCGGGCAAGATCTTGAAGCTTAGGCGTTGGAGCTTGAGTACGCGGAGATGGATAAGCAAAGGAGGAAGAAGGCGAGGGTGAGAAGGTAAATCCTTATCCCTTATATATAGGCGGATTTAAAACTATGCGTCCCCACCGCCCGATAAAACTCGCTTATCTCCCAAGCGCCACCATCAATGGCGCGGTTGGGTTACCCACGTCCGTATTGATGAGAATCCGGAATAAGGGAACACGATCTACGCTCGACAAGACGTGCCAAAACCGCCGCTAAACGTCTTTGAGGTGGTATAGTAAAAACGATTCAAACAAAGACTTGGTAGCGGTGTGATGTCACGCCGCATAATACGCCGCCAGATTGGACCAAAGTACATTTTATTCTCTCTACGGTGGAATGTGGAATTTATTTTGCGAGCGGACACTATCCCGGTGTTCATGATCTTCTCTCGATTATTCAAGGAGGAACCCGCCTTGCAATGCCAAACATTATGCGCGCCGGACTTATCGTCATTGAAGCCTGGTTCAGGCTACCGAGGAGTCTGGACTAGGGGTGTCCGGACAGCCGGACTATCATCGTCCGCCGGACTCCAAGACTACGAAGATACAAGATTGAAGACTCCGTCCCGTGTCCGGATGGGACTTTCCTTGGCGTGGAAGGCAAGATTGGCATTATGGATATGTAGATCTCCTACCATTGTAACCGACTCTGTGTAACCCTAGCCTCCTCCGGTGTCTATATAAACCGGAGGGCTGTAGTCCGTAGAACAACATACATTACAACAATCATACCATAGGCTAGCTTTAGGGTTTAGCCTCCTTGATCTCGTGGTAGATCCACTCTTGTACTACCCATATCATCAATATTAATCAAGCAGGACGTAGGGTTTTACCTCCATCGAGAGGGCCCAAACCTGGGTAAAAACATCGTGTCCCTCGTCTCCTGTTACCATCCGCCTAGACGCACAGTTCGGGACCCCCTACCCGAGATCCGCCGGTTTTGACACCGACACTCACCATCATAGAAGGAGGATCGAGTCTCCGGGATCCTCAAATCTGCAGCCAAACTCATCCTCTTGAATCTATATTCATACTCACAGTTTTAGTTTTGCAGGTCATAGATCTGGGCTTGGAGGTGCTTGATTTTCTCACGAAGCTTGAACATGGTCTCCCCAATGTTCTTGGCATCCAACTTGTGGTTGTTGGTGAACTCCACGATCATCATCTAGTTGTCGTTGAGTCCATGTTCCACCATCCCTTGGCACTTGAAAACTTGTTGTTCCATTGCTTTGAGTCTTGTCTCCATGCTTCCGGTCCTCCTTTGTCACTCAACATCGTGGATGTGCAGCACCCCCTCACGCATCTCAATTGTTTGAGGGTGATGCAGCACCTCCGCGAGATAGGGGTTGATGACCTTCTCGAAAAACTTGTCCTTGGGGGCGCTTGAAGACGTCATGGTGCTCTAGATCTGTCAGAAAAATAGCTCGAAACAAAGACAGAGGATATTTGCCTGATACGATGGTTAAAACCTTCGGGAGATTATGTAATGAATTTTTACCGACCAAAAGAAGTATTGTGCAAGAAAACAGAGTCCGGAGAGCACACGAGGTGCCCACGAGGCAGGGGGCGCGCCCAGGGGGTAGGGCGCGCCCTCCACCCTCGTGGATGCCTTGTGTCCTTCCCGGACTACTTCTTATTTTCCTATTTTCTTAAATATTCAAAAATGGAGAAAAATTGCTAATAGAACTGTTTTGGAGTCGGTTTCCTTACCGTACCACATACCTATTCCTTATCGGAGTCTGAAACATTCTGGAAAGTCTACCTTATGTATTCCTCCGGGATTACGGTTTAAGTAACATTAGTTTCAACATTTATTGGATTACCTGAGATATAATGTTTGATTCTTTGACCGTTCACCACCTTCGGATTTGTGCCTTCGAAGTTGTTGATTTTTATGGCAGCGGAACGATAGACCTCCTCGATAACGTAAGGGCCTTCCCATTTAGAGAGAAGTTTTCCTGCAAAAAATCTTAAACGAGAGTTGAATAGCAACACATAATCACCTACATTAAACTCACGCTTTTGTATCCTTTTGTCATGCCATCTTTTAACTTTTTCTTTAAACAGTTTGGCATTCTCATAGGCTTGAGTTCTCCATTCATAAAGTGAGCTAATGTCAAATAAGCTCTTTTCACCGGCAAGTTTGAAATCACAATTGAGCTCTTTAATGGCCCAATATGCCTTATGTTCTAGTTCGAGAGGTAAGTGACATGCTTTTCCATAAACCATTTTATATGGAGACATGTCCATAGGATTCTTATATGCAGTTCTATAAGCCCATAATGCATCATCAAGTTTCTTGGATCAATTCTTTCTAGATCTATTAATAGTCTTTTGCAAAGTTAACTTGAGCTCTCTATTGCTCAGTTCTACTGGACCACTAGACTGAGGGTGATATGGAGATGCAATTCTATGATTAACATCATAGTTAGCAAGCATTTTACGAAAAGCACCATGAATAAAATGTGAACCACCATCAGTCATAAGGTATCTAGGGACACCAAACCTCAGAAAAATAACTTCTTTAAGCATCTTAATAGAGGTGTTATGATCAGCCTACTAGTTGGAATAGCTTCTACCCACTTAGTAACGTAATCAACAACAACTAAAATATGTGTATACCCATTAGAGGAAGGAAACGGTCCCATATAATCAATGCCACAAACATCAAATGGTTCAATAACAAGAGAATAATTCATAGGCATTTCTTGACATCTACTAATGTTACCAATTCTTTCACATTCATCACAAGACAAGAGAAACTTACGGGCATCCTTGAAAAGAGTAGGCCAATAAAAACAGGATTGCAATACCTTATGCGCAGTTCTATCTCCAGTGTGGTGTCCTCCATATGCCTCGGAGTGACACTTGCGTAGGATCTGTTCCTGTTCATGCTTAGGTACACAACGTCTAATAACACCATCTACTCCTTCTTTATAAAGGTGTGGGTCATCCTAGAAGTAATGTCTTAAATCATAGAAGAACTTTTTCTTTTGCTGGTATGTGAAACTAGGTGGTATAAATTTAGCAACAATGTAATTGGCATAATCAGCATACCATGGAGCAGTACGAGATGCATTTATGATAGCTAATTGTTCATCAGGGAAGCTATCATCAATAGGTAGTGGGTAATCAAGAACATTCTCTAACCTAGACAAGTTGTCTGCAACGGGGTTCTCAGCTCCCTTTCTATCAATAATATGCAAATCAAATTCTTGTAATAGGAGATAAGTCTAGGTTTAGCATCTTTCTTTTCCATAAGATATTTAATAGCAGCATGATCAGTGTGAACAGTTACTTTAGAATCAACAATATAAGGTCTGACCTTATCACAAGCAAATACAACTGCTAAAATTTCTTTTTCCGTAGTAACATAATTTCTCTGGGCACTGTCTAGAGTTTTACTATCATATTGAATAACATTTAGTTTCTTATCAACTCTTTGTCCTAGAACAGCACCTACAGCATAATCACTAGCATCACACATAATTTCAAAGGGTAAATTCCAATCAGGTGGCTGAACAATAGGTGGGGAAATCAAAGCTTTCTTAAGTATTTCAAATGCTTCTACACAATCATCATCAAAGAGAAAAGGAATATCTTTTTGTAAGAGATTAGTCAGAGGCCTAGAAATTTTAAAGAAGTCTTTAATGAACCTCCTATAAAAACCGGCATGACCAAGGAAACTTCTTATACCTTTAATGTCCTTGGGACATGGCATCTTTTCAATAGCATCAACCTTAGCTTTATCAACTTCAATACCTCTTTCAGAAATTTTATGCCCCAAGACAATGCCTTCATTAACCATAAAGTGTCACTTCTCCCAATTCAAGACAAGAGTAGTATCTTCGCATCTCTGCAAAACTTGATCAAGGTTGCTCAAGCAATCATCAAAGGAAGATCCATAAACGAAGAAATCATCCATGAAAACCTCAATAATCTTTTCACAAAAGTTAGAGAATATAGCCATCATGCATCTTTGAAAGGTTGCAGGTGCATTACATAAACCAAAAGGCATATGTCTATAAGCAAAAGTACCAAAAGGGCAAGTAAAAGTGGTCTTTTCTTGATCCTCTACTGACACAGGTATTTGAGAGAAACCAGAGTAACCAACTAGAAAGATTAAATGTGTATGTTTGGATATTCATTCTAGCATTTGATAAATAAAAGGTAAAGGGTAATGATCTTTTTTAGTAGCTTTATTTAATTTGCGGAAATCAATTACCATCGTATAACCTGTAACAATTCTTTGAGGGATTAATTCATCTTTATCATTAGGAACGACAGTAATACCTCCCTTCTTAGGGACACAATGGACAGGACTTACCCACTGACTATCAGCAACGGGATAAATTATACCTGCCTCCAGGAGCTTTAGTATTTCTTTTCTTACCACTTCTTTCATCTTAGGATTTAACCGTCATTGGTGATCAATAACTGGTTTGGCTTCTTTCTCCAATTTTCTTTTGTGTTGGCATAGAGTGGGACTAATGCCCTTAAGATCATCAAGAGTATATCCAATAGTAGCACGGTGCTTCTTCAGAGTTTTCAATAATCTCTCCTCTTCCTGCTCTGAAAGGTTAGCACTAATAATAACAGGATATATCTTCTTTTCATCAAGATAAGCATATTTAAGAGTATCAGGAAGTGGTTTAAGCTCAAACACGGGATCACCCTTGGGTGGTGGAGGATCCCCTAGGATTTCAACAGGCAAGTTGTGTTTCAAAATAGGACCCTCTTTAAAGAAAACTTCATCGATCTCCCTTCTTTCATTCATAAACATGTCATTTTCATGGTCTAGCAAATACTCCCTCCGTTCCTCAATATAAGGTGTATTATTTTTCCAAAAAGTCAAACTTCTCTAAGTTTGACCAAGTTTATAGACAAAAATATCAATATCTAGAATACCAAATCATTATCACTAGATTCATCATGAACTATATTTTTACATTTTATATATTTAGTATTATAAATATTTATGTATTTTGCTATAAAGTTGGTCAAACATAGACAACAGTTGACTTGTTGAAAAACTAATACACCTTATATTTAGGAACGGAGGGAGTATTGTTCTAAAGGATCATTAGGAGGCACGACAATAGAAGCAAGACCAATAATTTCATCCTTACTAGGCAATTCTTTATCATGGGGTTGCCTATGAAATTTAGCAAGATTAAACTCATGAGACATATCTCCCAAACCAATAGTAACAACATCCTTTTCACAATCTATCTTAGCATTAACAGTATTCAAGAAGGGTCTACCAAATATAATGGGACAAAAGTCATCTTGTGGGGAACCAAGAACAAGAAAATCCCAATTGCTGAAATAGTATTTAACTTTCCCACACAAGTCTTCAACATCTCTAACAATCCCAATTGCTGAAATAGTATCTCTATTGGCAAGCTTAATTGTAACATCAATTTCTTCTATCTCAGCAAGTGCAATATCATGCATAATATCTTTGTATAAGGAATGAGGTATTGCACTGGCGCTAGCACCCATATCACATAAGTCATGATAACAATGATCTCCTATTTTAATAGAAATAACAGGCATGCCTACAACAGGTCTATGTTTCTTAGTATCTGGTCTAGCAATTCTAGCAGCTTCATCAGAGAAGTAAATAACATGCCCATCAATATATTCAGCCAATAGATCTCTAACCATAGCAATACTAGGTTCAACTTTTATTTTCTCAGGTGGTGTAGGTGTTTTAGTATTACTCTTACGAACCAAGTTTCAAGCTTTAGCATGATCTTTTATCCTAACAGGGAAAGGTGGTTTCTCAATATAAGTAGTGGGAACAACAGGATCATTATAAGTGATAGTCTTTTCTTCAACTTTAATAGGTGCAACTACTTTTACTTCAATGGGAGGATTATATTTAAACCACTTCTCCTTAGGGAGATCAACATGAGTAGCAAATGATTCACAGAAAGAAGCTACTATCTCAGAGTCAATCCCATATTTAGTGCTAAATTCACGAAAAGCATCGGTATCCATAAAAGATTTGACACAATCAAACTTAGGTGTCATACCTGACTCCTTACCTTCGTCGAGATCCCAATCTTCAGAGTTGCATTTAATTCTTTCCAATAAATCCCATCTGAATTCAATAGTCTTCATCATAATGGAACCAGTGCAAGAAGTATCGAGCATGGAGCGATTGTTGAGAGAAAGTCGGGAATAAAATTTTTGAATAATCATTTCTCTTGAGAGATCATGATTGGGGCATGAATATAACATTGACTTAAGCATCCCCCAAGCTTGAGAGATGCTTTCTCCTTCGTGAGGCCAAAAATTATATATGTAATTACGATCACGATGAAAAAGATGCATAGGATAAAACTTCTGATGGAATTCCAATTTCAATCGTTTGTAGTTCCATGATCCCATATCATCACATAGCCTATACCATGTCAATGCCTGTCCCTTCAAAGATAAAGGGAAGACCTTCTTCTTGACAACATCATCGGGCATACCTGCAAGCTTAAATAATCCACAAACTTCATCCACATTGATTAGGTGCAAATCGGGATGCATTGTTCCATCTCCTATAAAAGGATTAGCTAGCAGTTTCTCTATCTTACGTGAAGGAATTTCAAAGTAAACATTTTCAGTAGGTTCAGTAGGTTGAGTAGAAACTCTTTGCTCTACTGGTTGGGGTGAAGATACCCCAAACAAGCCCCTCAAAGGATTATGTTCCATAGTAACAAGTGACAGTAAATTTCAGCACACTATATAAATTTTTCCTTACCAAGTTCCACTTACCAAAGGCGCTTCACTCCTCGGCAATGGCGCCAGAAAAGAGTCTTGATGACCCACAAGTGTAGGGGATCTATCTTAGTCCTTTCGATAAGTAAGAGTGTCGAACCCAACGAGGAGCAGAAGGAAATGACAAGCGGTTTTCAGTAAGGTATTTTCCGCAAGCACTGAAATTATCGGTAACAGATAGTTTTGTGATAAGGTAATTCGTAACAAGTAACAAGTAATGAAATTAAAGAAGGTGCAGAAAGGTGGCCCAATCCTTTTTGTCGCAAAGGACAAGCCTGGACAAATTCTTATATGAAGGAAAATGCTCCCGAGGACACATGGGAATTATCGCCAAGCTAGTTTTCATCACGCTCATATGACTCGCGTTCGTTACTTTGATAATTTGATATGTGGGTGGACTGGTGCTTGGGTACTGCCCTTTCTTGGACAAGCATCCCACTTATGATTAACCCCTATTGCAAGCATCCGCAACTACAAAAGAAGTATTGAGGTGAACCTAACCATAGCATGAAACATGTGGATCAAAATCAGCCCCTTACAAAGCAACGCATAAACTAGGGTTTAAGCTTCTGTCACTCTAGCAACCAGTCATCTACTTATTACTTCCCAATGCCTTCCTCTAGGCCCAAATAATGGTGAAGTTTCATGTAGTCGACATTCACATAACACCACTAGAGGAGAGATAACATACATCTCATCAAAATATCGAACGAATACCAAATTCACATGACTACTTATAGCAAGACTTCACCCATGTCCTCAGGAACAAACATAACTACTCACAAATCATATTCATGTTCATAATCAGAGGGGTATTAATGTGCATTAAGGATCTGAACATATGATCTTTCACCCAATAAACCAACTAGCATCAACTATAAGGAGTAATCAACACTACTAGCAACCCACATGTACCAATGAGACAAAGATTGGATACAAGAGATGAACTAGGGTTTGAGAGGAGATGGTGCTAGTGAAGATGTTGATGGAGATTGACCCCCTCCCGACGAGAGGATCGATGGTTATGACGATGGCGATGATTTCCCCCTCCCGGAGGGAAGTTTCCCCGGCAGAACAGCTCCACCGGAGCCCTAGATTGGTTCTGCCATGGTTCCGCATCGTGGCGGCGGAGTTTCCTCCCGAAAGCTTGCTTATGATTTTTTTCAGGTTAAAAGACTTAATATAGCAGAATATGGCCACCGGAAGGCTGCTAGGGGGGCCACAAGGCAGGGGGAGCGCCCAGGGGGGTAGGGCGCGCCCCCACCCTCATGGACGATGGGTGCCCCCCCTCTGGTATTTCTTCCGCTCAGTATTTTTTATTAATTCCAAAAATGACTTTCATGGAGTTTCAGGACTTTTGGTGTTGTGCAGAATAGGTCTCTAATATTTGCTCCTTTTCCAGCCCAGAATTCCAGCTGTCGACATTCTCCCTCTTCATGTAAACCTTGTAAAATAAGAGAGAATAGGCATAAGTATTGTGACATAACATGTAATAACAGCCTATAATGCAATAAATATTGATATAAAAGCATGATGCAAAATGGATGTATCACTCGTTTGGCAGCACAAGGCTACTCCCAAGTCGAGGGTATCGACTATGATGAAACCTTTGCTCCCATTGCTCGCCTTGAATCTATTCGTTTGTTGATTGCTTATGCTTCTCATCATAACTTCAAGTTGCAACAAATGGATGTGAAGAGTGCTTTTCTTAATGGTCCTATTAATGAGTTGGTGTATGTCAAACAACCCCCGGGGTTCGAGGATCCCTATTTCCCCGATCATGTGTACCAACTCGACAAGGTACTCTATGGCCTTAAACAAGCCCCACACGCATGCTATGAGCATCATACCGAGTTGTTACAAGATCGTGGGTTTGAAATTGGGAAAATCGACCCCACTCTTTTTACTAAGAAGGTCAAAGGGGAGTTGTTTGTATGCCAACTATATGTTGATGATATTATCTTTGGTTCCCCTAACAATGCTTTCAATGAGGAATTTGCTGCTCTCATGACCTCACAGTTCAAGATGTCCATGATGGGAGAGTTGAAGTTCTTTCTCGGGTTCGAAATCAAGCAAGGAAGAGAAGGCACCTTCATCAACCAAGCAAAATACACTCAAGACATGCTCAAGAGATTCAAGCTAAGTGATGTCAAGCCGGCCTCCACTCCAATGCCCGTCAAATGCCAACTCGACATAGATCTCAATGGTAAAGCGGTGGATCACAAGGTATATTACTCCATGATTGGCTCCTTGCTTTACCTTTGTGCATCTAGACCGGATATCATGTTGAGTGTGGGAATTTGTGCACGGTTTCAAGCCGCGCCTAAGGAAAGTCACTATGTGGCGGTCAAGCGAATCTTTCGATATTTGGCTCATACCCCAAACTTTGGCTTATGGTACCCAAGAGGAGCCAACTTCAATCTTTTGGGCTATTCAGACTCAGATTGGGTGGGAGACAGAGTGGATAGGAAGTCCACCTTCGGAGGGTGCCAATTTCGTGGTTGCTCTTTGGTGAGTTGGTATTCTAAGAAGCAAAGTTGTGTGTCTCTCTCGTCCACCGAAGCAGAGTATGTGGCTGCCGGTAGTTGTTGTGCTCAACTTCTATGGATGAGGCAAACATTGAAGCATTACAGTGTCATTTGTGACGAAGTGCCTCTTTGGTGTGACAATGAAAGTGCCATTGTCGGTGGGAAACGACACCTATGGGATCACGAGGATCCCTTCTGCGGTTGCGGGGCGCGGGATTGTGAGAAGAACAGGATTAGTAACTAGCACACGGATCGTTTACCCAGGTT
Organism: Aegilops speltoides; assembly: GCA_021437245.1. Lineage (NCBI taxonomy): Eukaryota > Viridiplantae > Streptophyta > Magnoliopsida > Poales > Poaceae > Aegilops > Aegilops speltoides. The sequence continues at coordinate 128,414,443 of CM038142.1, read as the reverse complement.
CAGGCTGCAAGGAACGCATAAAACCCTAGTCCTTCTTTGGTGGATGTATTGAGTGTTCTTGAGATCTTGAACTAGCTACGGTGGCTGTTTGGTTCAAAAGAGCCGAATCCCTCTCCAGTACGCCATGGGCCTCCTTTTATAGTCGAAAGGGGCTGCCACAGTGGCACACAGGAGGTGGAAATGCCTACAGTACTATGAGCTTCTCGCTCATATTACAGGACAAGACGCATTTAATGTGTAGATTAGGTGTCCTCTTGCTTTATCGGGGACGGGAGCGAGGCCCGCCCCGTCCGTCGCCACTCCTCCTTGTTTCGACATGCACCCTGGCCGGCGATGCATGCGGTGCCATGTAGGCAGGCAAGCAGCTGAGGTGGTGCGGTGGTGGAGCCTTCAGGAAGATCTGCATACTGCCACGCAGGCATGTGCTGAGTTGGCCTGGATGCTGCATGTTGCCGCACAGGTGCCTGCCCAGCTGGTTGGGCTGGCAACTACATGCGAACGACGAGGGAGACTTGTTGGTGCGGGCCCGGCAGTGGCCCCGCTGACGCCCTTGGCAAAAGGTCTTGCCGGGTGGCCCGGCAAGGGTCTTGCTGGGTGGCCCGGCAAGGGTCTTACCGCGGTGCGCTGTCGTCCCCGGAAAGGATCTTGCCGGGGGTCTTGCGGGTTTCGTCGGCAAGGATCTTGTCGAGGATCATTGCCTTCCAACCCTCATCTGACCTTGAATATTCTTTGTCTTCACAAAGATCTGCATGCCACCATGGAGGTGCCTCCCGAGCCCTGGCCCAACGTGGTTGATGGAGTTGGAGACCGTGGGTTCAAGGGTGGCTCACTCCGCTGGTGTGGGCGAGCCGCCCCGGCAAGGGGCTTGCCGGGGCTGCTGAGGCTGCCCCGGCAAGGGTCTTGCCGGGGAAACCTGCTTCGTCCATCTACTCTCTGTGGTCTCGGTGTTTGATGTTGCACTGGTCATCTTGCGGCTTCGAGTCCTCCCTTTTGCCCTGCTAAGTGTGGCTTTGGCCTGTGGCTCTGACTGCCCGCGCACAAGTAAGGGGTACAAATGAGTGCCCCTACTTTAGTAAACAGATAGGAGCCCCCGGGCCTGGGCCACACATAGGCGCAACGCGTTGTTGGGCCAGGCCCAAATGGTGCGCGGGCAGGCGGGGCGGCTTTTACCGCAGTAACTTTCCGTCTGCTGTGCTTCCACACAACCTGCATGGGATGCGCGACGTGGGGGTCGCGCGCGACGTGCATGGCCGAAGCACGCTGGCATCATCTTGCGGTGGATAGTAAAGAGGCGGCTTGCGTGTCCCCTTGAGACCATAGGGCCACCGCTCATTTACTGCCCTTACTTGGGAACCGTCGCTCAACGCGTCCCATCGCACCCGTCTCTTGCGCCACGTTTGCTGCATGCATGACGCAGAGCGAATGACAGGTGCGCAGGATACGGGAAGTCGCGCGCGCGTGGGTCGATTCCCACGCGCCTTCAATTGAGCGGGGAGGGCGGTCGACGACCCGCCCGTTGTCACTTCAATGGGCCGGATTGGCCGAAAGGGGCGGCCGAGCCCCTCCCCCACCCCTTTATAAAGAGGGGAGTGGGAGGAATGGCGCCTCTCAATCCTTCATCATCTGCTTCTCCCCATTCCTGCTTCCTCCTTCCTTCTGCCATGGCGAGGGGGCGTGGCGACGCTTCATTGGTGGCGGCGAGAGTCTCGGGTAGACAACGCATCGCTCCTCCCCAAGAGCTCGTGGCGGCAAGGCCAGCCGTTAGAGGAAGGGGGAGGGGGCGTGGTCGAGGTCGGTGCGGTGCCCGGGGAAGAGGAGGACGGGGTGGCGCACCGGCCTCGCCTCCACCAGCTTCCCCTCCCTCGACGTAGGCCACGTCGGGGACAACCCTTATGAGTTCTTCATCGGGCTGTGCCAGCCGCCGTGCCGTCGCCTTCGCCTCCCGAATCCATTTGCACGAGAGATGGAGCTGGACCCGCCGCAGGCACTGCGGCTGCATATGAGGGGCTGTGGGAACAGCCGCACATGGGCCGACGTTGAGGTCCCCGCCCCTCACGTCATGTATCTTTGCCGATGGTGGAAGACTTTTGCCTACATCCATAGCCTGACGGAGGGGCTCACTCTCCATTAAAAATTAATGGAGAGCGCCCTCCTCTCCGTCAAGGTCTTCGGGCACCTCGGGACTCGCGTAAGGTGTTGTGTGGAGAGCTCCTCTGACGATGAAGATTCCTCCTCGAGTGAGAGTGGCGAGGAGGACGACAGCAACGACGACAAGGGTAGCGGGCGACAGGATGACGGGTCCGACTAAGCGTCGGGCGCCGGTCTGGGCGACATCAGCGACCCCATCATCCGTGTCGCCGGCTCCTTGAACTTCTCGGTGGTCACCTCCTTGGGCGGCTAGCGTAGGGAGGCCAGAGAAGGCGAAGAAGGCGGGTGGCGGGCCGTCAAGTCGGAGTACGATGGCACCAACGTCTTCATAGCGTATTGACGGACCGATGCCTCATCTTCCAGCTCTTCCTCCAGCGCCACCACCGACAACCCTCTCCTAGGCGACCGTCGGCATGTTCTCTTGGCGCCTTCTGCTCCTCATACCTCGCCTAGGCGCTCCCTCTGCCCTTTTGCTTTCTTGTTTCATTTCCTCATGAGAGGGACAAGAAAGGGATTACGGGCACCTTATCTCTTTTTAGTCTGTAAGCCTTCGGGCCTTCGTTAAATTTAGAACTTGTAATCCCCTTGCTCATGTTTTTCACTCCGTATGAATTGTACCTGTATGGTATGTTTTTTGCTTTCTTATTATTTAAGATAAACATTTTTCGCCTGGCAACAGGCCTTGCCGTCCCCCCACTTTGCTCGACCTTTCTCGCGCCCTTGGCGGAGGCAGGGATGAAGTGGGCTTAGGCTCCTTGTTCCATTTTCTTGCTGCCGTAACTACAACCCAAATTCGGACCCAGGAGATAATCCTTGGGTACAGAAAAAGGGGAGCACGGTAGCCTAGAAATAAAACTAGGTTTCACATATCCCAGTTCCATATTGAAATGCATGATAGAGGATACAAGACTTATCTGGATCTGCAGCCCGCAGCAACCTTGGCTTGCCGCGGTTGGATCCTTGTACTTGCAGCCCCCGGCAACTTTGGTTTGCCGGGGTCGGGATGCCGGTCCGTTCCCTTTCTTCCAAATAGCTCGACAGAAGTTCTCATGTGCCCTGTGAACCAAAGAGGACAGAAAATAATAGAGAGATGTGCACTCGACCTCTAAGCTAGGGGTTAGCCGCCGCTAAGCATTATCAACCCTAACCGAGGAAGACACTCGACCTAGCATGCATGCTATAACTTAGGGCAGCAGCGCTTCTTTTATTTATGCTCAGGGTCTGCGCCTAGCTTTGTACAAAGGGTTACATGCCTTGCAGGCAAGGCTTGTACAAAAGGTGGCTTGCCGGGAGGCCCAGCAGCCGCACCTTATGGGTAAAACTTGCGAAGATGCTCGATGTTCCAGGAGTTGCTCACTGGAATGGCATCTTCGGTCTCCAGGTAGACTGTGCCGGGCCTGGTGACTCGTGTTACCCGATAAGGGCCTTCCCACTTTGGCGTCAACTTGTTGGAATTCTTGGCTGACTGAACGTGCCGAAGAACAAGGTCGCCTTCCTCAAAGCTCCGGGCATGAACCCTGCGGCTATGGTAGCGGCGCAAGGCTTGCTGGTAGCATGCTGCTCTCACAGCCGCCCAGAGACGATCTTCCTCAAGGAGCATTGCATCATCTTGCTGCAGTCGCTCTTGCTCAAGCTCATCATAAGCGAGCACTCGAGATGACCCGTATATGAGTTTCGTGGGGAGAACTGCTTCTGCCTCATAGACCAGGGCAAAGGGTGTCTAGCCGGTAGCTCGATTTGGCGTTGTTCTAATCGACCAAAGAACCGTCGGCAACTCGTCAATCCAGTGCCTTCCACTCTTGCGCAGCCTGTCAAAAGTCTCCATTCTTAAGCCTCGCAGAACTTTAGCATTTGCTCTCTCTGCTTGGTCGTTGCTTTGTGGGTGTGCCACGGAAGCAAAAGAGACCTTGCTGCCGATATCCTCAATGTACTGCATGATGGCGTGGCTTGTGAACTGTGTGCTGTTGTCGGTGATGATCCTGTTGGGGACCCCAAAACAGCAAACTAGCCCCTTGAAGAACTTGATGGCTGACTGCGCTGTCACCTTCCTCACCGCTTCCACCTCTGGCCACTTAGTGAACTTGCCGATTGCAACGTACAAGTACTCAAAGCCCCCAACGGCATGGGGGAAAGGGCCCAGTATGTCGAGCCCCCAGACCGAGAAGGGCCAGGAGAGAGGGATGGTTTGAAGGGCTTGAGCTGGTTGATGAAGCTTCTTTGAATGGAACTGGCACGCTTCACAATTGGTTACTAGTGCCGTCGCATCCTGGAGGGCAGTGGGCCAGAAAAAACCTTGCTAGAAATCCTTGCCAGCAAGGGCCCTCGACCCTATGTGGGAGCCACATATGCCTCCATGTATCTCTGCCAACAGCTCTAGTCCTTCCTCCCGGGAGATGCACTTCAATTTCACCCCATTCGGTCTTCTTCTGTACAAGACATTTCAACGAATTGGTAGAGAGCAGACTGGCGGGCTAATCTTTCTGCCTCTTCCTACTCCTCAGGAAGCTCTCCTTTTTGGAGGAATCGGATGGTGTGCTGCGCCCATGCCGGAGCCTGTGGCTAGACGACAAGGACCAAAGGCATCTCTTCTGCCACGGGAGCGGCCATCTCCATGGCCATGGCCCGAGGCCCTGCCGGAGTCGGTTGCCCCGCGGCAGGATCGGCATCCACGACAACATCTTTGCCAGCGGCTCTGGGGAGCTCGGTGGGGAAGTACTTGCCGGGGCCTAGCTTCCTCTGCTTGTTCTGCTTGGTTGATGGTTTGATGGATGGTTGAGTTAACCGAAGCACAAAAGTACCTGGTTCCACAGGTAGCTTGAGGGCAGCACGCTTTGACAGGTAGTCGGCGATGTCGTTTTCTGTCCGAGGGACATGCTCTGCTCGTATACCGTCAAAGCGCTCCTCTAGTTTCCTCACTTAATCCACGTAAGCTTCCATCAACGGGCTTTGATAATCTTTGTTGATATGCCTGACGACGAGCTGCGAATCGCCCCTGACGATGAGCTTTTTGACTCCCAGGTCCGCCGCGATCCTGAGACCACCAAGCAAGCCCTCGTACTCGGCGGTGTTGTTAGTTGACATCTCCCGGGGAAAGTGCATTTGGACGACATACTTGAGGTGCTCTCCGGTGGGCGCGACAAGCAGCACACCAGCACCGGCGCCTTGCAGCGAAAAAGCCCCATCAAAGTACATGATCCAGTTGCAGCTCATTTCCTTGCCGGAGAGAGCGGTCTCCTGTACCTCTTCGTTCTGCAACGAACTCCGCCAAGACTCTGCTCTGAATCGTCGAGGTGCTTTCAAACTTTAAACCGAAACTCGATAGCTCCAGGGCGCATTCCATGATCCTCCCCGTTGCATCTGGGTTATGCAGTATCTGTTGCAATGGGAGGCGGGTGACCACAGTGATCTCGTGCGCTTGGAAGTAATGACGCAGCTTCCTCGAGGCCATAAGGAGGCCAAAGAGCAATTTTTGCACACCTGAGTACCTCGACCTAGCCCCTGCAAGAGGGGGCTGACAAAGTAAACTGGGTGTTGCACCATTTTCTTCTTCTGCGCCACTTCACCAAGTCGCACAGGCCATGTCGCACTGGCGTCTGCCTCTACCGGGGACTTAGTCTTGCCGGGACCGAGCCCTGCCGGGGAGGGTTCTGGCTCGCTATCCGTTGACTCTACCGCTGCCGCTGCCTCTTCATCGACCTCCCTCTGCGCCACTAGTGCAGCGCTAACCACCTGATTCATTGCCGCTAGGTACAACAGCAACGGTTCTTGTGGTCTGGGTGCAACCAGCACTGGGGTATAGGAGAGGTACTTCTTCAAATCCTGCAGCGCTGCCTCGGCCTCCGGGTCCACTCCATTGGGCCCGTCTTCTTCAAGATTTTGAAAAAAGGGAAGGGCACGCTCCGCGGACTTGGAGATGAATCTGTTCATGGTGGCAACGCAGCCAGTGAGCCGATGCACGTCTTTGATTCATTTAGGTGCCTCAATCTGCTCGATGGCCTTGATCTTATCTGGGTTTGCCTCAATCTTGCGCTACGACACAAAGAACCTGAGAAGCTTGCCGGACGGGACACCGAAGACACACTTCTCAGGGTTCAACTTGAGGTTGATCTTGCGCAGGTTTGCAAATGTTTCCTCGAGATCTTGCACAAGTGTTGCTCTGTCCTTGGTTTTGACCACTATGTCATCCATATAAGCTTCCATATTTCTATGTAGCTAGGGTTCAAAACCAATTTGGACTGCTCTTGCAAAGGTTGAGCCAGCACTCTTCAACCCGAAAGGCATCCGTAAAAAGCAATATGTACCACATGGGGTGATGAATGTTGTCTTCACCTTGTCTTCTTTTGTCATGAAGATCTGGTGGTACCCTGAGTAGGCGTCGAGGAATGATAACAGGTCACACCCAGCTGTGGAGTCAACAATTTGGTCGATGCGTGGTAACAGGAAGGGATCCTTTGGACAAGCCTTATTGATGTCTGTGTAATCAATACACAGTCTCCACTTCCCGTTTGCCTTGCGCACCACTACTGGGTTGGCCTACCACATCGGGTGGAGCACCCCCCTTACCAAGCCTGCCGCCTCTAGTTTTCTGATCTCCTCAGTGATGAACTCCTACCTCTCCAGAGCTTGCTTCCTGACCTTCTACTTGGCGGGCCGTGCATGAGGACAGACAGCGAGATGGTGCTCAATCACTTCCCTAGGAACGCCGGGGATGTCGAAGGCTTGCCATGCAAACACATCGACATTCACCCGCATGAAAGTGATGAGCTCGCTTTCCTATTTGCTATCGAGGGTGGAGCTTATGGTAGAAGCTCCACCCGTGCTGTCCTCCTTGACGGGCACCTTCTTGGTCTCTGGTGATGCAGCTCTGGACTTCTTGCCCTTGCCGACAGAGCTCTCTGGCACGTCCTCAATGGGAGCGCAACACCCCGAAGAGGTGCGCTTGACGGAGTGGGTGCGAGGGGTCTTGCCAGTCTTTTTCCCTCCCAGGACTCCGTCGGCAGGAGCAGGTGCCTTGGCGGCAGCTGCTGCAACTGCTTCCTGGTAGAGTTGGTCGACACAGATCAACGCGTCTTTCTTGTCGGAGGGGACGGTGATGATGTTCATCGGCCCCGGCATCTTCAGCGTGTTGTAGGCGTAATGTGAAGCCGCCATGAACTTGGCTAGTGTCGGGCAGCCGAGGATACCGTTGTAGGGCAAGGGAATCTCGGCTACATCAAAGACAATCCTCTCCGTCCTGTAGTTCAGCTCGCCTCCATACGTCACGGGCAGCGTGACCTTTCCCTTCGGCTGGCTCCTCCCCAAGTTGACCCCTTGGAACGTGCCCGTCTCCTCGAGGTCTCCATCAGGGATCTGCAGCCTCTTGATCACAACAGGCGAGATGAAGTTCAGACCGGCCCCATGCTACGTCTTGAGCTTGCGTTGGTTTTCCTTGAAGAGGAAAGGGTGATGCAGCAATAGTAGCATAAGTATTTCCCTCAGTTTTTGAGAACCAAGGTATCAATCCAGTAGGAGGCTTCTCAAAAGTCCCACGCACCTACACAAACAAACAAAGAACTCGCAACCATCGCAATAAAGGGGTTGTCAATCCCTTGACGGTCACTTGCGAAAGTGAGATCTGATAGAGATAGTATGATAAGATAAATATTTTTTTGGTATTTTATAATATAGATGCAAAAAGTAAAGATGCAAATAAAAGTAGATTGAAAGCTTATATGATAAAAGATAGACCCGGGGGCCATAGGTTTCACTAGAGGCTTCTCTCAAGATAGCATAAGTATTACGGTGGGTGAACAAATTACTGTCGAGCAATTGATAGAAAAGCGAATAATTATGAGATTATCTAGGTATGATCATGTATATAGGCATCACGTCCATGACAAGTAGACCGACTCCTGCCTGCATCTACTACTATTACTCCACACATCGACCGCTACCCAGCATGCATCTAGAGTATTAAGTTCATAAGAACAGAGTAACGCATTAAGAAAGATGACATGATGTAGAGGGATAAACTCAAGCAATATGGTATAAACCCCAACTTTTTATCCTCGATGGCAACAATACAATACGTGCCTTGCAACCCTTTCTGTCACTGGGTAAGGACACCGCAAGATTGAACCCAAAGCTAAGCACTTCTCCCATGGCAAGAAAGATCAATCTAGTAGGCCAAACCAAACTGATAATTCGAAGAGACTTGCAAATATAACTCAATCATACATAAAAGAATTTAGAGGAGATTCAAATATTTCTCATAGATAAACTTGATCATAAACCCACAATTCATCGGATCTCGACAAACACACCGCAAAAAAGAGTTTACATTGAATAGATCTCCACAAGAGAGGGGGAGAACATGGTATTGAGATCCAAAAAGAGAGAAGAAGCCATCTAGCTAATAACTATGGACCCGAAGGTCTGTGGTCAACTACTCACAACTCATTGGAGGGGCTATGGTGTTGATGTAGAAGCCCTCCATGGTCGATTCACCCTCCGGCGGAGCACCGACGAAGGCTCCAAGATGGGATCTCACGGATACAAAAGGTTACGTCAGTGGAAATTGTTTTTTGTTGGGTCCCTGGATGTTTTCGGGGTACGTAGGTATATATAGGAGGAAGAACTACGTCGGCGCAACACCGCTAGCACATCGACGAACTCGCCGGCGCTGCCATTACAACTAGAGAGGGCTCTGGTGGCCTCCTTGCCAGAGCCACGAGCGATGGCCAACATCCCAATCGATCCTAAGCCTTTTGTGCTGCATGGTTTTCAAGTTCAGGTCATTCCAGGAAGAACAGGGGCTTCTCGAGCCATAGTACCTCACCGCCCCAGGCGCCACGAGGATTGGGCAATTGCCAGCATCCATCCCCACCCGAATGAGGTATTTTTTCCAAATGTTCGTGATGTTCTGCAAGAGTTTCTTCAAGATGAGGCCCAAGTTGGATTCAGAGAGATTCAGCCTTGCCCGTTCGGGGAGGCGTATGTGCAGTTTCGGCATGTTAGAGATCGAGACAGGCTTGTTCAGCAAGGTCCACATGCATTCGGTGATGTTTTTATCTCATTTACTAAGCACGATGAAGGTAGAAATTGGCGCAGGCTGCATTTCAATAGGGTCTGTTGGTTGCTTTTCGTGGGAGTACCATTTGATTTCTGTAACACTGAGGACATTGCGTCCGCCATCTCAAAATGGGGAAAAATCATTAGCTGGGAGAAAGAGGATGCCCTCAAGGGTAAAATTCTTGTTAAGGCTAGAGTAACAGAGCTTGATGAAGTTCCTAAAAGCATAAGATGGTCTGAAGGAGAGAGATTCGAGGAAGACTCTTGGACCTTCTCTGTTAAGGTTCTCCTTGAGGAAATGCTAGGTGGTGGACCTGCAGATGAAGATCAAATCCCACCTGATGGTGTCGATCCACACCCCATCCCTCAGCATGCAAATGACTTCCCAGGCTTCCAGCCGATCCCAAATCACAATATTCATGCCCAGAACCAGGACTGGGATGCTTGGGAAGAACATGAGGAACAAGAACAGCACTGGGCTTTTCCCCAACCAGAGCCTCCACAACAGCAGCAGCAGCAAGTAGCCATTCCTATGCTACCAGATGAGGGTGCACCAAATAGCAGCATTACAACAACCGTCTCCCTCTCTAATGGTCTGCTATCTCTGACACACTCTGCCAGCGAGGAAGTTAATCAGGGTTTTCATGCCCCTCCAGTTGGTCAAGGGCTGTTAAACATTGCTCTGGCTTACAATGCAGTTGAAGAAGAGGAGGACCAGGCACTTCAGAACAATTTAGAAATTGAGCAACAACAAATGCCTGCTTTAGAGCCTGTTCTCATACCTCAAGTTCTTGCACTGGAGGCCCAAGTGGACCCACAGATGAACCAATTGAATGGAGAGGAATTTAAGGTTGCTAAAGCTTCTATTTCTGTCAGAAGCCCAGTCAATCACAATCAGAATGAGGCAGGAGATGCTCTTCCTGCCCACAACTTGCTTCCTAATGACAAGGGCAAGGAAGATGTACCAATTCCTTATGTGGGCACATCTACAGACCAAAACAACTCAGGTACTTATGGTGACTTCTCTCTGCCTAGCTCCCCCTCTAGGATTGATTTACATGAGCTGGCTCAGAATCATGCTTTGGATATTATTGATGGTTCTCATTTAATGTCTGAAGAAGGTCTGGGATTGTGGATCAAACACTTTGCACCTGCAACACAAGGAGCAGAGAACTCTTTCAAAATTGAAATACCTGTAAGTTGGTTCAACTTCATCATACATTTGCTGTTAACACCTGATAAATTTAGTTGGACAATGCACTTGCTAAAGTCGATGTATGGAAAATATTGACCGCCAATTGTATACAAGAGGACACTATGCTATTTCATATACCTGATGGATGCTCTACTACCCAGGCACCAACCTGCAAAGACTTCATACTAGGACTGGGAAAAGAAAATGAAGGTGTTAGTCCAGCAGCACATTCTTCCAGTGGAGCAGGTAGCCCACTGCAACAAGTCTCTCCCAATAAATTACTGCCACTGGGGGAGGCTGTCTCAAGGAAGAGAAGGGACAAGGAGCCTCTGGTTGAGACTGAGGTAAGAAGAAGTGACAGGATTAGAAAAGATAACATGGGTTATAGAAGGAAAACTTGTGACACTAAAGCATGTTTGCCATGTAATGCTATTCCACCTGCTATTCAGAATACTATGGTAAAAAACCTAACTAAATCTTTCTGTAAGGTTGCTGAGGAAGAACTCCATGGAAAGCTGTCCAAGAAACCAAAAAAGAAGGGACAGGAGGAGGTGGCCAAGGTGTCCAAGGTCACTGGGCAGGATGGTACATCCAACTTAAGTTGATGATGCTAGTGTCATATAAGATGAGTTGGAATAGCAGAGTATCTTGCTGTTCTCTTTTGGAATGTACTCTCTTAAAGACTGAAAATTACATATTTCTAGTGAAAGATACTATGTACCCAGGATGTAATGGATTGATGTGGAACCTCTGCTGCTCTCATATGGAGATGCTGTTTGATACCCATACTGCTGCTACCATCTTGTTTGTGAATTACTCCTTGTTAGGACAAGGTAGTATCAACATCTCTGTGACATGTTTGTATGAGGGGTCTGTTTGTCTGCCAACTGTTACAGTGGTGCAACACTTGAACCTAGCTTGGGATAGACATCTAGGGCTGGACCTGGGTGATCAAGGACACAAAAATCTGGTTATTAATGAATAACAACAGAACATGGAATATTCTGAATTGGAATGTCAGGGGTATTAATTCCCCAGAAAAGTGGTTAGCTATTAAGCAAAAAGTGGAAGAAAGTGCAGCTGGTATAGTCTGTCTTCAAGAAACAAAAGGAGAGATATTTGATTTAACATACATTCATAAAATTTGCCCACAGAGATTCAATAAATTTGAATACCTTCCCTCCATTGGGGCTTCAGGAGGCATCCTTACTGCTTGGAATGGTGCATTATTTACTGGGGAGTTGATGTTTCATAATAAATATTCACTATCTTTGCAGTTCACCTGCAAAACATCCTCCCAGTCATGGATTCTCACAAATATTTATGGCCCCTGCAATCATGAAGAAAAGATTGAATTCATTGATTGGTTTGAAAATATACAAATGCCTAGTGATGTGGACTGGATTATCATGGGTGACTTTAATTTCATTAGAAAACCTGAGGACAGAAATAAACCTGGAGGTGATGTAAATGAAATGCTTATGTTCAATGCAGCCATCAGTGAATTGGGACTAATTGAACTACCCCTCCAAGGAAGGCAATTTAGCTGGAGTAACATGCAGGACAACCCTTTATTAGAAAAACTAGATTGGTTTTTCACCTCTGCTGCCTGGATGACCAGCTACCCAGACACTACTGCTTTGCCCATGGCTAAACCTATCTCTGATCATCTTCCATGCATGATAAAGATTGGCACATCAATTCCAAAATCCAGAGTGTTCAGGTTTGAAAATTACTGGCTCAGCCACAGCTCTTGCAAACAAGTGGTACATGATGCTTGGAACATCCCAGTGGGCCACACTGATTGTGCAAAAAAGATAAATGCTAAGTTCAAGAATGTTAGAAGAGCTCTCAAACTCTGGGCTAAATCTTTATCTTGTCACAAAAAACAGATTGCAGAGTTGAATGATATTATTTTCCTCTGGGACTTCATTGAGGAATACAGGGCTTTGTCACTGTTTGAAACCAACTGCAGAAACATAATGAAGGACTACCTACTCACTATACTAAACAATCAAAAAGTTTCCTGGAAGCAAAGAGGGAAAATTAAAGGAGTCAAGTTTGGGGATGAGAATACCAAATTCTTTCACACAAAAGCTACAATCAATCACAGAAATAACCAAATTGCTATGTTGGTAAACAAGGACCAAGTTGAAATTACTGACCATGAAGGAAAGGCAGCAATTCTATGGGAAGCTTTCAAGAACAGATTGGGACAGACAAATGGCCATTCTATGCACTTCAATCTTGAGGAATTGTATGAACATACAGTGGACCCACTACTTTTCATTGACTTGGAAAAACCTTTTCTCAGAGAAGAAATTGAGGATGTGGTCAAGAATCGCCTAATGATAAATCTCCTGGTCCTGATGGTTTCAATAATGAGTTTCTCAAGAATTGCTGGGATATAATAAAATTAGATGTCATTGATCTTATAATGGCCTTTCATACTGGAAATGTCAATCTTGAGAGCATTAACTCATCCTTCATCACACTTATTCCTAAGAAAGAAGTGCCACTTACTCCAAATGATTTCAGACCAATTTCTCTGCTTAATGGGGTACTCAAGATAATCACAAAGATTACGCAAACAGGTTACAAGGAGTAATTCTGCAGATGGTTCATATCAATCAAGATGGTTTCCTTAAGGACGAGTGATTCAGGACTGCCTAGGATGGGCTTATGAATACATCCACCAATGTCATAAATCCAGGGACGAAATCTTAGTTATTAAACTGGACTTTGAAAAAGCTTTTGATACAATTGAGCATGAGGCAATATTGGACATTTTTAAAGCTAAAGGTTTTGGACACAGGTGGATCTCTTGGATGAAAAGCTTATTCTCAACAGCAACATCTTCTGTACTTCTAAATGGAGTACCAGGGAAGAAACTCTACATCAAAAGGGGAGTAAGACAGGGAGATCCTTATTCCCCTCTATTTTTTGTGCTAGCAGCAGATCTGTTACAATCTATCTTAAACAGAGCAATGAGGTTAAATTTACTATCTGCACCACTGCAAGTGAACTCTTGCCCAAATTTCCCAATTGTGCAATATGCAGACGACACTCTAGTGATTATGCAGGCAGATACTAGGCAACTGTTCTATCTGAAAGCTTTACTGAACACTTTTGCCTCAGCTACAGGACTCAAAGTGAATTATGGGAAGTCTTTTCTGGTTCCTCTAAACATTAATGAAGATAGGGTTGAGCTATTCACAAACACACTCCAATGTGCAAGAGGACACTTCCCTTTCAATTACCTGGGACTTCCATTAGGTATCTATAAGCCCACTGTGGAACAATGTTTGCCTCTAGTCAACAGGGTTGCAAAAAGGATGGCAGGACTATCCATCTTCATGACTCAGGCTGGGAATTTTATGCTAGTGAATTCAGTGCTAACTTCTTTGGTTGTGTTCTTCATGACATGTCTGGACATTCCTATCACTATAAAAAATCAGATTGTAAAATACCTAAGGCACTGTCTTTGGAGAAGCCCAGATATGGAGGACCGCAGGCCTGCTCTAGTTGCTTGGACTACTGTGTGCAGACCCAAGGATCAGGGAGGCCTGGGGGTACTGGATATTTTCACTCACAACAAAACACTGCTAATGAAGAACCTGCACAAATTTTTGAACAGGCATGATATACCATGGGTCAACTTAATATGAGAAACATACTACAGTGATGGACAGTTACCAGGGGACAACATGGTGGGTTCATTTTGGTGGAAATCAAACTTGGCACTTCTGGATCACTACAAAGCTATTGCTAGATGCAATGTGGGAGATGGGATCAGTGCTTATTTTTGGGATGATCTTTGGCACCAGGCTGTACTCAAGCACAAGTTACACCACCTGTACTCTTTTGTGAGAAATCCACAAATGAACATACAACAGGTATTGCAGACAGAGTATCTTCAGGACCTATTCTTCTTACCATTGACAACAGAGGCATATGAGGAGTTCATTGAAATGGAGGATATTTGCATCTCTATGAGACAATCTGAATTTCTGGAATCTTTAGATACTTGGAGTTACATCTGGGGTAAAGACACATACTCTTCCATCAAAGCATATAAGGTACTAATAGGTCATAAGCAAACACCTCCCCATTTCAGTTGGATCTGGCAAAGCTCATGTCACACTACTAGGGAAAAGCCTATACACAGAATCTTAGCAGCAACGCGGTTCAAAATAGAGCGCTGCTGGTAAGTAGTTGTAGCGCTCTTTGCGTAAACTCGCTGCTGCTAAATATTTAGCGATGGCGCTCAGCCGTAAACACGCTGCTACAAATATCGACCGCGGTGTTCCCCACCTCTAAGTAGCAAGATGGCAGTCGATCGCAAAACAGCGCTTCTCGCTAAGTGCATAGTAGTAGCGCGTTTCCTCGAGATCGCTCTTTGGTAAGTTTCAAATTGCCGCCATTTTTGTCCCATTAGCGATGGCGCCTTACAGCAGCGTTGCTGCTAAGTTTTAGCAGCAGCGCGTTTCTCACCAGCGCTCTGCTAACCCCACCAACCCCAACCCATCCCTCCCTCCCCTTGCTTTTTTCCCTTCCCCTACCTCCCCTCTCCTCTCTTCCCTCCACCACATGCTCCCACTCTCACTTTTTTTCCCTTCCCCTACCTCCCCTCTCCTCTCTTCCCTCCACCACATGCTCCCACTCTCACTCTTCTTCTTCTCAATACTTCTCCCCCATTACTCCCTCTCTTCTCTATCCACCTTCTCTCTCTTCATTACTCCTACATAACTACACCACCTCCATTAATGCATCTCCTTTCTCTTTTCCTTCCCCTCCACTAGTTGAAGTTGTCTCCTTCCAAATTAGGTAGCTAGGTAGATGTAGGATTTAGTTAAGTGACCTATTTGCCCCTAACTAGATCTATCTTTGTCAAGAAGAGCTTAATTTGTGCACTTTTGATCTCCCTACAACATCATCTTCGCCATCAAGATAGAGGTGATGAAACTTTCATGCTTTTGCAAAATGGAAATGTGTTTATGTGTGTGTGATATGTTTGTGGAAATTGTGCATGTGGCATGAGTTGACGCCGCCAAATTGTGCTTTTGAGTTGCCTATGTTTTGCGAAATGTCGATTTATTTCCGTTTGGCGAATTCGGCAAACTCTAGATCCATATATGTCCTATTTTTAGGAAGGTCATGCCAAATTTTTTATGACTTTGATGCATGCATGCATTTTACAACCAATTTTTTATTATTACCATGCGAGTTGACGATGGTCGGTGGAGCGATGGTGGACAGGTGGTTGCGGTCGGCGGTGCAAGACATGAAAGAAAATAACCGGACGAGGTTTTATGTCCGTGTCAAAAATGCAAAGGAATAGTTTGGCTCGACCCCCATGACGATGGTCGTGTCGGCGCACTGCTCATGACTGGTTTCATGGATGGCTATACTAGGTGGATAATTGAAGATGAGGATGACGATGTTGAGGATGCCGACGGGCAGGAAATGATGACACGGGCAAGACGAAGAGATGATCGATAATGGCGGCGGGAAGAGGCGGACATGGCGGCGGAGAAGCGGCCGGACATGGCGGAGGAGAAGGGCGGACATGGCGGCGGAGAGAACGACATGGACTCCACGCAGCAGTTTCGCTCGGTACTAAGTTCAATTGTGCGGGACCCTCATCTTCAAGCATTGCTTCGCAAGGAGACGAATCTTGAGAGAGCTGCTTCTAGAGAGGAGGCTAAGCTGGAGCAACTGGTGGTAGACTCAAACACTCCATTGTATGATGGTTGCAATCCTGAGGCGACCCGGTTGAGTTTCACGCTCCAACTCCTGAAGACGAAGGCTAAAAACAAATGGACTGACACTAGCCTCGATGAGCATCTCAAGTACCTAAAGGATGTTCTTCCCGCTGGTAATCTATGTCCTACTAGTGTTGATGAGGCCAAGAAGATCGTGTGCCCTCTTGATCTGCCACACGTTAGATACCATGCGTGCATCAACGATTGCATAATTTATCCGAAGGAGCACGCGGAAAAAACAAGCTGTCCGGTGTGCAATGCTTCTCGATACAAGAAGGCCGTGAAGAAATGTCCCCAGAAAGTTGTATGGTACTTACCGATCACTCCCGTCTCGAGGTAATTTGTAGATCCCAAGGAAGCAAAGCTAATGCGCCGCACGCGGAGAGGAAGAAGCCCGACGATGGAGATGATCCAAAGCTGAGACACATGAAGGATGGAAGCCAATGGAGAGCATTGAACAGCTTCTATCGGTATTTTGAATGTGATGCAAGGAACATCGTGCTCGTGCGCGTGTACCGATGGCAAGAATCCGTTTACAACCGAACACCAACCATAGTACATGGCCCGTGTTTGTATGGATGTACAACCTCCCCCTGGTTGTGCATGAAATCGAAGTACATTCACATGAGCATGCTTATTCAAGGGCAAAACAACCAGGAAATAATATTAATTTGTATTTGGGGCTACTTCAAGAGGAGTTAGACACGTTATGGAAAACACCGCCAAGACATGGGGCGCCAAACAAAGGTGAGTATTTCAACATGAGAGCTGCACTGATCACGACGAAGGCAGGACTATCTCGATTACGGATATGTGGCAGGCCAGTGTGCCATGGATATTGCGGATGCACGCGTGCATGGATGATACAACGTCTCGGCAGCTAACGTCAAGGAAAGATGGCGGTCAGGAAAATCGTGTACATGGGGCATCGAAGATGGCTTGAACAGACGACCCGTGGAGAAACCGTGGAGATCTATTCAATGGTCACGCTGAGCATCGAGGACCTCCACGTAAGCGGAGCGGTGCCAAATCGATGAGCTGTTGAAAACTGGAATGAGTGCCCCGCGCGAAAGACGATGAGAAAGGCGCCAGAGCAGCTGCTGAAGGTATGGAAGACGAGGTCGTGTTGTGGGACTTGAGTATCGCACAAACTCGATACACCTCATTGCCTAGATCAAATGCATATCTGTAAGAATGTCCTTGAGAGCTTGCTCGCAACAACGATGAACATGCCGGATAAGACCAAGGATGGGCGAAGGCAAGAAAAGACTTGCAAGATTTGAAAATCAGGGAAGATCTGCACATGCCGCCCGTAAAATGTCGACGAGACAGAGACGGAGACAGAGGCACGGAGAAGAAGGGCAAGAAATTAAAGAAAGAAGATTATTGCCCCCCTCTTGCTTCACCTTAAGTCGGCTGAGATCAATCAATTCTTTAAGTGCCTTACGGAGTGAAAGTTAGTTCGATTCTTCGTGGCAAGATAAGCGATATCTAGACACGGACAAGAAAAGGTTCAGCGGGATGAAGTCTCATGACTGTCATGTGATGATGACGCAGATACTACTGTTGCCCTTAGAGGGATAATGGACAAGCACGTCCGTGACACGCTTATTGGTCTCTGGAACTTTTTGACGTCATCTCTCGAAAGTCGATCGGTGTGAAGCAGCTCCAAAGGCTACAGGAAGAGATCGTTGTGATCTTGAATGAGCTTGAGATGTACTTCCCGCCGCGTTCTTGACGTGATGGTGCATCTATGTGTCCATATTGTGGATGACATAATAGACTGGGGCCGTCATTCCTGCACAACATGATGCCGTTTGAGAGGATGAATGGGATCATCAAAGGATTCGTTAAGTAACATGTCCCGTCCGGATGGAAGCATCGTCGTATTATTTGGCACAAGAGTGCATCTCTTTCGTGAGAATTTTCTATATGGCGCAGCCAGCCGCTTTGTGTTAGTATTGGTTTGCCCGTTAACAAGCACGATGGGAGGCTCGAAGGAGATGGTCATCAGAACGGTCGCAGGAACTGCACGTGGCATACTCGGATCGACGCAGCGATTTTGACAGAGCAAACTTGGTAGTGCTACAACACCTAGACGAGGTAGATCCTTTCGTGGCAATCGCACAAAGAAATTATCGCAAAGAAGTATCGTGACCGGGGGTATGCAGGGCGGATGCGAAGTTACTAGAGAGCACAACTCCACTTTCTGCATTGGTTCAAAGAGCATATTATTGCTAATCCCGGAGGAGGGCTCTAAGGACGGATTGCTCATATACGCCTTAGCACATGGCCCTCGCCCAACCTCATAACCTATCGGGCATATGATATCAACGGATACACGTTCTACACGGAGGCAAAAGATATGGACGGTGATGATCGAACTCGGGGTGACGATGGAATGCATGACCGCAACGACAACGCACAACCGAACGATTTTATGGAAGGGTCGAGGAGATCTGGGAGCTTGACTACTCGACTGCACAACACGACGATGTTTCGTGTCAGATGGGCTAAGAATGTCGAAAGAGAAAGCCGGATGTTCACTACCATGACTATACCCGACGCCAAGAGCGCTACCGTCAACGCTATCGCAAAAAATGAGCCATGGGTACACGCTAAGCACGTGACACAATGCTTCTTCATAATCGACCAGCAATCCCAGCCGTGTTGTCGTGAGGAGAGGCAAAAGGAACATCATTGGAATGGATGGAGTCGCCAACGAGGAAGACTATGATCGATCGGGCAACCCAATGAGGGAAGATGACGATGATGATGAAGTATACGTCAAAAGAAGAATCAATACTACATTACCTAAGAAAAATCGCACTCCATGGAAAAGGCAAAGTCACAATGAGGGGCTCAATTATTCTGCGACGAACAAGAAGGGAAGAAGCTGACTCAAAAACGAAAACATCAGCACAGAGGAAACGTATGTTATGGGTCCAATGATGTGTAATATATATATGTTCCTATTTTGTATACACACTTAGCCATATGATGTGTAATATATATGTTCCTATTTTGCATACATATTTAACCGTCAAATGATGCAATATATATCGCCTCCCTTCGTTCACTTGCCTCGGGAAATAAAAGTGGGATAAAATAAAGGAAAAGAAAAATGAAAACTGGCAGTAGCGACGGAGTAGCAGCGCGTTTCCACAAAACCGCTGCTGCTACATACCATAGTAGTAGCGCGTTTCTTATAAACCGCTGCCGCTACGCACCATAGTAGTAGCGTGTTTACCATAAAGCGCTGCAGCTACATATCATAGTAGTAGCGCGTTTCGACATAACGCGCTACTGCTACGTCCACTTAACCCAAAATTCTCACTCGCCCAGCTTCATCCAGCCACATTTCCCCAAATCCCCACTCTCTCCGCCCCCGTCGCTCCGCCACCCCGACCTGCCCGGCGCTCGCCCCGACTCCTGGCGGCGCGGCGCTAGCCCCAAGCTTCGCCCGTCGACCCTCGACCACGACTCCGGCGCTCGCCCTGACTCAGGCGCTTGCCCTCGACTCGGCGCTCGACCCGACTCCGCCGCTTCGCCCCGACCTGGCCTTCGCCCCGACCCGTCGGCCCTCGCCTCCCTCCTCGCCCCTGCACTCTCTGTAAACCCCCTCTCTGCTAGGGTTCTTCATGTTAATTAATTAGGTTATCTATTTAGTTATGAATTTAGCTAGGTTTCAAAATTAGCTGAATTTATATGGAAATTTGAACTGGACATGTGATATGTGCATATGTCATGTTTTGGACATGTCATGTTTGGAAAATGATCCGAGTGGCCTATGTTACGCCGAAATGTTGATTCATTTCGTTTGGTGAATTTCAGCGCCGATATGTCCATTTTTAGCAAAGGTCATGCGAAATTTCCGTGAATAAAGGCATGATTTGTGCTACATAGTTGGCATATCGAGTCTTGGCACATAGATTTCTTTTCGTCATTTCTCATTTATTCATACTTTCGAAATAAATGAGGCCACTTAATCATAGGAAACATGTCGAACAACGAAGAAACCGGGCCTTGACCAAGATGCGATTTAGATGGATTATGATGGTGAACAAGAGTACCTCGACTATTTGATGCTAAGCAAGGTTTGCGAGTCGGCCTCGATGATGGTATCGACGCCGACATCGACACCGACGGCGCCGGCACCGACGGCGCCCGCACCGATGGCGGAGCTGAGACCGTGGGGAAGGTACGGCTGGGAAGGTACCGCCCCGATGCCGATAATCCGAAAAGAGGAAGCATAAGAAGCAGAGGATACGAAAACCTAACAAACTAGGGATTGGACGACTTGTGATCACAAAGATGGCACTGCAAGTTTGAGCCGTTAGAGCCGGAAGAACCTCGCAAGTGCTATGGGAACCAAGTAGGATGCATCCTACAGAATGCGTGAGCATCAACGACGATGACTTAAGGAGTAAAGAACATTTGACGAGCTTGCTCCTAACGGTTGCACAAGAGATTCAAGTTCCCGACCGGGATGATAACATAGAACAACCGTGGGATGATCCGAAGATGAAAAAGATTAACAATCACGCCATGGGCATGTTCAGCAATGATTTGGCCTCCGGAAAGGGAGGGTGAAACGAGCTATTGAGGCTGATGAACCCCTATCCAAGATTCTCGGAGGAAAATCCGACACTTACGGAAGAGGAGTTCAAAAGTTCAAGGACACTTGCGCTACCGAGGCAGCCAAGGCTAAGGCTGCGAAATCCAAAAGCCTTCAGCTCCGAACACGGAAGCATCGCCTCGGAAGCCGTGGCTACCTCGGTAAAAGGCCCATATGGGATAAGGAGGACGCGAACGTGAAGCCGCTGGTCTCCTGCACCCCTTCGCTGAAGTTCACCAACCCCTTGGAGCATGACTTCATCGGGGCCCGCTACAAGTGGGACAAGGAGAAAAGGTTTTTACACGGACAAAATCACGAGGAAATTGATTAGACTCATCGAGAAGCAACACCGCTTGCAGCCGAAAGCCCTACTTCTCGATGAGGCCCAAGTGGGACACCCTCTCAACCGGCCTTGAACGAACTTAAGGGACTCCGTTGGACCAGCAGCCGCAATATGGTCGTGTGCACAGCTACCGAGACGGCGCCACGTGGAAGGTGTTTTACAATGACGCCCAGAGGCCAAGAAGCGAAAAAAGAAGTTTAGCCAGCGGACATCAACGCAAAGGTGAAGCTTGCGGTCGAGAAAAAGCAGTGAGGACGCGAAAAAGCAGCCGAGGACAAATATGAGTTGCTACAAGAAAATCAATGCAGCAGAATCGCTCTGCAGAAATGATTTCGCTACTAACTTGGTTCCAGCTTATCATAAACTGGGCGAAGGAAAATCGCATAAGACGGTACATGATTTCCGATGCCCGTTTAATCGCGAGCAACTCCATGAACAACAACACCATCGCACCATCACTTGCTCAAGCAACGGGCCTCCTCTCGCAGCCGCTCCGCTCATAGCAGCCCGTCCTCGGTCTCAAAGTGCTAGGTGGGCCTTCGTCTTCGGCTGAGCTCGACGCCATCACGGTAATTACATGTCGCACCAAAGATATATATATAGATAATATTCCATTTTGTTGCCTTTCGGTTGTTTTACACCACGTACATATGTGTTTGCAGTGAAAGAAACCCCATGCACCATACTCTACTTGATCAAAGGCGGAAGGTGGGCGTGGGAAGGGGATGATAATGGACCCTCTCAACGCACATTCCACAACCACCCGATCCTCACTGGGCACTTCAGGTTAGCTTGACCAAGGTGAAATCGGGCACGAGGATTTGCCTCCTCGAAGACAAAGATGTGGGAGCGGACGACGAGACCCCGCCATGGATTGGACGATGCAAGGGTTGGGTGCTGCTATGGCGAAGAATCTTATTCGTGCGAGCCGTGAGAGCACACCAATAACTACCACACATCAAAGAGCATGTGCGGAGACCACCACCCCACCTACGCAATTACCAGCTCTCGTAGTAGTGCCGGGTGAGGCGGCGGACGACATGATGAAGGGGTGCAATAGTATCGGCTGATGTACCTGTAGAACAGAGAATGGATGATGAGACGGAGGTCGACCCTATGGATTACCTCAATACAAACGCGTATGACTGTGACATAGATATGATGAGTCAACCATATGACGAATCGGGCTATCAGCTTGCTAATGAGGATATGGATGATATGTGAAAGCACATTTGCTCCCTGGGTGGTTTTGGTAATTAATGACAACATACTTTGTGGTTGGACTAATGCTTTTATCAAGTATGTTTCAGGAAATTCAATCACATTGGCATGGCAAAAGGATGAAGAGGTGGACCCTCAAAATGCTAAGGCAAGCATTGGCAAAAGCTCAAGACTCCATTTTGGTTTAGTGATCCAAGATCACATTGAGTCCATAGGAAAGCCAATACTATTAAAGGGGATGAGGTTATGATGATGATCTGGTTGCTCAAGTGCTTAGTGATACATCTCCTAAACTATCAGCAACTCTCACCGCCATATACACTCATAAGTAATCTCGGTCCCACCGATATTCCAAACTCACCACACCGAGATGAACCACCTCAGCCATATAGCCAAACCCTAGAAATCTCGGATTTTCCGATTCGAACTCGGTCTCACCGAAACTTGAGTTGCCAAGCTTCAGAATCTTCGTCATCAAATCGGTGTCACCGAGATGATGAAGTCGGTCCCACCGAGATTGGCAAGCTCCTGTCTTTACACGAATCGGACACACCGAGTTTGTATTTTCGGTCCCACCGAAAATCCCAACGTTCACATGATTTGAACTTTCGGTCTCACCGAGTTGTCAACTTTGGTCCCACCGAGATTGGTCAAATGTGTGTAACGGTTGGATTTTGTGTGGAGGCTATAAATACCCCTCCACCCCCTCTTCATTCGTGGAGAGAGCCATCAGAAAGAACTACCACTCCTACCTTACATTTCTGAGAAGAGAACTACCTACCCTTGTGTTGAGATCAAGTTGCTCCACTCCCACCATATGAAGCTTGATCTCTAGCCTTCCCAAGTTGCTTTCCACTCAATCCTTTCTTCCACCACAGCCAAATCAGTGAGGAGAGTTGAGTGTTGGGGAGATTATCATTTGAAGCACAAGAGCAAGGAGTTCATCATCATCAACACCATCTATTACCTTTTGGAGGGTGGTGCCTCCTAGATTGGTTAGGTGTCGCTTGGGAGCCTCCGTCGAGATGTGGAGTTGAACCAAGAAGTTTGTAAGGGCAAGGAGATCGCCTACTTCGTGAAGATCTACCCCGAGTAAGGCTAGCCCTCCGTGGGCGTAGGCCATGATGGCATAGACAAGGTTGCTTCTTCATGGACCCTTTGTGGGTGGAGCCCTCCGTGGACTCTCGCAGCCGTTACCCTCCGTGGGTTGAAGTCTCCATCAACGTGGAATGACGATAGCACCACCTATCGGAACCACAAGAAAAATCTCCGTGTCTCCAAATTGCGTTTGATCTTCTCCACTTCTCTTTACTACTTGTGCAATTTACTTTCCGCTGCCCATACTCTAGAATTGCATGTGTAGTATGCTACTTGACTTGTGTGATATGCAAAATCTGCCAAAAACTTGTCTTTGTCAAAAGGCATAATTTTTATCTTGTCGAGTAGTCTAATCACACCCCCCTCTAGACACTCTCACCTTCTTCGATCCTACAATTGGTATCAGAGCTTTGGTCTCCATTGCTTTGGTTTACACACCATTGGAGGAAGATGGACGTGTCTACGTTTGGGAGTGTTAGCCATAGAGTGCCTATTCTAAATGGAGTGTGCTATAACTCGTGGAGGATTGAAATGCTTATTATCTTTAAGATGTATAACTTGCGCAAATATTATGAAACCCCATATGTGCCTCCATTTGACCCCTTGCACCCTACCATGGATGAAGAGCTTGATTTGCTTCGTAACCTTAGAACTGTAAATCTCATCATTAGAGGGTTACCCGATAACTTGCTTAAGCTCGTTACAAACTTTGAGTGCGCCTATGCTATGTGGAAGTTCTTGGAAGAACTTTATCCGGACTACTCTTTGAGAGGTCTTGATGAAATTCTATACAAGACTATTGAATTTGATATGATGCGCCCCAATGATCCCAACTTTGATAAATGCTTCTTTGAGCTTTGTGATCTTATGAAAAAGAAGGGTGATCCTTGTCTTATCAATGCTCTAATTAGAAATGCTCTTGTATTGCATTCCGATGATTATTGTCACATTGACAAAACTAATGCAAGTTGTTGTCAAATTGACCTAGGTGTTGATGATGAACTATCTATGGGTCAATATGATGATGAGCATGAGCATGATGATGATTACTCCGATTCGGACACCGAGCTAGACAAGATCATGAAGAGTCTCAATCTTATGGCGAATCGAGAGACTACATATCCGGCGGAAAAGAGTGGATTCTTGATAGTGGATGCACCGATCACATGACCGGAGACGAAGACATGTTTCGAGAGCTTGCAAAGAACGATGGTCCACGCAAGTATGTGACTTTTGGAGACAACTCCAAGGGTAAGGTACTTGGCCTTGGTAAGGTGGCCATATCTCATGATAGCTCTATTCAAAATGTCATGCTTGTAGAATCACTTGGATACAATTTACTTTCCGTGTCTAGATTAGCTGACTTTGGATTCAATGTGCTATTCACCGAAGTAGATTGCCAAGTCTTTCGTCGTGACAATCATAACATGGTATTTACCGGTATCCGTAGAGGTGATCTATATATTGTTGATTTCACTAAGAAAGCCCAACCTAGAACCTGCTTCATTGCTAAATCCGCTAAATGTTGGTTATGGCATAGAAGGCTTGGACATGTTGGTATGCGTAATCTAGACAAGCTAATCAAAGGTGATCATATTCTTGGTGTTAAAGATGTTTTCTTTGACAAAGATAGACTTTGTAGTGCTTGTCAGGCAGGAAAACAAGTAGGTGGAGTCATCCCGTGAAGAACATCATGACCACAAGGAGACCGCTTGAGCTTCTTCATATGGATCTCTTCGGTCCCAATGCTTACAAAAGCCTTGGTGGTAACTCCTTTGGTCTAGTTATAGTTGATGATTATTCCAGATTTACGTGGGTATTTTTCCTTGATGACAAATCACAGGTTCAAAGAATCTTCAAAACCTTTGCCGGAAAGGCCCAAAATCAATTTGAGGTGAAGATCAAGAAAGTTCGGAGTGACAATGGAACGGAGTTCAAGAACGCCAATGTAGACTCTTTTCTAGATGAGGAAGGGATTCTACATGAGTTCTCGGCTACGTACACTCCTCAACAAAATGGAGTTGTTGAGAGGAAGAACCGAACGCTCATAGAGATGGCGAGAACGATGCTTGATGAATACAAGACACCGAAGCACTTTTGGGGTGAAGCCGTCGAGACAGCTTGTCATGCTATCAACAGGCTTTATCTTCATAAGCTTCTCGGCAAGACATCATACGAGCTCCTCACCGGTAACAAACCCCAAGTGGGATACTTTCGTGTCTTTGGTTCAAAATGCTATATCCTTGATAAGCATCGTCGGTCCAAATTTGCTCCTAAAACTCATGAAGGCTTTTTTCTTGGTTATGGATCAAACTCCCACACCTACCGTGTCTACAATAATTTCACCCGAAAGGTTGAAGAGACGGTAGACGTGAAGTTTGATGAATCTAATGGCTCGCAAGTAGAGCAAATGCCTATTGATGTAGGAGACAAGGACCCATCAGAAGCAATCCAAGATTTATCTATTGGAAAGACCCGTCCCATGGAAGTGAAGGAGAGTACCTCATCTACATATGTGGAGCCCCCTACCTCACGGCAAGATGAACCTCAAGGCAACATGGAGGCCTCCACAAGTGGAACTCACCAAGATGAGGAAGTGCAACAAGAAGATCCACCACAACCTCCTTCTCCACCGCCTCAAGACAACACCAACAACAATGAAGAAGAAGTGGAAGATGAGGATGATGAGGAAGCTCAGCCACAACCACAACAAAAGCTATCCCGAGTCCGAGCAAGAGTCAAGAAAAATCATCCCGTGGAACAAATGATCAATGACATCAACTCCGGGAGAATTACTCGCTCTAAAACTCGCTTAGCTAACTTTTGTGAGCATTACTCATTTATCTCTAGTATTGAACCTATGAAGGTAGAAGAAGCACTTGAAGACCCGGATTGGGTGAACGCTATGCACGAAGAGCTACACAACTTCGAGAGGAACAATGTATGGACTTTGGTAGAGAAGCCCAAGGATGATCAAAACGTCATTGGAACCAAATGGGTGTTTCGGAACAAGCAAGATGAAGATGGACAAGTCATCCGCAACAAGGCTCGTCTCGTAGCTCAAGGTTACACACAAGTCGAAGGTATGAACTATGGTGAGACCTATGCCCCGTTGCTAGACTTGAGTCCATTCCGCATTCTTCTTGCTTATGCCAATCACCATGATATTACTCTCTATCAAATGGATATTAAAAGTGCTTTCCTAAATGGTGAAATAGAGGAGGAAGTATTTGTGAAACAACCTCCCGGATTGTGAATCCTAAAAAGCCTAATCATGTTTACAAGTTGCACAAAGCTCTTTATGGCCTTAAACAAGCTCCTAGAGCTTGGTACAAATGCTTGACTAGCTTTCTTCTTGAAAAAGGCTTTGAGATTGGAAAAATAGACTCAACGCTATTAACGAAAAGGGTTGATGGTGAAATATTTGTGTGCCAAATATATGTTGATGATATTATCTTTGGTTCAACTAACCCTCATTTTAGCGAGAAATTTGGAAAGCTCATGTCGGAGAAGTACGAGATGTCCATGATGAGTGAACTCAAATTCTTCCTTGGGTTGCAAATCAAGCAATCTAAGGAGGGTACCTTTGTCTCACAAACAAAGTACACCAAGGATCTCTTCAAGAAGTTCAACATGCAAGAAAGCAAGGTATGAGAACCCCATGCCTACAAGTGGACATAATGACTTGACAAAGATGGAGAACCCGTTGATCAAAAGGTTTACCGATCTATGATTGGTTCTCTACTATATCTCTGTGCTTCTCGTCCTGACATAATGTTGAGTGTATGCATGTGTGCTCGATATCAAGCTGCCCCTAAAGAATGTCATCTTAAAGCTGTTAAAAGAATTGTGAGATATTTGATACACACACCAAACTTTGGCATTTGGTATCCTAAGAGGGCCTCTTTCGACCTCGTTGGCTATTCCGACTCGGACTATGCCGGTGACAGGGTTGATAGAAAGTCAACTTCGGGTACGTGTCAATTTCTTGGTCGATCCCTTGTATCTTGGTCCTCCAAGAAACAAAATTCGGTATCATTATCCACTGCCGAAGCAGAATATATTGCTGCTGGTTCATGTTGTGCTCAGTTGCTATGGATGACACAAACGCTTAAGGATTATGGGATACATGTGAGACATGTTCCTTTGCTTTGTGACAATGAGAGTGCGATTAAAATTGGACACAATCCAGTGCAACACTCTGGAACGAAACATATTGAAGTTCGTCACCATTTTATTCGTGATCACATTGCCAAGGGTGACATCAATCTTAAGCATGTTCGTACTGACAAACAACTTGCTGACATCTTTACAAAACCTCTTGATGAGAAGGTGTTTTGTCGCTTAAGGAGTGAGTTGAACATCATTGATGCTTCAAACTTGGAGTGAAAACTCCAATGATGCATGCAAGGCATGAGCCTACTTGACTAATCCTTGATATTTCTCTTATGATGATGATCATATGTCTTGGACACATTTGCCCCCTTGTATTGCATCTAACTCCTTGTAGGTACTTGGATGATCTACATTCCACAAGATTACCACACACTCAAATCTTGAGTAATCTTGTCATTATCCAAGTATCTAGCCCTTTGGGATGTTGAGTTCAAGGAACACAATTCCACATATCCTTTTTGACACCCTATACATCTAGTATTTCACTCTTGTCATCTTGGATATCCTTGAGTATTTCCTTGCTTGCCTAACCCATGTAGGAAGATGAACTACACAAGTGGAAATGGCGCTCCAACTTCACATTCAATGAGCACCTACATCAAGTTCACCTACATGAACAAAGCAACAACAAGCCCAAGGTATGTTCTTCACATCTTTAAGGAGCTTTGCTCAAAGTCATGAGTACAAGCAGCTTCATGAGATGTGATCACATCAAATGATTAATCGAAAAATGGCAACCCCATTTTGAGCTTAAATGATGAGTATGACCTATGATCAAATGTCCTCATTTGACTCCTAAGTCAATATACTCAAACATAGGTGACTTTGTCGCCGACCCTTATCTAGATGAAGTACATATGTCTTGGAGTCTTTCTATTTTCTCTTTTGTTCTCTCATTGAGTTTTCATTTAAAAAAAAACTTCATCTAGGCATCTTTTTTATTTCTATTCTTCTGTCTTTGTGAATATCCTTTTGGCTTTGATTAATTCCTCGAAAATCATTTACAAATTCATTGCAAATCCTTTGAAACATTTCTTGCAAAGTGAGCTGAATTATTTCTGTATTTTCTTGGAATTAAACTCGGCGTCACCGACTTAAATATTTCGGTCTGACCGAAAAGGATCTGCCCTAAGTCCCTGACTTTCGGACACACCGATCCATCTTATTTCGGTGTCACCGATTTATTTCTTTCAGGATATCATCTTCTGCAGCTCCACTAAATGATTCTCTATGCATGTTTCTTATTGCCCTGTTGTGATTCTTAAGGATCCCACTTCTTTCCATCTTCCCTGACCTTCCTAGTTTGCTGTCCTTTTCGGCACTTGATGTCAAAGGGGGAGAAGACTTAGGGGGAGAAGAGAAGATTTAGGGGGAGAAGAAGAGCAATCTTACCTTAAGGGGGAGAGAATCACATCAAAGCTTTGCCATGTTCCAGATTGGATATTACAATTGGCATCATTCTTTTGATTTTGCTCTTTCCATCAAACCCCTTGATCTGAGAAAACTCAGAGGGAGAGGAATCTTCACAATTGATATCTTATGGAAAGCAAAATCTCTCAGAGTTCATTGAAAATCTTTTAGTTTCAGGAGACATGTTTGCTGATTCAAGCTTGTGCTCAATATGAGACAATCTTTATACATGTCATCCCTGGCTTGGTACTCTTGATGTTCTTGCAGTTGGTTGAAGAAATACTCTTGTGTTATCTAACCTTGTTTTCCCAAGTCTATTTCTTCAGGTACAATGCCAAGGAACCTCAAGGTAAGTATATGCACCTTGCGAATGTGCATGATGGTGACTTGCTTGTGAATACTGTTTGCAAGAAATCACCATGCACATATGCATTATCACTCACTTCTTTTCATCTGCTCTCGATGCATATAGCCAAGCTGCATGTAGCACATCTTGCTTTTCTCTCTTGTGTGCTTGTGGTAGTCCAAAACCATAATTTATGAAAATCTTGCACACTTGTAGGGGAGTCTGTACTACATGTTTGTCAAAGCTTTCGTGATAATTCTGTCTTTCTTTCAAGAAGCTTTGATGTCTTGTTTTGTGTGTTGCCATCAATTACCAAAAGGGGAGATTGAAAGCACATTTGCTCCCTGGTGGTTTCGTAATTAATGACAACATACTTTGTGGTTGGACTAATGCTTTTATCAAGTATGTTTCAGAAATTCAATCACATTGGCATGGCAAAAGGATCAAGAGGTGGACCCTCAAATGCTAAGGCAAGCATTGGCAAAACCTCAAGACTCCATTTTTGGTTTAGTGATCCAAGATCACATTGAGTCCATAGGAAAGCCAATACTATTAAAAGGATGAGGTTATGATGATGATCCGGTTGCTCAAGTGCTTAGTGATACATCTCCTAAACTATCAAGAACTCTCACCGCCATATACACTCATAAGTAATCTCGGTCCCACCGATATTCCAAACTCACCACACCGAGATGAACCACCTCAACCATATAGCCAAACCCTAGAAATCTCGGATTTTCGATTCGAACTCGGTCTCACCAAACTTGAGTTGCCAAGCTTCAGAATCTTCGTCATCAAATCGGTGTCACCGAGATGATGAAGTCGGTCCCACCGAGATTGGCAAGCTCCTGTCTTTACACTAATCGGACACACCGAGTTTGTATTTTCGGTCCCACTAAAAATCCCAACGCTCACATGATTTGAACTTTCGGTCTCACCGAGTTGTCAACTTCGGTCCCACCGAGATTGGTCAAATGTGTGTAACGGTTGGATTTTGTGTGGAGGCTATAAATACCCCTCCACCCCTCTTCATTCGTGGAGAGAGCCATCGAAAGAACTACCACTCCTACCTTACATTTCGAGAAGAGAACTACCTACCCTTGTGTTGAGATCAAGTTGCTCCACTCCCACCATATGAAGCTTGATCTCTAGCCTTTCCAAGTTGCTTTCCACTCAATCCTTTCTTCCACCACAGCCAAATCAGTGAGGAGAGTTGAGTGTTGGGGAGATTATCATTTGAAGCACAAGAGCAAGGAGTTCATCATCATCAACACCATCTATTACCTTTTGGAGGGTGGTGCCTCCTAGATTGGTTAGGTGTCGCTTGGGAGCCTCCGTCGAGATGTGGAGTTGAACCAAGAAGTTTGTAAGGGCAAGGAGATCGCCTACTTCGTGAAGATCTACCCCGAGTAAGGCTAGCCCTCCGTGGGCTTAGGCCATGATGGCATAGACAAGGTTGCTTCTTCGTGGACCCTTTGTGGGTGGAGCCCTCCGTGGACTCTCGCAGCCGTTACCCTCCGTGGGTTGAAGTCTCCATCAACGTGGAATGACGATAGCACCACCTATCGGAACCATGAGAAAAATCTCCGTGTCTCCAAATTGCGTTTGATCTTCTCCACTTCTCTTTACTACTTGTGCAATTTACTTTCCGCTGCCCATACTCTAGAATTGCATGTGTAGTATGCTACTTGACTTGTGTGATATGCAAAATCTGCCAAAAACTTGTCTTTGTCAAAAGGCATAATTTTTATCTTGTCGAGTAGTCTAATCACCCCCCCCTCTAGACACTCTCACCTTCTTCGATCCTACAATATGCCCGGGCAGGGCCGTACCATGGAATGCAAAAAGTCTCTCTTCATGAAATCCTCACAGGACACGCCTGAAGATGCCGCCTCAACACAGGCTCAACTAGCCGGGCGCGAGGGTCGTACAGTACTTAGCCCGGGAACACTTGGGCAGGGGTTAAGGAAGGGTCTGGAAGGTGTGCCCAAGAAAAAGGAGAGGAAGAGATCGGGGAAGGTAACTGCCTCCAAACAAGCCAGAGCACACAGCAGCCAGACGATGCATTCTGAAGAGCGTGTACCCGTGAAAGGTGCAGTCATGTTCCATCTCACGGGCGAGCCGATGCTACCGCCGAAACCGCTGGAGGCACTATCAGGGGATCTCAGGAGACTGCACGACCATGTGCTGTCGACTGAGAAAAGCCTACTAGCCTCAAAGGATCCAGGATATCCGACATACGCGGCTCGTGTGCCTGAGGGGAAGTGCTACGTCGACACACGGCCCACGGAGGTGTTCTTCCTGCGGTTTGACCATATCTTTGAGATGTTTCTAACAAGGCGGCTTGATTTTACTATCGTCCGCCTTTTTGCGCTACATATGAGCTCCGTCGTGAAGAGTGAAGAAGTCTCGCAAATCTGTGTGGCGGATCCATACTACATGCACGAGTCTTTCTTGAGTCTCGGCGACTTTGAGCGTGAAACTGCTAGGGAGTACCTCCAAAACTTCATGGTACAGAATAAGGACCGGGAAATTGTCCTCGTGCCTTATCATCCAAAGTAAGTCAGTTCCGGACAACCCTTTCGTACATTTCAATCATTCCTTCTCTCTCATATGGGGAATAATTTGAGGTGTCTTTTCCCCGCAGCAACGGGCACGCCGTTCTTATCGTTCTTTACCCGCAAGTCTCCCACGCCGTGTATTTTGACCCTTCGAGAGACTACGAGAAAAAGGACTACACCCACATAATGAATATTCTAGATGATGCTCTCCAAGGCTTCAGCTATAGAGGTGGCCACGTGCATATCAGGAAACAAAGGAACAAGAAGATGGGTTTCGCGCATAAAACTAACTTCTCCTGCATCCATGTCCCAAAACCAAGCAAGAAGGATGGATTCTACATCGTCCATCTCATGATTCAGTTCAACACGGATCACCAAATGCTTCGCATTAACAGCAGAAATGATGATCATATCCACAAGTGGCTAGAATCTCATGGAGAAGCGAATTATAAACTTAGAGATGACTTCTTTCGCATCCAAAGCGACATTGCGACGATCATCATGAAAGAAGTCGTCGATGAGAAGGGGATGTTCCACCACGGCCCTATATCGTGAGCTGACGTCCGAACTCGCATAGGCATGCAACGTCTAGACCTCACGCCGTTCAAGCAGCTAGGGTTCGTCCTTGATGATATGGAAGGATGGAACTTCTAGTGAGTTATGATGCCAATGATGATGATATGTGTCGGTTGAACTTGTATACTTTTTGTAGCGATGAAACTTTGTGATGTCCACGGTCCCTGCCGAACTTGCGTAATGCTACTTTGTTAGTTGGCGTACGATGACCTGCGTACCTCTAGTTAATTAATTTGCGTACTGTATATGTTGCATCTAGTTGCTAACCTTTCTTTTTTGGTGTTGCTCTAGTATATTTTTTTGCATATATATGATTGTACATCCTCTTCATGAACATGCATCTCTAACAGGTACCTAGTTTCTTGATGGCGAGATGGAAATGCTATGTCGTGTACAAAGGGAAGGTTCCGGGGGTGTACAACGAGTGGCATGAGTGTCAGGCGCAAGTGAATGGGTTCACGGGCGCCAGCCATAAAGGCTTCAAAAGCAGACACGAAGGAGAAGCTAGTTACTTGAGGTTCACGCTAGCGCGAGAGAGGACTCGTAACCACCACCTCATGTACTGCATGGTTCCACTCTCACTCATAGTGATAGCACTTCTTGCGTATGCCTTTGTTTAGATGGATGACGTTGTTATAGTTGCAAGTATTCGAGACTTGCATGTATTGCTATTTCGAGATGATGACAAGATATCACTTTGTGTTGGATGATGATTATGAAGAGACTATTTGTATGTACATGCTATGATTACATTTGTGGTCTCGCAGGCATTTGTATGTGTATCATGATGAAATTTCTATGTGCTAAAGATTCTTCTACAAAGCCGGTTCAAATACAAAACAAATATGCCAAAAAAACTACTTAAATTAGCGATGGCGAGTGTACAAAAGTTAGCAGCAGCGCCGTTATAGCAATGAGCGCGTCTCGCCAAAGAGCGCTTAGCGCTAATAGCGATAGCGAAGCTTCCGCAACAACAATGCTGCTACACTTGTATAGCAAGATAGCTGGGGCACGCGCCATCGCTATGAGTTAGTCAGAAGCGCCAGATAGTAGCGCTGGTACCAGCCCATCGATACATGTAAAACCAGCGCTGCTGCTAGCCTTTTCCCTAGTAGTGTCAGCCAAAACATAATGTTTTTTTCTGGCAACTACTGCATGACAGAGTTAACACTAGAAATTTGCATAGAAGGAAGAATTTTGTGCTAGAAGCATACAACTGTGCAGTCAATGATTGTCAACAGGAAGAAACACTTCATCACCTTTTCTGGGGATGCCCTTTTGTGCAACAATGCTGGGACTATATTTGTCCCACTAGAACACAAAACCTGTCAGTTCTGGAAGCATTTCAGGATCTAAAGGACAAACTGCAATACCCTTTTTACATGGAGATCATCATTCTAGGAGCATGGGCCATATGGATAAGCAGAAACAACAAAATATTCGAAAACATTACACCATCCTTTCAAGGTTGGAGATTCATCTTCCTGGAGGAGCTCAAACTTTTAAGGTTCAGAATGAAGAAGAAGCATTTGAATCAATTCAACCAATGGCTGGAAGCCTTGTTGTAATTTCTATTTGTACTTATTCATAGCTTTTTTCCTTTTCTTTATTTCTTTTTCTTCTATTTTCTTTTCTTTTTATTCCCTTTTTTTACTCTTTCTTTTTTTCCTTTTAGTTTTCCCTTTTTTCACTTTATTTTCTGTGGGCTTACCTCAAGCCTGCAAGACTCCTTGTTTATTTAGTTATTAATATAAAAATTGCAGTGGGGTTTTACCCTACTATTCATAGTCAAAAAAAAGAACTACGTCGGTGGCCCCTCAAGGAGCCCAGGAGACAGGGGCGCGGCTAGGAGGGGTGGGCGCGCCCTGCTATCTCCTGGCCGCCTCGATTGCTTCTTGACTTGCACTCCAAGTCGGATCACGTTCATTCCAAAAATCACGCTCCCAAAGGTTTCATTCCGTTTGGACTACGTTTGATATTCCTTTTCTTCGAAATACTGAAATAGGCAAAAAAAACAGCAATACGGGCTGGGCCTCCGGTTAGTAGGTTAGTCCCAAAAATGATATAAATGTGTAAAATAAAGCCCATAAACAGCCAAAAGGGGTAATATAATAGCATGGAACAATAAAAAATTATAGATACGTTGGAGACGTATCAAGCATCCCCAAGCTTAATTCCTGCTCGTCCTCGAGTAGGTAAATGATAAAAACAGAATTTTTGATGTGGAATGCTACCTAGCATAATTCTCAATGTAATTTTCTTTATTGTGGCATGAACGTTTCAGATCCAAATGATTCAAAATAAAAGTTCATATTGACATAAGAAATAGTAACACTTCAAACATACTAATCAAAGAAATCATGTCTTCTCAAAATAACATGGCTAAAGAAACTTCATCCCTACAAAATCATATAGTTAGGCTATGCTTCATTTTCGTCACACAAAAATGTTCCCAAATTCTACACCCCGATGACAAGCCAAGCAATTGTTTCGTACTTAAATAATCTCAAACTTTTTCAACCTTCACGCAATACATGAGCGTTAGCCATGGATATAGCACTATGGATGGAATAGAATATGATGATGGGGATTGTGTGGAGAAGACAAAAAAGGAGAAAGTCTCACATTAATGAGGATAATCAACGGGCTATGGAGATTCCCATCAATTGATGTCAACATGAGGAGTAGGGATTGCCATGCAATGGATGCACTAGAGCTATAAATGAATGAAAGCTCAACAAACGAAAACTAGTGGGTGTGCATCCAACTTGCTTGCTCATGAAGACCTAGGGCATTTGAGTAAGCCCATCATAGGAATATACAAGCCAAGTTCTATAAGGAAAAATTCCCAGTAGTATATGAAAGTGACAACATATGAGACTCAGTATATGAAAAACATGGCGCTACTTTGAAGCACAATATATGAGACTCACTATATGAAGGACATGGTGCTACTTTGAAGCACAAGTGTGGAAAAAGAGATAGTAACATTGCCCCTTTTATTTATTTTCTTTTTTCCTTTTTCTCTTTTTTTGGGCCTTTCTTTTTTTTGGACATTCTTTTTCTCTTTTTTTTCTTTGGGACAATGCTCTAATAATGATGATCATCACACTTTTATTAATTACAACACAAGAATTACAACTCCAAACTAGAAAAAGATATGACTCTATATGAATGCCTCCGGCGGTGTACCGGATGGTGCAATGAATCAAGAGTG
Source organism: Aegilops speltoides (assembly GCA_021437245.1). Classification (NCBI taxonomy): domain Eukaryota; kingdom Viridiplantae; phylum Streptophyta; class Magnoliopsida; order Poales; family Poaceae; genus Aegilops; species Aegilops speltoides. The sequence goes on along the minus strand of CM038142.1, from coordinate 128,378,719 downwards.
ACATGTATGAAAAATTATGCATGGTGGATTTGCCACAAATACGATGTCAACTACATGATCATGCAATGGAAATATGACAAAAGTAATGTATGTCATGATGATGAACGGAACGGTGGAATGTTGCATGGCAATATATCTCGGAATGGCTATGGAAATGCCATAATAGGTAGGTATGGTGGCTGTTTTGAGGAAGATATAAGGAGGTTTATGTGTGATAGAGCGTATCGTATCACGGGGTTTGGATGCACTGGCAAAGTTTGCACCAACTCTCAAGGTGAGAAAGGGAAATGCACGGTACCGAAGAGGCTAGCAATGATGGAAAGATAAAAGTGCGTATAATCCACGGACTCAACATTAGTCAAAATAACTCATATACTTATTGCAAAAATTTAGAAGTCATAAAAAATCAAGCACTACGCGCATGCTCCTAGAGGGATGGATTGGTAGGAAAAGACCATCGCTCGTCCCCGACCGCCACTCATAAGGATGCACAAGCCAGGTACACTTCATGTTTCAAATTTGTTACACAACTTTAACCATAGGTGCATGCTATGGGACTTGCTAACTTCAACACAATCATTCTTTAAATTCATAATCACCCAATTAGCATGGCTTTAATATCACTACCTCCATACCTCAAAACAATTATCAAGTATCAAATTGATCATAGCATCCAATTCACTTCCTATGATAGTTTTTATTATACCCAACTTGGATGCCTACCATTCTAGGACCAATTTTATAACCATAGCAAATACCATGTTGTTCTAGAAAACTCTCAAAATAATATAAGTGAAGCATGAGAGACTAGAAATTTCTACAAAATTAAGCCACCGCCGTGCTCTAAAAGATATAAGTGAAGCACTAGAGCAAAAACTATCAAGCTCAAAAGGTATAAGTGAAGCACATAGAGTATTCTAATAAATTTTAATCAAGTGGGCTTCTCCCAAAAGGTGTGTACAGAAAGGATGATTTTGGAAAACTAAAAAGCAAAGACTAATATAATGCACGACGCTCCAAGCAAAACACATATCATGTGGCGAATAAAAATATAGCTCCAAGTAAAGTTACCAATGAACGAAGATGAAAGAGGGGATGCCTTCCCGGGGCATCCCCAAGCTTAGGCTTTTGGCTATTCTTGAATATCTTGGGGTGCCTTCGGCATCCCCAAGCTTAGGCTCTTGCCACTCCTTATTCCATAGTCCATCAAATCTTTACCCAAAACTTGAAAACTTCACAACACAAAACTCAACAGGAAATCTCATAAGCTCCGTTAGTGAAAGAAAAGAAAACCACCACGTAAGTTACTGTAATGAACTCATTCTTTATTTATTTTGGTGTTAAACCTACTGTATTACAACTTCTCTATGGTTTATAAACTACTTTTCTAGCCCTAGATGCATCAAAATAAGCAAACAACACACGAAAAACAGAATCTGACAAAAACAGAACAGTCTGTAGCAATCTGTAACTAACGCAAACTTCTGGAACTTTAAAAATCCTACCAAAATAGCAAGTCCTGGGAAATTTGTCTATTGATCATCGTCAAAAAGAATCAACGCAAAATCATGTTTATGTGATTTAACAAAACTAATTTCGTGCGTGAAAAGTTTCTGTTTTTCAGCAGAATCAAATTAACTATCACCATAGGTTATCCTATAGGTTCTACTTGGCACAAACACTAATTAAAACATAAAAACACATCTAAACAGAAGGTAGATACAAAATTTATTACAAAACAGAAACAAAAACAAAAAACATAAATAAAATTGGGTTGCCTCCCAACTAGCGCTATCGTTTAACGCCCCTAGCTAGGCATAAAAGCGAGGATAGATCGAAGTAGTGCCATCTTTGGCACTCAATTCATAAGTAACTCGCATGATAGATTCATAAGGTAATTTGACTTTCTTTCTTGGAAATTGCTCCATGCCTTTCTTTAACGGAAATTGGAATCTAATATTCCCTTCCTTCATATCAATAATCGCGCAATCGTTCTAAGGAAAGGTCTACCAAGAATAATAGGGCAAGAAAGATTGCAATCTATATCAAGAACGATAAAATCTACAAGCACCAAATTTCTATTTGCAACAATGAGAACATCATTGATCCTTCCCATTGGCTTTTTAATGGTGGAATCCGCAAGGTGCAAATTTAAAGAGCAATCATCAAGATCATGGAAACCTAGAATATCACATAAAGTTTTCGGAATCATGGAAACGCTAGCACCCAAATCACACAAAGCAAAACACTCATGATCTTTAATTCTAATCTTTATAGTAGGTTCCCACTCATCATTAAGTTTTCTATGTATAGAAACTTCCAAATCAAGTTTTTCATCATAAGATTGCATCAAGGCATCAACGATATGTTTGGTAAAAGCTTTATTTTGACTATAAGCATGATGAGAATTAACAACGGATTGCAACAAGGAAATACAACCTTCTAAAGAACAATTATCATAATCGAACTCCTTGAAATCCGAGATGGTGGGTTCAATGCTGTTTAAAGTCATGACCTCTCCAATCCCACTTTTACCAAATTTAGCATCAAGATCTAAAAACTACGAATTCTTGGGACGCCTTCTAACTAAAGTTGACTCATCTCTAGTCCCATTATTATCAAGATTCATATTGCAAAACAAATATCTAATAGGAGACACATCAATAACTTTAAGATATTCATCATTATTTTCATGGAAACTAGAAGAACACGCCTCTACAAAGCAATCTTTCTTAGCACGCAATCTAGCGGTTCTTTCCTTGCACTCATCAATGGAAATTCTCATGGCTTTGAGAGACTCATCGATATCATGCTTAGGAGGAATAGATCTAAGTTTAAGAGAATCAACATCATGCGAACGTCTATCAATGTTCCTATCCAAATCATCAACTTTGAGCAACTTTTCTTCAAGCAAAGCATTAAAATTCTTTTGATAAATCATAAATTGTTTCACACTATTATCAAAATCAGAGGGCATCTTATTAAAATTACCATAAGAATTATTGTAGGAATTTCCATAATTATTTAGAGGAATTACTAGGGAACGGTCTAGAATTTAGGTTTCCTCTATAAGCATTGTTTCCAAAACTATTCCTACCAACAAAATTCACATCCATAGATTAATTATTATTCTCAATCAAAGTAGACAAAGGCATATCATTGGGATCAAGAGGAGTATTTTTAGTAGCAAACAACTTCATAAGTTCATCCATCTTTCCACTCAAAACATTGATTTCTTCTATAGCATGCACTTTTTGTAATAGCCTGGCTTATTAGGGATGATAGACTACTCATATCAATAAGGAATTCCTTCTTTTCTGGGATCCCATTCGGACAGAACTCCAAAGTTAAGCGTGCTCAGCTTGGAGTAGTTTCAGATGGGTGACCGACCGAAGTTGCTCCCAAAAGCGCACGAGTGAGGACAAAGTGCGCAGAAAAGACTAGTATTGATCTGTGGGGCCAGTCTAGATCCTGCCAGGAGTAACGACCACCGGCGGGTGTGTCCGGGGCGTTTCAAGTTGGTAATCAGAGCCATCCCCGACCTTAGGAGCCCCATTGCTTGATCGTTTTTAGTGGCCGAGTTGTGTCTAGAAAAAATGTTTTGAGTCTTTTAGGATTATATATATCGGAGAGTTAGGAATTCTTTTTACTCCCCAGTCCCTTCGACCTTCTGGTGAGGTATCCTGACGTAGAGTTTTGACTCTTCTCTTCTCAAATTTCACTAATTTTTTTTAGGATCACGCGGGTATCTTGGAATCGTTCCGATATTCTTATGACGAGAACATTGTTCTTGGTGCCTCCTGACATTTAGGGGTTGTGGCAGTGTCCCGGGGAGTTGAGCTCCGAGGTGTTGTTGTCATAATTTTATCGTTGCAGTTCTGGAATACCTGAGTTTAGTACGCCGACATCGAAAATCTCTTTTATGCAGTTGTTGGTGAGATAACCCGCTAACCCAAAGATCGAGGTGAGTACGGGAGTATTGCCATGACTCAGATAACGGATGTTTTTCAAGGTTGAGGTAGACGATTTCGAAGGTTTCTTGGTTATGTGTTGACGGATGGATACAAATTGGATGTCGGGATTGTTAGTTTGGGTGAGATATATTGCTTCCCCTGTATCCCCAACACCAGATTGCATAACCAGAAAGTTTCGGGAGTTTTATAGGTGGGAATTCAAGTAGCTCCTAGAATATCTCTTCGACAGATGCATGATATGGGATTGGGTAAATCTCTATCATATGTCTGTTTCCGGCTTATTCTGCAAGCCAATCCTTTGTTTTGTTTTATTGTGGTATTCGAGTTGCTTCGTTGTCAAATGTTGAATCCATACCTTTCCTAAGTGGTGTTCTCATATTGCTATGTGAATACTAATCCTTTTGATCATCGAGATTGTCATGTCAATTCTTTCCAACCGGTGTGCTTCTCTTCAAGTGGATCCCATCATTTTTCCCATCCGCAAGATCAAATCTAAGTTTTCTCAACGGTGTTTGTTTCATCCATCCCAAGTTGACTTTGTTTTTCCCGCCCTCCCACCCTTTTTCTTCAAGGACACAGATTTCTTAATCAAGTATCCATTTATTCATGTGAAGTCTCTTCATTCTTTTCAACCAATGTTCTTATCCGGTGATTTCCCATGAAGATGCTCAACAGTTTCAAGTTCATCATCCTCCGTTTTTTTTTCTTCTTTTCCGGTGGATCCAACTCAAGCTTTCGGTGTTGATCATATCTCTTCTTTTTTTTGTTTCACATATCTTCCCATGTGAATTTCTTATCCAAGTCTCTCTTATTTATTCACCTCTACCAGTTCATATCCGGAGTACTAAAGATATCTTACAAGACTTGTGTTTCCATTCTCAATCCGTTCAAGAGGTTTCGAGGTTCCTATCTCATTCAAGCCATTTAATTCAACCGTGCAACATCTCTTTTAAATCTTTTCAACGGTGTTCTTTTGAGTGGGCCCTAACCCACAGGTCTTTTCCCAGGATCTTACCTGACTCTTCTAATTATCAGCAGCCATTCTCAAATTCTTTTCCAAGTTCGACGTAAGAATGAGTTATCATCAGTCAAATGCTTTTCTCCAAGATCTTTCAAATTCTTTTCATAGTTGGCTCAACCTCTTCGCTTTTGATTCTTCCGGTGTGCCTCAGTAATTCTTGGTGGTGTTTCTCGTTGTCATTCTCATCATTTGAAGACCGAAGAAGAGTTTCTCTTTAATCTTGCTCTATTCTCTTCAAGATTCATGGTTCTGGCTTGATGCCATCCTCTCATAATTGTTGTCGAATTGTGAGAATCTTTTCAACCATCCGGAGCATTTCGTGAGTTCTTTCCATTTTATTCCTACGGAGGCCATCCTTTTCGAGTTTATTCATTCTCAGCTTTTAGCTCTCCTTCTCCATATTCTACCGGTGCATCATTCAAGTTTTCTCTAATAAACTCATGATCTCTTCGTCCACTTGTATCTAAATCCCCTCAAGTATCTTCATTCTTTCCGGCGAATTGTGCCTTTGCTTTGATCATTTTCAATTCTTGCGGTGATTCGTTCAAGATTTCACCTCTTTCGTTATCATTTCATTCATTCGTTCTTTCCAATCCTACCGGTGGTTCGTTGAAGACCTTCCCAAACTTGCGCCGTATCTATCTTAATCCTTTCTACGAGAATAAGTGGCATGCCAAATCCATTGTGGGTCATCAATTTAATTGATGAGGGATAAGCATAATGTAATTCTTATTCTTGTTTCATCGAGTAAATTCAATTCCTTATTCCGGAGGTTCATCAAAAATTCTTGGTTCCAATTGCTCATCCTTCTTTTTCGGAGTTCCAAGTTCTCTCGGTTATAGTATCACGGAGCTCCATCTAAATCATTGCAAGGCTTCACCTTGTGTTGTCAACCTCTCTTTCTTTTTATCATCCTTTTATTACCGGAGTTCTTCATGGAGGTTCTAAACGGTGGTTCGTCAAGGATTCCTTTCATTCTCGATTTGTTCTTCAAGTTTTCTCTTGAAGTTATGATCCGCCAAGCTATACTCAAAATTAAACATGGTGCTTAACACATGTTTTGTTTTGAGGAGCTCAAGCTTTCTTCATATGGGAATCCGGAGTTCAATTCTTTCTACCATATTCTGGAGGTGGTATTATGTCATTCTTGATAATTTGAGTTCATGTTTCATGATTCATATTGTTGTCAAAAGTGAGGTATTTTAAATCCATCAATCTCTTCTTTGGAGTTATCTTGGTATAGATTTCACCTAAAGCCTTTCCTAAGGGATGTTGCTATTTGTGGTGTTTATCTATGATCCAAGTTGTCTCTCTATCACCTCGGTGGAAGAAGCTTTCATCTCTTTGGTGTTCTCAATCAAAGCAATCGTTTCCGATAGTGGCCGGTTGTCACCTCATAATTTTGAGAAGTTTTCCATAAGCGCACTACAACTTGTGTTTTTCGTTGTTGATTTTCCAACAACTCCGTTCTAATCTTCTTGAAAGGGTGCTTTCCAAGATCATTTGTGGCAGAAGTTGGCATTTTCTTCTCCGTTCTTTTATTCATATGATCTATCTTCTATTCTTTCTTCCGGAGGCATTGTGATGTTGCTCTTTTCACTCATCATGTCGAATTGTGAGGTCATGCTCTTTTTTGCTTATCCATTTAACCGCAATGTTGTGTTCTCATTCAATATCTTTTCATCTCATCAAGTTTTCTTCTCTTTTCTACCGGAGTGCTGTTCAAATTCTGCCATTCTTGTTCCTTGGCTATCTCATTATACCGAGGTGGTAATATTCTTTTCGTTCGTGAAACTTTTGATTCATGTCTTTCAACCTTCAAATTCTCGTAATACTCCTTGTTCATCTTTTCTACCGGTTTGCTTGCAATCTCGTTCATCTCTGTTGTACTCTTTCTTTTAAATTGCTCAACCTCTCAAGGTTCGTGGTTTCACACGTTCGTCAAAGAAGCAACTTAGTTTTACCTCTTCTCTTCCTCTTCCTTTTCCCTCCGGTGCCATCCTAGATCTCGGGACGAGATCCTCTCGTAGTGGTGGAGTGTTGTAACGCCCCGGATCCGATGCGCCAGGTGTTCGCCAGTTATTCGCCGTTGTTGCCATGTCATGTGCTTGCGTGTTGCACTTTGCCACGTCATCATTTGCATTTTATCATGTCATCATGTGCATCTCATTTTGCATACATGTTCGTCTCATGCATCCGAGCCTTTTCCCCGTTGTCCGTTTTGCAATCCGGTACTCCTATGTCCTCCGGTGTTCCCTTCTTCCCTCTTTTCGTGTGCGGGTATTAAACTTTCTCGGAAGGCCCGAGGTTTGCCAATTGGCCTTGGTATAACACCGGTAGACCGCTTGTCAAGTTTCGTGCCATTTGGAGGTCGTTTGGTACCCCAACGGTTAACCGGGTAACCGTAAAGCCCTCTTTTGTGTGCAGCCCAACACCCCTTCCAAAGTGGCCCAAAGCCCACCAAACTCCCCTCCATGCACTTGGTCGTTCGATCACGATCGCGTGGCCGAAAACCACACTTCATTTGGACTCTCCTAGCTCCCTCTACCTATAAAACTAGACCTCCCCCCCGATTTTTCGCGGACGAAACCCTAGTCTTCTTCATCCCCGCGCCGCCGGACACGTCCGCGCCACCGCCGGACATGTCCGCCCGTCGCCCCCGACCAATCCGGCCTCGCCACGTCGCCCCTGGCGGCCCTCTCTCTCCTTCCTCCGTCGCCACATGGCCCGCGCCGCCGCCCACGCGCCCCGAGGCCAGGCCAGCCCGCCCGGCCGAACTGGCCCCGATCGCGCCAGTGGCGCCCGAGCAGCCCAGCTGCTCCCGAGCCCTCCCGCTCGATCCAATCGGGAGCGGGAGCGCTCGCCGCCTCCGTGGCTCCGCAAGCCCACGCCGGCCGGCACCGGAGCCCGCCGCTGGCGAGCACCTCCGTCCAGGTCGTGCCGCCCCCTGCCTCTTCTCTCTCCTTCCATCCCGTGTTTCTCCCTCTCCCTCACGATCTCTCTCTCTGTCCCGAGCTTTGTAGGCACCATGGATGGCCGCCTCGATCTCTGCCTTTCGCCTCCTAAGCCGCCCGTCGCCGGGAATGGATTGCCCCGAGCCCGATCTACCCATTCAGGGCCTTCCCGGAGCTCGTCGGAGTCCCACGCCCCCTCCCCGCCGCCGTTGACTTCCGCCGGAGTAGTTCTGTACGAGGGTAGCAGCCAACCCCGACCTGGGAGTTTTTTTTCGCGAGGTGAAAAAAACTGCTAAGTCCCAGATTTCAGTTATTTTCTTGCATTTTCATAGCATCACGTCTCTGCATCCGTAGCTCCGTTTTGCGCGTATAATATGTCAAATTGTTCGCCTCGAAGAGTACATCATTTCATTCCATTGCATCATTTGCATTTGAGCTCATCTTGATGCCCGAAATGCTGTTGGAAGAGTGCATGTTATTGTTAATCTGCTGAAACTGTTATAACTTGCTGTTTTAACATTTTTGCCATGATTTATGTGTGCATCCTATGAGTATGAGCTCTACATGAATGTTGGACTATGCCATGCCATCTTTCCAGGGGTGTTGACCTTGTATTTTTGTGAGTTGTGTGCTGAGTGCATTGAGCTTGTAAAGTAGGGTAGTTGCTGTTGCTGTTTTCCTGACAGATTCTGTTATATTTTGTTGCTATGTTAACATGCTTCTAGTAATCATTATATGCATAATAAGGAGGTGCTCTATAAACATGTTTTGATATAAATGTGATGCTCTATCCATTCATGCCTTTGGTTGCAATTATAGCTTGCTGTAACATGTTCATTTCTTGCTCCAAAGTGGCTTGAAAATGTTTCCTGACAGATTGTTTGCATGAGATTCAATTTTCACGAGGCCGTTGTAGTTGATCCGTGTATGCTATGACCTTGCTCTTGCCATGCTTAGCTTGATAAACATGCCTTCTTGCTGTTGGTTGCCTTTACATGCCATGTATTGCTCTGTAGTGATTGTTTCGTGCTCACGAACATGCCTACTAATCGTTGTTTCTGCCATGTTCAAATCTGTAATGTAACTTGCCATGTTTACATGGGTGCCATCATATTTTCCGTGCCTTTTTGGCTCATGGTCAGTAAGGGTCTTTTGATATATGCTATTAGTAGTTTCATGCCATGCCTTTGTTTGCCATGATAAGTTCCTGTAACATGTTGTTTGATAGCTCTAAACATTGCAACTTTGATGTTATTTACGCTAAAGTCTGGCTGTTATTACTTGCAATATCTCCATGTCATTTTGAGCATGTTCTAGTGATTTCTGGAGATAGCTCAGTGTTCATGTTTTGTTATGCTTTATGTGTACTTCATGCCCATGCCTTTTGTTATTATGTTGGGATGCTGTAGCATGTTGTTTTGATGCCTAGTTGCTGTTTTGGACCGATTGTTGATATGACTTGTATATTGTGCATGTGTTGAACCGTTGCTCCGTTTTGAATGTGCTCTATATGAAACTTGCTTGTTTTTGCATGTAGCTTCATATTATCATGTTGCATCCTTGTTTTGGTGTGTTTTCTTGATGTTTGAGTGCGTATTTCATCAATGCCATGCCTAACTTGTTTTGCTCATATCTTCTAGGCCGTAGCTCCGAATCTAATGAACTTTATATGTAACTTGACTAGAATTTCGTGTAGATCCTCTTGGTGCATCTTAACTTGCTGTTTAACAACTTGAACATAAGGTTTATTCAGTTCTGGACCAATTTCGAAATTTGCATATGAGGACTTACCGGAATTGTTATATGTTGTTTCCGGCCTCATTTAAACTTGCCTTGATGTGTTGTTCTTGTTTGCATCATCTCTTGCCATGAGTAGCTTCATGTAGCTTGGTCATGCATCATGCTTGTTGTGCATCATGTCTTGTTCATGTGTGGTGTGTTTACCCATGTTGTGTGCTTCTTCTCGTTAGCTCCCGTTTCGTTGCGATCGTGAGGATTCGTTCGTCTTCGGTTGGTTCGGCTTCATCCGTTCATCTTCTTCATGGACTCGTTCTTCTTCCTTGCGGGATTTCAGGCAAGATGACCGCTACCCTGGATCTCACTACTATCATTGCTATGCTAGTTGCCTCGTTCTTTCGCTATGCTGCGCTACCTATTACCTGTTTGTCCAGCCATCCCATATTGCCATGAACCCCTAACCTTTGACACCTTTCCTATGCAAACCGTTGTTTGGCTATGTTACCGCTTTGCTCAGCCCCTCTTATAGCGTTGCTAGTTGCAGGTGAAGTTGAAGATTTCTCCATGGCGGACAGGATTTTGGTTGGGATATCACAATATCTCTTATATTATTAATGCATCTATATATTTGGTAAAGGGTGGAAGGCTCGGCCTTATGCCCGTGTTTTGTTCCACTCTTGCCGCCCTAGTTTCCGCCATACCGGTGTTATGTTCCCGGATTTTGCGTCCCTTACGCGGTCGGGTGATTTATGGGACCCCCGACAGTTCGCTTTGAATAAAACTTGTCCAAAGAAGGCCCAACATTGCCTTTTACCATTTGCCTCACCACCACCTACTTTTTCCTTGGGAGTCGCTCTCGCGAGGGTCATCTTTATTTCAGCCCCGGGCCGTTGCTTGTCTAAGTGCTGGTTCGAACCGAGTAGATCATGGGCCCCTCGGGAAACTCGAGGTTTGGTTTTACTCGTAGGATGTCTCATCCGGTGTTGCCTCGAGAACGAGATATGTGCAGCTCCTATCGGGATTGTCGGCGCATCGGGCGGCTTTGCTGGTCTTGTTTTACCATTGTCGAAATGTCTTGATGTACCGGATACCGAGTCGATTGGAGTGTCTTGGGTGAAGGTCTATTCCTTCGATGATCGCGAGAGCTTGTCATGGGCTAAGTTGGGACACCCTGCAGGTATAAACTTTCGAGAGCCGTGCCCGCGGTTATGTGGCAGATGGGAATTTGTTAATGTCCGGTTGTAGACAACTTGACACTTGATCCGAATTAAAACGCATCAACCGAGTGTGTAGCCGTGATGGTCTCTTCTCGTGGAGTCCGGAAGTGAACACGGTTTCGTGTTATGTTTGACGTAAGTAGGTGTTCGTGATCACCCTTGATCATTGCTAGCTTCACGACCGCTCGCTTGTTTCTCTTCTCGCCTCATTTGCGTATGTTAGCCACCATATCATGCTTAGCCGCTGCTGCAACCTCACCACTTTGCCCCTTCCTTTCCGTTAAGCTTTGCTAGTCTTGATACCCATGGTAATGGGATTGCTGAGTCCTCGTGACTCACGGATACTTCCAAAACCAGTTTGCGGTGCCTATGTTACCGAAAGCAGGTGACGCAACCAAGCTCAAGGACGAGCTCGATGAAGATCTTGTCCTTTGTGTTGTTTCGTTCTAGTTGATCAGTAGTGGAGCCCAGTTGGGGTCGATCGTGGACCTTTGTCGCTTTTGGGGTTCTTCTTTTATTTTGGTTCCGTAGTCGGACCTTGATTGTATCTGGATGATGTAATGCTTTATTCATGTATTTGTGTGAAGTGGCGATTGTAAGCCAACTATGTATCTCTTTCCCTTATGTATTACATGGGTTGTGTGAAGATTACCTCACTTGCGACATTGCTTTCAATGCGGTTATGCCTCTAAGTCGTGCTTCGACACGTGGGAGATATAGCCGCATCGAGGTCTAGTTTTATAGGTAGAGGGAGCTAGGAGAGTCCAAATGAAGTGTGGTTTTCGGCCACGCGATCGTGATCGAACGACCAAGAGCATGGAGGGGAGTTTGGTGGGCTTTGGGCCACTTTGGAAGGGGTGTTGGGCTGCACACAAAGAGGGCTTTACGATTCTGCTGTTAACCGTTGGGGTACCAAACGACCTCCAAATGGCACGAAACTTGACAAGCGGTCTACCGGTGTTATACCAAGGCCAATTGGCAAACCTCGGGCCTTCCGAGAAAGTTTAATACCCGAACACGAAAAGAGGGAAGAAGGGAACACCGGAGGACATAGGAGTACCGGATTGCAAAACGGACAACGGGGAAAAGGCTCGGATGCATGAGACGAACATGTATGCAAAATGAGATGCACATGATGACATGATAAAATGCAAATGATGACGTGGCAAAGTGCAACACGCAAGCACATGACATGGCAACAACGGCGAATAACTGGCGAACACCTGGCGCATCGGATCCGGGGCGTTACACTTTTTTACTAGAAGATCTTTCGGTGTGCCACTGAGAATAATTAGCCATAATATTATCAAGAAGTTTTGTAGCATCTCCTAAAGTGATTTCCATAAACGTGCCTCCCGTGGCCGAATCTAAATGATTTCTAGAAGCAAAGTTCAAACCGGCATAAAATTTTCGTATGATCATCCATAAATTGAAACCATGAGTAGGACAATTGTGAATCATCAATTTCATTCTTTCCCAAGATTGGGCAACATGCTCATGATCAAGTTGTTTAAAATTCATAATATCGTTCCTAAGGGTGATAATCTTAGCGGGAGGAAAATACTTAGAGATAAAAGCATCTTTGCACTTGTTCCAAGAATCAATACTATTTTTAGGCAAAGACAAAAACCAAACTTTAGCATGATCTCTAAGGGAAAACGGAAATAATTTCAATTTAACAATATCATTATCCGTATCTTTCTTCTTTTGCATATCACACAAATCAACAAAGTTGTTTAGATGAGTAGCGGCATCGTCACTAGGAAGGACGGCGAATTGATCTTTCATAGCAAGATTCAGCAAAGCAGTATTGATTTCACAAGACTCAACATCATTAAGAGGAGCAATCAGAGTACTAAGGAAATCATTATTATTGGTATTGGAGAAATCACACAATTTGGTATTATCTTGCGCCATGGCAACATGTAATCCAACACACAAGCAAACAGAAAAAGGGTAAGCGAAAAAGAGAGAGGAGAAGAAGGAGAGGGCAAATAAAACAACAAGGGTGAAGTGGGGGAGAGGAAAATGAGAGCGAAATGGCAAATAATGTAAATACGAGGGAGATGATTTTGTGATGGGTACTTGGTATGTCTTGACTTGAGCGAAGACCTCCCCGGCAACGACGCCAGGAATCCTTCTTGCTACATCTTGAGCTTGCTTTGGTTTTCCTAGAAGAGGAAAGGGTGATGCAGCAATAGTAGCGTAAGTATTTACCTCCCTTTTTGAGAACGAAGGTATCAATCCAGTAGGAGGCTCCTCAAAAGTCCCACGCACCTACACAAACAAACAAAGAACTCGCAACAAACGCAATAAAGGGGTTGTTAATCCCTTCACGGCCACTTGCGAAAGTGAGATCTGATAGAGATAGTATGATAAGATCAATATTTTTTTGTATTTTATAATATAGATGCAAAAAGTAAAGATGCAAATAAAAGTAGATTGAAAGCTTATATGATAAAAGATAGACCCGGGGGCCATAGGTTTCACTAGAGGCTTCTCTCAAGATAGCATAATTATTACGGTGGGTGAACAAATTACTGTCGAGCAATTGATAGGAAAGCGAATAATTATGAGATTATCTAGGCATGATCATGTATATAGGCATCACCTCCGTGACAAGTAGACCGACTCCTGCCTGCATCTACTACTATTACTCCACACATCGACCGCTATCCAGCATGCATCTAGAGTATTAAGTTCATAAGAACAGAGTAACGCATTAAGAAAGATGACATGATGTAGAGGGATAAACGCAAGCAATATGATATAAACCCCAACTTTTTATCCTCGATGGCAACAATACAATACATGCCTTGCAACCCTTTCTGTCACTGGGTAAGGACACCGCAAGATTGAACCCAAAGCTAAGCACTTCTCCCATGGCAAGAAAGATCAATCTAGTAGGCCAAACCAAACTGATAATTCGAAGAGACTTGCAAAGATAACTCAATCATACATAAAAGAATTCAGAGGAGATTCAAATATTTCTCATAGATAAACTTGATCATAAACCCACAATTCGTCGGATCTTGACAAACACACCACAAAAAAGAGTTTACATCGAATAGATCTCCACTAGAGAGGGGGAGAGCATGGTATTGAGATCCAAAAAGAGAGAAGAAGCCATCTAGCTAATAACTATGGACCCGAAAGTCTGTGGTAAACTACTCACAACTCATCGGAGGGGCTATGGTGTTGATGTAGAAGCCCTCCGTGGTCGATTCCCCCTCCGGCGGAGCGTCGGCGAAGGCTCCAAGATGGGATCTCACGGATACGGAAGGTTACGGCGGTGGAAATTGTGTTTCGTTGGCTCCCTGGATGTTTTCAGGGTACGTAGGTATATATAGGAGGCAGAAGTATGTCGGTGGCCGCTCGAGGGGCCCAGGAGACACGGAGCATGCCCAGGAGGGGTGGGCGCGCCCTCCTATCTCCTGGCCGCCTCGATTGCCTCTTGACTTGAACTCCAAGTCTTGTAGATCACGTTCGTTCCAAAAATCACGCTCCCGAAGGTTTCATTCCGTCTGGACTCCATTTGATATTCCTTTTCTTCGAAATACTGAAATAGGCAAAAAACAGCAATACGGGCTGGGCCTCCAGTTAGTAGGTTAGTCCCAAAAATTATATAAATGTGTAAAATAAAGCCCATAAACATCCAAAAGGGGTAATATAATAGCATGGAACAATCAAAAATTATAGATACGTTGGAGACGTATCACCCCGCCGTCAACCAGCATCTTCGTCACCTTGAGGGTGCGGATTGTTGGTGAAACCAACAACAGCAAGCACCCGACCACAGTAGTGCGGTCAGGATGGTCCTCGGTGTCGTAGATGATAGGCGTGATGGACCACTTCAGCGGCTTCCATGAGTTGAGCGACGGCTCCACCGCTGTGATCTCATGCGCCCACTGCTTGAGCTGGGGGTGGGATGTATGCAGCGAGGAGCCACCAATCGATGCACATGGCTTTTATGGTTTCTGGAATTCGTGGTCGCCGGACTCACCGCCCTCGTCGTGATCATCATCTTCCTGCTTCTTGTTGCGGCCCCGGGCGGGCCTCTCTTGCTGATTATCTTTGCTGCGGCGGCCTCCTTGGCCGCCACGCTTCTTGCCGGATCCCTCGGCA
Source organism: Aegilops speltoides (assembly GCA_021437245.1). Classification (NCBI taxonomy): domain Eukaryota; kingdom Viridiplantae; phylum Streptophyta; class Magnoliopsida; order Poales; family Poaceae; genus Aegilops; species Aegilops speltoides. Next base: position 128,363,691 of record CM038142.1, on the reverse strand, counting down.
CCCTCTTGGCCCTTCTACTTGTCCCACCGCTCATACTCGGCTTTCTTCTTCTCAGCGAGCGGCTCCACTTGCTGGCAGTTCTGGAGGTCATGGCCCTTGGTGCGATGGATCTTGCAATACTGCTTGTCGGAGCCCCCTGGCTTATCGGCAGCTGCCAAGGCCCGGCAAGCGACACACCCGGCAACCTCCTTGCCGGGGTCACTCACCTTGGGTTTCTTGGTGGCACCGGTAACGTCGGACCCCTCGACGGAAAGCACGATCTTGCCCTTGCGCTTCCTGTTACGGCGTCGACCCTTCTTCACCGGGGTGGCGGTATCATCCGTGGAGTCGGTTTCTGCGCCGGCATCTTCGCCAGGGTACTTCCTTCCCTCTTCAGCCCGAGCGCACCGATCGGCCAGAACATAATGCTCGGCCACATCCCTGATCTTGTTCATCGCCAGCTCCTCACGCATCTTACGTTTGCGCACATTATGATGGAATGCACTGATCACGGCGGCATGATGAACGTCGGGATTTGTAGTGTACTCGGCTGAACCTTTGGATGTACTTACGCAAGTTTTCTCCTTCTTTCTGGGGGGATGATGTGCAAGTCCCTCGCCTGGCCATGAGCTTGGTGGCCTCCAGTAAAGGCGCCAACAAACTCATGACACAGATCCGCCCAAGAGGAAATGGAGTCCACGGGCAAGTGCATCAACCATGACATAACATTGGGCTTGAGTGTCAACGGGAAGTAATTGGCAAGCACCTTATCGTCACGAGCCCCAGCAGCTTGCATCGTGATGGTGTAGATGCTGAGGAACTTTGACGAGTGAGTCTTGCCATTGTACTTCTCGCCAACGTCGGGCTTGAACGTGCGGTGGGAGGGCCACTGGAACTGCTGCAGCCCACGGGTGAAGGCCGGACAACTCACCTCGTAGGGTAGGCCACCGTAGCCTCCCGGTGCTGGGTGGTCTGTAGTGGGCCCTGCCCGCCTGTCCGACTGGTGGCGCGCGTCATGCCGACGCTCGATGGTAGTTCGAGTGTCTTCATGAGCTTGCTCCCGAAGAACTTGGTGTTGGTCGCGATGGGTTCGCGGGTCGGACGATGCTATGGAGATATCATCACGAGCGTCGTCACACCGGACCGACACCCGCGGTGGCCGGTATGGAGGAGGGGAGTGCATCGTGGCCGCATCGCCTCCGGCCCAACCTCCGCTGGCGTGCGGTGGCTTGATGGAGCGACGGCCCACGGGTCACGCCGACCACAACTCATCATTGTTAGCGATGCCGACAAGGCTCCGGACGGTGGCCCTCCAGTTGTCAAGCTTCTCCGCAGCGGGAGGAAAGTCGAGGAGCAGCTGCGCGCGTGCTAGGGCTTCTGCTGGTGTGGGCGGCGGCGAAAGCTATGTGGACCGCGATGCGCTTCGACTTCTAACCGCGTTAGAAGGAGCCCCATCACGGCCCCGCAGCCGTCCGCCACCTCCGCCAGCTCATCATGTGAAGGGCGCATGGGACTCTTCCCAGGGCGGCGCCCAGGGTCACCAACAGGGCGCCGCTGCTCATCGCGCATGGCCTGAGAAGAGCAAGTCGTGGGCGCCGGTGTTGGCGTCTTGGAGGTCGCCGCGCCGCCGTCTGGCGGTATGACGACGACACCCCTGGAGGACCCCGCGCCGCCCACGGGGGGGGGGGCGACTCCGTCTGTGGAGCTCGCGATGCGTGGCTCGTCGCCTAGCGTATGAAAAACACCGCTCACTAGGCCTCGACTGCCAGGGTGATGTGGATGTTCGCGGGCTGCGCCACGGGTTCTCTCCGCGACTAGCCCGCTACTGGTCCGCACCGGTACTGGCAGTCCGGCCCCGGACGAACTGATCACCGTGGTCGTCTTCTTCTTAGGAGCCATGGCGATGAAGAACTGCTAGGCCAACTACTAGACCAGATTATCACAATTGCTTCCCCTACCTGGCGCGCCAAGGATGTCGGTGGGAAACGACACCTATGGGATCACGAGGATCCCTTCTGCGGTTGCGGGGCGCAGGATTGTGAGAAGAGCAGGATTAGTAACCAGCACAAGGATCGTTTACCCAGGTTCGGGCCGCGAGGAACGCGTAAAACCCTAGTCCTGCTTTGGTGGATGTATTGAGTGTTCTTGAGCTCTTGAACTAGCTACGGTGGCTGCGTGGTTCAAAAGAGCCGAATCCCTCTCCAGTGCGACATGGGCCTCCTTTTATAGTCAAAAGGGGCTGCCACAGTGGCACACAGGAGGTGGAAAGGCCTACAGTACTATGAGCTTATTGCTCATATTACAGGACAAGACACATTTAATGCATAGCTTAGGTGTCCTCTTGCTTTATCGGGGATGGGAGCGAGGCCCGTCCCGTCCGTCGCCGCTCCTCCTCGCGTGGACAAGTGCCGTGGCCGGCGATGCATGCGGCGCCATGTAGGCAGGCAAGCAGCTGAGGTGGCACGATGGTGGAGCCTTCACGAAGATCTACATGCCGCCACGCTGGCGTGTGCTAAGTTGGCCTGGAGGCTGCATGTTGCCACGCAGGTGCCTGCCCAGCTGGTTGGGCTGGCAGCTGCATGCGAACGGCGGTGGAGACTTGTTGGTGCAGGCCTGGCAGTGGCCCCGCTGACGCCCTTGGCAAAAGGTCTTGCCGGGTGGCCCAGCAAGGGTCTTGCCGGGTGGCCCGTCAAGGGTCTTGCTGGGGGTCTTGTGGGTTTCCTCGGCAAGGATCTTGTCGAGGATCGTTGCCTTCCAACCCTCATATGATCTTGAATATTCTTTGTCTTCACAAAGATCTGCATGCCACCATGGAGGTGCCTCCCGAGCCCTGGCCCAACGTGGTTGATGGAGTTGGAGACCGTGGGTTCGAGGGTAGCTCACTCCGCTGGTGTGGGCGAGCCGCCCCGGCAAGGGGCTTGCCGGGGCTGCTGAGGCTGCCCCTGTTGCCCCGGCAAGGGTCTTGCCGGGGAAACCTGCTTCGTCCATCTACCCTCTTTGGTCTCGGTCTTTGAAGTTGCACTGATCATCTTGCGGCTTTGACTCCTCCCTTTTGCCCTGCTAAGTGTGGCTTTGGACTGTGGCTCCGACTGCCCGCGCACAAGTAAGGGGTACAAAGGAGTGCCCCTACTTTGGTACACCGACAGCCATCAAGATCTCTCTCAACCCGGTGCAACACTTCAAGACGAAGCATATTGAGATTTAGCATCACTTCATCCGGGATCACATTAGGCGAGGGGAGATCAAGCTCAAGTATGTCAACACTCATGATAACCTTGCAGATATCTTCACGAAGCCCTTAGATGAAGCAACATTTCGCGAGTTAAGGCATGAGCTAAATATCATTGATTCGAGCAATGTAGATTGAACCATAGTGCACCCCACCATACTCATCTTGATATCTTGTTTTGGTGTAGGCATGGACATAGGGGGAGTGTTGTTCTCTCAATGAACTCCCCTCCCCCCATTATGCATAAATTGATCAACTCTATCACATTAGACATTCTTGTTGGTACATGTGCTTCAAAGACGAGTTTTGGTCATGGGCTCAAGGATAATTCTTCGCGGTGCCATACCAATTGACTCAAACACAGGTGGCTTCAGCCACCGCCCTCTCCTCTTGAGAGTTCTTTACTTGTTCTTGTTCCTTGTTGTCTTTTGCCTTCTTGTTGTGTCGTGGTTGTGTCTGCGTTGCCTCGTGTGTGTGTGTGTGTGTGTGGTTGCCTATTCGGTTGCTTGGAGGATTTTTTGCAAAGACAGTGTTTTTCTTTTTCAAAATGAGAACTTTCTTGGGTCTACGGTACTACCGTGGCTTGCCACGGTACTACCGCAGGAGAAGAGCACGTTACTACCACTTCCATTGCAGCAGTAACTTTTTTACTTCCACTGGAAGAGCGGTACTACCGCCCTGGTTGCGGTACTTCCGCCCAGGCGGTACTACCGCGATGACCCGTGGTACTATTGTGCAGTCGCGAGAGGATGGGGGTCAAGTACGGGCAGGGGGAAGTTTCAACTCCCCCATACCCATTCAACCCTGTTTCCCCACCCCGTCTCTCTCTCTCTCTCCTGCCCAAGAACGGCGCCGGAGGACCTCGCCGGATCTTCGTCTCCGGCCGCTGTCCTTGCATTCCGATTGGTGGGATCGTTCCCCACCCCGCCCTCTTGCCATGGAACAAGGTTTCTCCCTGAATCCCTCTCTCTTTGCCTCGGTGTTTTGCTTCTAGGTTTTAGGGGAGATGCATATTGTTCTTAAGATTTTAGGCCAAATCTGTGCAAGAGAATGATGTAGGAGAGTTGTAGTGCACACTACTAGGGAAAAGCCTAGCAGCAGCGTGGGTTCTAAGTATATCAGTAGCGCGGGAGGCGGCGCTACTAATAAGGCGCTACAGCTAACCCATAGCAGCAGCACATGCGCGCACGCGCTACTGATATACAAGTGTAGCAGCAGCGTTCTTCCCGGGAGCTCGCTGCTGCTAATAGCTATAGCGAGCTTCTCCTGTGCGCGCTACTGCTACTATCGTGCTGCTGCTAACTTTTCTCCACTCGCTACTGCTAATTTTAGTAGTTTTTGTTTTTTTCTACATACTTGTTTTGTATTTGAACAGGCTTTATAGAAGAATCTTTAGCACATACAAATGTCATCATGATACACATACAAATGCATGCGAGACCACAAATGTAATCATAGCATATACATACAAATAGTCTCATCATAATCATCATCCAACACAAAGTGGTATCTTGTCATCATCTCGAAAATAGTGATACTTGCAAGTCTCGGATACTTGCAACTACAAGGTCATCCATCTAAACAAAGGTATACGCGAGAAGAGCCATCACTATGAGTGAGAGCGGAACTATGCAGTACATGAGGTGGCGGTTACGAGTCCTCTCTTGTGCTAGCGTGAACCTCAAGTAACTAGCTTCTCCTTCTTGTCTGCTTTTGAAGCCTTTATGGCTGGCGCCCGAGAACCCATTCACTTACGCCTAACACTCATGCCACTCGTTGTACACCCCCGGAACCTTCCCTTTGTACACGACATAGCACTGCCATCTCTCCATCAAGAAACTAGGTACCTATTAGAGATGCATCTTCATGAAGAGGATGTACAATCATATGCAACAAAATATACTAGAGCAACACGGAAAAGAAAGGGTTAGCAACTAGATGCAACATACAGTATGCAAACTAATTAACTAGAGGTACGCAGGTCATCGTACGCAAACTAACAAAGTAGAGTTACGCATGTTCGGCAGGGACCGTGGACATCCCAAAGTTTCATCGCTACAAAAAGTATACAAGTTCAACCGACACATATCATCATCATCGGCATCATAAATCACTAGAAGTTCCATCCTTCCATATCATCGAGGATGGACCGTAGCTTCTTGAACGGCGTGAGGTCTAGACGTTGCATGCCTATGCGAGTTCGGACGTCAGCTCGCGATATAGGGCCGTGGTGGAACATCCCCTTCTCATCGACGACTTCTTTCATGATGATCGTCACAATGTCCCTTTGGATGCGAAAGAAGTCATCTCTAAGTTTATAATCTACTTCTCCATGAGATTCTAGCCACATGTGGATATGATCATCATTTCTGCTTGTCATGCGAAGCTTTTGGTGATCCGTGTTGAACTGAATCATGAGATGGAAGATGTAGAATCCATCCTTCTTGCTTGGTTTTGGGACATGGATGCGGGAGAAGTTAGTTTTATGCGCGAAACCCATCTCCTTGTTCCTTTGTTTCCTGATCTGCATGTCGCCACCTCTAATGCTGAAGCCTTGGAGAGCATCATCTAGAATATTCATTATGTGGGTGTAGTCCTTTTTCTCGTACTCTCTGGAAGGGTCAAAATACACGGCGTGGGAGACTTGCGGGTAAAGAACGATAAGGACGGCGCGCCCGTTGCTGCGGGGGAAAAGACACCTCAAATTATTCTCCATATGAGCGAGAAGGAATGATTGAAATGTACGAAAGGGTTGTCCGGAACTGACTTACTTTGGATGATAAGGCACGAGGACAATTTCGTGGTCCTTATTCTGTACCATGAAGTTTTGGAGGTAGTCCCTAGCAGTTTCACACTCAAAGTCGCCGAGACTCAAGAAAGACTCGTGCATGTAGTATGGATCCGCCACACAGATTTGTGAGACTTCTTCACTCTTCATGACGGAGCTCATATGTAGCGCAAAAAGGTGGACGATTGTAAAATCGAGCCGCCTTGTCAGAAACATATCAAAGATATGGTCAAACCGCAGGAAGAACACCTCCGCGGGCCGTGTGTCGATGTAGCACTTCCCCTCAAGCACGCGAGCCGTGTATGTTGGATATCCTGGATCCTTTGAGGCTAGTAGGCTTTTCTCGATCGGCGACATGGTCGCAGTCAGTCTCGAGATCCCCTGATAGTGCCTCCAGCAGTTTCGGTGGTAGCATCAGCTCGCCCGTGAGATGGAACATGGCCGCACCTTTCACGGGTACACACTCTTCAAAATCCATCGTTTGGCTGCTATGTGCTCTGGCTTGTTTGGAGGCAATTATCTTCCCCGTTCTCTTCCTCTCCTTTTTCTTGGGAACACCTTCCAGACCCTTCCTTAACCCCTACCCCAGGAGTTCCCGGGCTAAGCACTGTACAACCCTCGACTAGTTGAGCCTGTGTTGAGGCGGCATCTTTAGGCGTGTCCTGTGAGGAATTCATGAAGAGAGACTTTTTGCAATCCTTCCAACGACCTTCCTGCCCGGGCATATCATACATATCCTCATTAGCATGTCGATAGCCCGATTCTTCATATGGTTGACTCATCATATCTATGTCACAGTCATACGCGTTTTGTCGGTGGGAAACGACACCTATGGGATCACAAGAATCCCTACTACGGTTGCGGTGCGCGGGGTTGTGAGAAGAGCAGGATTAGTAATTGGCACGGGGATCATTTACCCAGGTTCGGGCCGCGAGGATGTGTCAAACCCTAGTCCTGCTTTGGTGGATGTATTGAGTGTTCTTGAGCTCTCGAACTAGCTATGGATGTTGCGTGGTTCGAAAGTGCCGAATCCTTTTCCTGTATGCCATGGGCCTCCTTTTATAGGCGAAAGGGGCAGCCACAGTGGCACACAAGAGGTGGAAAGGCCTACAGTATTGCGAGCTTATCGCCTGTATTACAGGACAAGATGCATTTAATGCATGGCATAGGTGTCCCTTCACTTTATCGGGGACGGGAGTGAGGCCCGTCCCGTCCGTCGCCGCTCCTCCTCGCTTCGACACGCGCCCTGGCCAGCGGCGCATGCGGTGCCATGTAGGCAGGCAAGAAGCTGAGATGGCGCGGTGATGGAGCCTCCACGAAGATCTGCATGCCGCCACGCAGGTGCGTGCTGAGTTGGCCTGGAAGCTACATGTTGCCATGCAGGTGCCTGCCCAGCTGGTTGGGCTGGCAGCTCCATGCGAACGGCGGCGGGGAGTTGGTTGGTGCGGGCCTGGCAGTGGCCCTGTTGTCGCCTCTGGCAAGGGTCTTGTTGGGTAGCCCGGCAAGGGTCTTGCCGGGTGGCCCGGCAAGGGTCTTGCCGTGGCGCGCTGGCGTCCCCGGGAAGGATCTTGCTGGGGGTCTTGTGGGTTCCTTCGGTAAGGATCTTGGTGAGGATTGTTGCTTCTCAACTCCCATCTGATCTTGAGCATTCTATGTCTTCACAAAGATCCGCATGCCACCATGGAGGTGCCTCCCGAGCCCTGGTCCAACGTGGTTGTTGACATTGGAGGCCGTGGGCTCGAGGGTGGCTCGCTCCGCTGGTGTGGGCGAGTTGCCCCGGCAAGGGGCTTGCCGGGGCTGCAGAGGCTTCCCAGGCAAGGGTCTTGCCGGGGAAACCTACTTCACCCGTCTGCAATTTGTGGCCTTAGTCCTTGATGTTACCTTGTTTGTCTCGAGCCTTCGGCTTCTCTCCGGCTTCCCTCCTTTGCCCTGCTATGTGTGGCCACGGTGGCGTGGGCTCTCGATTGCCTGCACAAGTAAAGGGTCAAAAGGAGAGCCCTTCTTTGTACACCGACAGAGCCCCCGGGCCTGGGCCATACATAAGCTAGACACGTTGTTGGGCCAAGCCTAACGGTCTTGCGGGCAAGCGAGGCGGATTTTACATGTAATCGCTTCCGTCCGCCGCGCTTCCCCACGACCTACATTGAACGCGCGACATGGGGGTCGCGCGCCTGCATGACGTGGGTGGCGTGCGTGAGACGGTGCCCGCACGCATGCGTCGTATCGTAGTTAATGGGAAAGGAGGCGGCCTGCGCCTTCCCTGTAAAAAGGAATAACCGCGGGCGCGCTGCTCACTTTACCCCCCCCCTCCTTGCACCTTCTCCAATCTCAGAACCGCCGCCCCCTTTCCTCCTTCTTCTCGAGCCCCTCTGTCTCCGTCCATCGCCGCTGTGCTTTCGCCATCCTCTGCTTTCTTGCTTCTCGCATTCGCCATGGCGCGTAAATCCACCAAAGGCAAGGGGGTTGCTAAGGATGTCGGGGCGACGGAGCAGCCGGAGAGCGAGCTGGTGGTGCGACGGGTGCAGTTCGCCTACTTCCCCTTGAAGGTCGACGTGTCCGAGCTCCAGGAGATGTTCATCGATCTGTGGGGGGTGAAGACGGGAGGAGAGAAGACGGGGCACCCAGCCACGCACGTCGTCCCTGCCAGTGCCGGGGCCTCCCCAAATCGGTACCCCTTCTTCGTCGACTACTCCTCCTGCCGGCTCCGTCCCCCCTTTTCTGATTTCTTCAAGGATATCATGCACACCTACGGCTTCCGCCTTTTGGATGTCACCCCGAATGTCGTGGCGTGCATGGATCTCTTCGCCCACCTTTGCGAGGGCTTCGTCGGGGTGCACCCCAAAATGGCGCTCTTCCTCCATTACTTCTCCCCTCGGGTCCAAAAAGGGGGTGCCATCTTTGGCTGCGTTGCCTGGATCCTGAGGGCCAAGGGGGCGTACCTGGAGGGCTCCATGAAGGAGAGGTGGGAAGAATGGCAGGGCCGATGGTGCTGGATTGAGGAGAAGGACCTGCCAGCATTCTACAAGGTTCGCCAGGAGCCGCCGGTGCGTGGGGGCGATTGGGGCGACGTCGATGCTGACGACATGAAGCTCACGATCGCCACCACCAGGATTCTTTGGCTTACCCAGTCCGGGCTCACCCTCGATATGATCGGGGCGGACTACATCCGCCGTCGAATTGCTCCCTTGCACGACAAGGGGAGGCCGGCCTGGCTTTTCGTGAACGCCGCCGACATCATGAGACTCCACCCCGGCCTCGACAACAACCTGACAGTGCTGAGGCACGCCCATCTCTGCCAACAGATCTTCTAGCTCGAGGTTAGCAATGAAGGCGAGGTTGAGCGGTCTGGCAAGGTCGCAAGGGCTGCCGCGAATGCCGGCAAGATCGCCAAGGAGCCCGTTTTCAAGCTGCCGGTGGGAGTGGTCCCACTGAGCAACAACTCTCGCCGGTCCGAGATCATCGCCATGATGCTGCTCTTCAACGCGCATGGCCTTGACCCGAACTGGGTCGAGCCGGACGAGCTCAAGGTGCAGGAGTTCTTCGACACCTTGCATGAGGTGTACGTCACCGCCGAGCCACGGCTTATCCAGACCGCCTCTCCGGCGGAGCTGGACTACATCGCCGCCAGGGTGGAGGAGGCGAGGCTTACCACGGAGGAGGCAAAGCTCATCGAGGAGGCTGGCAGCGCCGGCGGCACGGCAGACAAGGCTGCGGCGGAGGCGGAGGAATAGGAGCTTGCCCGGTGGGCAGCAGCCGCTGGGGAGGCCAGCGGCGCCGGCACTGGGGCTCCCCTCGTCGAGGACGCAGCCAACAGGTTGATAACCCGCAAGTATACGGGATAGTTGTAGCCTCTTTCGATAAGAAAGACTGTCGAACCCAACGAGGAGCTAAAGGTAGAACAATACTCTCTCAAGTCCTATCGGCCACTGATACGACTCTACGCACGCTTGACGTTCACTTTACCTAGAACAAGTATAAAACTAGAAGTACTTTGTAGGTGTGATAGGATAGGTTTGCAAGATAATAAAGAACGCAAATATAAACTAGGGGCTGTTTAGATAAAGATGCAATAAAGTAAATATAGCGAGTGTGGAAATGTGGTGGTAGGATTTGTGGAATTGTCCCTAAGCAATTGACTACGTTACTAGACCGGTAATCACTATTGCAATTCTATTTGAGGGAGAGGCATAAGCTAACATACTTTCTCTACTTGGATCATATGCACTTATGATTGGAACTCTAGCAAGCATCCGCAACTACTAAAGATGCATTAAGGTAAAACCAAACCATAGCATTAAAGTATCAAGTCCCCTTTATCCCATACGCAACAATCCCTTACTCGGTTTGTGTTTCACCACCACGCAACCCACTATAAGCGAATCATGAACGCATTGCAACACCCCACAGCGGGAATCCCTCACGCTTGCGCGACACGGAGGGCACCATAGGACAGAGCCAATAATAAAACATGCAACTCAAACCAATCATAGCAATTCATCAATCACCGATAGGACAACGAAAATCTAATCAGACATCATAGGATGGCAACACATCATTGGAAAATAATATGAAGCATAAAGCACCATGTTCAAGTAGAGGGTACAGCGGGTTGCGGGAGAGTGGACCACTGTAGATAGAGGGGGGAAGGTGATGGAGATGTTGGTGAAGATGGCGGAGGTGTTGGTGAAGATCGCGGTGATGATGATGGCCCCCGGTGGCATTCCGGCGCCACCGGAAGCAAGGGGGAGAGAGCCCCCCTTATTCTTCTTCTTCCTTGACCTCCTACCTAGATCGGAGAAGGGTTTCCCCTCTGGTCCTTGGCTCCCATGGCGTGGGAGGGGCGAGAGCCCCTCCGAGATTGGATCTATCTCTCTGTTTCTGCGTTCCCAGATTCTACCCCTTCACCGTTTCTTAAATATCCGGAGATCCGTAACTCCGATTGGGGTGAATCTTTTGCCCAGATCTTTCTCATAAAATTAGCTTTCTTGCGCCAAGAGAAGAGCGTCAACCGCCTTACGGGTGGCCCACGAGAGTCCACGGCGCGCCCAGGGGGGAGGGCGCGCCCCCCTGTCTCGTGACCACCCCGGACACCGTTTTGCGTTGATTTTACTTCCCAAAAATCTTAAATATTCCAAAAAAATCTCCGTCTGTTTTTATCCCATTTGGACTCCATTTGATATTGGGTTTCTGCGAAAATAAAAACATGCAACAGACAGGAACTGGCACTGGGCACTGGATCAATATGTTAGTCCCAAAAAATAGTATAAAAAGTTGCCAAAAGTATATAAAAGTTGAATAATATTTGTATGGAACAATCAAAAATTATAGATACGACGGAGACGTATCAGCATCCCCAAGCTTAATTCTTGCTCGTCCTCGAGTAGGTAAATGATAAAAAAAGATAATTTTTGATGTGGAATGCTACCTAGCATAATCTTGATCATATGTCTAATCATGGCATGAATATTAAGACACGAGTGATTCAAAGCAATAGTCTATCATTTGACATAAAAAACGACAATACTTCGAGCGTACCATTAAAGCAATCATGTCTTTTCAAAACAACAAGGCCAAATCAAGCTTATCCCTACAAAATCATATAGTTTGGCCATGCTTCATTTTTGTCACACAAAATGCCCCCATCATGCACAACCCCGATGACAAGCCGAGAAATTGGTTCATACTTTTTAACGCGCTTTAGTTTTTCAACCCTCACGCAAATACATGAGCGCAAGCCATGGATATAGCACTATAGGTGGAATAGAATATAATGATGGAGGTTATGTGGAGAAGACAAAAAAAAGAGAAAGTCTCACATCGACGCGGCTAATCAAGGGGCTATGGAGATGCCCATCAATTGATGTCAATGCGAGGAGTAGGGATTGCCATGCAACAGATGCACTAAGAGCTATAAGTGTATGAAAGCTCAACAAAAGAAACTAAGTGGGTGTGCATCCAACTTGCTTGCTCATGAAGACCAAGTCATTTGAGGAAGCCCATTGTTGGAATATACAAGCCAAGTTCTATAATGAAAATTCCCACTAGTATATGAAAGTGACAACATAGGAGACAATCTGTATGAAGAACATGGTGCTACTTTGAAGCACAAGTGTGGAAAAAGGATAGTAGCATTGCCCCTTTTCTTTTCTTTTTTTTCTTTTTCTTTCTTTTCTTTTTTGGTGGGCTTCTTTGCCCCCCTTTTTTTATTTAGATTCTTTGGCCTTTCTTTTTTTCCTTTTTTTCTTTTTTTTTCTTTTTTTTCCTGGGGCAATGCTCTATAATGATGATCATCAGACTTTTATTTACTTACAACCCAATATTACAACTTGATACTGGAACAAAGATATGACTCTATATGAATGCTTCCGGCGGTGTACCGGGATGTGCAATGATCTAGCGTAGCAATGAAATCAAACGGACAAGCCATGAAAACATCATGCTAGCTATATTACGATCATGCAAAGCAATATGACAATGAATGCTCAAGTCATGTATATGATGATGATGGAAGTTGCATGGCAATATATCTCGGAATGGCTATGGAAATGCCATAATAGGTAGGTATGGTGGCTGTTTTGAGGAAGATATAATGAGGCTTATGTGTGATAGAGCGTATCGTATCACGGGATTTGGATGCACCGGCGAAGTTTGCACCAACTCTCGAGGTGAGAAAGGGCAATGCATGGTACCGAAGAGGCTAGCAATGATGGAAAGGTAAAAGTGCTTATAATCCATGGACTCACATTAGTCATAAAGAACTCATATACTTATTGCAAAAGTTTATTAGCCCTCGAAGCAAAGTACTACTACGCATGCCCCTAGGGGGATAGATTGGTTGGAAAAGACCATCGCTCGTCCCCGACCGCCACTCATAAGGAAGACAATCAAAGAAACACCCCATGCTTCAAATTTGTCACACAACGGTTACCATACGTGCATGCTACGGGACTTGCGAACCTCAACACAAGGTCTCTACAATCCACAACCACCCACTAGAATGACTCTAATATCACCATCTTTATATAGCAAAACTATTGCAAGGAATCAAACATATCATATTCAGCGATCTACAAGTTTATGTAGGATTTTATGACTAACCATGTGAATGACCAATTCCTGTCATCTCTCTAAAAAGATATAGGTGAAGCAAGAGAGTTTAATTATTTCTACAAAAGATATGCCCACACTCTAACAAATGTAAGTGAAGTAAAAGAGCATTCTACAAATGGTGGTTTTCTATGTGAAGAAAAACAGGCAATCCAAACTTCTAATGATATAAGTGAAGCACATGAAGCATTCTATAAAGCCATACTCAAAAGATTTAAGTGAGGTGCAATGAGTATTCTATAAATCAACAAAGGACTATCTCATACCAGCATGGTGCATAAAAGAAAAATGAAAACTAAATGCAAAAGACGCTCCAGGACTTGCACATAATGCATAAACGAAACGAATACGAAAACATACCAATACTTGTTGAAGAAAGAGGGGATGCCTTCCAGGGCATCCCCAAGCTTAGACACTTGAGTCTCCTTGAATATTTACTTGGGGTGCCTTCGGGCATCCCCAAGCTTGAGCTCTTGTCTCTATTCCTTTTCCTCATATCGAGACCTCCTCGTTTAGACACTTCATCCACACAAAACTTCAACAGAAAACTCGGTAAGATCCGTTAGTATAATAAAGCAAATCACTACTCTAAGTACTGTTCCAAACTGTCGGATTTCGGGTTCCGGCAGACCCTTGAGGTTCGAACACTGGGGTGCGCGCGGAGATTGAACCCTCTACCGGCTTGCTCCTCTCCGAATCGCTAAGACCTAAACTACCAAACTGAACAGCACAAGAGACACAAGATTTATACTGGTTCAGGCCACCATTGTGGTGTAATACCCTACTCCAGTGTGTGGTGTGGTGGATTGCCTCTTGGGCTTGATGATGAACAATACAAGGCAGAACAGCCTCGCGAGGGTTTGTTCTTGGCTGGTGCGACGAACTGCTGGGATGAGTTCAATCGCCCTATCTACTGGTTTCTTGGTGAGGATCCCGATTGGTAGGTCGGGTCCAGATTGCTCTACCCTGGGGGTGGCTAGTCCTATTTATAGGCAAAGGTCTTGGGCCTCTTCCCAAATATTGAGCGGGAAGGGCGCCAACAATTGGCCATTTTGAAGGGGAACAGCGGGTACACTTATCCTGACTAAAGTTGGTCCTCGCCTATCAAAGGCTCTGGTGGTGACGCCGGCTTGGGCACCACAATGACCTCCTTCCGGCCGTTGGGCTGGTCTTGGTCTTGTTGCACCGAAATGGATGCCTTTGCTTGATGCTCTCGCCTGCGCTTGCTCCCTTTGCACCAAAGAGGAAAGGAGGACATCACATGGGTGGCGCCTCATCGGCGCCCTTGGTCGTCATGGCTTGCGTCATGGGCACCTCGCGAGGTACCCCGCCTTGAACTCTCCACCTCCTCATGAGCCAGCCTGACGAGGCCGTGCCTGAGGAAGCTCCTTGTCGTCCGCCCCGCGAGGCTTGGCCCCTCGCGAGGGTCTTGAGCTTTCGTTGATGAAGATGGGCTGTGCTGGCCTCCTTTGAGCCACACCGCGGGCCGCAGGCAGGCAAGTCTGGGGACCCCCGTTCCCAGAACGCCGACAGTAGCCCCCGGGCCCACGGCATGCCCGAACTTGGCCGAGTAGAGAGGCGAAAGGGCAAGTGCGAAGCGTCGCGGGCCCTAACAGCCTGCGGCCTTGGGCGCCGCATGGCAGTTGATTGGACGTGGGCGCCCCCGCTTCCCCATGATGCCTTGGTAACCGCACGGATTCGACAAGTCCCTACATGCAAAGCGGGTCATGATTACCTGTGATCGTGGAGGTTGACGGTTGGCCTTCGCCGGCTATAAGTACGAAACGGCGCGCGCCCTTCCAGTCTATCCTTCTGCTTCTCCTCCTTCCTGAGCCTTGCTCCATCTTGCTGCAATGGCTCCGATCCGCCGGTTCTCCGCGGAAGAGAAAGGAAAGGCTCCCCTAGAGGATCCTGACCCGCTTCCTCCGAAGAAGCGGCTTGCCCTCTGGTGTCAGGGCGAGGGCGCTCGCCAGGAAGCGTCAAGACCCTGGTGTGAGCGGCCGCCACCAGGGTTCCCTCTTCCCTTGTACGCGCACATTGGCGGCTCTGAAGGAGTCGACGCCGAACGCCACGAGCGACGCCGCTGACGATGCCGGCAGGTCACGAAGGTGTGCGTCTTCCCCCTGGAGTCCATGCCGAGGGCTCCTGTCGAGAGTTCGTGCTTCACGCCACCATGCCTCCTAAGTCTTGAATTTGTCTCCCTTCTTTCTTCGCCTCCGCCGTCCGGCAGGGGAACCCCTAGGGCTCTGGTTGCAGCACGCCGGCTGCGGAACCCTCGCGACCGGGGCAGAGGTCGCGGTCATTGCCACGGGCGAGGTCTTCATGACTCGAGGCTGGGGCGAGGTCGCCCAGGTCTGTAGGATGAGGGGCACCCTCACGATCCATCTGGAGTACGACGGTGCCTCGGTGATGTCCTTCAAGGTCTTCGATGCGGAGGGTCGCCGGCTGGAGTGCTGCCCCGGGAGAGGTGGTCGGGGCCCCGCTGCGGCGAGACAGAGGCCGGCCAATCGCTCCCTTGGCTGCTCCTCAGGCAACAGAGGCGCCGGAGGATCCAGTGACTCCGCCGAGCTCTTCGTGACTCCGGAGACGAGCGACGACAGCTACGAGCCCCCGAGCCTGCGCCATTCCCGGAGCAGGGCGGGCTCGTTAGGCCATCGCCGCCTCTGATCTGGATGGGGTTGACGTCGGTGCTAGGCGGCCAACTGTAGATGATAGCGTCTGCCGTGATGCCCCCTATAGTTAGGACTCCTTAGGATTCGCGCCTTTTGTTCCTGCGAGGAGCCAAGAATATACCCCACGGGGGCTTGTAAGATGTTTGTAGCTCCATCTGTCAATATGATCCTTATTGTGAAGCAGTGCGAGATGCTCATTCTGTTTTAGCTTAGTTTCCTCCTTTCAAACCTCGCGAGGGCTTGATGCTCTGCGCCGAGAGGTCCTAATCCCAAGGCGGCTTCAGCCGTCGCTGGTATGCTAGGTCGCGATGCCGTGGTCAAGGCCAGGAGGTGAGCGGCCCGAGGTCCGGTAAGAGCCCCTGAGTCGCGATGCTCAGGAGGTCCCCCTTAGCGCTCAAGCAGCCATCATTCGGTGAGAAAGGAGGGCGACGTTGCTAACACGGGATTGGGTGCGAGGATGGTGCTACGATAACTAGCGCTTCTGGAGAGTGACTTATCTCGAGGGTCAGGAAACGCTTCCCGGTGCGGCGCTGGGTCCGCGCCTTGGCCGGCGAGGGGTTGTTTGGCGAGGTCCTCGCGTGCTCCTCCCCTCTCGCCTTCGCTCCCCTTTCCGCTCTACGTCCTCGGGTCCCGGCCCTTGAGCGGGTCTCAGCCGTCGCTGGTATGCCAGGTCGCGATGCCGTGGACAAGGCCAGAGGGTGAGGGTTGGAGGGCCAGTAGGGGCCCTGAGTCGCGATGCTCAAACGCCCCCCCCCCCCTTTAACGTGCAAGCGGGTTGCGCGGACAAGAGCGAAGAAGGCACCATGAGGGCCTCGCCTGGCGACGCTCCTTGGAGGGACCCTGCAGGCTCATCACAAAAGGAACGAGAGTCCGCCGTGGCAATCGACAGTTAGCCGTTAGTTGCTTTGGAGAGGCGTGAAAGGCCTGGCGAGGTGTATCCGGGCACCCGTGAGCCAGCGCGGGACTCACGGGGCCCTACCTCAAGGCGGGTTGTGCCTGGCTCTGGGCCTTATCTTCGAGCGTGTTCCTGCAAATTGGCGGATGCGGTGTTTCACGCCTTGGTCCTGCTCTCGGGCTGGTCTCAGCCGTCGCTGGCATGCCTGGTCGCGATGCCATGGACAAGACCAGAGGGTGAGGGCTGGAGATCCGGTAGGAGCCCTGAGTCACGATGCTCAGGCACCCCCCCTTTAATGCGCAAGCTGGGTTGGATGACGAAACTCTATGTCCTCGGGTCCCGGCTCTCGGGCTGGTCTCAGCCGTCACTGCCATGCCAGGTTGCGATGCCATGGACAAGACCAGAGGGTGAGGGCCGGAGAGAGGAGCCCTGAGTCGCGATGCTCAGGCACCCCCCCTTTAACGCGCAAGCTAGGTTAGAAGACGAAACTCTACGTCCTCGGGTCCCGGCTCTCGGGCTGGTCTCAGCCGTCGCTGGCATGCCAGATCGCGATGCCATGGATACTACCAGAGGGTGAGGGCCGGAGAGCCGGTAGGAGCCATGAGTCGCGATGCTCAGGCACCCCCCCCTTAACGCCCAAGATTCCGACACCCAGGAGAAAAAGGCACCAAATAACAAGCATGGTGGATCGACAGCATAGCCCTAAGATAAACGCAAGAAGGATACATGCCTCTAGGACAGGCCCGAGCGACTTGGGGATGATGCAGCCCGAGGGGCGCCCCCAATAAGGTAAGCTAAGGACATGGAATAAAAGGGATACATGTCGCAGGGATGGACCCACGCGGCCTGGGAATAATGCGGCCCTGAGGGCGCTCCCAGCCAGAAATGAAACTTAAAAGATGTCACCTGATGATGTTGGGGACGAAGGAGTGTTGGTGTAGCAGACTCGGTGGGCTGCGGGAGCCGATCCTCACGAGCCCCCAGGCCCAGGGGCTTCAAGAGGCTCCGAAGGCGCTGGCGGCTCCTCGCGGGCCACCTCCATCTCCGCCGGGGCTGCGGCTCGCCTGACCTCTTGAGCCTCCAAGATGGCTCTCATGAGACGCTGGTGCGCAGCAGCCGCGTTCGGCAAGCCGTAAGGCATGTGTACGTAGCTGTGTGGCGGACCTTCACAACGTCCCACTCGCGAGGGCTAGAGGCACTCTTGAGACGCGGCTCGGTTGAGCCCTGGTATGTCGATGCAGACGCACAACCCACCATCCTCGCCTGGATGGGGGGCCACAGCGGGTAGGCGGCGGCTGCCTCTCATGACCCTTGACTCCGGTAACTCCTGAATGGCCTTGCTGACGAACTCCTAAGGGTTTGGCCCTCCTTGACTTGCTCCTTCTTGAGGGAAACGTGCTTCGAAGCACGCCTCCATGTGGTGCCCAAGCGCCTCCCTCGTGACCCTGGCAAGGTCGGCGGCCCTCCAGGGGAGATCCCCTGAGCCCTACCTGAGGAGGACGCCGGGCGCGCTTCCCTATGCGATGGAAGGAGGCTCCTCCTGGCCAGGCGCGGGCCCTGAGGGGCCTGCCTCCTGAGGGGCCGAGCCGGTCGATGTCTTCTTCTTCTTGGGGGTGGCCTCGGGAAGCCTCCTGCCTCCGCGGTCTAGGTCTTCCAGTGATGCGGCCTGAAAGGCTCGCTCCAGGGAGCACACTGCGTCTCTCTCTTCACAGGGCACCGTGATGACCCCGCCGCTTCCGGGCATCTTGAGATGTTGTAGCCGTGGTGGGTCACGTCCATGAACTTAGCCAGCGCAGGGTACCCGAGGATAGCATTATACGGCAGACGAATGTGGGCGACGTCGAAATCGATGAGCTCGGTGCGGTAGTTGTCGCGTGCCCCGAAGGTGACAGGAAGGCGGACCTGCCCGATCGGGACCGTGGAGCCGTCGGTGACTCCGGAGAAGGGTTTGGTTGGCTGAAGCTGATTGTAGGGCACTTGGAGATTGTTGAACGTTTCCACGGACAGGACATTGAGCCCTGCCCCACCGTCGATGAGGGTCCTGGTGACCAGCACGTTGCTGATGATTGGGGAACAAAGCATCGGGAGGACTCCGGCGTGGCACAAGACTTGAGCTGATCCGCTGAGCTGAACGTGATGGCGCATGCCGACCACCTGAGAGGGTGCGTGGCCTCGAGCTTGGGGAGGACTACATTCACTTCACGGGCGAACTGCTTGAAGATGCGCTGAGAGGCTGGGGCTTGAGCTCCGCCCAGGATGTAGGCGATTGCGCGTGGTTCCTGGAATCCCCCAGCCCCCTCGTCCTGATGACGGTCTTCATTTCTCCTTGGCTGCGGCGGCAGCGGAGGGAGGCCTGTGTTCCCTTGCGGGCGATAGTCGCGAGGCTGATCCCTCCAGCCTCCCTCGCGAGGCGGGTCCTGCCAGCGATCCTCGCGGGGTTGGTCGCGCCACCCTTGGCACGGGCCGCGGTCTTCCCAACGTCCTGCATTCCTTCCTCCTCCCCGACCGTCGCCCCGGTCGCTGCGGTCGGGACGTCTGCCGACCCTTCCTTCACGCACGGCCCGGAGCTCTTGGCACTCATTGGTGTTGTGGGTGTGGAGGTCATGGTACACGCAGTACCGACTGCCCTTGGAGGATTCGGGCTGATCTCTGCCCCGCTTGGTGTCTGGCTCGGCCGCGAGTACGGCAGCCCCCTTGCGCTTGACGTCCTTGGCCTTGGGCTTCTTCTCTTCGGGGTCCGCGGCAGCAGCTCGAGGAGGAGAGCCCTCCTCAGCCTGGCGCACTTTGTCGCCAAGTTGAACAGCTCCAAGGAGGTGCACAGGTCTTCATGCATCGCCACTCCTCCTTCATCTTGACGTCACGACACCGTCGGAGAAGGCGAGAGATGATGGCCTCCTCTATTACCTAGGGGATCTTGAGGCGCGTTGTTGAAGCCTTCGATGTACTTCTGCAGGTTTCCCACAGTTGCTGCTTGATACTGGCGCATGTCGCTCACGGCGGGTGGCCGGTCGTGAGTACCCTGGAAGTTGGTGATGAAGCGGGTGCACATCTCGTCCCAGGAGGAGATCGTGCCTGGGGCCAGATTCAGGAGCCAGGTGCGGGCTCCGTCCTTGAGCACCATGGGAAACCCGTTCACCATGACCTTTTCGTCTCCGTTGGCAGCCTCGATGCCCAACTCGTAGAGTTGGAGGAACTCCGCAGGGTCAGCCGTGCCATCGTAGCGAGGAGGCAGGTCTGGCTTGAACTTGCCGGGCCACGCAACGCTGCGCAGCTCGGAGGTGAAGGCGCGGCAGCCCGCCGTGGCCGCAGGGGGGGCCTTGGGCGACGGATAGCTTGGTCCTGCGGGTCCCCATGCGCCGTGGCGGTTAGCGCAGCAGGTCCCGACGTCTTTGGAGCAAGGAGCGCCGGCGGCTTCTCGAGGGCGAGGACTTCTTAGCAGCTCTGCTCTTGGCGCTACTGGCGCATGATGAAGCGGGTTCCGCCCGAGGCCGCGCCCTTGGGGCAGGCGCCTTCTTGAGGAGGCGGCGGGCGCCCAGAGCTTCATTGCCGCGCAGGCGGGTGCGGTGCAGCAAGAAGGACGGTCTTGGGCGCCTCGGCGGCGCGGACGAGCTCGGCGACTTCGGTCGAGCCATTCTTCGAGACGCCATCGATGGGGCGGTGGCGCAGAGCTCGTTTGCGTGATGGCGCAGCGGGCCTCCATGGCTGCGCGGGCGCGTGGCGAAGAACCAGCGAGGGTGAGTGAGGGCGTAGCAGTGCGGCCGTCCCGCCTCATGGACGGATGCTGACGATGCTTGCTGTTCGTTCCCCGCCGGGCCGGTGGTGGCATTGACGGCAGGTGACGGGGAACGACGAGGGCGCCCGCCGACGGGAGCCGTCTGGGCGACATGGGAAGCAAGGGCGGCTCGGTGCTCGGCGCGAGCCCGACGAGCGTCAGACGTGGATGCGGTGGTCGGAAAGAACAATAAAAACGGAAGGCAAATTCCAGCGCACCCCTACCTGGCGTGCCAAATGTCGGATTTCGGGTTCCGGCAGACCCTTGAGGTTCGAACACCGGGGTGCGCGTGGAGATTCAACCCTCTACCGGCTCGCTCCTCTCCGAATCGCTAAGACCTAAACTACTAAACTGAACATCACAAGAAACACAAGATTTATACTGGTTCAGGCCACCATTGTGGTGTGATACCCTACTCCAGTGTGTGGTGTGGTGGATTGCCTCTTGGGCTTGATGATGAACAATACAAGGCAGAACAGCCTCATGAGGGTCTGTTTGGCTGGTCTGACAATGCTGGGCTGAGCTCAATCGCCCTATCTCTTGGTTTCTTGGTGAGGATCCTGATTGCTAGGTCGGTCCAGTTGCTCTACAGGGGTGGCTAGTCCTATTTATAGGCGAAGGCCCCGGCCTCTTCCCAAATATTGAGCGGGAAGGGCACCAACAATTGGCCATTTTGAAGGGGAACAATGGTACACTTATCCCGACTAAAGTTGGTCCTCGCTCACAAAGGCTCTGGTGGTGACGCCGGCTTGGGCTCCACAATGACCTCCTTCCGGCCATTAGGCTGGTCTTGGTCTTGTTGCACCGAAATGGACGCCTTTGCTTGATGCTCTCGCTTGCGCTTGCTCCCTTTGCACCAAAGAGGAAAGGAGGACACTGCGCGGGCTGGCGCCCTACTGGCGCCCTTGGTCGTCATGGCTTGCGTCATGGGCACCTCACGAGGTACCCTGCCTTGAACTCTCCGCCTCCTCATGAGCCAGCCTGACAAGGCCGTGCCTGAGGAAACTCCTTGTCATCCGCCCCGCGAGGCTTGGCCCCTCGCGAGGGTCTTGAGCTTTCGTTGATGAAGATGGGCTGTGCTGGGCCTCCTTTGAGCCACGCTGCGGGCCGCAGGCAGGCAAGTCTGGGGACCCCCGTTCCCAGAACGCCGACACAAACCAATTAATATTTTGTTTTTGCATTGTATCTACTGTAATATAGCTTTTCCATGGCTTAATCCACTAATATAAATTGATAGTTTCATCAAAACAAGCAAACTATGCATCAAAAACAGAATCTGTCAAAAAATAACAGTCTGTAGCAATCTTAACATCCACCATACTTCTCGTACCCAACTAATTCTACCAAACTTAGGAAAAATAAACAAGTTGTATAGAAAGACAGTTCAAAAAGAATCAGAACCAAATGACGTTCCAGTTAAAAATGTAAAATCGCAAGACTACGCATAAAGTTTACATCCAAGACCGTACAAACCAACAAGCATTGTAAACATCCTAAAGGCAAACCTTGGCACATTATTTTTATAATACAATGGAATTGTACAAGGGATAATTATTTTTGATGAAAAGTTTCTGTAATCAAGATTCACAAAGTTTCCGTGATCATGAACAAAGTTCAAGGCTAGCTCCCACTTCAACAATGCTTGTCTTTCTCACTTTCACTTTCCTTTTGAAAAGTTTTAGGTTCCCTCTTTATTTTTTGTTTTAAAACTATATAAAAGCACTCAACAGAAATAAATGACTCTCTAAAACTTCCGGGTTGTCTCCCTGGTAGCGCTTTCTTTAAAGCCATTAAGCTAGGCATTTAGTGCTCAAGTAATGAATCCACCCGGATCCCAAGGTATATCAAAGCCAATTTTAATTAACAATGATTTCTAATTTAGTAGTGAGCACAAAGTAACATATATCAAGCAACAACGAAGTCTAACTATCTTCCTATGCATTGGCATGTCATAAAAGAACAATTCATGGACACCAAGTAAAGGCCAATGCATAGTATAAACAGTTTCTTGCAATTTTATCATATTGGAAACATAGAGAGGTGGAGATGTAGTTCCTCTCTCATAATAATTGCAAGTAGGAGCAGCAAGCACATGCATATTACATTCATCAAAATCATCATGTGCAATGGTAAAAGGCAACCTATCAATATAATCCTTAATAAGCACAAACTTCTCCAATATAGTGTAGGTAGGAGAATTCAAAGAGATAATAGGACTATCATGCGTGGGTGCAATAGAAACAATTTCATGTTTAACATAAGGAACTATAGCAATTTCATCTCCATAAGCATAATTCATATTGGCATCTTGGCCACAAGCATAGCAAGCATCATCAAAAAGGGATATTTCAAACAAATTCAAGGGATCATAGCAATCATCATAGCAATCATCCTTTGGTAAGCACGAAGGGGAATTAAATAATGTATGAGTTGGAGGGTTAATCTCATTAGAATTTGGGCACGGGTAGCTAATCCGCTCTTCCTCCTTTCGTTCTTCGCTCTCCTCATCATCTTTTTCATCCAATGAGCTCACAGTTTCATCAATTTCTGCTTCCATATCTTCCTGCAAAATATTAGTCTCTTCTTGGACAGCGGAGACTTTCTCAATAAATGCATTAATATAGTAATTGTATTCATAATTTTCATAGCAATATCTAAGTATAGTAAGATTTTCAAGCTTATAAGCATCATCATCTAAAGCTTCATACTTTTCAAACAAAGATTCAATTTCATAAGCAGCCTTAAAAGCAACAAATTCTTCTATTTGTTCCACATCATAGTAATCATATATACCATTAGCATAAGAAGCTAAGGTTTCATTATCATTAAATTTGCATGAAAAGGGAAGGTGTGGAGCCTTCATCCTAGAGCAACAAGTAATATCATATTTCAAGCATAGATTCCAGGCATACCAACGCAACATAATAAATTGATCCCATAATAGTTTCCCTTTTTGTGTCGAGCGATAATCCCTAAAGTATTCACGTTGATCCAACATGTCTCCCATTATAAAGTTGAATGGGGTTTTCTCAGGATTACCAAAGTAGTACATAATATCTTTCGCATAATGAGAATCGAGGGTTTTAGGAGTTACCCCATCTCCATGAGTAGCAAGTACACCTGATTTTTTTTTGGTATTTTGCGTTCCATATCCATAACTAAAGATACAGAACAACTTAGAATAGCAAATAAAAATTACTTAATGATAAAGCAAACAAGCACACATGAGAATATTCACCCCACGCTATGACTCCCCGGCAACGGCGCCAGAAAAAGGTCTTGATAACCCGCAAGTATACGGGATAGTTGTAGCCTCTTTCGATACGTAAGAGTGTCGAACCCAACGAGGAGCTAAAGGTAGAACAAATACTCTCTCAAGTCCTATCGGCCACTGTTACGACTCTACACACGCTTGACATTCACTTTACCTAGGACAAGTATGAAACTAGAAGTACTTTGTAGGTGTGATAGGATAGGTTTGCAAGATAATAAAGAACGCAAATATAAACTAGGGGCTGTTTAGATAAAGATGCAATAAAGTAAATATAGTGAGTGTGGAAAAGTGGTGGTAGGAGTTGTGGAATTGTCCCTAAGCAATTGACTACGTTACTAGACCGGTAATCACTATTGCAATTCTATTTGAGGGAGAGGCATAAGCTAACATACTTTCTCTACTTGGATCATATGCACTTATGATTGGAACTCTAGCAAGCATCCGCAATTACTAAAGATTCATTAAGGTAAAACCCAACCATAGCATTAAAGTAGCAAGTCCCCTTTATCCCATACGCAACAATCCCCTTACTCGGGTTTGTGTTTCACTCACTCACGCAACCCACTATAAGCGAATCATGAACGCATTGCAACACCCTACAGCGGGAATCCCTCACGCTTGCGCGACACGAAGGGCACCATAGGACAGCAGCAATAATAAAACATGCAAGTCAAACCAATCATAGCAATTCATCAATCACCGATAGGACAACGAAAATCTACTCAGACATCATAGGATGGCAACACATCATTGGAAAATAATATGAAGCATAAAGCACCATGTTCAAGTAGAGGGTACAGCGGGTTGCGGGAGAGTGGACCGCTGTAGTTAGAGGGGGGAAGGTGATGGAGATGTTGGTGAAGATGGCGGAGGTGTTGGTGAAGATCACGGTGATGATGATGGCCCCCGACGGCGTTCCGGTGCCACCGGAAGCAAGGGGGAGAGAGCCCCCCTTATTCTTCTTCTTCCTTGACCTCCTCCCTAGATGGGAGAAGGGTTTCCCCTCTGGTCCTTGGCTCCCATGGCGTGGGAGGGGCGAGAGCCCCTCCGAGATTGGATCTATCTCTCTATTTCTGCGTTCCCAGATTCTACCCCTTCACCGTTTCTTAAATATCCGGAGATCCGTAACTCCGATTGGGGTGAATGTTTCGCCCAGATCTTTCCCATAAAACTAGCTTTCTTGCGCCAAACGAAGAGCGTCAACCGCCTTATGGGTGGCCCAAGAGAGTCCAGGGTGCGCCTGGGGGGGAGGGCGCACCCCCCTGTCTCGTGGCCACCCCAGATACCGTTTTGCGTTGATTTTACTTCCCAAAAATCATAAATATTCCAAAAAAAATCTCCGTCCGTTTTATCCCGTTTGGACTCTGTTTGACATTTGGTTTCTGCGAAAATAAAAACATGAAACAGACAGGAACTGGCACTGGGCACCGGATCAATATGTTAGTCCCAAAAAATAGTATAGAAAGTTGACAAAAGTATATAAAAGTTGAATAATATTGGCATGGAACAATCAAAAATTATAGATACGACGGAGACGTATCACGGGTCATCGGAGGAGGAGGGCGATAGGGAGAAGACCGCGACCGTCGACCCTCCAATCGCCGGAAAAGGGCGGTTGCTGCGGCGGGCCACCTCCGTGAGCCGTTCGCCTGACCGGGCACAGGCTGTGGCAGCCTCAGAGGCGCTGTGTGCTGAACGAGGCGGTGGCGACGAAGAAAGCGGCAAAGGCCGTGGCATCGAAGAAGAAGGCATCTGCTTCTTCGTCGTCCAAGCGCGCCCAGACGCCATCGCCTCCCCCTTCCCCGGCAAACATGGCGCGGGGATTGCCTTTGACTTTGGGCCCCTCAGCCCGGAGAGGAAGAGGAAAACAGCAGAGGAGGAGGAGGAGGAGGAGGAAGAGTAAGCCTTGCTTTTTCCCTACCCTCTCTTTTTTCCTCCAATGGTGCCGCCCATTTTGAATTATCTTTATCTTGCAGGGACGTGGAGACGCTGTCCCAGAGGGTGAAGAGGGACAGGATTTCGACGAGTGGTCAGCCCCCAGCAAGCACCTCCAGCACGCCACTGGTGGTGTTGAGCAGCCCGGACAGCAGCCCCCAGCCCAGCCCCCAGCGTGAGTCCATCACCCATCCTTCGTCAACGCGCGCAATGCATGATGCTTTGGTACTGACCCTGCTGTGGATGTAGGAGGGGAGCAACATCAAGGGGAGCCGCTGTGGGCTTCTCCCATCGTGCCGCCCCCGTGAACCACGCCGCCCCGAGGGGTGTCCCCGGCAAGGGCTCCAAGTGTCGAGGCCATGCACACGGAGGAGGAAGAGGAGAACACGGGTGCCGGCGGCTTTGCCTCAACGCCAAACCTTGGCAGAGAAGGGACTTCTGCCTCTCGGCCCGGCACGGGTAGGCCACTCGCCCTCCATTTCCGCTTGCGTTCTTCTTTTCTTCCTTACTGGCTTTTGATCTCAGCCCCATCCTGTCTCCTTCTTGGCATCCAGACCTCTCCTCGATGGACTCAGAGGATGTCGACACCGTTATCAAGGACGTCGTCGTGGATGCCGCGGTGCAGGCCGAGGAGATCGCTGCCGAGGAAAGCGCCGAGGGCGCTATTGAGGACGCCGCCAAGGAGCCCACCGAGGAACCCGACAAGGAACCTGCCGGGGAAGCCGGCAAGGGTGCTGCCGAGGAGGTGGTGTTTGACGACCTGCCCTCCTCCTCCGCTGCCTCCGGCTCCCTCAGGTACTTGAGGGTGAGCGACGACCTCTTCGTCCACCTCCTCGGCGCGTCGAGCACCAGGGCTCCCCTTGAGGGATAGGTGTTTGATGAGGAGGTGCTTGCCGCCGCCGGGCTCAAAGTCGTCGATGAGCCGGGCGTTGGTGGCGTCGGCTCCCAGGAGGAGCGGCTGCTCCAGGCCATGGGTGCCAGCTTCCGGAAGCTTCAGGCGCTCCACCGCGCCCGTCTGGACAAGGCCAAGTCGAGGACGGCGGTGGTGGAGAAGGCGGAGGCGGACTTCGAAGGGCGCGTCACCGAGGCGCGGGACCGGTTCCGCCAGGCTCAGGATGAGCTGAAGGCCGCCCAGGGCGAGCTGGCGAAGCGCAACGTGGAGCTCACCCTGAAGCTAGCCGACATCGAGAAGGCCCAGGAGACGGCGAAGAAATTGGCCGATGAAGCTGCAGCCGTCCGTACCCAACGCGAGGCCGCACTGAACTCCCAGGAGGAGGATCTTGCCGAGCGTGAGAAGAAGCTTGCCGCCACGCTCTGCGGCAAGGATGAAGAGGTGGACAAGCTCATCATGAGGCGGACCCAAGAGCTGGAGCAGAGGCATCAGGAGGCACTCAATGCCTAGGCTCTAGTCCATGCCGGTAAGGTGAAGGAGCTGGAGGAGCAAGCTTTGAAGCTATCCACGGAGAAGGACATGCTCAACGACGCCCTGGTGGAGGCGCAGGGCGCGTACATCAGCAAGGCCGGAGAGCTCTCCGAAGCCAACAACTTTGTCAAAGACCTCAAGCTGAAGCTGGGAGATCTCGAGAAGATGCTGTCGGGGGCCAAAGCCCGAGAGGGGATCCTGACCAAGGAGCTGGAGACCGAGAAGCAACAGCGGATAAACGAGACCGCCAACTTCGAGGACCACGTGGCGGGTGAGAAGCGTTGGCTTGAACGCCTCGTCGCTGTTGCGGAATCGGCCGCCACGCAGCTGGGCATCATGGGGATGCCAGACATGAGGTACGCCCCGGATACGAGCCTGAGCCCCAACGCCAACCTGGCCCTGTACTTTGAAAGGGTCGTCGGTGCCCTGGAGCGGCTTCAATCCGACCGGACGGCCTCCCTGGCCGAGGAGTCCCGGATGCTTTGCCGGGGCGTCATGACCAGGGTGCTTGCCAAGATAGCGCACTGGCATCCTCACCTCGACTTCGAAGCTGCGCTGAAGAGCTTGCTGGAGGATGCTGACATCGCGGTGCTCAATGAGCGTATCAAGCCCATCCTCAGTCGCATCGACAAAATCAAGAGATTGGAGGGCCAGCGCCGGGACTAGGCACACCGTTCCGTACCGCCGCTGCGAGTTCGTGACCAAGACAATTGCTATCTTTAGTTAGAACCGCGGCGGCAATTTATGTAATACAACTCTGCAGTACTCTTGACATTATGCATGTTATTTTCCTGTTCGATTTTCCTTTGCATGTCCACCCTACGTTACTGGGTAGGTTTGCCAACGCGTAAACCCAGGGTGGCGTCTTGAGGATGGATCCCCATTAGCCTATCGGGTGTGCTTGCTGCCGGGCAAACCACCTTGCCGCCCTCAACGCGACCGCTCGATCTGTCGAGTTTGACTCGAGTCAGAGTCAAGAGCATTGCTGATGGCGGAAGGCTACCCTGCCACTCTCGACGCGGCCGCTTGAACTGTTGAGCAAACTCAAAACAGAACAAGGGAGTTGCCAATCGCAGGAGGGCCCCTCTGCGTACAGGTTTTCCATACATAGGCAGAATCTCCGAGGACGATAACCTTATATTAAGGAGAAGAGTTTAAAAGTTGGCATGACTTAGCATTTTCGTTGCCACCCTAGCATCCTCCGTGTTCGCAAGCGGGGCCACTCTCTTAGTCGCCTTCTCCGTGGGAGCCGTGGCGATGAAGAATAGCTAGGTCAACTGCTAGACCAGATTCTCACAATTTCGCCCCCTACCTGGCGCGCAAAAGATGTCGGTGGGAAACAACACCTATGGGATCACAAGAATCCCTACTACAGTTGCGGGGTGCGAGGTTGTGAGAAGAGCAGGATTAGTAATTGACACGGGGATCGTTTACCCAGGTTCGGGCCGCGAGGATGCGTAAAACCCTAGTCCTGCTTTGGTGGATGTATTGAGTGTTCTTGATCTCTAGAACTAGCTATGGATGTTGCGTGGTTCCAAAGAGCCGAATCCTTTTCCTGTATGCCACGGGCCTCCTTTTATAGGCGAAAGGGGCTGCCACAGTGGCACACAGGAGGTGGAAAGGCCTACAGTATTGCGAGCTTATCGCCCGTATTACAGGACAAGATGCATTTAATGCATGGATTAGGTGTCCCTTCACTTTATCGGGGACGGGAGCGAGGCCCGTTGTAACGCCCCGGATTCGATGCGCCAGGTGTCCGCCAGTTATTCGCCGTCATTGCCATGTCATTTGCTTGCGTGTTGCACTTTGCCATGTCATCATATGCATTTCATATCATGTCATCATGTGCATTTCATTTTGCATTCGTGTTCGTCTCATGCATCCGAGCATTTTCCCCGTTGTCCGTTTTGCAATCCGGCACTCCTATGTCCTCCAGCGTTCCCTTTTTGTCTCCTGTTGTGAGCGGGTGTTAAACGTTCTCGGAATGGAACGAGGTTTGCCAAGCGGCCTTGGTACACCACCGGTAGACCACCTATCAAGTTTCGTGCCATTTGGAGGTCGTTTGGTACTCCAACGGTTAACCGGGTAACCGCAAAAGCCTCTTTGTGTTGCAGCCCAACACCCCTTCCAAAGTGGCCCAAAACCGATCCAAACCCCCTCCATGCTCTTGGTCATTCGATCACGATCGCGTGGCCGAAAACCACTCCTCATTTGGACTCTCCTAGCTCCCTCTACCTATATATATGTGTGCCTCCCCCGAAATTCGCACCCCAAACCCTAGACTTCTTCCCTTCGCGCCGCCGGACACATCTCCACCGCCGACGGACATGTCCGCCCGTCGTCCCCGTACAATAGGACGCCGACATGTCGCCCCGCCGGCCCGCTCTCTCTCCTCCACGCCGCCCGGCCCGGAGCCTGCCCTGACCAGGGCCCGGATCCCTTGGCCGCCAGCAGCCCGAGCCGCCGCCGCCCATCCTGGTTTCTGCCGCCGCCGCCCCATGGCGCCGCCCACCGCCACCGCCTCCGCCGCCGACCTCCAGCGTCGCCGCCCGACGCCCACCGAAGAACGCGCCCGCCGCTGCCGCCCGTGCTCAGCCACGCCTCCACAGCCATCGCCTCGCGCCGCCCGCCGTGGCCGCCTCCGCCTTGTCTCCGGCTGCGGAGCTCGCCGGAGGAGCTCCGTGCCGCGCCCCACGTCGTCCCTCGCCGGGATCCGGCCGGATCCGGCGAGATCCGGCCCGGATCCGCCCGTCTCCGGCGACCTCGCCATCTCCGGCGTGTTTTCCGGCGAGATCCGCCTCGCCTCGAAGTCCGTGCAAGCTAGTGGTTGACCCCCGAAAATTCCTAAGTCCCCGAATATTTTGCATAATCATGCCATGTTCAACGCATCATAACTCTGCATTCGTAGCTCCGTTTCGTGCGTATAACATGTCAAATTGTTCTCCTCGACGAGTACTTCATTTCATTCCATTGCATCATTTTCATTTGAGCTCATCTTGATGCCAGAAATGCTGTTGGAAGAGTGCTATGTGATGTTAATCTGCTGAAACTGTTATAACATGCTCTTTTGTCATTTTTGCCATGATTGATGTGTGCATCTTATGAACTTGAGCCCTGCATGTGTTTTGATCTATGATATGCCATCTTTCCAGGGGTGATATCCATGTATTTTTGTGAGTTGTGTACTGAGTGCATCAAGCTTGTTAAGGAGGGTACTTGTTGTTGTTGTTTTCCTGACAGATTCTGTTATATTTTGTTGCTATGTAAACATCCTTCTACTAGTTATTCTATGCATAATCTGGAGATGTTCACTAAGGATGAATTGGTATACATGTCTTGCTCTATCCATTCATGCCCCTGGTTGCATTTATAGCCTGCTGCAACATGTTGTTATCTTGCTCTCAAACTTGCTAAATAATGTTGATGTCAACCTGTTAACATGAAGTTCAGTTTTGGCCATGTGCTTTTCTAGTGATCCCTGCATCCTATGAACTTGTTCTTGCCATGCTTAGCTTCATAAACAAGTCTTCTTACTGTTGGTTGCCTTTACATGCCATGTATTGCTCTGTGGTGAGTGGTTCAAGCTCACCAACATGCCTACTTATCGTTGTTCCTGCCATGTATGAATCTGTCATATCTTTTGCCATCGTTTACATGGGTGCCATCATATCTTCTGTTCCTTTTTGGCTCATGGTCAGTAAGGGTCTTTTGTTCTATGCAATTAGTAGATTCATGTGATGCCTTTGTTTGCCATGATAAGTTCCTGTAACATGTTGTTTGATAGCTCTAAACATTGCAACCTGATGTTATTTCTGCTAAGCCTGAAACTGTTATTATTTGCAATCTTTCCATGTCTTTTTGAGCATGATCTATTGATTTCTGGAGATAGCTCAGTGTTCATGTTTTGTCATGCTTTACCTGTACTTCATGCCCATGGCTTTTGTTCTTACGTTGAGATGTTGTAGCATGTTGTTTTGATGCTTGAAATATGCCTAGTTGCTGCTTTGGACAGATTGTTGTTATGACTTGTATAGAGTGTATGTGTTGAACCGTTGCTCCATTTTGAGTGTGCTCTATATGAAACTTGCTTGATTTTGCATGTAGTTTCATATTATCATGTTGAATCCTTGTTTTGGTGTGTTTGCTTGATGTTTGGGTGCCTTTTGCATCAATGCCATGTTTAACTTGATTTGCTCATATCTTCTAGGCCGTAGCTCCGAATTAAATGAACTTTATATGTAACTTGACTAGAATCTCGTGTAGATCATCTTGGTGCATCTTAACTTGCTGTTTAACAACTTGAACATAAGGTTTATTCAGTTCTGGACAAATTTCTAAATTTGCATATGAGGACTTACCGGAATTGTTATATGTTGTTTCCGGCCTCATTTAAACTTGCCTTGATGTGTTGCTCTTGTATGCATCATATCTTGCCATGAGTAGCCTCATCTAGCTTTGTCATGCATCATGCTTGGTTGTGCATCATGTCTTGTCTATGTGTGGTGTGTTTACTATGTTGTGTGCTTCTTCTCGATAGTTCCCATTTCGTTGCGATCGTGAGGATGCATTCGTCTACGCTTGGTTCGTCTTCGTGGCTTCGTCTTATTCATGGACTCGTTCTTCTTCCTAGCGGGATTTCAGGCAAGATGACCGCTACCCTGGATCTCACTACTATCATTGCTATGCTAGTTGCTTTGTTCTATCGCTTTGCTGCGCTACCTATCATTTGCTCTTCAAGCCTCCCAAATTGCCATGAACCTCTAACCTTTGACACCCTTCCTAGCAAACCATTGCTTGGCTATGTTACCGCTTTGCTCAGCCCTCTTATAGCGTTGCTAGTTGCAGGTGAAGTTGAAGATTTCTCCATGGTGGACAGGATTTTGGTTGGGATATCACAATATCTCTTATATTATTAATGCATCTATATATTTGGTAAAGGGTGGAAGGCTCGGCCTTATGCCTGGTGTTTTGTTCCACTCTTGCCGCCCTAGTTTCCGTCATACCGGTGTTATGTTCCCAGATTTTGCATTCCTTACGCGGTCGGGTGATTTATGGTACCCCCTTGACAGTTCGCTTTGAATAAAACTCCTCCAGCAAGGCCCAACCTTGGTTTTACCATTTGCCTCACCACCACCTACTTTTCCCTTGGGAGTAATTAACCCAAGGGTCATCTTTATTATAGCCCCCCCCGGGCCAATGCTTGTCTAAGTGTTGGTCCAAACTAGAGTCCTTTGCAGTGCCCCCTCAGGGAAACTTGAGGTCTGGTTTTAGTTGTACGGAGTGCTCATCCGGTGTTGCCCTGAGAACGAGATATGTGCAGCTCCTATCGGGATGTCGGCGCATCGGGCGGCTTTGCTGGTCTTGTTTTACCATTGTCGAAATGTCTTGTAAATCGGGATTCCGAGACTGATCGGGTCTTCCTGGGAGAAGGTATATCCTTCGTTGATCGCGAGAGCTTATCATGGGCTAAGTTGGGACACCCCTGCAGGGTATAGACTTTCAAGAGCCGTGCCCGCGGTTATGTGGCAGATGGGAATTTGTTAGTGTCCGGTTGTAGATAACTTGACACCTGATTCGAATTAAAACGCATCAACCACGTGTGTAGCCGTGATGGTCTCTTCTCGGCGGAGTCCGGGAAGTGAACACGGTTCCTGGGTTATGTTTGACGTAAGTAGGTGTTCAGGATCACCTCTTGATTATTGCTAGCTTCACGACCGTTCCGCTTGCTCTCTTCTCGCTCTTATTTGCGTATGTTAGCCACCATATCATGCTTAGTCGCTGCTGCAACCTCGCACTTTACCCCTTCCTTTCCCTTTAAGCTTTGCTAGTCTTGACACCCATGGTAATGGGATTGCTGAGTCCTCGTGGCTCACAGATTACTACAACAATAGTTGCAGGTACAGGTTATGCGATGATCTTGACGCGAGAGCGATGTTACTTGTTTTGGAGTTTCTTCTGCTGCTTCTTCTTTGATCAGGGGATAGGTTCCAGGTCGGCAGCCTGGGCTAGCAGGGTGGATGTCGTTTGAGCTTATGTTTGTGTTTCATCCGTAGTCGGGTGTTGATCTTATGTATGATGACGTTGTATTCTTGTGGCATGTATGCCTTATGTATGTATCCCTATCTATTATGTAATGTTGATGTAATGATATCCACCTTGCAAAAGCGTTTCAATATGTGGGTCTATCCTTGGTGGGACCTTCGAGTTCCTTTTGGATAGGGTCGCATATTGGGCGTGTTTTACTAAATCCGTCATTAAATCGCTCCTCCTCGCTTGACACGCATACAGCTAGCGGTGCATGCGGTGCCTGTCGTGGTTCTAAGCCTGACAGTAGAAAGGGGCGTAGGTATGGAGAGGCAAGATCTTAGCTATGGCGAAGATGTATACACGAGGTTTACGAGTTCAGGCCCTTCTCGGAGGAAGTAACAACCCTACGTCTCGGTGCCCGGAGGCGGTCAATTGGATTATGTGTGTTGTGTTACAGGGGGTGCGAACCCTTGTCCCAGAGGAGGGGGATGGCTTATATAGTGTGCGCCAGGACCCCCGCCCACCTCCAATACGAAGGTCTTAATGTACAATAAAGTCAGGACGTTACACGTAACGGCAATCTTAAATACTATTAATGCTCACGAAGACTAAGGAGTGAATGCCCGGCCATTGTGCATTCTTCCGACTCCTGGTCTTTGATATAGTCGAGTGATTCCCCATATAGTCGAGTGACGGTGGGGAATGATGGTCGAGTGATTTGGTTGTCGAGTGGATTCTTGGTCTTCTTATCTTTTGGGGTAGTGACCTTGGGTAGGACGTGTAGGTCATGCCTATGACCCTACCCCAGGTCTATATCCTCATCAGTAGCCCCCGAATGGATTAAGGCGCGAGTGCAGAGTAGGCTGAAATTGACCTGTTCCGAGCTTCGAGACCCCGCGAGTGCTTTCTGCAAGTCCGAATACTTGCTTTGGTATTCGACGTCGACTCAGTCGCCTTGATCCATTCAGTGGACAGTCGAGTGAACTGGTGACCTCATGTGCCAAATGTTGTGTTGCAGTGCGGGATCCTGGGCGCGATTGCCTGCAGTGTATCCTGGATTTTGCGGGATACGAAATTTAGGGGAAGCGCATCGGATGGGGAGTGCTGAAGCGGGCGGAGCGGATAAACAGTGATTCCTCGATTCCTGTGCCGCCTTTTTCGCCATGTACGCTGTCCACGACTATTGCGGGATTTGATGGGATCGCCTGGTCCCACGCGTCAGCCACTCGGGAACTATCTCTTATAAGGTGACCGGACCGAGCCGTCTGCACTGTGCACTTCTTCTCTTCTTTCTTCTTGCTCCGCTTCTCCTCCGCACCTTATTCTTCCGCTCTGAGGCCGCTGATGGATTCATGTACCTAGGGTAGGGTCATAGGCCTGACCTAAATGTCCTACCCAAGGGCACCTTTAGAAGAGATCACCTTCCAGTCGACCAACGAGGAACCCACTCGACTGACTAGAAGGACTCGACCATGGAGACTCACTCGACCATGAAGATACACTCGACCACGAGAAGGTCAGAAGGCACTCTGCCGCAACGCGCTCAGTATTGAATAGACTTAATGATAATTAAGGCACTTCATGTGGGCGTTACGATGCGCCTGAGACTTAATGTGCTAAACCCTTTCATTATGTGGGCTGGCGGGGGTCTGGCGCCTCTATATAAGCCACCCCTCCACAGCGGAGGGTTCGCACTCTTGTAACACCTATACACATAATCCACTCGACCGCCTCGGGGCTCAGAGGCGTGGGGCTTTACTTCCTCACGAGAAGGGCTGAACTTCGTACATCGCTTGTGTTTACAACCTCTCCATAGCTAGGACCTTGCCTCTCCATACCTACCCCCACTCTACTGTCAGACTTAGAACCACGACAGCCGCTGCCCCGTCGCCATGGTGAAGGACAAGACGGCAGCGCTAGAGTGCGCGAAGAAGACGAAGGAGGTGGCGAAGGGCAAGAAACAGCAACGCGGGTCGTCGTCGCGCACGGGGCTGCCGCCGGGCTGGATCCAGGGCGATTGGATCCGGTCTTCAATTCGGCAGGCGGACCTGGACGAGCTGGCGGCGTCGGGGTTGATCGCCAAGGGAGCGGCGAGGTTGCTATAAGGGGAGATGAGTCCTCAGCCTTGACCGGGTGAGTGTGTCCTACTCGCCACCCACGTCGACTGTGGTTTTTCACTTCCCCCGCATCCATTCTTCTGGGGGTTCCTGAACTTTTTCGGTGCTCAACTCCACCATTTCTCTCCCAACACCATCACGTATTTAGCTGCTTTCATGTCGATGTGTGAGAACTTCTTGGGGTGTCGACCGCACTGCGGTCTTTTTAAACACATCTTCACCATTCGTTCCCAATCAGTAAAAAAGGCGAAGTCGAGTGACTCGAAAACCCATGTTATCCAGATGTGTGGGGGCTTAGGTATCCAAAAGAGGAAAGGGAGTGCCTTTCCTGCCATGACTCTTCCTGACTCCGTTAGAGGCTGGCAGTCGACTTGGTTCTATTGCCAAGATGTCGCGCCTCCAGGTCAGTCGACCGGCCTTCCCCACTTCTCATTTGACTGAGTCTAGACTCCTGCTCCACTGAAAGTGACTACTGGCGAGACCATGGAGACGAGGATGTTGGTGGATAGGGTGGTTCAGCTTATCAATGATGGCGTTACGGGTCTGGATCTGTTGGGGGTGTTCCTCAGTCGATGCATCTAGCCTCTCCAGGCCCGCGATCACCCGATGTGGCTGTATTCCGGACCGGACGACACCGCTCGAGTCCATCCAGAAGAAGTGCCGTCTGAAACGGTGGCTTTGTGGCTGAGGAGGATCACTGGCAATCAGGACAATCCCAGAGGATCCAGGCGAGTTGTTCCCTTTAGTAGCGTAAACCCACCCAACAAGTTATGCCTTTTGTTCCAACTGCTTCTCATTCATGCTCCGACTGCACTTGATATTGACCGATTCTTGTTCGACCAATTTGTTCTGCAGGTGTTCACTGAGATGCATTCGATGCCCAATGGTGAACAGGCTTTGGAACAGGCCCAGGAGAGGGAGGACAGCGCGGAAGATAGTGCCGAGTGGGATTCTCAGGGAGATGACGAGAAGGAGGAGAGCGAGGAGTCGGACGAGGAGGAGGAAGTCGACTCGCCACCACGCTCCGAATATCGATCCAAATAGCAGCATGGTTCGGCTGGCGGGCGCGGGAAAGGTGTTGGTCCGAGTGCCAATGCTCAAAAGCGCACTCGGACGTCGACTCCGGAGCCGACGGAGAAGGTGGCCAAGCAGCCTAAAGTTGCT
This sequence comes from Aegilops speltoides, assembly GCA_021437245.1. Lineage (NCBI taxonomy): Eukaryota > Viridiplantae > Streptophyta > Magnoliopsida > Poales > Poaceae > Aegilops > Aegilops speltoides. The sequence goes on along the minus strand of CM038142.1, from coordinate 128,327,309 downwards.
CCCTCCAAGTCCCGGAAGACATTGCCGCGCATCAAGATGGACGTCCCCGTTGCCTCAGGGTGGGTATCTTGTTTGTGTTTCCATAAGTCGACTGAAGATTTTCTTGATCTGACCGACCAATCCTTGTGTCCTTCCCGCTCCACCTCTGCTGCCACTGACATGGACGTTGACAAGGCCCCAGGAGACGAAGAGGACACCTCACGATCTGGTAAGTTCATTCGACCAAGTTCTGTTTAGTCGAGTGGGTGGTCCATTGACTGAAAATTTGATACTTCTCTTCTTATGTAGCTCCTCAAGATATTGTTGTGCTTCCTGATGACGAAGAAGAAGAAGTGCCTCTACAGGATAGGAGGAAGAGGAGTGGAGGCTCAAGCAGGAAGAAGCTTGAAGTCCAGGTCCATCAGTCGACACCGGTGCCCGAGGCGATAGTCCGGACCAACGTCACATTCGCTAACCCATTGACGACTGATCGTCCATCGGGGTTGACTGCACAGACACCTGCTGCACCGGTGCAACTCCACTCATCTGACCCGGCAACTACTTCGAGTCCTCTGGAGCCATCCCTCTTTGCTACATATCAGACTCCAGACGACTCATCGGGTGCCGCTAGGGAAGCTCTTCGCCAAGCGAATCTTGTCATGGAGCAGGTGAAAGTAATGCATGAAGCGGTCGGATAGCTTAGCGCCCAAAGATCGCCCTTCGGACCAATGTCCGGTCGAAGAAAATTCGGTGAACTTTTGAATGTCGCTTTATATCGGATCACCCACTGGGTGTTCCTTTGCTTATAACTCAGAAAATCTTCAATTCTGCACCTTTTCTAATCAGTGGGGGCACGTCGAGTGCACCCACTGGGTGTAGTCCCTGAGACCACAGTCGTTTGCTGCCAGTCGACTGAGGTCTAATGATGTACCTCTCTCTTTGAACTCATGCTGAGTATTGATCTGATCCAGTGGGGCACGCTAAGTGCACCCACCGGGTGTAGTCCCCGAGACTATTGTTGAATATTTGATTCGGCAGTAGTCTTAGAGTAATTCTTTGCTTTTGCTGTTGCTTGTATCTGTCGACTGACATGTCTGTCTTTCTGGCTGCAAAGGTCTTGTGATCTTGGAGCTCGGCTCACCGAGTTAAAGAAGAAGCATATCAGCGTTGAACTTGACCTCGAACTTGCGAAGAAGAATCTGAAGACTGCCCAACAAGAAACGGCCATCATGGGAGGTTATCACTCGACCATTTTGTCTGTTTTGTAGCTTCATACTTCGCACTAGTTTTTCCTTCAGTCTCTTTGAACCGAGTGATTTCACACGAGCAGATGTGCATAGTGAAAATCGTCAACTTTAGTCTCGTCTGAAGAGTGTTGTTTCTTTAGAGAGGATGAAGGAGGCTTTGGAGCACAAGGATCTAGATCTGGCAGCCGCTCAGAAGGAAGCACGCGAGAAGACGAAGCTTGCGGACCGAAGTAACCGCTCACCAAATAATGGAGGAGTAGAACGCTTGTCAAGACTGCCATCTTAGACGCCAATCGGGAAGTCGAGCAGCTGAAGAAGGAAAAGGAAAATCTGACCACTGAAGTTGGCGGCTCAAGACCAAGACCGACAAGCTAGAGTCCTATCTGGAGCAACTTGCCGCCAAACTTGTTCTGAAGCTTGAAGGTATGATCAGTCGACTCATCACTTTGTTGCCGATTGAACTTTGTTGTAACGCCGTCGATTCATCACTTTTTGCAATGGGACAGAACTGTGTCAGGACTTTGAGGCTGAAACTGGGCGAGTGGAGACGGGTCTCGATCCCATCAACTGCCGATGAAAGATGTCACCGCAATGAATCTGTTTCGATTGGAGTCGCGCTTAGATGGTGCGGTTGCTTATCTGGCTCGGCTGAAGGCGGCGATGGCCCAGGTGGATGCTGAACTCTAGCCTTGGGCGGAAATGTCTCAAGATCTCGAGTCTTTGACGACTCGACTAAATCAGATTCCAGGCCGAGTGCAAGAGTGGAAGAAATCTTCCGCCCGCTATGGTGCTGATGTCGCCTTGTCTTTGGTCCAAGTGCACTGCAAGGAGGCTAAGGAAGACAAACTGGAAGCTCTCAAATTGGCAAACACTAAGAAGCACTCCTTCCAGGACTTCATGGACACCTTCCTCGAGGCATCCACTCGCATCGCTGACAGCATCGACCTCGACGGCTTCTGCGACCCGGCCAGTCCTTCTCCTGCCGAGTGATTAAAAAACATTATGCCTCACTTTTATTTGCCTCGGAACGCCGAGTGAATTTGTAACCATTAAAACTCCTTCGGGTCTGATGCCCGAGCACTTTATTCCGCGGTTAAGAAACTTTGGGTTTATCATCTAATATATTGCGTCTGTCTTCGAACGAAATTCGTTTTTCTCTCGAATTGTTGTCTGTTTGCTTGATGCAGCTTCTGGAGAAGGATTCCATTCGACTGATCGGGCGACCCTTGAGCAACATTGATCAGCTCATCAACGAGGCATTCAACAATAGTCTTGGCGTTCCAGTCGACTGATCGGGCGATCCTCGAGTAGCATTGATCAGCTCATCAGCAAGACATTCAGCAATGGTCTTGACGTTCCAGTCGACCGATCGGGTGATCCTTGAGTAGCATTGATCAACTCATCAGCAAGGCATCCAGCAATGGTCTTGATGTTCCTGTCAACCGATTGGGTGATCCTCGAGAAGCATTGATCAGCTCATCAACAAGGCACTCAGCAATGGTCTTGACGTTCCTGTCAACCGATTGGGTGATCCTTGAGAAGCATTGATCAGCTCATCAGCAAGGCACTCAGCAATGGTCTTGATGCTCCTGTCAACCATCTGGTAAGGTTTTTCAAACTTAGGCGAGCACTGGGCTGCAGCTAAGACTCCGAGTGGGAGGATTGCTCACCACTCGGTAGGATTTTTCAAACTTAGGCGAGTACGGGACTGCAGCTAAGCCTCCGAATGGGAGGTTTGCTCACCACTCGGTAGGATTTTTCAAACTTAGGCGAGTACGGGACTGCAGCTAAGCCCCCGAGTAAGAGGTTTTCTCACCACTCGGTAGGATTTTTCAAACACAGGCGAGTATGGGACTGCAGCTAAGCCCCCGAGTAGGAGTGTCGGTGTCAAAACCGGCGGATCTCTGGTAGGGGGTCCCGAACTGTGCGTCTAGGCGGATGGTAACAGGAGACGAGGGACACGATGTTTTACCCAGGTTCGGGCCCTCTCAATGGAGGTAAAACCCTACGTCCTGCTTGATTAATATTGATGATATGGGTAGTACAAGAGTGGATCTACCACGAGATCAAGGAGGCTAAACCCTAAAGCTAGCCTATGGTATGATTGTTGTAATGTACGTTGTGTCCTACGGACTAAAGCCCTCCGGTTTATATAAACACCGGAGGAGGCTAGGGTTACACAGAGTCGGTTATAATGGTAGGAGATCTACATATCCATATCACCAAGCTTGCCTTCCACGCCAAGGAAAGTCCCATCCGGACACGGGACGGAGTTTTCAATCTTGTATCTTCGTAGTCTTGGAGTCCGGCGGACGATGATAGTCCGGCTGTCCGGACACCCCCTAGTCCAGGACTCCCTCAGTAGCCCCCGAACCAGGCTTCAATGACGATAAGTCCAGCGCGTATATAGTCTTCGGCGTTGCAAGGCGGGTTCTCCCTTCAATTTCCATGTACCTGCCGAACAGTGTCCGGCTTCATCATAAATACTGTGTTCCTCGGCTTCTACGTCCAATAATGGCCTTTTACCACGCATCGCACGAATGCAAAAAGCCAGGGTGTCTTTTACGTTTCAACCCCTAGTCGTGCGAGTCGTTTGCCTACAAAAAGAGGCAAAAATCCAGATCCAAACCACACCATCTTCCTCCTGCGAATACTTCATCGGAGCGCCTTTGACCTAAAACTCCATTCCATCATGGACCGTCGACGTGGCTCCTCTTCCTGCGCTCCCAGCCCACAGCCAGGGGACTGGAGGAGGTGCTCTGTTCCGCACAACGAGCTAGTGAAGCTCCAAGCGGGGGGATATCTCCCTCCGGCCTTCATGGTCCCGGTTCGAGCCGGGCTGGTCACTTATCAAGGTGGGAGGCAAGCGGAGGCTACCCCAAGCCCTAATAAAGGGGAGCGAGTATGCTTCGCCCCTTATTTGATAAGGGGACTCGGATTCCCAATACATCCGTTCCTCCGCGGGCTCCTGGAGTTCTACGGACTCTAGCTCCACCATCTTACGCCCGCCTCTATCCTGCATATCGCGGGCTACGTAGCTCTTTGCGAGCTATTCCTGGGCATTGAGCCCCATTTTGCATTGTGGAAGAGGCTATTCTGCCTCGTACCCCGTTCTCACGAGGGGTCCATATATCAAGTGGGCGGCGCCGAAATATGGCGCATCGCCGGGACCGGATACCCATCTGGTAATCCCAAGAAGGCGTCCGAAGACTGGCCTTCAGAGTGGTTTTACATAGGAGATGCTCCGCTGCCGGACCCAGTCCGGATTGGCCTCCCGGTGTTTAGTGCTGCTCCTCTGAAGAAACGCCTCAGCTGGCGCCCACGGAGCCCCCGTTTGGAGGAAGACAAGAGCGTCCATTACTTGATGGGCCGAATAAGATTGCTGGACCATTCCGGGTTGACCATGATTGGAGTCATGGCGATATGCATCATGCGGGGGGTACAGCCATTGCAATATAGAGGCCACCCCATGTGGGATTTCAACGGGGAAGACGATGCTACCCGTCATGGCCGCAAAGGGCCGGATTCGACCGAGGATCTAGTGAAGATCCTGTCCAGCCTGTACAAGGGGGAGAAGGAGGACTTCCTTAGAACGAACCCTTTAAATGGGTTTTCCATGAACAACCCTAGAGGATGGGTAAGCGAACACTTTTAAGGGCTCAACCCATGCTTTCGAAGCTTAGGCTTCTTACATTATGTCTTCGGCGCAGGATCTACGCCGGACTGTGGAGGACATGGTAAGTCCCGCTCCGCAACCCGAGGATCCAGAAAGATCCCTGGATCCGGCCTCCGAAGAGGATTCGGACATCAAGGTGGACCTGATCGACAGGGTATTTCACCAGCTCAGCATGGATAATGCTTTGGTCGCCATTACGGCGGACTACCCCGGACTGTATCCGGCTTCCCAGGTGACTGTGACCGAGGTCCGGACACCATTATCTCTTCCTTGCCTATTTCTAACCTTCGCGAATGATGGTATTTTACAGGAAGCGCCTTCACAGCGGGAAGCCGAGCCCGCGGCGGCTGACCAACAGAGGTCAGTCCGGACCAGCAGGCGGAAAAGGAGCGCGGTGCGAACGGAAACGTCGCCGCAAAGGTATAACTCGTATTTGAATTTTCAGAGCAACGTTCCTAGGAAGCGTCTGAGTGCTCATGATCTTTATAGGAGAAAAAGCGCTCGCCGGACTGTGGGCGTGGAAGTTGCCGATCCAACCTACACCGGCCAGGCTCCAGCGCCCGGCCTGGAGGGGGAGGCAAGCGCAAGACGCGGGTCGGATCCTTCTCCAACGGAGGACACCGACAGACTGTCCGCCACCAAGTCTGAGGTGGAGAGCGCCATGAACCATAGGCGCCGCTAGACAGTATTTCGTGAAGCGTGCTTCTCCCCTGAGGCATTGGACGCCTTTAACGCAGGGGACGCGCATCTCCGTGCCACTCAAGATGGTTTTACCAGAGCCACGGAGCAGTATGTGAAAGACATACGGGTAAGGGAATTTTAATGGTTATATATACCAGTAGCCCCCGAGACTTAAAGTAGTTATGTTAACTGATTTAAGGATCATTTGAAACGAGCTCTTCTGAGAAGAATGCCCAATTGTCTCGGGAGCTGCAAGAATGCAAGGCCCAACTTGAGGCCGCACTTGCTGCCGCAGGAGGAGACGCAGAGACCCCTCCTGGTAACACATTTTTATTAATAAATATAAGCGCTGTGCGGCGTGCGCGCAAGTCTAATAGTGACATCGCAGGTGCCGCCGGACAAGCAAGAATTACTGCGCCAGCTAAAGGCCGGCGAGAGGGTGCCGAATAGGGTGCAGCAAGAAAGGAACAAGCTCCAAGATGCAAACGCCAAGCTCGGAGAAGAGCTGAAAGGCGCTCAAGCCGGGCTGTCCAGCTCTGTTAAGGAGAATCAACGGCTTCGTCGCGGCATTTATAGTAAGTGCCTGAGCGGACTCTTTTGAAAAGAAGAGTTCGGCGAGGAAGTAAATTGACATAATATGTCTTGTAGGTATACTCACGAGTCGCCTCATGGAGGAGATGCCCATATCAACGGGTGATCAACTTCCCGAAGTTGCAGCTGCTCGAACGAGTTCGGCAGGCAATGGCGGCGTCGTCCGAGCTTTATGGCCAGCCCTCTCCCTACCCGAGGGCCTTGGGGAGCTTGCAGAGAAGCTTCAAGGAGTCGGCAGCTTCCTGTTTGTGGAAGATTTCGCTTGCTTGTCAAGGTGCCGTGGAGGCTTGGGCCATGGTGAAGACGCGTTACAAGAAGGCGGATCCCAACCACATGGCGAAGTTGGACGGTGGGGCCCGATGGGAAGGAGATCCTGTGAGTTTAGTATACTGCCAAGTAGAGTTGGCTGCTAAATTTTCCCAATGGACTGTAAGTTAGACAGCACTGTTAGACGGGATTGAGGAGGAATACAATCAGTAAATTTGACAATGTATGTTTTCCTTTAAAGTGACATGTGAAATGCCTTCTAGCCGGATTGTAGATCGTTTGTCTTTGCCGGCCTTTTTGCTTCAACCTCGGGACCCTAGAGTCCGGAGTGTGTCTGAATACCTTTTTGGTTAAGAAACAACCGTGGTATGCATGGAGACCAGGCATAGGGGTCATTAGTGCTTTATTAGACAAGTGCCCAACTAGTTATGTTATATTACATGGTTAGTAAGAAACATCTTCCAGAGAGAATAGTTCCGTTAAGGGTTCCTTTCCCTGGGAGGCATGCCCTAAAGTTCATGTCCGGGCTACGAAGAAAGCAGAAAAACATATGGGGGCGGATAAATGAGTAGGTAAAAAGTCATCTTTTAAGTCACCGATAGAATATTCCCTTAAGAACGCTAGCTTTCGGCTTCACCTAATCTGAGGTACACATCCGGCTGACCCGGCAGTAACAATCGCAGAGGTGCTCCCTTTACCTCCTAGCCGAACAATCGGGAACGTAGGGGTAAGCACAGGAGCCAGGCAACCCAGCTTGGCCAAAACTTAAGTCATATCGATGCATATAATGGTGAGTAAAAGGTACATGTGGAAGCTTGACACATGTGCTGGGCATGAAACCCTTATAATTGAGCTTCTGTAAAAGAAGCCCCCAGGAATAATGAGTGCGGATGGCACATCAAGTGTATGCGAAAAATGCGAAAGTAGGCCCTTAGGGGCTTTTTAGTAAAAAGGTTATGAAAAGAGAAACAAAAGACAACGAAGTGTAAAAATTTGGACGGAGGAAGGGGACGAACTCTTAGTTCGGCGCTAGGCATAGAATCTTGAGGCGGGCTGCGTTCCATGGGTTCGGCTCGAGTCGGTTATCCGACGCATTTAAGTAAACGGTATGCTCCGCCGTCGAGACTTGATCGATAATGAAGGGCCCTCCCATTTGGGCTTGAGCTTGTCCTTTTCTTGTCCGCAGCGTAGAACTAGTTCACCAAAATTGTAAGTCTTGGCCCGTACTTCTCTGCTTTGATATCTTCAGGGCTGCTGCTGATAGAATGCGGAACGAGCCTTGGCGACGTTGCGTTCTTCCTCCAATTTGTCCAAGCTATCCTGCCGATCGAGCTCGGCCTCTCTTTCCTCGTACATGCGCACTCGAGGTGAGTCATGAATGATGTCGCAGGGCAAGACTGCCTCTGCGCCATAGACCATAAAAAATGGTGTGAATCCGGTAGTGCGGTTAGGCGTTGTCCGCAGCCCCCAGAGTACGGAGTCGAGCTCCTCGACCCAGTGCGTGTCAGATTTAGTAAGTGACCGCACTAGTCTGGGTTTAATGCCGCTCATTATTAGACCATTTGCTCATTCCACTTGACCGTTGGTTTGAGGGTGATAGACTGAAGCGTAGTCGAGCTTGATGGCCATATTTTTGCACCATGACTTAACCTCGTCGGCTGTGAAGTTCGTGCCGTTGTCGGTGATGATGCTGTGGGGGACTCTGTAGCGGTGTACTACCCCGGATATAAAGTCTATCACTGGTCCGGACTCTGCCGTTTTGACCGGTTTGGCCTCTATCCATTTGGTGAATTTATCCACCATGACCAATAGGTACCTTTGCTTGTGGGTTCCCCCTTTAAGGGGTCCAACCATATCAAGCCCCCAGACCGCGAACGGCCTGGTAATGGGTATAGTTTTGAGGGCGGTGGGCGGCATGTGGCTCTGATTAGCAAAGAGCTGACAACCAACGCATCTCTGGACTAAGTCCTGGGCATCTGCCCAGGCCGTCGGCCAATAAAACCCTGTACGGAATGCCTTTCCTACAAGGGCCCGGGCTGCTGCATGGTGTCCGCCTAGTCCGGCATGAATTTCAGCCAGGAGGTTTCGCCCTTCCTCTTTGGAGATACACCTTTGAAGGACTCTGGTTGTACTTTTCCTATACAGTTCTCCCTCATGGACCTTGTAGGCTTTCAATCGCCGGACTATGTAGCGGGCCTCGTTTTGGTCTTCGGGAAGTTCCTACCTAAGCAAGTAGGCTAGGAACGGTTCTGTCCACGGGACGATTACTGCCATTATGACGTGGGCTGAAGGCGTTATGTCATCGGCTGAATCGCCGATTGGCACGGTTTTTTCCGGTTTGTCACTTCCGGGCTCCACTTCCCATAGAACGGATGGCTTGAAGAGCCGTTCCAGGAAGATATTTGGAGGGACAACATCACGTTTCGCACCGATGCGTGCCATTACGTCGGCCGCTTGGTTATTATCTCGGGCTATGTGATGGAATTCGAGTCCTTCAAACCGAAATGACATTTTAGGACAGCGTTGCGATATGCTGCCATTTTGGATCCTTGGCGCCAAAGTCTCCGCTTATTTGGGATATTGCAAGGTTTGAATCCCCACGCACCTCTAGGCGTCGAATGCCCATGGAGATCGCCATCCGGAGACCATGTAACAGGCCTTGTATTCGATCAGTGTTGTTGGAGTCCGTACATTATTTGAAGTACATATCGGATCGTGTCCCCGGTTGGGGACGTCAATCGACGCCAAATTTCATCCGCCAACATTTTAGAGCCGTCGAAATGCATAGTCCAATTGGAGTATCGCCATACTCTTTAGGAGTTTGGCTTGTCCGTTCAAGGCAAAGTCAGCCAAAACTTGTGACTTTATAGCTCACGAGGTTTGTAAGTTATATCGAATGGTAAGAGCTCAATGGCCCATTTGCAATCATGCCCGTTATGTCATGTTATTTATAATGTCATTGAGTGGTACTTGAGAGGCCACTGTTATCGAACACTCTTGAAAGTAGTGTCGAGCTTCCGGGCGCCATGAACACCGCATATGCTATCTTCTCGATAGTGCGGTAACGGACTTGCGGGGGTTAACACGGTGGATACATAATACACCGGTTTTTGAAGAGGGAATTTGTGCCCTTCCGTCTCTCGCTCGACGACGAGTACCGCTTACAACTTGATGCGTTGCTGCGATGTATAACAACATTGGTTCGCCTGTTTGGGCGCAGCCAGACCGGATTTGTTGCCAATATGGCCTTTATTTCTTCGAGTCCGCAGGGGCAGCATCCGTCCATTCAAGTGTTCGTGCACCCGAGGAGGCGATAGAGGGCAACGCCTTTTCTCCTAGACGGGAGATGAAGCGGCTTAGAGCTGCCACGCATCCCGTTAATTTTGTATTTGTTTGAGGTCTTTTGGAATATCCAAGCGTGTGAGAGCTCGGATTTTAGCTGGGTTTGCTTTGATTCCTCTACGGATCGATGAAGCCCAGCAGCTTTCCGCTGGTACGCCAAAACACATTTTCCGGATTCAGCTTGATGTCATATGCTCGAGGTTGTCGAACGTGAGCCTCAAATCGCCTACTAGGGTTTCGACGTGTTTTGTTTTGACGACGACGCGTCGTCTACATATGCCTCTACTGCTTTTGCCGATCTGGGTAGCGGACATGTTTGAATCATCGCGCCGATATGTTGCGGCGTTTTTAAGTCCGAAGGGCATTGTGTTGAAGCGAATGGTCCGTAAGGAGTGATGAATGCCGTTATGGCTGGTTCGCTTCCGCCATCTTGATTTGATGGTAGCGGTATCGTCGAGGAAGCACAATGAATCGTGCCCTGCGAGCATCGATAATTTGGTCGATCGGGGAGAGGAAGGATCCTTTGGGCAAGCCTTATTGAGGTCTTTAAAATCGACACAGAGGCGCCAGGATTTGTCCTTCTTTGGTACCATTACCAGATTTGCTAGCCAATCCGGATGTTTGATATCTCTGATGAATCCGGCTTCCAATAGTTTGGCTAGTTTTTCTCCCATTGCCTGTCTTTTGGGTTCGGAAAATCGTCGAAGAGCCTATTTGACTGGCTTATATCCTTTTAGGATGTTTAGGCTGTGTTCTGCCAACCTGCGTGGGATTCCGGGCATATCCGAAGGATGCCAGGCGAAAATGTCCCAATTTTCCCGAAGGAATTCGCGTGATCTGGCGCGCTACTTCGGGTTCAATTGTGCCCCGATGGAGGCCGTCTTTGTTGGGTCCGTTGGATGGACCTAGAATTTTATTATTTCATCTGCTGGTTTGAAGGAGGTGGACTTGGATCTTTTATCGAGTATCACATCGTCCCTGTTCACCGTAGAGTGCAGCGCGGTGAGTTCTTCTGCTGCTAAGGCTTCGGATAGTGCCTCCAGGGCTAGTGCGGCTGTTTTTTCGCAGAGTTTCCTCGTAAATGAGGTTTAATCCGCTGCCGCCATCCATGAGGACTTTTGTCAGTCGAAAGCCGTTCACTATGGGACTAAGCACCAGTGCGGCTGGTGCTCTGGCTGTTCGGAATTTAGGCTCGTCGCTGAAGTTGAAGGTAATAGCTGTGTCGCTCCATGGATTTGCTGTTGCTACTTGGTAGACTTCGGCGAATCAGCGGATTGTTCGTTTTCGCATATTGTTTGATGTGAAGGTCTCGAAGACTGTTGATACCGTACCGGTATTGTTGGAGTGGTTTTGCGGGGCTAGAAGCTCCTCGCCACTTTTGGCCACCTGCTGTAATATCCAACATGCTCGAAGGCTATGTGTTGGGACGGCTCCCTCTGTACTATGAAGCTTACATGGTCCATTGAGCCATCCCTCCAGTACGGTTCCGTTTCCCATATTGGGTTTTTGTTTTTTCGTTTTTGCATCTGGGACCTGAGTGTAAGGCACCCTTTTGTTGCGGACTGGGGTTGGGGTCGGATTATCCCAAAATTGATTTTCGGTTTCCCGGAAACTCTCCATCGCACAGTACTTTCGTACTATGGGCGCCAGATCGGTGAAGCGTGTAATTGTGCGACGATCGATGGCGTTCAATATTCCCTTGTCCGTGCAATTATTGCAGAAAATTGAGATTGCGTTTTCCTCTCGGCAGTCCTTTATCCTATCCATAACCAGGAGGAATCGGCCCAATGGTGATGTCTTCGCTTTGCGGGCTCTTGCCGACAGAGATAGGTCGCATATGTCTGGGCGGGTGGGTGGACTAAAATCCGGATCCCTGCCCATCTTGGGGCTTAAAGGCCGAGAAGTTTTCGAATTCGGAAGCTTGGGTTGCTGGATACGATCCAGCGAGTCTGGAGCGATGCATGGTTTTAAGGTCAATGCTCGATCGAAGTTCGTCCCTCCGCGGAAATCCGGCATGGAGGGTTCGGGAATCCGGACGTGACTAGTTTTCAATATAGGCGAAGAATTGCCGTATTGCTCCTCTACCACTGCGACGTGGTGGGTGGCCTGGGGAGAGTTAATCTCTCTCAGATCGGTTTTAAGCCCAATCTGATTGTAGTCTGTAGCGACTCCCAGGGCGGCGATGCGATCCAAGAGCTCGTTAACAGACGAGAGCTCTATCGGATCCAACTGTTCAGCAGATTTCGAGCTGACGCGAAGATTGCTTCTGACGACTTGAGAAGTCATTGTCGAAGCGGTGGCCGGACAGGCGGTCATAGGAAAACCACCTAGCCGGATAGTTTGGCCGGCGGCCAAGGCCCCTTTGGCGAAAACACCGTCTTTGAAGACGGGTGGAGGCATCCTTCCTATTGGTGACGACACAGAGGAACTCTCAATGAAAGCACCAATGTCGCTGTCAAAACCGGCGGATCTCGGGTCGGGGGTCCCGAACTGTGCGTCTAGGCGGATGGTAACAAGAGACGAGGGACACGATGTTTTACCCAGGTTCGGGCCCTCTCAATGGAGGTAAAACCCTACGTCCTGCTTGATTAATATTGATGATATGGGTGGTACAAGAGTGGATCTACCACGAGATCAAGGAGGCTAAACCCTAAAGCTAGCCTATGGTATGATTGTTGTAATGTACGTTGTGTCCTACGGACTAAAGCCCTCCGGTTTATATAAACACCGGAGGAGGCTAGGGTTACACAGAGTCGGTTACAATGGTAGGAGATCTACATATCCGTATCGCCAAGCTTGCCTTCCACGCTAAGGAAAGTCCCATCCGGACACGGGACAGAGTTTTCAATCTTGTATCTTCGTAGTCTTGGAGTCCGGCAGACGATGATAGTCCGGCTGTCCGGACACCCCCTAGTCCAGGACTCCCTCAAGGAGGTTTGCTCACCACTCGGTAGGATTTTTCAAACTTAGGCGAGTACGGGACTGCAGCTAAGCCCCCGAGTAAGAGGTTTGCTCGCCACTCGGTAGGATTTTTCAAACTTAGGCGAGTACGGGACTGCAGCTAAGCCCCCGACTTGGAGGTTTGCTCACCACTCGGTAAGATTTCTCAAACTTAGGCGAGTACGGGACTGCAGCTAAGCCCCCGAGTGAGAGGTTTGCTCTCCACTCGGTAGGATATTTCAAACTTAGGCGAGTACGGGACTGCAGCTAAGTTCCCGAGTGAGAGGTAGACTCATCACTCGGTAGGATTTTTATCACTTAGGCGAGCACTGGGCTGCAGCTAAGCCCCTGAGTGAGAGGCAGACTCATCACTCAATAGGATTTTTATCACTTAGGCGACCACTGGGCTATAGCTAAGCCCCCGAGTGAGAGGCAGACTCATCACTCGGTAGAATTTTTATCACTTAGGCGAGCACTGGGCTGCAGCTAAGCCCCCGAGTGAGAGGCGCACTCATCCTCAAGAGGATTTTTATCACTTAGGCGAGCACTGGCTGCAGCTAAGCCCCGAGTGAGAGGTAGACTCATCACTCGGTAGGATTTTTATCACTTAGGCGAGCACTTTGGGCTGCAGCTAAGCCCCGAGTGAGGGCGGACTCATCACTCGGTAGGATTTTTATCACTTAGGCGAGCACTGGCTGCAGCTAAGCCCCAGTGAGAGGCGGACTCATCACTCAAGAGGATTTTTATCACTTAGGCGCAGCACCGGCTGCAGCTAAGCCCCGAGTGAGAGGCGACTCATCACTCGGTAGGATTTTTATCACTTAGGCGAGCACCTGGCTGCAGCTAAGCCCCGATCGAGAGGCGCACTCATCACTCGGTAGGATTTTTATCACTTAGGCGAGCACTGGCTGCAGCTAAGCCCCCGACTGAGAGGCAGACTCATCACTCGGTAGGATTTTTACCACTTAGGTGAGCACTGGGCTGCAGCTAAGCCCCCGAGTGAGAGGCAGACTCATCACTCGGTAGGATTTTTATCACTTAGGCGAGCACTGGGCTGCAGCTAAGCCCCCGAGTGAGAGGCAGACTCATCACTCGGTAGGATTTTTATCACTTCATCTTAGGCAAAATAGATTCGCAGCTAAGGTAATTCGTACAAAAGAAATAAACAACAATCATTCGGGAGAAGTAAATTATCTCTTTTGATAGTCAAACTAAAAGGTATTTCTTATTACATCTCATCATTCTAAATATTTAAGAATAGAAAGGGCGGAGCAGATCTGCATTCCAGGCGCGTGGCTCATCTTTATTATGTTTGACATTGAAGAGACGGTATGCTCCATTGTGGAGCACCTTGGTGATGACGAAAGGGCCTTCCCAAGCAGGAGCGAGCTTGTGAGGTCTTTGCTGGTCCATTCAAACAACCAGGTCTCCTTCTTGAAATGCTCGACCCCTCACGTTTCTAGCGTGAAATCTGCGCAAGTCTTGCTGATAAATGGTCGACCGGATCAAGGCCATCTTTCTTTCTTCTTCCAAGAGATCGACTGCATCTTGCCGAGCTTGTTCTGCTTCTTCTTCTGAGAAGAGTTCGACTCGAGGTGCATTGTGGAGCAAATCATTGGGGAGCACGGCTTCAGCTCTATAGACTAAGAAGAATGGGGTCCTTCCAGTCGACCGATTAGGGGTTGTCCTCAACCCCCATAGTACGGATGGGAGCTCGTTGACCTAGGCTCCTACTGCATATTTCAGGTCATGCATCAACCGAGGCTTCAATCCTTTGAGAATCAATCCATTTGCCCGCTCGGCCTTCCCATTCGACTGAGGATGAGCGACCGAAGCGTAGTTGACTCTTGTGCCTTGGGAGGCACAAAAGGCTTTGAATTCTTCAGAATCGAAGTTCGAGCCGTTATCTGTGATGATGCTGTGCAAAACGCCATATCTGAATATAAGTTCCCTGATGAAACTCACAGCTGTGCTTGCTTCAAGGCTTTTGATGGGCTTGGCTTTGATCCACTTGGTGAACTTGTCGACTGCTACCAGCACATGAGTAAATCCACTCCTGCCTGTCCTCAGAGGTCCAACCATGTCCAGTCCCCAGACGGCAAAGGCCAGACGAGTGGAATTGATTTTAGAGCCGACGCAGGTTTATGAGACATGTTGGAGTAAAACTGGCAGCCTTCACACTTGTCCACTATTTCCTTAGCCATCTCGTTGCCCCGCGGCCAGTAAAATCTGGCTCGGTATGCTTTGTCCATGATGGTCCGAGAGGACGCGTGGTGACCATAGGTCCCCGAGTGAATATCATTGAGGATCACTCGACCTTCCTCTGGCGTGATACACTTCTGGCAAACTCCAGTTGCACTTTCTCTGAACAACTGCCCCTTTATCACAGTAAAGACCTTAGATCGCGGGACGACCTGTCGAGCCTCTTGTTCATCCTCCGGAAGTTCTTTCCTAAGAATGTATGTGATGTACGACACTGTCCAGTCAGGAGTGATGACCAGAACCTCCATGACTAAGTCGACCACGGCTGGGATGTCAACTTCAGTCGGATCTGTAGCACTCTTGGGCTGTGGCGACTCTTCTGTGAAGGGATCCTCCTGAATCGAAGGTGAATGGATATGTTCCAGAAACACAATGCGGGGGATGGCCTCTCTCTTGGAACCTATCTTCGCCAACTCATCTGCAGCTTGATTTTTCAATCGGGGCACATGGTGAAGTTCCAACCCCTCAAACTTCTTTTCCAGCTTCTTGATAGCATTGCAGTAACCAGTCATGGCTGGACTTCTGACATCCCATTCCTTCATCACCTGGTTAACCACCAAATCCGAATCACCATACACCATGAGGCAACAGACGCCGAGTGAAATGGCCATACGCAACCCATATAGAAGTGCTTCGTATTCTGCTTCATTATTGGAGGAATCAAAGTGAATCTGGAGAACGTAATTGAGCTTGTCTCCACGGGGGGACACCAATACTACTCCAGCACCTGACCCGCTTAGCATCTTGGATCCATCGAAGAACATAGTCCAATGTTCCGAGTGAACTTGAGTCGGTAGTTTCTGTTCAATCCACTCGGCAAGGAAATCCGCGATTGCTTGGGACTTGATAGCTTTCTTTGCCTCAAACTTGATGTCCAGTGGAAGGAGTTCAATCGCCCATTTTGCTACTCGACCAGTTGCATCTCTGTTATTCAGGATCTTAGACAACGGTGCGTCGCTGACGACTGTAATAGAGTGATCAGAGAAGTAATGTGCAACTTTCTTCAGGGTCATGTAAATTCCATAGACAACCTTCTAATAATGAGGATAGCGTTGCTTGGATGGAGTCAAAACTTCAGAGAGATAATAAACTGGGCGTTGAACCTTGTAAGCTTTTCCATTCTCTTCTCGCTCGACCGTGAGTACTGTACTGACAACTTGTCAAGTGGCTATGATGTAAAGCAGTAAAGGCTCTTTGCTGATTGGCGCAGCGAGCACCGGCTGGGTGGAAAGCAGGGCTTTGAGCTCTGCAAACGCTGCCTCTGCTTCTTCAGACCACTCAAACTTATCAGATTTCTTCATCAATCAGTAAAGAGGCAAGGCATTTTCACTGAGATGAGAGATGAATCGACTCAAGGCGGCCAAACAACCAGTCAGCTTCTGAACGTCATGCACTCGCATAGGGCGTTTCATTCGGAGGATGGTATCAACTTTTTCTGGATTAGCGTCGATCCCTCGTTCGGAAACGAGAAAACCGAGCAGCTTTCCTCCTGGAACTTTGAATGTGCACTTTGACGGATTAAGCTTGATATCGTACCTTCGTAGGTTTGCAAAGGTTTCTGCGAGATCAGTCAATAGGTCGAAACTTTTGTGAGACTTGACCACGATGTCATCCATGTATGCCTCCACATTCCGACTGATTTGGGTGAGTAGGCACTTCTGGATCATTCTCATGAACGTGGCTCCGGCATTTTTAAGACCGAATGGCATGGTGACATAGCAAAAGCACCCGAATGGGGTGATGAAGGCTGTTTTTATTTCATCGGGACCATACAGTCATATCTGATGATACCCGGAATATGCATCTAAAAAAGACAAGCGCTCACACCCCGCAGTCGAGTCAACAATCTGATCGATACGGGGGAGGGGGAAGTGATCTTTCGGGCAGGCCCGGTTGATATGCTTGAAATCAATGCACATGCGAAGTGAATCGTCCTTCTTGGGCACCATGACCACAATGGCAAGCCACTAGGAGAGGTAGATTTCACGGATGAACTCTACTGCCAACAGTCGAGCCACTTCTTCGCCGATTGCATTTCTCTTCTGAACGGCGGACCGCCGAAGGTGCTCTTTGACGGTTTTTACCTTGGGGTCGACACGCAAACGGTGCTCAGCCAGTTCTCTGGGTACACCTGGCATGTCAGAGGGTTTCCATGCGAAGATGTCCCGGTTCTCACGGAGGAACTAGATGAGCTCTTCTTCCTATTTGTTGTCGAGCGTCGTTGATATATGAGTCAGTGCAGCATTGGGATCGGTCGGGTGAATATGAATCGGCTTTGTTTCACCAGTCGACTGAAATGCAGAGTCTGCTGCAGGCTTCTTGGATCGAAGCAAATCACTCGGATCTGCATTCTTCTGATACTCTTGGAATTCAACCGCCGCCATCTGTGCATCAGCGATTTTGGAACCTTTCTGGAAACATTCTTCTGCTTTCTGCCGATTGCCAGTGACCGTGATCACACCTTTCGGGCCAGGCATCTTCATCTTGAGGTACACATAACACGGTCGAGCCATGAAACGTGCGTACGCCGGTCTCCCCAGGATGGCGTGATAAGCACTCTGGAAATCCACGACTTCAAATGTCAACTTTTCTTTCCGGTAATGCTTGGAGTCACCGAAAACCACGTCGAGAGTGATTTGGCCGAGTGACTCGGCCTTCTTTCCAGGAATAACGCCGTGAAAGCTCATGTTGCTCTCGCTAAGCTTGGACATCGGGATGCCCATCCCCTTCAAGGTTTCAGCATATAGGATATTCAGGCCGCTACCTCCATTCATCAGCACTTTAGTCAGTCGAGTGCCACCAACCACTGGGTCGACCACCAGCGCTTGCCTCCTGGGGGTGACTATGCGAGCAGGATGGTCCGACTGGTCGAATGTGATGGCTGTCTGGGACCATTTCAGGTACGTGGTCATCGTCGCCGGAGCAACCATATTCACTTCTCTGTTGATGACCTTCAACCGACTCTTGCTCTCAACATCCGCAAAAATCATGAGGGTGGAATTGACCTTGGGGTAACCGTACTTCCTCTTCCTCCTCATCTCTGTCCGACTCCTTCTCCTTCTCATTGGGTTGTTTTTCCCGGAATGGTTGGATCAGGAGTCGACATTGTCGAGTGGTATGCTTTCGGTAAATCAGATTACCTTCCTCATCTTTCTTCGTGTGGATGTGACACGGTAAGTCCAGCACATCATTTCCTGCTTGATCCTTTACCTTCTTAGGAGGCCAGGGCCCCTTAGCTTTTCCCTTAAACTTTCCTTGAGCCAGCTGCAATCTCCCCAGGTGCCGCTGGCTCGGCTTTACGCTTTTGTTTCCGACTGGAACCACCTCCACCGGCCTCTTGGCCGACTAGTTTACTCTTCCCGCTTCGGAGTCGATCCTCTTCTTCTCTGTTAGCATACCGGGTGGCTATCTCCATCATCCGGGTCAGAGTCATATCCCCAGTCCGACCGAACTTTAGAACTATTCTCGATACTTGACACCTTCCTTGAAAGCGCACACCGCCTGATGCTCTGATACATTCTCCATGGTGTGATGCAAAGTGGTCAACCTCTGAATGAATTCCCTCAAAGTTTCATTCGGCTTCTGCACACAATGCTGCAACTCGGGAAGCTCTGCTGGCCGCTTGCATGTGCCCTCAAAGGTTCTTACGAACACTCGAGATAGCTTTTCCCATTTGTGTATACTGTCTGGGCCCAACTGAGTCAACCTCGCTCGGGCTGACCCTTCCAACATAAGAGGGAAATGCTTCATTGCTATCTCGTCGTTTCCGCCTCCAATTTGCACAGCCACTCGGTAATCTTCAAGCCAAGTTTCAGGCTTGGATTGTCCGGTGAACTTACTGACTCCTATTGCCAATCTGAAGTTGGGAGGAATCACTGCTGCTCTGATGGCTCTGCTGAAATACTCTGGGCCTGAAACATGTAATCTGCTGCCACTCGGACGATCTCTGCCCAGGTCTTCTCTGTGTGCTCTATTCCGGTCGACCAGGCCTTGGATGAGAATGGATCTCGCATCGAAGCCCGGCTCCCTTGGGTCAACGGGAGCCCTGCGCTCGTCCCTGTGACGGCGTCTATCATCGTTCTGCCGAGGCACATACGACGCACTCCTCGGAGGAGGCGTTGGCACTCGACGATGATTGTCACGGTCGAACTAACGATCATACTGCCCACGGCCTTCACACCGCGGGGGTGATCTTGGGCTATGGGCCGACTGAACTATATCCGCCACCACGGATCTGCTATGTATCCTATTCCGCGACTGAGACACCACAGAATTCTGCTCTCCTGCCGCTCAGAGCAAGGCCCAGATCTGCTCCAACCCTCGGCCAGCCTATGTCTGGGAAGGTTGAATCGACTCTGCAATTCGGGCCACAACAGTGAGGTTCTGAATCGGAGTACGGTATATACCTTAGGTGGAGGTGGGAAAAGCTGCCGTCGACTGGAATCAAGAACTCGATCACGGGCTTGCTCGTCGAGAGCGCGTTGCAGGTTCTCCAGTTGAGTGCGCTCAACCAAGTTAGCCAAAAGCGCCTCCTCCAAGGCCCGAGCCTCGGGAGTTTCCCCAACGATGGGCGTGTGGAGTGCGTCCATGTTGCGACTACGAAGATCCTCTCTCTGCTGCGAAGAGAGAGGTTCGGGATGGTACTCCTCGTGGACCCATGATGGATCGCCGCCAGCCTCTTCGCCATCCTCGCGATGAAATCCAGGCGGACCACGCAGGCTGTCGACCATCAGGACCTCAGCCGCCGGATCGCTGCTATCGCAGTCGGACGCCGTCTCCGCGGAGCCAGTCGACAGATCGAACAGGCCGTGGAGAGTTTCGGCGGGCTCGATTGCCATGACTTGATGAGTGGCTAAACATCGAGCCATTGCATGCTTCACCCGCCGCTGAAGCCGAGACCGACCGGATCGCTTGCGGCGGCGAACAGCGGGGAGGGAAGATGCCGTCGGAGCCGACTGATACTGAGTCGACGGCTGTCGAAGAAGGACATCATGAACGCACGTGCGAAAGTGCGTCGCCCCTCGAACGGGGAGCGCCTTGACATCGAGCAGAGCTTCCTGGAGCCACGCCGAGTCGTCAGCGACGAAAACGAGCGCGTCGAGACGGATCTCGCGGCCCTCCACCATCTCACCGCCGGAAACCATGATGATGATCGGAAAAACTTGCAACTTCACCAATAAGTCGCTAAGACACCGGCCCCATGGTGGGCGCCAACTGTCGTGGTTCTAAGCCTGACAGTAGAAAGGAAGGTAGGTATGGAGAGGAAAGATCTTAGCTATGGCGAAGATGTACACACGAGGTTTACGAGTTCAGGCCCTTCTCGGAGGAAGTAACAGCCCTACGTCTCGGTGCCCGGAGGCGGTCGATTGGATTATGTGTGTTGTGTTACAGGGGTGCGAACCCTTGTCCCAGAGGAGGGGGATGACTTATATAGAGTGCGCCAGGACCCCCGCCCACCTCCAATACGAAGGGCTTAATGTACATAAAGTGAGGACGTTACAGGTAACGGCAATCTTAAATACTATTAATGATGGTCGAGTGATTTGGTTGTCGAGTGGATTCTTGGTCTTCTTATCTTTTGGAGTAGTGACCTTGGGTAGGACGTGTAGGTCATGCCTATGACCCTACCCCAGGTCTGTATCCTCATCAGTGCCATGTAGGTAGGCAAGCAGCTGAGGTGGCGTGGTGGTGGAGCCTCCATGAAGATCTGCATGCCACCACACAGGTGCGTGCTGAGTTGGCCTGGAAGCTGCATGTTGCCACGCAGGTGCCTGCCCAGCTGGTTGGGCTGGCAGCTGCATGCGAACGGCGGCGGGGAGTTGGTTGGTGCAGGCCTGGCAGTGGCCCTACTGTCGCCTCTGGAAAGGGTCTTGCTGGGTGGCCTGGCAAGGGTCTTGCCGTGGCGCGCTGGCGTCCCCGGCAAGGATCTTGCCAGAGGTCTTGTGGGTTCCTTTGGCAAGGATCTTGGTGAGGATTGTTGCTTCTCAACCCCCATCTGATCTTGAGCATTCTATGTATTCACAAAGATCTGCATGCCACCATGGAGGTGCCTCCCGAGCCCTGGTCCAACGTGGTTGTTGACATTGGAGGCCGTGGGCTCAAGGGTGGCTCGCTACGCTGGTGTGGGCGAGTTGCCCTGGCAAGGGGCTCGCCGGGGCTGCAGAGGCTGCCCCGGCAAGGGTCCTGCCGGGGAAACCTGCTTCGCCCGTCTGCATTTTGTGGCCTTAGTCCTTGATGTTGCGTTGTTTGTCTCGAGCCTTCGTCTTCTATCCGGCTTCCCTCCTTTGCCCTGCTATGTGTGTTGGGGAACGTAGTAATTTCAAAATTTTCCTACGCACACGCAAGATCATGGTGATGCATAGCAACGAGAGGGGAGAGTGTTGTCTACGTACCCTCGTAGACCAAAGCGGAAGCGTTGACGCAACATAGAGGAAGTAGTCGTACGTCTTCCCGGTCCAACCAATCCAAGCACCGTTACTCTGGCACCTCGGAGTTCTTGACACACGTACAGCTCGATGACGCACCCCGAACTTCGATCCAGCAGAGGTACGGGGAGGAGTTCCGTCGGCACGACGGCATGGTGACGATCTTGATGTTCAATCGCGCGAGGCTTCGCCTAAGCACCGCTACAATATGACCGAGGTGTAATATCGTGGAGGGGGCACCGCTGCGGCTAAGGCGATCACGATGATCAACTTGTGTGTCTATGGGGTGCCGCCTGCCCTCGTATATAAAGGAGTGGAGGAGGGGAGGGTCGGCCCTCTCTAGGCGCGCCCTAGGGGAGTCCTACTCCCACCGGGAGTAGGATTCCCCCTTTCCTAGTCCAACTAGGAGACCTTCCAAGTAGTAGGAGTAGTAGACAAGGAAGGGGAAGAGAGAGGGAAGAAGGAGGGGTGCGGCCCCTCCCTAGTCAATTCGGACTAGGCCATGGGAAGCGCGGCCTGCCCTAGGCAGCCCCTCTCTCTTTCCCGTATGGCCCAATAAGGCCCAATACTTCTCCCAATAATTCCCGTAACTCTCCGGTACTCCGATAAATACCCGAATCACTCGGAACCTTTCCGAACTCCGAATATAGTCGTCCAATATATCGATCTTTACATCTCGACCATTTAGAGACTCCTCGTCATGTCCCCGATCTCATCCGGGACTCGAACTCCTTCGGTACATCAAAACTCATAAACTCATAATAAAATCGCCATCGAAACCTTAAGCGTGCAGGACCCTACGGTTCGAGAACAATGTAGACATGACCGAGACACGTCTCCGGTCAATAACCAATAGCGGACCTGGATGCCCATATTGGTTCCTACATATTCTACTGAAGATCTTTATCGGTCGAGACCGCATAACAACATCGTTGTTCCTTTGTCATCGGTATGTTACTTGCCGAGATTCGATCGTCGGTATCCAATACCTAGTTCAATCTCGTTACCGGCAAGTCTCTTTACTCGTTCCGTAATACATCATCTCGCAACTAACTCATTAGTTGCAATGCTTGCAAGGCTTAAGTGATGTGCATTACCGAGAGGGCCCAAAGATACCTCTCCGACATTGGAGTGACAAATCCTTATCTCAAATCGCCAACCCAACAAGTACCTTTGGAGACACTGCAGAGCACCTTTATAATCACCCGATTCGTTGTGGCGTTTGGTAGCACACAAAGTGTTCCTCCGTAAACGGGAGTTGCATAATGTCATAGTCATAGGAACATGTATAAGTCATGAAGAAAGCAATAGCAACATACTAAACGATCGGGTGCTAAGCTAACGGAATGGGTCATGTCAATCAGATCATTCAACTAATGATGTGATCCGTTAATCAAATAACAACTCTTTGTCCATGGTTAGGAAACATAACCATCTTTGATTAACAAGCTAGTCAAGTAGAGGCATACTAGTGACACTCTGTTTGTCTATATATTCACACATGTATTATGTTTCCGGTTAATACAATTCTAGCATGAATAATAAACATTTATCATGATATAAGGAAATAAATAATAACTTTATTATTGCCTCTAGGAATATTTCCTTGATCTCCCACTTGCACTAGAGTCAATAATCTAGATCACATCACAATGTGATTAACATCGATAGTTCACATCATCATCGATTAACACCCATAGTTCACATCGCCATGTGACCAACACCCAAAGGGTTTACTAGATTCAGTAATCTAGTTCACATCGCTATGTGATTAACACCCAAAGAGTACTAAGGTGTGATCATGTTTTGCTTGTGAGAGAATCTTAGTCAACGGGTCTTTCACATTCAGATCCGTTATGTATTTTGCAATTTTCTATGTCTACAATGCTCGCACGGAGCTACTCTAGCTAATTGCTCCCACTTTCAATATGTATCTAGATCGAGACTTAGAGTCATCGGATCGGTGTCAAAACTTGCATCGACGTAACCCTTTACGCACCAGACCTTTTGTCACTTCCATAATCGAGAAACATATCCTTATTCCACTAAGGATAATTTTGACCGCTGTCGATGATCTACTCCTAGATCATATTGTACTCCTTGCCAAACTCGGTGTAGGGTATACAATAGATCTGGTACACAGAGATGGCATACTTTATAGAACCTATGGCCAAGGCATAGGGAATGACTTTCATTCTCTTTCTATCTTCTGCCGTGGTCGGGTTTTGAGTCTTACTCAATTTCACACCTTGTAACACGAGCAAGAACTCTTTCTTTGATTGTTCCATTTTGAACTACTTCAAAATCTTGTCAAGGTATGTACTCATTGAAAAAACTTATCAAGCGTCTTGATCTATATCTATAGATCTTGATGCTCAATATGTAAGCAGCTTCACCGAGGTCTTTCTTTGAAAAACTCCTTTAAAACACTCCTTTATGCTTTGCGAGAATAATTCTACATTATTTCGATCTACAATATGTCATTCACATATACTTATCGAAATGTTGTAGTGCCCCACTCACTTTCTAGTAAATACGGGCTTCATTTGCAAGTCTCAGATAAACTATATGCTTTGATCAACTTATCAAAGCGTATATTCCAACTCGAGATGCTGCACCAGTCCATAGATGGATCATTGGAGCTTGCACATTTTGTTAGCACCTTTAGGATTGACAAAACCTTCGGTTGCATCATATACAACTCTTCTTTAATAAATCCATTAAGAAATGCAATTTTGACATCCTTTTGCCGATTTCAAAAATGTGGTAATTGCTAACATGATTCGGACAGACTTTTAAGCATCGACACGAGTGAGAAAATCTCATTGTATTCAACATCTTGAACTTTGTCAAAACCTTTTTCGACAAGTCTAGCTTTGTAGATAGTAACACTACTATCAGCATCCGTCTTCCTCTTGAAGATCCATTTATTTTCTATGGCTTGCCGATCATCGGGCAACTCCACCAAAGTCCACACTTTGTTCTCATACATGGATCTCATCTCAGATTTCATGGCCTCAAGCCATTTCACGGAATCTGGGCTCATCATCGCTTCCTCATAGTTCGTAGGTTTGTCATGGTCAAGTAACACGACCTCCAGAACAGGATTACTGTACCACTCTGGTGCAGATCTCACTCTGTTTTACCTACGAGGTCCGGTAGTAACTTGATCTGAAGTTACATGATGATCATCATTAGCTTCCTCACTAATTGGTATAGTAGTCACAAGAACAGATTTACGTGATGAACTACTTTCAATAAGGAACAGTACGATTACCTCATCAAGTTCTACTTTCCTCCCACTCACTTCTTTCGAGAGAAACTCCTTCTCTAGAAAGGATCCATTATTAGCAACGAATGTTTTGCCTTTGGATCTGTGATAGAAGGTGTACCCAACAATTTCCTTTGGGTATTCTATGAAGACGCACTTCTCGATTTGGGTTTGAGCTTATCGGGATGAAACTTTTTCACATAAGCATCACAGCCCCAAACTTTAAGAAACGACAACTTTGGTTTCTTGCTAAACCACAGTTCATATAGTGTCGTCTCAGCGGTTTAGATGGTGCCCTATTTAGCGTGAAAGCGGTGTCTCTAATGCATGATCCCAAAACGATATTGGTAAATCGGTAAGAAACATCATAGATTGTACTATATCCAATAAAGTATGGTTATGACATTCGAACACACCATTATGATGTGGTGTTCCAGGTGGCATGAATTTGTGAAACTATTCCACATTGTTTTAATTGAAGACCAAACTCGTAACTCAAATATTTGTCTCCGCGATCAGATCGTAGAAACCTTATTTTCTTGTCACGATGATTTTCCACTTCACTCTGAAATTCTTTGAACTTTTCAAATGTTTCAGACTTATGTTTCCTGTGAAGGTCAGAAAATAACGATACCCGCCGCGAGCCTTAACACTCATCGGATCGCATACATCAGTATGTATTATTTCCAATAAGTCAGTTGCTCGCTCCACTGTTCCGGAAAATGGAGTCTTAGTCATCTTGCCCACGAGGCACGGTTTGCAAGTACCAAGTGATTCATAATCAAGTGGTTCCAAAAGTCCACCAGTATGGAGTTTCTTCATGCGCTTTACACCGATATGACCTAAACGGCAGTGCCATAAATAAGTTGCACTATCATTATTAACTTTGCATCTTTTGGTTTCAATATTATGAATATGTGTATCACTAAGATCGAGATCCAATGAACCATTTTCATTGGGTGTGTAACCATATAAGGTTTTATTCATATAAACAGAACAACAGTTTATTCTCTTACTTAAATGAATAACCGTATTGCAATAAACACGATCAAATCATATTCATGCTCAGCATAAGCGCTAAATAACATTTATTTAGGTTTAACACTTATCCGGAAGTTTAGGGGTGTGCGATGATGATCATATCAATCTTGAAACTACTTTCAACACACATCGTCACTTCACCCTTAACTAGTTTCTATTTATTCGCAACTCCGTTTGAGTTACTACTCTTAGCAACCGAACCAGTACCAAACACCGAGGGGTTGTTATAAACACTAGTAAAGTACACATCAATAACATGTATATCAAATATACCTTTGTACACTTTGCCATCCTTCTTATCCGCCAAATACTTGGGGTAGTTCTGCTTCGATGACCAGTCCCTTTGCGGTAGAAGCACTTAGTCTCGTGCTTAGGTCCGGACTTGGGCTTCTTCACTTGAGCAACAACTTGCTTGCCGTTCTTCTTGAAGTTCCTTCTATCCCTTTGCCCTTTTCTTGAAACTAGTGGTCTTGTTAACCATCAACACTTGATGTTCTTTCTTGATTTCTACCTTCATCGATTTCATCATCATGAAAAACTCGGAATCATTTTCATCATCCCTTGCATACTATAGTTCATCACGAATTTCTACTAACTTGGTGATGGTGACTAGAGAATTCTGTCAATCACTATCTTATCTCGGAAGATTAACTCCGACTTGATTCAGCGATTGTAGTACCCAGACAATCTGAGCACATGCTCACTAGTTGAGCGATTCTCCTCCATCTTTTAGCTATAGAACTTGTTGGAGACTTCATATCTCTCAACTCGAGTATTTGCTTGAAATATTAACTTCAATTCCTGGAACATCTCATATGGTCCATGATGTTCAAAACATCTTTGAAGTCCCGATTCTAAGCCATAAAGCATGGTGCACAAAACTATCAAGTAGTCATCATATTGAGCTAGCCAAAAGTTCATAATGTCTGCATCTGCTCCTGCAATAGGTCTGTCACCTAGCGGTGCATCAAGGACATAATTCTTCTGTGCAGCAATGAGGATAAACCTCACATCGCGGATCCAATCCGCATCATTGCTACTAACATCTTTCAACACAATTTTCTCTAGGAACATATCAAAATAAACATATGAAAGCAACAACGCAAGCTATTGATCTTATAACATAATTTGCAAAATACTACCAAGACTAAGTTCATGATAAATTTAAGTTCAATTAATCATATTACTTAAGAACTCCCACTTAGACAGACATCTCTCTAGTCATCTAAGTGATCACGTGACCCAAATCAACTAAACCAGAACCGATCATCACGTGAGATGGAGTAGTTTTCAATGGTGAACATCTTATGTTGATCATATCTACTATATGATTCATGCTCGACCTTTCGGTCTATGTGCCAGCACTCGATATGCCTACTATCTAGCACGAATCATGCCAAAATTCACGGAAAATTTCGACATGACCTTTGCTAAAAAATGGACATATTGAGCGCCTGAAATTCACCGGAACGGAAATGAATCAACATTCCGGCATAACATAGGCCACTCGGATCATTTACAAAATTGAACCAAAACATCACATGTCCAAATGACATGTCCAAATTCCAAACATGACATGTCCAAAACATGACATGTCCACATATCACATGTCCAGTTCAAATTTGCATATAAATTCAGCCTACCTAAATTTGCATATAAATTCGACCTAGCTAAATTCATAACTAAATAGATAACCTAATTAACCTACTGCCCTAACTAAAACCTAAGTAAATTAACCGAAGAACCCTAGCTAGCAGAGAGAGAGGGGGAGTTTACAGAGGGTGCAGGGGCGAGGAGGCAGGCCTGACGACTGCCGAGGTTGGGAGGGGAGGAAGCAGAGGAGGGGCGTGGCGTCGGGTAGGAGGCGAGCGCCGAGGTCGGGGCGGCGCTGGTCGGGGTGGCCTTGGCGCGGCGGTGCAACGGGGGAAGAGAGAGTGGGGATTTTGGGGAAAAGAGGCGGGATGAAGCAGAGAGAGGGAGGATTTTGGGTTAGTGGACGTAGCAGTAGCGCGTTTAGACCAAATGCGCTACTACTAATATAGGTAGCTATATCGGTTTTTACGGAAACCGCTACTGGTACCTTGACTAGCTGTAGCTCTTTTTCAGTAAACCGCTACTACTATAACTAGTTTTCCTTTTTCTTTTCCTTTAGTTTCTCTCACTTTTTTCCGAGAGCAGTGAACGAAGGGAAGGCGATATATATTGCATCATTTGACGGTTAAATATGTATACAAAATAGGAACATATATATTACATCATTGGACCCATGCATAATAATGGCTAAGTGTGTATACAAAATAGGAACATATATATATATATATATATATATATATATATATATATATATATATTACATCATTTGACCGATAACATACGGTTCCTCAGCGTTGACGTTTTCGTTTTTGAGTCAGCTTCTTTCCCTTCTTGTTCGTCGAAGAATAATTGAGCCCCTCATTGTGACTTTGCCTTTTCCATGGAGTATGATTTTTCTTAGGTATTGTAGTATTGATTCTTCTTTTGACGTATAATTCATCATCATCGTCATCTTCCCTCATTGGGTTGCCGTACTGATCGTAGTCTTCCTCGTTGGCGACTCCATCCATTCCAATGATGTTCCTTTTGCCTCTCCTCACGACAACACGGCTAGGATTGCGCGGGTCGGTTATGAAGAAGCATTGTGTCACGTGCTTAGCGTGTACCCATGGCTCATTTTTTTGCGATAGCGTTCACGGTAGAGCTCTTGGCGTCAGGTACAGTCATGGTAGTGAACATCCGGTTTTCTCTTTCGACGTTCTTAGCCCATCTGACATGGAACATCATCGTGTTGTGCAGTCTAGAGTAGTCAACCTCCCAGATCTCCTCGACCCTTCCATAAAATTGTTCAGTTGCGTCGTTGTCGCTGCCGGTCATGCATTCCATCATCACCCCTAAGTTCTGATCATCATTGTCCATATATTTGGCCTCCGTGTAGAACGTGTATCCGTTGATATCATATGCCTGATAGGTTACAAGGTTGGGCGAGGGGCCATGTGCTAAGGCGTATATGAGCAATCCGTCCTTAGAGGCCTCCTTCGGGGGATTAGCAATAATATTGAAAGTGCAACTATCCCTAGGTGGTTTTGGTAATTCCTAACAACATATAGCTCATTGGGCTAATATTATTCCAAGATGAATATTTCAGGAAAAGCTCAATGAATGGCATGGCATGGATGAGAAAAGTGGATCCCTCAAAATGCTAAAGAGAAAAGGATTGGCTCAAGCCAAAAGCTCAAGACTCTACATTTTATATTTTAGTGATCCAAGATCACATTGAGTCTATAGGAAAAGCCAATACTATCAAGGAGGGATGAGGTGCTGCTTAATGTGTTTCTTGCTCCACAGTGCTTAGTGATATGCTCCAAAACCCTCAACTACTTCCTCATATCCACATATGACCTAAACCAAAAGTC
Source organism: Aegilops speltoides (assembly GCA_021437245.1). NCBI lineage: Eukaryota > Viridiplantae > Streptophyta > Magnoliopsida > Poales > Poaceae > Aegilops > Aegilops speltoides. The sequence goes on along the minus strand of CM038142.1, from coordinate 128,298,138 downwards.
AAACTCATCCCTACCGATTCTTTCTATCCGGCGCCACCAAGTTCAGATGTCATAGCCACTGCCACAAACCCTAGGCAAATCGGTCTCACCGATAGGGATCTCGGTCTCACAGAGATGGGGTTGTAATCTCTCTATTTCCTTTCGTAATGTTTCGGTACCACCGAGATGAGCAATCAGTCCCACCGAGATTGCAATGTGAACTCCCTGTTTCCTTTTTGTAACATTTCGGTCCCACCGAGATGAGCGAATCGATCCCACCGAGTTTACTTGACCAACTCTCTGGTTAGCTTATTACCAAAATTGGTCTCACCGAGTTTGTGTAATCGGTCTCACTAAGATTACGTTATGCCCTAACCCTAACCATATCGGTCCTACCGAGTTGCATGTCGGTCCCACCGAAAATCCTAACGGTCACTAGATTTGCAGATTCGGTCCGACCTAGTTTATCAATTCGGTCCAACCGAGTTTATCAATTCGGTCCCACCGAGTTTGGCAAGTTGTGTGTAACGGTTAGATTTTGTGTGGAGGCTATATATACCCCTCCACCTCCTCTTCATTAGTGGAGAGAGCCATCAGAACAAACCTACACTTCCAACTTGCTGTTTCTGAGAACGAACCACCTACTCATGTGTTGAGGCCAAGATATTCCATTCCTACCATATGAATCTTGATCTCTAGCCTTCCCCAAGTTGCTTTCCACTCAAATCTTCTTTCCACCAAATCCAAATCTTGTGAGAGAGAGTTGAGTGTTGGGGAGACTATCATTTGAAGCACAAGAGCAAGGAGTTCATCATCAACACACCATTTGTTACTTCTTGGAGAGTGGTGTCTCCTAGATTGGCTAGGTGTCACTTGGGAGCCTCCAACAAGATTGTGGAGTTGAACCAAGGAGTTCGTAAGGGCAAGGAGATCGCCTACTTCATGAAGATCTACCGCTAGTGAGGCAAGTCCTTCATGGGCGACTGCCATGGTGGGATAGACAAGGTTGCTTCTTCGTCGACCCTTCATGGGTGGAGCCCTCCATGGACTCGCGCAACCATTACCCTTCGTGGGTTGAAGTATCCATCAACGTGGATGTACGATAGCACCACCTATCGGAACCACGGCTCAAAAATCACTGTGTCTCCAAATTGCGTTTGAATTCTCCAAACCCTTCCCTTTACATTCTTGCAAGTTGCATGCCTTACTTTCCGCTGCTCATATACTCTTTGCATGCTTGCTTGAATTGTGTTAAGATTGCTTGACTTGTGCCTAGATAGCTAAAATCTGCCAAAGACTAAAATTGGGAAAAGGACAAGTTTTTATTTGGTCAAGTAGTCTAATCACCCCCCCCCCTCTAGACATACTTTCAATCCTACAAGTGGTATCAGAGCTTTGGTCTCCATTTGCTTTGATTTCCATAGCTTTTGGTGGTCATAGCCTTGGTTTCACAACCTAGGAGAGTATGGCGTCTAGCGAGGGAAATTATCACCGTAGAGGTCCTTACTTTGATGGTACTAATTTTGCTAGTTGGAAGCATAAGATGAAAATGCATATTCTTGGACATAACCCCCGCCGTTTGAGCTATCGTGTGTATTGGCTTGCAAGGTGAATTCTTTGATGGGAGAGAACCAAACTGTGAAGCTAGTGTGGAAGAGTTGAATAAGCTGCAATACAACGCTCAAGCTTGTGATATCCTCTTCAACGGATTGTTCCCCGAAGAATTGAACAAAATCAGCCGTCTTGAGAATGCAAAGGAAATTTGGGACACTTTGATTGATATGCATGAAGGTACCGACTCCGTCAAGGAATCCAAGTTGGATGTGCTCCAAAGTCAACTTGACATGTTCAAAATGAAGGATGGTGAAGGTGTCGCTGAAATGTACTCCAGGCTTGCTCTTATCACAAATGAGATTGCGGGCTTAGGAAGTGAAGAGATGATCGACAAATTCATCATCAAGAAGATCCTAAGAGCCTTGGACGGAAAATATGATACTGTGTGCAAATTGATCCAAATGATGCCCAGTTACAAAGATCTCAAGCAAACGGAAGTCATTGGAAGAATTGTTGCTCATGAGATGTCACTCAAGGATAAGGAGGAACTTCACAACAAGTCAAGTGGTGCCTACAAAGCCTCATGTGAAGCCCCCACATCATCAAGTGAGAAACAAACCTTCAATGAAGAATTGAGCTTAATGGTGAAGAAATTCAACAAGTTCTACAAGAGTAGAAGCAAAGAAAGAAGCTCCAAGTCAAGGTCCTACAATGACAAAAGATCTTCTAGTCGAGAACACAATTGCTACAATTGTGGGAGACCCGGACACTATTCCAATGAGTGTACGACACCCCACAAAAGAAGAGAAGAATGACCCAAGAGGAGAAGTAGAAGAGAAGAATCACCACCAAGAGAGAGGAGGAGTAGAGATGATCATTATGAATGAAGAACATCCCGGAGAAGCAAGGATTCGGAAAGGAAGGACAAGTCATCAAGGAGCTACACAAAACAAAGACATCAAGCTCATGTTAGTGAATGGGTGTCCGGCTCCGACTCCGACAATCACTCCGAGAGAAGCTATCACTCCGACTCCGAATATACTCAAGATGAAGGTGTTGCCGGTCTAGCACTTGTGTCAACCAACTCCTACGACATATTTGATTCACCAAATGAAGGACTTGGAAGATGCTTCATGGCTAAAGGCCCAAAAGTAACACATCCCGAGTATGTTGATTTCAATAGTGATGAAGGTGACTTGCTAGGTGATGATGATTTACTTGTTGACAACTCTAGTGATGAATACTATGATGAAACGTCAATTAATCATGCTAATCAAGTTAGAACGAATGACAATGATAAGGAGAAGATTGAGCTTCTAACTAAAGAACTAAACACTCTTAAGTTAGCTCATGAAACTATCTTAGAAGATCATCAAGAACTTTTAAGGACTCATGAGAAGTTACGCTTTGAAAAGCTCAACCTTGAGCAAGAGCATGAGTTCTTAAAGGCAATCAATGATGATCTCCGTAAGAAAAGTTCTTCTTACATTGCCAAGCGTTTACTCTTATCCATTTACATGCCTCAAGTCAAGTCCATTAACAAGAACAAGAATGATTCTTCCTCTAGTAGTAACAATAATCATGGTAAATCAAATATTGTTGCTTCTAGTAGTTCTCTTGATTCCACTAATGATTCTCTTAGCCAAGTTACACTTGAGCAAGAAAATAGCTTATTGAAGGGAATTATAGAGAAAGGTGTTTACAAGAGCCTTGCCGGGAGTAAGCAATTTGAGGAAATCGTACGCAAGCAAGGAAGGCACCGGAAGAACCAAGGTGTTGGTTTTGAACGAAAGTTCAATGCCAATGGAGTTGAGTGGGAAGAAGATCAATACCCCAAGACGAAGTTTGTTCCTCAACAAGAGAAGTATGATCCTACTTCCTTCAAGGGGACACAAGCTCAAGATGATCTTCCACCACAAGACCACAAGCAAAAAGGCAAGGACAAGCTTAAAGAGGAGATTGATGCATTTGAAGAAGCTCCTAAGGCCTTGGTCAAGTGGGTTCCCAAGACTACATCAAGCTCTACTTCATCAAGTACAACTACAACTCCAAGGATTCCCATCAAGATGATGTGGTTCCCGAAGAAGAAGAACTAGAGAGTTCTTGAGGGTGACTCCGCCAACATACTTCACTCATATCTTTTTGGCAACAACAAGTACAATCAACTTCCACATCTTGCACTAGTCCAAGGATTCACAAACCCTCTTGTTGGTAAGACAAGGGACAAGGTAACCTAATGCCTTCATAGACATCATCTTGTGTGTGCATCAATCTATGTCTATGGATATCCTTGTTTGTTCCTTGTGGGACTAACCCGTGTAGGTATTGAAAGTACAACTCACTCCAAGGGATTGCTCCAAATGATCTACATCAACATTGAGCATTCACATCTTCAACACCTACATGAAGTCATCATCGACAAAACCCAAGGTTAGTTTATCCCTCTAAGGGGGGATCTCACATCTAGGGGGAGCTTAACTCTAAGAATTGAGTCAAAGCAACTCTAATGGTGTGAACACATCAATGCATTATGTAAAAGTGGTAACCCCACTTGAGCTTAAATGATGAGTATGACCTATGATCAAATGTTCTCATTTGACTCCTAAGTCAATATACTCATACATAGATGACCTAGTCATCGCCAATTGCTTGATAGATGCTAGAATTGGTTGTGCATTCTTTGCCACATATTTCATTTGCCATTTTATTGTGTGAACATGTTGGTTGCATATTTTACTCATTCGAGGACATCCACTTGTTGATTTGATTCATTGGTTTCTTTTTATTTTGCCAAGTGGATGGACAAGAATGCCTAAGAACCTTCTCTAGCTATCTATGCTTTTCTCATCTCAAACTCTATTCATGCTACATCACAAAATTTGATCAAGTCATATTCGAACCACTCTATGTGAGGAGCACTCGGAGTTCCCGATTCGTCATAGACTTAAACTTCCAAAACTTCTTTGTGCATTTCGGTCTGACCGATTCCTCCATTTCGGTCATACCGAGATCACTAAGTCGATCTAGGTTTTCAATCTCGGTGCAACCGATTTGAACTTTTCGGTCACACCGAGTTGCTGTAACTGTATACAGTTATGCATCTCGGTGCCACCGAGTTGTTCCACTCAGTCACACCGATAGGGTCGGGCTATATATACTCACGGGCAAAAATTTGGAAACTTTCTCCAAACCCCTTCGCCCGCTCATAGCTCGCTCTGCCTCCAGGGTCTCCGGATCATCTCCTCGTCGCCAGCCGCCTCCTATCGCTGGTCTCCGCCGCCGTCCACGGAATTCACCCTCGCTGTTGCCGCCGTAGCGAGTTCATCACCAAGCTAGGGTATGGACTCGATCACAGTGCTATCCCCGTCCGATTCCTAGCACATTGTGTTCATTATGATTCTTGCCACGTTTGAAACGATTCTATCTAGTCAAAACAATCCTTAGATTACAAGTGAATTGAAAATTTAGGGTTAGTTTTCCGTCGAAACCATCTCGGACCCACCAGGTTGCAGAACTCTGTTCCACCGATTTGGCGAATGTCATTGCACAAGTGATTCTCGGTCTGACCGAGAATTGAAAATCAGTGTGACCGAGTTCAGGACTTTGTGAAACCCTAGCAGTCTTGGTGCCACCAAACTGTGACTCGGTCTGACCGAGTTCACTAGTTTAGGTTCCAAAAGCTGCTTCGGTATCACCGAGTTTGCAAATCGGTTGATCCGAAATGCTTTCTGTGGAAAACTAAAACTAAGTTTTTGAGTCATTCTTTTGCAAAAACCTTTGTATTTTGTGATGCTCATCCACTCTATCTCATCTACATCCATTCACAGGGTCAGCAGTGAGTGTTTGCAACATGTCTGATCAAAGTGACAGCCAGAACAGGGAAGAGGAGCAGGTTCAGATGAGTGAGGGCACTAGTCCCTCTAGTACCTCAGATGAGGGCAGCAGGAGCACCCCAAGCAACTTGCCTAAAGCTGCCACAAGGGCTAGCAAGAAGAAAACCTCAGAATCTGAGGATGAAGATTATGTGGCAGTAGAGGAAGAGGCCACTTCCAAGAAGAAGTTGGTCAAGAAGGAGTATGTCACAGCTGCCTCTATTAAGCCTGGTATGAAGACCAAAGTGCCTGCAAAGAGAACTCCCATGTCTAAAGCCAAAGCCTCTACTCAAGTACCTTTGGAATCTCAACCCAAATAGGCTGCTACAAAAGGGAAGAAAAGGAAGGAAAGGGTCAAGAAGACCATGGCCAGAGTTGTTGGGAAGCCTTCCATGATGGAAGAGGAAGAGGAAGAAGAGGTTGTTGCACTAGCACCCAAGGCTCAGAAGCTTATGGGTGATGCTATAAGATCAGGGGTTGCATCATCAAAGCCCAAAGAAGCACCCAAAGCTGCCTCCAAGCCCAAGACTGCACCAAAGAGGAATACCAGAAACATATCTGCTGCTGAGAAGAACAAGGCCCCAGTGCCTGAAACTGCTGCTGAAGAAGAAGATGATGATGATAAAGAGCATGTGTTGAGAAAGCTGAAGCCAAAGATTCCAGACCATAATGATGCTCATCCTGTGGCTGAGAACATGAAGCTGAGAAAGGATGTAGGCCTCAGATAGTGGTGGTTGTTTGATTCGTATGCTATCAGGAGAAGGACTGTTGTTGACTATAGGTTCCACACTAAGGAACAGCAGGATTTATATGAGACAGTGTTGTTGGACAAGAAGCCTATAGTTTGTGACATGAGGTGGGTCGACTGGACCTACATGAAGGAGAATGAGGAACACTATCCTGGAGTGCAAGACAGTTTCGTTGCTTGTGGAGTTGCAGACTTTGTTGGGCAGAAGCTCACAAAGTGGAATGATGAGCTCATCATGCAATTCTACTCCACAGCACACTTCTACCCAGATGGCAGGATAGTGTGGATGTCTGAAGGTACAAGGTACCAATCAACTATTGAGGAATGGGCAAATCTGATCAATGCAACCAAGGAGCAGGAAGATGACTTGGATGTCTATGCCAAGAAGAAGATGGATCACAATTCCATGGCTCATATGTACAAGGACATCCCAGATGCTGCAGTTGAGACACATAAGTTTGGATATGTACATTATCTTCTGTCAGGACTCCCAACTATCAACTGGATCCTCAGGCATACCTTATTTCCCAAGTCAGGTGACCACAACATGATAAGAGGCCATGATATAAACTTGCTACACTTGTTTGATGTGCCATAGAAATTCAAGGTCATGAGCCTCATTGTTGAGACTATCAAGAGGACAGCAGCAGACCAGAAGAGAAGTTATGGGTATGCCCCACAGATTCAGGAGCTGACTAACTCCAAGATGGGCACAGGCACATATTTGCTGGACAAGGAACATTTTGCTATCTATCCAGAATTTGAGGACAACCAAGTCGTTATGGATGAAGATGAACCACCTTCTGTGCATGCTCAAGCCAAGAAGGAGAAGACAAGGACAGAGAAGGCTACCAAGATGTCAACAATGGAAGAAGCATCTCAGTACTTTCTGAAAAGGAAACCGGATCAACTAGGCTACTTGATTGCATCCACTCTAAGGATTGAGAAGGGGCTGGCCACCTTGACTCAAAACCAGGAGAGCCTGGAAAGGACCATGGAGCAGAAGTTCTACAACTTAGATGTGAAGGTGACTGAGATCCACTCTGTTGTTGAGCAGCTTCAGGATGACATGGAGGAGAGGAAGGGCAAGACAACCACAGATGCATTTGCTAGAGTGCCTAGAGCTCAGAGATCAGCTGCAGTGCCAGTGACAGACACCAAAGCCACTTCATCTGCACCAGCTATAGCTCCTACAGCTCCAGTGCAACTAGCTTCAGCACCCACACCTCCAGCTCCATCTACATCAACTGATGCTTTCGTCCTTGGTGTTCTATCTACACCGCCACCTCATGATCAAGCCTGAGAGTCGATCTAGTACTATGCATTTCTATGAACTTTTTGGTAACTTGTTGCCAAAGGGGGAGAAAAATGTATAGATCATAGGCTTCGAGAGAGAGTGTTGCTTTTTGTTCTCTCTTGCTTTGGTGGTTAAACTTTATTTGCTTGTTTGAGATACTCTATGTCTGTGTGAGACTTGATGATCATGTGTTTGATCATGTGCTACATTTATGCTTGTTGGATGACATTATCTCGTTTATCTCTATATGATCATTCACTTTGCTTGGTGATGAGTGCTTGTATTCAATTATTATCATTTTAAGCGCTCCACCAAGATGTATGTGACATGGAAGAGTAACCCATGAGCCTAACTCCTTGTGCATTTGCAGTCCAAAGCAAATCTTAAACTATGCACAAATTTAGGGGGAGCTCTTGCTTATCACATACTTCTCAAAGCGACTATGTTTTTCACTCTTATTATCATTTGTCGAAGCTTTGATCTATATGTTGTCATCATTTACCAAAAAGGGGGAGATTGAAAGTGCAACTATCCCTAGGTGGTTTTGGTAATTCCTAACAACATATAGCTCATTGGGCTAACATTATTCCAAGATGAATATTTCAGGAAAATCTCAATGAATGGCATGGCATGGATGAGAAAAGTGGATCCCCCAAAATGCTAAAGAGAAAAGGATTGGCTCAAGCTCAAAAGGTCAAGACTCTACATTTTATATTTTAGTGATCCAAGATCACATTGAGTCTATAAGAAAAGCCAATACTATCAAGGAGGGATGAGGTGTTGCTTAATGAGTTTCTTGCTCCACAGTGCTTAGTGATATGCTCCAAAACCCACAACTACTTTCTCATATCCACATATGACCGAAACCAAAAGTCAAACTTGGCCCTACCGATTCTTCCTATCCGGCGCCACCGAGTTCAGATGTCATAGCCACTGCCACAAACCCTAGGCAAATCGGTCTCACCGATAGGGATCTCATTCTCATCGAGATGGGGTTGTAATCTCTCTGTTTCCCTTCGTAACGTTTCGGTACCACCGAGATGAGCGATCGGTCCCACCGAGATTGCAATGTAAAATCCCTGTTTCCTTTTTGTAACATTTCGGTCCCACCGAGATGAGCTAATCGGTCCCACCGAGTTTACCTGACCAACTCTCTGGTTAGCTTATTACCAAAATCGGTCTCACCGAGTTTGTGTAATCGCACCGAGATTACGTTATGCCCTAACCATAACCATATGGTCCTACCGAGTTGCATGTCAGTCCCACCAAAAATCCTAACGGTCACTAGATTTGCTGATTCGGTCCGACCGAGTTCATCAATTCGGTCCCACCGAGTTTGGCAAGTTGTGTGTAACGGTTAGATTTTGTGTGGAGGCTATATATACCCCTCCACCTCCTCTTCATTCGTGGAGAGAGCCATCAGAACAAACCTACACTTCCAACTTGCTGTTTCTGAGAAGGAACCACCTACTCATGTGTTGAGGCCAAGATATTCCATTCCTACCATATGAATCTTGATCTCTAGCCATCCCCAAATTGCTGTCCACTCAAATCTTCTTTCCACCAAATCCAAATCCTGTGAGAGAGAGTTGAGTGTTGGGGAGACTATCATTTGAATCACAAGAGCAAGGAGTTTATCATCAACACACCATTTGTTACTTCTTGGAGAGTGGTGTCTCCTAGATTGGCTAGGTGTCACTTGGGAGCCTCCGACAAGATTGTGGAGTTGAACCAAGGAGTTCGTAAGGGCAAGGAGATCGCCTACTTCGTGAAGATCTACCGCTAGTGAGGCAAGTCCTTCGTGGGCGACGGCCGTGGTGAGATAGACAAAGTTGCTTCTTCATGGACCCTTCATGGGTGGAGCCCTCCGTGGACTCGCGCAACCATTACCCTTCGTGGGTTGAAGTCTCCATCAACATGGATGTACGATAGCAGCACCTATCGGAACCACGGCTCAAAAATCACCGTGTCTCCAAATTGCGTTTGAATTCTCCAAACCCTTCCCTTTACATTCTTGCAAGTTGCATGCTTTACTTTCCGCTGCTCATATACTCTTTGCATGCTTGCTTGAATTGTGTTAAGATTGCTTGACTTGTGCCTAGATAACTAAAATCTACCAAAGACTAAAATTGGGAAAAGGGTAAGTTTTTATTTGGTCAAGTAGTCTAATCACCCCCCTCTAGACATACTTTCGATCCTACAAATATGCGCTTTGAACCAATGCAGGAAAGTGGAGTTGTGCTCTCTAGTAACTTCGGCGTCCGTCCTGCATACCCTCCGGTCACGATACTTCTTTGCGATAATTTCTTTGTGGAGTGCCACAAAAGGATCCACCTCGTCTAGGTATTGTAGCACTACCAAGTTTGCTCTGTCAAAGTCGCTGCGTCGATCTGAGTATGCCACGTGCAGTTCCCTGCGACCGTTGCAGTGACCTTCTCCTTTGAGCCTCCCATCGTGCTTGTTAATGGGCAAACCAACACTAACACCAGGCGGCTGGTCTGCGCCATATAGAAACTTCTTGCAGAAAGAGATGCACTCTTGTGTCACATAGCCCTGGACGATGCTTCCATCAGGACAGGACATGTTACGAACGAATCCTTTGATGATCCCATTCATCCCCTCAAACGGCATCATGTTGTGCAGGAATGAAGGCCCCAGGTCTATTATGTCGTCCACAATATGGACACACAGATGCACCATCACGTCAAAGAATGCGGGCGGGAAGTACATCTCAAGCTCATTCAGTATCACAACGATCTCTTCCTGTAGCCTTCAGAGCTGCTTCACACTGATCGACTTTCGAGAGATGACATCGAAAAAGTTGCAGAGACCAATAAGCGTGTCACGGCCGTGCTTGTCCATTATCTCTCTAAGGGCAACAGGTAGTATCTGCGTCATCATCACATGACAGTCATGGGACTTCATCCTGCTGAACCTTTTCTTGTCCCTGTCTAGATATCTGCTTATATATCTTGCCACAGTAACCAGAACTAACTTTGACTCCGGTAAGGCACTTAAAGAATTGATCAATCTCAGCCTGACTTAAGGTGAAGCAAGAAGGGGGACGATAATCCTCTTTCTTTATTTTCTTGCCCTTCTTCTCCCGTGCCTCTGTCTCCGTCTCTGTCTTGTCTGACATTTTACGGGGCGGCATGTGCATATCTTCCCTGATTTTCAAATCTTGCAAGTCTTTTCTTGCCTTCAGCCCATCCTTGGTCTTATCCGGTATGTTCATCAGTGTTGCAAGCAAGCTCTCAAGGACATTCTTACAGATACGCATTTGATCAAGGCAATGAGGTGTATCGAGTTTGTGCCAAGACTCAAGTCCCGAACACGCACCTTGTCTTCCATACCTTCAGCAGCGGCTCCGGCGCCTTTCTCATCGTCTTTCCTGGCGCGGGGCACTCCTTCCAGTTTTTCAACAGCTCATCAATTTCGGCACCGCTCCGCTTATGTGGAGGTCCTCGATGCTCAGCTTGACCATTAAATAGATCTCCACGGTTCGTCCTGTTCGAGCCATCTTTGATGCCCCATGTACACGATTTTCCCAGACCCGCCATCTTTCCTTGACGTTAGCTGCTGAGACGCTGTATCATCCATGCACCGCATGCATCCGCAATATCCATGGCACACCTGGCCTGCGACATATCCGTAACCGAGATAGTCGTGCACCGTCGTGATCAGCGCGTCTCTCATGTAGAAATACTCGCCTTTGCTGGCGTCCCATGTCTTGGCCGGTGTTTTCCATAACATGTCTAACTCCTCTTGAAGTAGCCCCAGATACAAATTAATATTATTTCCTGGTTGTTTCGGCCCTTGAATAAGCATGCTCAAGTGAATGTACTTCGACTTCATGCACAACCAGGGGGGATGTTGTACATCCATACAAACACGGGCCATGTGCTATGGTTGGTGTTCTGGTTGCCAAACGGATTCATGCCATCGGTACACGCGCTAAGCACGATGTTCCTTGCATGACATTTGAAATACTGATAGAAGTTGTTCAACGCTCTCCACTGGCTTCCATCCTTGACGTGTCTCAGCTTCGGATCATCTCCATCATCGGGCTTCTTCCTCTCCGCGTGCCAGTGCATTAGCTTTGCTTCCTTGGGATCTACAAAATACCGCTGGAGACGGGGAGTGATCGGTAAGTACCATACAACTTTCTGGGGACATTTCTTCCCGGCCTTCTTGTATCAAGAAGCATTGCACACCGGATAGCTTGTTTTTTCCGTGTGCTCCTTCCGATAACTTATGCAATCGTTGATGCATGCACGGTATCTAATGTGTGGCAGATCAAGAGGGCACACGATCTTCTTGGCCTCATCAACACTAGTAGTACATAGATTCCCCGCGGGAAGAACATCCTTTACGTACTTGAGATGCTCATCGAGGCTAGTGTCGGTCCATTTGTTTTAGCCTTCGTCGTGGAGTTGGAGCGTGAAACTCAAGCGGGTCACCTCGAGATTGCAACCATCATACAATAGAGTGTTCGAGTCTATCACCGCTTGCTCCAGCTTAGCCTCCTCTCTAGAAGCAGCTCTCTCAAGATTGCCTCCTTGTGAAGCAATGCTTGAACATGAGGGTCCCGCACGATTGAACTTAGTACCGACAAACTCTGCTGCGTGGAGTCCATGTCGTTCTCTCCGCCACCATGTCCGGCCCCTTCTCCTCCACAATGTCCGGCCCCTTCTCCTCCGCCATGTCCGGCCCCTTCTCCGCCACCATGTCTGGCCTCTTCCCCGCCGCCATTATTGTGTCATCATTGCCTGCCTTGTCGGCGTCCTCAACATTGTCATCCTCATCTTCAATTATCCACCGAGTATAGCCATCCATGAAACCAGTCATGAGCAGGTGCGCTTCGACACGACCATCATCATGGGGGTCGAGCCAAACTATTCCTTTGCATTTTCGACACGGACATAAAACCTATGTTCGGTTATTTTCTTTCATGTCCTGCACCGCCAATCGCAACCACCTGTCCACCATCGTTCCACTGACCATCGTGAACTCTACACGGTAATAATAAACAAATTGATTATAAAAATGTGTGCATGCATCAAAGTCATACGAAAATTCGGCATGACCTTCCCTAAAAATAGGACATATATAGATCTAGAGTTTGCCCCGAATTTTCCGAAATGGAAATAAATTGACATTTCGGCAAAACATAGGCAACTCAAAAGCACAATTTGGCATCAACTCATGCCACACACACAATTTCCATCATATCTCCCAATTTTCATATCACACACACATAAACATATTTCCATTTTGCAAAAGCATGAAATTTTAATCACCTCTATCTCGAGATCGAGCACACGGTGGAGATGATGATGTAGGGAGATCAAAAGTGCACAAAGCTCTTCTTGACAAAGATAGATCTAGTTAGGGGGCAAATAGGTCACTTAACTAAATGCTACATCTACCTAGCTAGCTAATTTGGGAGGAGACAACTTCAACTAGTGGAGGGGGAAGGAAAAAGAGAAAGGAGATGCATTAATGGAGGTGGTGTAGTTAGCTAGGAGTAATGAAGAGAGAGAAAGGTAGGTAGGAGAGGGAGAGTTGGGGGAGAAGTATTGAGGAAGAAGAAGAGTGAGAGAGGGAGGATGTGGGAGGTAGGGGAAAGGGAAGAGAGGAGATGGGGGAGGGGAGGACGGGTGGGGAAAGGTGGTGGTCTGGTGCGGCTTAGCAGTAGCGCGGGACGTAAAACACGCTGCTGATAAGAAAGTAGAAGCAGCGCACTTTCCACACAAGCGCTATTGCTAATTGGGACCAACAGTGTGCCTAATTTGAAAATTAGCAGCAGCGACCTCAGAAAAAGCGCGTTGCTACTACAACTTTAGCAGTAGCGCGGGTCGCGACAACGCACTGCTGCTAAATGTTGGTTGGTGGACACTGTCGGTCGATATTTGTAGCAGCGCGGATTGCTCCAAGCGCGCTACTGATAACTCCGTGTCAGTAGCGAGTTTTGCACACACGTGCTACTGATAATTAGCAGTAGCGCTTCTTTTTGAGCCGCGCTGCTGGTAAGATTCTGCGTATAAGGTTTTCCCTAGTAGTGGCAGTAGATATGCTATTTGGAATGTTGCCACACTGTAGTTTTGATCAACCGTAGTACCGATCCAATGTCGCGGATGTGCCTAGATCCATGCTGTGCCGGATTGGATTCCGAGCGGTACTACCGCACCTCCCGTGCGGTACTACTGCTCCGGCTGCATCCGTCTCACGCGGTACTACCGCTCCTTTGGGCGGTACTACCGCTCGGGGCACGGAAGTAAAATTTTACTTCCGCTCTGAGCGCGGGTACTACCGTGTCATCACGGCGCGGTACTACTGCGGCTGGAGCAGAAGTATTTTTTTACTTCCGTTGTGTGGTGAGGTACTCCCTTTGACTTCAAAGCTACCTTGTTGCAACTTCCCTATCTTATGTCTACTTGTTCGCTTGTTTTGGGTGTGGTCTTTGCATTAATCCTTCTCGTTTATCTTGTATGTTCTTGTGTTATGGGTCATAGGTGGTGGCTCCAATGTTCGTCGCTCGACCCAAGCCGTGAGACGAGCTCGAAGCGTCTGCGCAATCAAGAGACACCAGAGGGTTCCAATACCCAACACCGCAATGCCAAGAAGACCGCCAACCAGTACAAGGAGCCAGCTCTTGGCATGGATGAGATGCCTCTGTCTGAGTTCATCATTGGAAGGAGAATCAATCCCTATGTTAACCCTCGTGAGAATGTCAGAGGGAATGAGTTGTTCTGGACCAAGTAGCAGAATCTCATATACATTGATGTGATCAAGTCCAAGCACAATCTCTATGTCCCAATGTAGTGGATTGACATGACTCATATGAGGAAGAACCAGGACTACTTTGGTGAGGCACTGGACTTGGTGGAGCAGTTTGGCATTGAGGACGTCATCACTTTCCATATGGACTTGACCCGGAGCTCGTGGCACAGTTCTTTGCGTCTGTCCACTTCCACACGGGTGGGGAGCGATCTTTGTCTTGGATGACCAATGGGAAGAAGTTGTCTGCCACTTGGAAGGAGTTCATGATGCTGATGAATGTCCATGATGATGGACCTGATGTGCCCGTTCGTGCCCGCCCTCGCGGCAACGCTGAGTCAGCCAACAAGGACAACCTTTTGCCTTTCATGGTGGAGAAGAAGCATCCCAATGGCACTCAGACTTGGGTTCTCAACCCCTTCCTCGATGTCATGCACCGAATCTTCCGCAACACTCTCTTTCCTCGCATTGGTGACAAAGATAAGGTGCATGCTTACCTTGTGGATATGATGCTTCTGTGTGAGGAGGCGCGTCAACATGCTGCCCAGCCCCTGGATGTTTCTCATATCATGTGGAATGAGCTCAGGTTTTGCGGTCTTCAATCGCAAAGTTCCCATCTATGGTCCTTACCCGCACCATCTAATCTCGAAGACTTGGGTCAAGATGTTTCTAGAGGAAGACTTCTCTACACCCAACTGGATTCGCCACGAGCCTATTAAGCTGCCTCTGAAGAACAAGTGGGACAATACCACCACCAGAGCTGAGGCTGAGGCTGCTAGGATTGATATGGATGAGGACGAGGTTGAGGAGGAGGAGGAGGCTGAGGACAGTTCTGTTGGGTATGCTCCTCCATCTTCTGAGCCCTCTTGGGCTAAGAAGCTGAAGGCCAAGATGAAGAACATGTTCTGTATGCAGGCCAAGGGGCAATACAGGACCCATGTTGCTTCAAAGGAGAGTCACCAGCGCGATAATAAGATCTTGAGGACCTTTGGCGAGATTGTGGAGAGTGGGTCTGAGGTGAACATCACTCTGGAGGCTGACTGGATAGCCAAGCAGGGATATCAGTGGACCGAGTCTGAGGAGGAGACCATTCCAGCTGCAGAGTCTGATGAGGAGCATGTGGAGTGACCTTTGCAGCGGGTGCTACCACCTATGTCATAGGTGTCCTCTCTGCCCTTTTGGTGTCTCGATGCCAAAGGGGGAGAGAGTGTAGGATTTGCTTTCGTCCGTGTCTTTGCTTTCGTTTCGTTGGAACTTCGGTTTTGTTGCTTTGGTTTGGTTTGTGCTTGTGAGACCTGCTATTCTATCATATGGTGTAACTTATTGTCTATCATGTTTAGTGATTTATTTTGTGGCAAGGAATGCCTCGTCTATAAAATACAGGGGGAGTGATGATCCTAGCATGTGTGCCGTGTAGTCCAAAGCATTCATATAGAGTGCACACATCTAGGGGGAGCCTACCTATACTTTGTAGAAGTTGGGATAGCTGATATTCATTTATGTTCTCTCTTGAGAAAATCCCGTATTGTCATCAATCCACCAAAAACGGGGAGATTGTAAGGGCATATTTCTCCCTAAGTAGTTTTGGTGATTGATGACAATGCTTTTGCGGACTAACCGTGTGCTTTGAGCATTTCAGATATCTCCTGTGTTGGCACAAAATGGTTCGATGCCCCTCGGAGCCTAGTGAAGACGGCGTTTTTCTACATTTCCCTTTGGTGGATTTGAGTCGTAGGGAAGCCATACTATTAAGGGGGGGGTCCGCTTCGAAAAGGTTAGGGTGGAATCATCACGTACACGTCTGTTCCTTTGCACCACCTTTCCCCTTGCCTCCTTGGAGCACCGACCTGTTATTCGTGTCTTTGCAAAATGAACGACTCCAAGTGGTAGTGTACTGTGGCATATGGTAGTACTACTCAAGGGAGCAGTAGTACCACAGAGGCTCATGGTAGTACCGTTTGGGCATGCGGTAGTACTGTACCTCCTCACGATAGTACTGCTCCGAGGTCGCGGTAGTACCATGACTTCTGGCCCAGTACTACTACCCGCGCGGAAGTAGGGGCGGATGTAACTTTTTACATCCGCGCCCTATGCGGTAGTACCGCTCCCTGGATGTGGTAGTACCGTGTCAGATTTTTGCACCGATCTAAACTCAGCAAAAGTAGTCACGAATGTAATTTTATTCATCCGTGCCTTCTCAGCCCAGTCAAACCCTGCCTTGCGGTAGTACTGCAAGGGCGCATGGTAGTACCGGTCCAGAGGTTCTACCGCTCACAGCGTCAACGCAAAAGGGCCTCCTCTGGTGTCTGCCATGGGTGCGGTAGTACCGCAACACCTTGCGATAATACCGCTTGTCTGGTGTGGTAGTACCGCAAGTCGCGGGCTGGTTAAGTGGATAACGGTTGGATTCGTTCCTTGACTATAAAAGGGGAGTCTTCTTCTCCGAGTTGACTACCTCTTCCACCTCCAAGCTCCATTGGTGCTCTAAGCTCCATATTTGCCCGATCTCTCTTCCTAACCGATCAAACTTGTTGATTCTCTAGGGATTGGTTGAGAAGGCCTCGATCTACAATTCCACCCAGAGAAATTTGATTCCCCCCACTAATCCCTTGTGGAGCTTGTTACTCTTGGGTGTTTGAGCACCCTAGACGGTTGAGGACATCGCGGAGCCATAGTCCATTGTTTTGAAGCTTCGTGGTGTCGTTGGGAGCCTCCAATTCAGTTGTGGAGATTGCCCCAACCTTGTTTGTAAAAGGTTCGGTCGCCACCTCCAAGGGCACCAATAGTGGAATCACGGCATCTCGCATTGTGTGAGGGTGTGAGGAGAATACAGTGGCCCTAGTGGCTTGTGCCACCACACCGCTCCAACAGAGACGTACTTCCCCTCAAAAGTAAGGAACTTCGGTAACACATCCTCGTCTCCTTCGGTTCCACTTTTGGTTATCTCTCACCTTTACTTGTGCAAGCTATACTGTGTTATATCCTTTGCTTGCTTGTGTGCTTATTGTTGTTGCATCATATAGGTTGCTCACCTAGTTGCATTTCTAGACAACCTAATTTGACGCTAAGTTTAATTTGGTGAAGAAAAGCTAAAAATTGTTAGTTGCCTATTCACCCCCCCCCCTCTAGTCAACTATATCGATCCTTTCAGCTGTGTTGTTGATTCCCGTCAGATTTTTTTACCACAAAAAATATATTGAGCAATAATGTATGCCAATATAATAGTAAAACATGGTTCAATAGCATTGTTTCATTCTCTTACAACAAACGAGTTGGGGTGGGACAATTATTGGATATTAGGCCTAGGTTGGGCCTCAGCCTACTCGTTAGGTGACCTAGGTTTTAAACTCCATCTCTTGGGTCTTTGGTTCCGTATTTCCAATAAGATCACTTGTTGGGCCATCGGTTCACCATTTCACTTTCAGATTGTTTACCATAAAATAATATATATTGAGAGAAAATACACCAATATAACTGTAATACATGGTCAAATAACATTGCTTCATTTTTGGTGCGGAGCACCCTACGGTCATCACCATGGCCTTGGCTCCATTCATCAAGGGAGACACACATCACATATACTAACGTGAATTTTATCATTCATGCATGTCTACTTTGTGCTCTCTTAGATGGTATACTACTTCACCCCTCTCGTGCATGTGTAGGTGTGAGTAGAGCTGCACGTGTATCGCGTAGGAGTTCAAGCACAAGAGGACGACAACACCATCCAATAGGGAAGCATGGAAGCGGCAATGGAAGAAGATGCAAGCACTGCAAGTCAGTGATCGGACGTCCGACCACCAGTCCGGACATCCAATCGGAGTCGAGAGAGCAAATCGTCTACTCGGACGTCCCCCACCGTGAAGGAAATATGCCCTAGTGGCAATAATAAAGTTATTATTTATTTCCTTAATTCATGATAAATGTTCATCATTCATGCTAGAATTGTATTAACCGGAAACTTAGTACATGTTAATCAAAGATGGTTATGTTTCCTAACCATTGACATGTGTTGTCATTTGATGAATGGGATCACATAATTAGGAGAATGATGTGATGGACATGACCCATCCGTTAGCTTAGCATTATGATCATTATAGTTTCATTGCTACTGCTTTCTTCATGACTTATACAAGTTGCTTAGACTATGAGATTATGAAACTCCCGACTACCGGAGGAACACTTTGTGTGCTACCAAATGTCACAACGTAAAAGGGTGATTGTAAAGGTGCTCTACAGGTGTCTCCGAAGGTGTTTGTTGGGTTGGCATAGATCGAGATTAGGATTTGTCACTCCGTGTTTTGGAGAGGTATCTCTGGGCCCTCTCGGTAATACCCATCACTATAAGCCTTGAAAGCATTGTAACTAATGAGTTAGTTGTGGGATGAAGTATTACGGAACGAGTAAAGAGACTTGTCGATAATGAGATTGAACTAGGTATGATGATACCGATGATCAAATCTCGGGCAAGTACCATACCGATGACAAAGGGAACAACGTATGTTGTTATCTGGTTTGACCGATAAAGA
Organism: Aegilops speltoides; assembly: GCA_021437245.1. Taxonomy (NCBI): domain Eukaryota; kingdom Viridiplantae; phylum Streptophyta; class Magnoliopsida; order Poales; family Poaceae; genus Aegilops; species Aegilops speltoides. The sequence continues at coordinate 128,279,379 of CM038142.1, read as the reverse complement.
TCTTCGTAGAATATGTAGGAACCAATATGAGCATCCAGGTTCCGCCATTGGTTATTGACCAGAGATGAGTCTCGGTCATGTCTACATAGTTCTCGAACCCGTAGGGTCCGCACGCTTAACGTTCGATGACGATTGGTATTATGAGTTTATGTGATTTGATGTACCGAAGGTTGTCCGGAGTCCCGGATGAGATCATGGACATGACGAGGAGTCTCGAAATAGTTGAGACATAAAGATAAATATATTGGACGGCTATACTCAGACACCAGAAGTGTTTTGGAGAAGTTTCGGATAAAACCGGAGTACAGGGGGGTTACCGGAAACCCCCGGGGGGTTAATGGGCCTACATGGGATTTAGTGGAAGAGAGGAGGAGTTGGCCAGGTGGAGGCGTGTGCCCCCCCCCAAGCCCAATCCGAATTGGGGAGGTGGTCGGCCCCCCTTTCCTTCTCTCCCTCTTCCTCTTTCCTTCCCCTCCTAGTTGGACTAGGAAAGGGGGAACCTACTCCTAGTAGGAGTAGGATTCCTCCCTTGGGGCGCGCCCCATGAGGCCGGCCGACCCCCTCCTCCCCTCCTTTATATACGGGGGAGGGGCACCCCATAGACACACAAGTTGATCTTTAGCCGTGTGTGGTGCCCCACTCCACAGTTTTCCACCTCGGTCATATCGTCGTAGTGCTTAGGCGAAGCCCTGCGCCGGTAACTTCATCATCACCGTCACCACGCCGTCATGCTGACGGAACTCTCTATCTGCCTCAACTGGATCTAGAGTTCGAGGGACGTCACCGAGCTGAACGTGTGCAGATCACGGAGGTGTCATGCGTTTAGTACTTGATCGGTTGGATCGCAAAGACGTTCGACTACATCAACCGCGTTAACTAAACGCTTCCGCTTTCGGTCTATGAGGGTACGTGGACACACTCTCCCCTCTCATTGCTATGCATCACCTAGATAGATCTTGCATGATCATAGGAATTTTTTTGAAATTACCGCGTTCCCCAACAGTGGCATCCGAGCTTGGTCTATGCATAGATGTTATATGCACGAGTAGAACACAAAGAGTTGTGGGCGATAATAGTCATAATGCTTACCACGAACGTCTTACTTTGATTCAGCGGTATTGTTGGATGAAGCGGCCCGGACCGACATTACATGACCGCGTTCATGAGACTAGTTCTACCGACGTGGTTTTGCACAAAGGTGGTTGGCGGGTGTCTGTTTCTCCAACTTTAGTTGAATCGAGTTTAACTACGACCGGTCCTTGTTGAAGGTTAAAACATCACACTTGACGAAAAATCGTTGTGGTTTTGATGCGTAGGTAAGAACGGTTCTTGCTAGAAGCCCGTAGCAGCCATGTAAAACTTGCAACAACAAAGTAGAGGACATCTAACTTGTTTTTGCAGGGCTTGCTGTGATGTGATATGGTCAAGGCATGATGTGATATAAATTGTTGTATGAGATGATCATGTTTTGTAACAAAGTTATCGGCAACTGGCAGGAGCCATATGGTTGTCGCTTTATTGTATGCAACACAATCGCCATGTAATTGTTTTACTTTAACACTAAGCGGTAACGATAGTCATAGTAACAATAGATGGCGAGACGACAACGATGCTACGATGGAGATCAAGGTGTCGCGCCGGTGACGATGGAGATCATGACGATGCTTCGGTGATGGAGATCATGAGCACAAGATGATGATGGCCATATCATGTCACATATTTTGATTGCATGTGATGTTTATCTTTTATGCATCTTATTTTGCTTAGTACGGCGGTAGCATTATAAGATGACCCCTTACTAAATTTCAAGGTATAAGTGTTCTCCCTGAGTATGCACCGTTGCTACATTTCGTCGTGCTAAGACACCACGTGATGATCGGGTGTGATATGCTCTACGTTCACATATAACGGGTTCAAGCCAGTTTTGCACACGCAGAATACTCGGGTTAAACTTGACGAGCCTAGCATATGCAGATATGGCCTCGGAACACTGAGACCGAAAGGTCGAACGTGAATCATATAGCAGATATGATCAACATAGTGATGTTCACCATTGAAAACTACTACATCTCACGTGATGATCGGACATGGTTTAGTTGATTTGGATCATGTGATCACTTAGATGACTAGAGGGATGTCTATTTAAGTGGGAGTTCTTAAGTAATATGATTAATTGAACTTTAATTTATCATGAACTTAATCCTGATAGTTATTTTGCATGTCCATGTTATTGTAGATTAATGGCCCGTGCTATAGTTCCTTTGAATTTTAATGCGTTCCTAGAGAAAGCTAGGTTGAAAGATGATGGCAGCAACTACACGGACTGGGTCCGTAACTTGAGGATTATCCTCATTACTACACAGAAGAATTATGTCCTGGAAGCACCGCTGGGTGCCAGGCCTGCTGCAGATGCTACTGATGACATTAAGAACGTCTGGTAGGGCAAACTGATGATTACTCGATAGTTCAGTGTGCCATGCTTTACGGCTTAGAGTCGGGACTTCAGATACATTTTGAACGTCATGGAGCATATGAGATGTTCCAGGAGTTGAAGTTAATATTTCAAGCAAATGCCCGAGTTGAGAGATATGAAGACTCCAACAAGTTCTACAGCTGCAAAATGGAGGAGAATAGTTCTGTCAGTGAACACATACTCAGAATGTCTGGGTACCATAACCACTTGACTCAGTTGGGAGTTAATCTTCCCGATGATAGTGTAATTGACAGATTTCTTCAATCACTACCACCAAGCTATAAAGGCTTCGTGATGAACTATAATATGCAAGGGATGAATAAGACTATTCCCGAGCTCTTCGTGATGCTAAAGGCTGCGGAGGTAGAAATCAAAAAGGAGCATCAAGTGTTGATGGTCAACAAGACCACTAGTTTTAAGAAAAAAGGGTAAATGGAAGAAGGGAAACTTCAAGAACAACGGCAAAAAGGTTGCTGCTCAAGAGAAGAAACCCAAGTCTAGACCTAAGCCTGAAAATGGGTCCTTCTACTACAAAGGGACTGGTCACTGGAAGCAGAACCGCCCCAAGTATTTGGCGGATAAGAAGGAAGGCAAAGTGAAAGGTATACTTGATATACATGTTATTGATGTGTACCTTACTAATGCTCGTAGTAGCTCCTGGGTATTTGATACTGGTTCTGTTGCTCATATTTGCAACTCGAAACAGGGGCTACAGATTAAACGAAGATTGGATAAGGACGAGGTGATGATGTGTGTGGGAAATGGTTCAAAGGTCGATGTGATCGCCGTCGGCACGCTACCTCTACATCTACCATCGGGATTAGTCTTAGACCTGAATAATTGTTATTTGGTGCCAGAGTTGAGCATGAACATTATATCTGGATCTTGTTTGATGCGAGACGGTTATTCATTTAAATCAGAGAATAATGGTTGTTCTATTTATATGAGTAATATCTTTTATGGTCATGCACCCTTGCTGAGTGGTCTATTTTTGTTGAATCTCGATAGTGATGATACACATATTCATAATATTGAAGCCAAAAGATGCAAAGTTTAAAATGATAGTTGATGTCTACTACACAACCTTCTTCTTGTAGACGTTGTTGGGCCTGCAAGTGCACAGGTTTGTAGGACAGTAGCAAATTTCCCTCAAGTGGATGACCTAAGGTTTATCAATCCGTAGGAGGCGTAGGATGAAGATGGTCTCTCTCAAGCAACCCTGCAACCAAATAACAAAGAGTCTCTTGTGTCCCCAACACACCCAATACAATGGTAAATTGTATAGGTGCACTAGTTCGGCAAAGAGATGGTGATACAAGTGCAATATGGATGGTAGATAAAGGTATTTGTAATCTGAAATAATAAAAACAGCAAGGTAACAAGTGATAAACGTGAGCGTAAACGGTATTTCAATGATAGGAAACAAGGCCTAGGGTTCATACTTTCACTAGTGCAAGTTCTCTCAACAATAATAACATAGATAGATCATATAACAAGCCCTCAACATGCAACAAAGAGTCACTCAAAGCCACTAATAGCGGAGAACAAACATAGAGATTATGGTAGGGTACGAAACCACCTCAAAGTTATTCTTTCGGATGAATCTATAAAAGAGTTCGTACTAGAATAACACCTTAAGATACAAATCAACCAAAACCCTAATGTCACCTAGATACTCCATTGTCACCTCAAGTATCCGTGGGCATGATTATACGATATGCATCACACAATCTAAGATTCATCCAACCAACATAAAAGTACTTCAAAGAGTGCCCCAAAGTTTCTATCGGAGAGTCAAGAACGTGTGCCAACCCCTATGCATAGGTTCCCAATGTCATGAAACCCGCAAGTTGATCACCAAGACATACATCAAGTGTTCTCATAAAAGACTCAATCCGATAAGATAACTTCAAAGGGGAAACTCAATTCATCACAAGAGAGTAGAGGGGGAGAAACATCATAAGATCCAACTACAATAGCAAAGCTCGGGATACATCAAGATCGTGCCATAGAGGAACACGAGAGAGAACACGAGAGAGAGAGAGAGAGAGAGAGAGATCAAACACATAGCTACTGGTACATACCCTCAGCCCCGAGGGTGAACTACTCCCTCCTCGTCATGGATAGCACCGGGATGATGAAGATGGCCACCGGTGATGGGTTCCTCCTCCGTCAGGGTGCTGGAAAGGGCTCCCGAAAGGTTTTTGGTGCCTACAGAGGCTTGCGGCGGCGGAAGTCCCGATCTATCTTCTGTTCTGGAAGTTTTAGGGTACGTAGGTATATATGGGTGCAGGGGGTACGTCGGTGGACCTCCGGGGTGCTCATGAGGTAGGGGGGCGAGCCCCCCACCCTCGTGGGCAGCCCGGGACTCCCCTGACGTGCACTCCAAGCCCATCAGGTTGGTTTCCTTCCAAAATTAACTTCTCTAGTTGATTTCGTTCCTTTTTGACTCCGTCTGATATTCCTTTTCCTTGAAACACTGAAATAGGCATAAAACAGCAAATCTGGGCTGGGCCTCCGGTTAATAGGTTAGTCCCAAAAATTATATAAAAGTGGATAATAAAGCCCAATATTGCCTAAAACAGTAGATAAAGTAGCATGGAGCAATAAAAAATTATAGATACGTTGGAGACGTATCAAGCATCTCCAAGCTTAATTCCTTCTCGTCCTCGAGTAGGTAAATGATAAAAAGAATTTTTGATGCGGAGGATACTTTGGCATAATTTCAATGTAAATCTTCTTATTTGTGATATGAATATTCAGATCCGAAAGATTCAAGACAAAAGTTCATATTGACACAAAAATAATAATACTTCAAGCATACTAATCAAAGCAATCATGTCTTCTCAAAATAACATGGCAAAAGAAAGTTCATCCCTACAAAATCATATAGTTAGGCTATGCTTCATTTTTGTCACACAAAGATGTTCCCAACTTCTATACCCCCGATGACAAGCCAAACAATTGTTTCATACTTAAATAATCTCAAACTTTTTCAACCTTCATGCAATACATGAGCGTGAGCCATGGATATAGCACTATGGGTGGAATAGAATATGATGATGGGGATTGTGTGGAGAAGACAAAAAAGGAGAAAGTCTCACATCAACTAGGCATATCAACGGGCTATGGAGATGCCCATCAATAGATATCGATGTGAGTGAGTAGGGATTGCCATGCAACGGATGCACTAGAGCTATGAATGCTCAACAAAAGAAAACTAGTGGGTGTGCATCCAACTTGCTTGCTCACGAAGACCTAGGGATTTTGAGGAAGCCCATCGTAGGAATATACAAGCCAAGTTCAATAATGAAAAATTCCCACTAGTATAAAAAAGACAACTTATGAGACTCACTACATGAGGAACAAGGTGCTACTTTGAATCACAATATGAGACTCACTACATGAAGAACAAGGTGCTACTTTGAAGCACAAGTGTGGAAAAGAGATAGTAGCATTGCCCTTTTTATTATTATTATTTATTTATTATTATTTTTGGGCCTTTCTTTTTTTCTTTTTGGCCTTTTTTTTATTTGGGCAATGCTCTAATAATGATGATCATCACACTTCTATTGATTACAACACAAGGATTACAACTCGAAACTTAGAACAAGATATGACTCTATATGAATGCCTCTGGCGGTGTACCGGGATGGTGCAATGAATCAAGAGTGCCATGTATGGAAAATAATGCATGGTGGCTTTGCCACAAATACGATGTCAACTACATGATCATGCAATGGCAATATGACAAAAGTAATGTATGTCATGATGATGATGATGGAAGTTGCATGGCAATATATCTCGGAATGGCTATGGAAATGCCATGATAGGTAGGTATGGTGGCTGTTTTGAGGAAGATATAAGGAGGTTTATGTGTGATAGAGCGTATCGTATCACGGGGTTTGGATGCACCGGCGAAGTTTGCACCAACTCTCAAGGTGAGAAAGGGCAATGCACGGTACCGAAGAGGCTAGCAAAGGCGGAAAGGTGAGAGTGCGTATAATCCATGGACTCAACATTAGTCAAAGAACTCATATAATTATTGCAAAAATTTAGAAGTCATCAAAAATCAAGTACTACACGCATGCTCCTAGGGGGATAGATTGGTAGGAAAAGACCATCGCTCGTCCCTGACCGCCACTCATAAGGATGCACAAGCCAGGTACACTTCATGCTTCACATTTGTTACACAACTTTAACCATACGTGCATGCTACGGGACTTGCAAACTTCAACACAAGCATTTCTCAAATTCATAATTACTCAACTAGCACGACTTTGATATTATCACCTCCATATCTCAAAATAATTATCAAGCATCAAACTTATCTTAGTATTCAACACACTCAAAAGAAAGTTTCACATATCTTGAATACCAAGTATATTAATATTAAGCAAATTACCATGCTATTAACGACTCTCAAAATAATCTAAGTGAAGTATGAGAGTTCATCTATTTCTTCAAAATAAAACTACCATCATGCCCTAAAAGGTATAAGTGATGCACTAGAGCAAATGACAAACTACTCCGAAAGATATAAGTGAAGGTCAATGAGTAGCTAAATAATTATGCAACTATGCGAAGACTCTCTCTCATTTAATAATTTCAGATCTTGATACTTTATTCAAACAGCAAGCAAAGCTAAAGAAAACTACATTGCAAGGATAGGACAACTCATGTGAAGAAGCAAAAACTTAGGCTCAACCGATACTAACCGATAGTTGTTGAAGAAGAAATGTGGGATGCCTACCGGGGCATCCCCAAGCTTATATGCTTGAGACTTCTTGAAATATTATCTTGGGGTGCCTTGGGAATCCCCAAGCTTGAGCTTTTGTATCTCCTTAATTCCTCTCATATCATGGTCTCTCTTTTTATCAAAAGCTTCATTCACAACAAACTCAACAAGAACTCGTGAGATAGGTTAGTATAAACCAATGCAAAAACCTAATCATTTTCTACTGTAACAAATCACTTAAATAATTATTCAACATTGCATACTAAATGCCTCTGCATATTTAATACTCCTATCTTCAAATAGAATCATTAATTAAGCAAACATATGCAAACAATGCAACCATAACAGCAATCTGCCAAAACAGTACAGTCTGTAAAGAATGCAAGAGTATCAATACTTCCCTGACTCCAAAAATTATGAACTAAAATTCCCACTGTAATAAATTTATCAGAGCTCAATATGCAAAAAGATTCAACATTATACCACTCTCTGACTTTTCTAGGGAATTTTTGCAACAGCGGTAAACTTTCTGTTTTTCAAACAGCAACATGTATACTAGCAAAATAAGCATGGCAAAGGCTATCCTTGACTTCTTTATTGAAACTAAAGATGCAAAACATTATTATAAATAACAGCACGCAAAAACTAACAAAAGGAAATGACGCTCAAAACAAAACACATATCATGTGGTGAATAAAAATATAGCTCCAAGTAAAGTTACAGATGAACGAAGACGAAAGAAGGGATGCCTTCCGGGGCATCCCCAAGATTAGGCTCTTGGTTGTCCTTTGAATATTACCTTGGGGTGCCTTGGGCATCCCCAAGATTAGGCTCTTACCACTCCTTATTCCGTAGTCCATCGAATCCTTACCCAAAACTTGAAAACTTCACAACACAAAACTCAACAGAAAGCTCGTAAGCTCCATTAGTATAAGAAAATAAAACCACCACTTAGGTACTGTAATAAACTAATTCTAAATTCATATTGGTGTAATATTTACTGTACTCCAACTTATCTATGGTTCATACCCTCCGATACTACTCATATATTCATCAAAATAAGCAAACAACACATAGAAAACAGAATCTGTCAAAAACAGAACAGTCTGTAGTAATCTGTTTCAAACGTATACTTCTAGAACTCCAAAAATCCTACCAAATTAGGAAGTCCTAAGAAATTCGCGTACCAATACAGATCAAAAAGAATCACATTGTAAGCACGTTTCTGTGAATTAACAAAACTAATTTACTGGGTGCAAAAGTTTCTTATTTTCAGCAGGATCAACACAACTATCACCGTAAGCCATCCTAAAGGTCTTACTTGGCACTTTATTGAAACAAAAAATATAAAACATGATTACTACAGTAGCATAATCATGTGAACACACAAAAACAGTAAGGATAAGTATTGGGTTGTCTCCCAACAAGCGCTTTTCTTTAATGCCTTTCTAGCTAGGCATGATGATGACAATGATGCTCACATAAAAGATAAGAATTGAAACATAACGGGAGCATCATGAAGCATATGACTAGCACTTTTAAGTCTAAGCCACTTCCTATGCATAGGGATTTTGTGAGCAAACAACTTATGGGAACGATAATCAACTAGCATAGGAAGGTAAAACAAGCATAGCTTCAAAATTTTCAACACGTAGAGAGGAAAATTTGACATTATTGCAATTACAAGCATATATTCCTCCCTCATAATAATTTTCAGTAGCATCATGAATGAATTCAACAATATAACCAGCACCTAAAGCATTCTTTTCATGATCTACTAGCATAGACAATTTACTACTCTCCACATAAGCAAAATTCTTCTCAATTGGAATAGTGGGAGTATCATAAGAGACTTGAACACTAAAAATTGCTTCCACATTAAAAGAGTAATGTTCAGAGAAAGGGTGATCATAATCATGACAAGATTTGTAAATATAATCATCACTACTTTTTATAGCATAAGTTTCATCACAATAATCATCATAAGTAGCAACTTCGTTCTCATCATAATCGATTGAAACCTCTCCCAAGATAGTGGAATCACTAAATAAAGTTGACACTCTTCGAAATCCACTTTCGTATTCATCATAATAAAATTTAACATCCTCCAAAATAGTGGGATCACTCCTTCCTAAAGTTGACTCTCTTCCAAACCCACTTTCATCAATATAATCATCATAGGTAGGAGGCATGCTATCATCATAACAACTTTGCATATCAATACTTGGGATGCTAAAAATATCATCTTCATTAAACATAGCATCCCCCAGCTTGGGACAAACATTAATTCCAGCAAATATAATCTCAGATATTTCATCCCAATCAAACATAGCTTCCCCAAGCTTGGGCCCTTTCATATCATAAGCATAATCACTCTCATCATTAAAAATGTTGATAGCACCAATAGTATAGCAATTATCATCATCACAATGAGTAGTAGGAGCAACATCATTTGGGAGGGATACCTTTTTACCTTTGTTGCTCCTTCTTTTCTTTTTCTTCTTCACATTATGTGTAGGTTCAACCTTCCTCTTTGAGCTCCTTATTGATGAGATTGGTTCAATAGAAAGCTCCCCCTCGTTACCTGATTCATCATAAGAAATAATAGGAGGATATTGGGAAGTCTCTTCCCTTTCGTTAGTATTCTCTTCATCCTCTATTTGTTTTCTTTTCTTTATGTAATTGGCAATATAAGGATTTTCAATGCAACTCACCGCACAATACATATAAATCTTCTCTAGGTCAAAACCAAGAAATCCATCAAGATTAAATTTTGGAATACCCTCAGTTATACGTTTCGTTTCTTCATAACCCAAAAGAAGGCCAAGCTCTTTATGATGCTCAAGGGTAATCAAATTATCACAATATTTGGAAACGACTTGATCATGAAACAAATAGCGCCGGAGCTTTAAATGACCATGTTCATTGCAAAGTTCACAAGGGGCGCAAAAAATATTGAATCTTTCAGCACATTCATCTAGCTCTTCTTGCAACAATTTGGTTTCTAAGTACTTATGCATCTTGCAATAAATATCTTATCTATTTGGTGTGTTCATGCAAACATGCACTCCACAAAAGTTGACATGCTCATAAGAGATATTTTCGTCATAACTAGTGCAATCATCATTAGCATCATGGATATTCAAAGAATTTGTACTAACAACATTGCAATCATGCTCATCATTCAAAGATTTAGTGCCAAACAATTTAGAGATTTCTTCTTCTAGCACTTGAGCACAATTACCCTTTCCATCATACTCACGAAAGATATTAAAAAGGTGAAGTGTATGAGACAAACTCAATTCCATTTTTTTGGTAGTTTTCTTTTATAAACTAAACTAGTGCTAAAACAAGAAACAAAAAGATTCGATTGCAAGATCTAAAGATATACCTTCAAGCACTCACCTCCCTGGCAACGGCACCAGAAAAGAGCTTGATGTCTACTACACAACCTTCTTGAAGACGTTGTTGGGCCTGCAAGTGCACAGGTTTGTAGGACAGTAGCAAATTTCCCTCAAGTGGATGACCTAAGGTTTATCAATCCGTAGGAGGCATAGGATGAAGATGGTCTCTCTCAAGCAACCCTGCAACCAAATAACAAAGAGTCTCTTGTGTCCCCAACACACCCAATACAATGGTAAATTGTATAGGTGCACTAGTTCGGCGAAGAGATGGTGATACAAGTGCAATATGGATGGTAGATAAAGGTATTTGTAATCTGAAATAATAAAAACAGCAAGGTAACAAGTGATAAACGTGAGCATAAATGGTATTGCAATGATAGGAAACAAGGCCTAGGGTTCATACTTTCACTAGTGCAAGTTCTCTCAACAATAATAACATAGATAGATCATATAACAAGCCCTCAACATGCAACAAAGAGTCACTCCAAAGCCACTAATAGCGGAGAACAAACGTAGAGATTATGGTAGGGTACGAAACCACCTCAAAGTTATTCTTTTGGATCAATCTATAAAAGAGTTCGTACTAGAATAACACCTTAAGATACAAATCAACCAAAACCCTAATGTCACCTAGATACTCCATTGTCACCTCAAGTATCTGTGGGCATGATTATACGATATGCATCACACAATCTAAGATTCATCCAACCAACATAAAAGTACTTCAAAGAGTGCCCCAAAGTTTCTACTGGAGAGTCAAGAACGTGTGCCAACCCCTATGCATAGGTTCCCAATGTCATGAAACCTGCAAGTTGATCACCAAGACATACATCAAGTGTTCTCATAAAAGACTCAATCCGATAAGATAACTTCAAACGGGGAAACTCAATTCATCACAAGAGAGTAGAGGGGGAGAAACATCATAAGATCTAACTACAATAGCAAAGCTCAGGATACATCAAGATCATGCCATAGAGGAACACGAGAGAGAACACGAGAGAGAGAGAGAGAGAGATCAAACACATAGCTACTGGTACATACCCTCAGCCCCGAGGGTGAACTACTCCCTCCTCGTCCTGGATAGCACCGGGATGATGAAGATGGCCACTGGTGATGGGTTCCCCCTCCGGCAGGGTGCCAGAAAGGGCTCCCAAAAGGTTTTTGGTGGCTACAAAGGCTTGCGGCGGCGGAACTCCCGATCTATCTTCTGTTCTGGAAGTTTTAGGGTATGCAGGTATATATGGGTGCAGGGGGTACGTCGGTGGACCTCCGGGGTGCTCACGAGGTAGGGGCGCGCCTTGGGGGGCGCACCCCCCACCCTCGTGGGCAGCCCGGGACTCCCCTGACATGCACTCCAAGCCCATCAGGTTGGTTTCCTTCCAAAATTAACTTCTCCAGTTGATTTCGTTCCGTTTTGACTCCATCTGATATTCTTTTTCCTCGAAACACTGAAATAGGCATAAAACAGCAAATCTGGGTTGGGCCTCCGGTTAATAGGTTAGTCCCAAAAATAATATAATAGTGGATAATAAAGCCCAATATTGCCTAAAACGGTAGATAAAGTAGCATGGAGCAATCAAAAATTATAGATACGTTGGAGACGTATCAATAGTGCAACTTATTTGTGGCACTGTCGTTTGGGTCATATCGGTATAAAGCGCATGAAGAAACTCCATGCTGATGGACTTTTGGAATCACTTGATTATGAATCATTTTGTGCTTGCGAACCGTGCCTTATGGGCAAGATGACTAATACTCTGTTCACCGGAACAATGGAATGAGCTACTGACTTGTTGGAAATAATACATATCGATGTATGCGGTCCAATGAGTGTTGAGGCTCGTGGCGGGTATCGTTATTTTCTTACCTTCACAGATGATTTGAGCAGATATGGTTATATCTACCTAATGAAGCATAAGTCTGAAACATTTGAAAAGTTCAAAGAATTTCAGAGTGAAGTGGAAAATCATCGTAACAAGAAATTAAAGTTTTTACGATCTGATCGTGGAGGAGAATATTTGAGTTACGAGTTTGGTCTTCATTTGAAACAACATGGGATAGTTTCACAACTAACGCCACCTAGAACACCACAGCGAAATGGTGTGTCCCAACATCGTAACCGTACTTTATTAGATATGGTGTGATCTATGATGTCTCTTACTGATTTACCGCTATCGTTTTGGTGTTATGCTTTAGAGACGGCTGCATTCACTTTAAATAGGGCACCATCAAAATCCGTTGAGAAGACGCCTTATGAACTGTGGTTTGGCAAGAAACCAAAGTTGTCGTTTCTTAAAGTTTGGGGCTGCGATACTTATGTGAAAAAACTTCAACCTGATAAGCTCGAACCCAAATCGGAGAAGTGTGTCTTCATAGGATACCCAAAGGAAACTGTTAGGTACACCCTCTATCACAGATCCGAAGGCAAAATCTTTGTTGCTAAGAATGGATCCTTTCTAGAGAAGGTGTTTCTCTCGAAAGAAGTGAGTGGGAGGAAAGTAAAAATTGATGGGGTAATTGTACCTTCTCCCTTATTCGAAAGTAGTTTATCACAGAAATCAGTTCCAGTGATTCCTACACCAATTAGTGAGGAAGTTAATGATGATGATCATGAAACTTCAGATCAAGTTACTACCGAACCTCGTAGGTCTTCTAGAGTAAGATTCACACCAGAGTGGTACGGTAAACCTATTCTGGAAGTCATGTTACTAGACCATGGTGAACCTACGAACTATGAGGAAGCGATGATGAGCCCAGATTCCGCGAAATGGCTTGGGGCCATGAAATCTGAGATGGGATCCATGTATGAGAACAAAGACTTTGGTGGACTTGCCCGATGATCGACAAGCCATAAAAAATAAATGGATCTTTAACAAGAAGACTGACGCAGATGGTCATGTTACTATTTACAAAGCTCGACTTGTTGTGAAAGGTTTTCGACAAGTTCAAGGAGTTGACTACGATGAGACTTTCTCACCCGTATGCTTAAGTCTGTCTGAATCATGTTAGCGATTGCCGCATTTTATGACTATGAAATTTGGCAGATGGATGTCAAAATTGCATTCCTGAATGGATTTCTGGAAGAAGAGTTGTATATGATGCAACTAGAAGGTTTTGTCGATCCAAAGGGTGATAACAAAGTATGCAAGCTCCAGTGATCCATTTATGGACTGGTGCAAGCCTCTCGGAGTTGGAATAAACGCTTTGATAGTGTGATCAAAGCATATGGTTTTATACAGACCTTTGGAGAAGCCTGTATTTACAAGAAAGTGAGTGGGAGCTCTGTAGCATTTCTAATGTTATATGTGGATGACATATTGTTGATTGCAAATGATATAGAATCACTACTAGTGTAACATCCCAAATTTTCAATTTGGAATGTTATACATTAGATCATCATGCATTACATATTTTCTTGCTTTTTGTCGATCCTAGAAATTTCAAGCAACTCAAGGACCCTCGGAGAGAGTTGGAGATTTCGAAATTTTCTTATTTGAGTTCTCTCGAATTATGAAAAGAGGATCATTTGATTTTATTTATTTCATCTTCAAATAATTTTTCCAATATCAAAAATATAAGAGGGAATAATATGACTTTCCCAAAATTTAGGGAAAATGAAATTTTAATAAATAAATCAAATTTTGGATTTTCTCGAAGTTTATTTGCCTTAGGGAAAAATGCATGTTTTCAAAAAATTGCATTTAGGCCCGAGTAAAAGTTCATTTTGTTCGACTCATTTTTAGGAGTCGGGGAAAATTTACTTTGTAATTTTTGGAGTTCGTTTAGATTTTATTTTCTTCGTTTTTCTGCGCGCGTTATTTATAAAAAAGCAGCCCCGATCGGCTAAGGGCCCACCAGCGCCTTCTGCGTCTTGGCCACACTGCCAGCCCACCGCCGCCCGGCGAATCGAGGAGGAATCCTCCTCCTCCTCCCTGCTTGCCCCCTCCCCAAGCCACCCTTCCTCCCCTTTAAATACCCAAGCCCCCCCTCTCCTCCTCACACCGCCCGCCATTGAGCAGAGAGGCAGCAGCCCGTCGCCGCCGCCGCCGCCCGCACCGCCGACGCCGCCACCACCATCGTCGCCGCCGCCCGCGCCAAGCCGCCGCCCCGCCGGAGCCCCTCGTCGAGGTAGCTACCGCGCCGCGCCACCCCCTCGCCCGGTTCGGTTTTCTAAAAAACCGTTCTGGTTTATTCTTTTTGATGTTTCATTTTTTTTTCAAAACCCTAGATCGGTTTTTATTTCCGGTTTTGCTGTTTAGCGAGCGTTCGCCGGACCATTCGTCTTAACGAACGTGATCACCGGTTATTCACGGTTAACGAACGTGCGTTCGTTTAACCGTTCGTCATTTTCTTTTAATCGGATTTATTTTGCGATTTTCTGATCGCGATTTCAGATTCGATCTTCGATCTAGTTTATCTTCTCGCTCGTTTATCGGAATCAGGTGATTCAAGCGCCTGGAGTTTCGTTTCGAAACCGCCATTCCGACTAATCAACTTAAACAAAGTTTTGCTACTGTAAAATTTGACCCAGTTTCAATTTGCTAGAACCGAGCTGTTTTCTTCAGCCGTTTGTTTTCCGTTGTTTTGTTCGGTTCGTTTTCTTTTGCAACCAAGGTTCTTAAGTTGAACTTTCTAGTTAGATCTTTTATTCGAGATTTACCTGTGCATTATATGAGTACTTATTGTATGCTTGTTGTTTGTCTGCGATAGATCACCCAGAGTGCGCCGCTTGTTACTTCGAATCTCTAGGGTTCGCGGATCATCAGCAAGGCAAGTAACACTTTGATCATACTCTTTTCTACTACCCAGTTTTTATGCATTAGATCAATCCTCAAACATTGCTTGATTAGGATCTAATTAAATTGTGGGATGGGAAGTAGATGAGGCAGTACCTATTACCTGTTTTACTTATGAATCCTTTGGGAGTTACTTCTGCGTTTGCTTAATATGCCATGCTATGCTAGTAGACGTGGATTGGGTGAGTGATATCCATGATAGATGTGAGTTTGTTAATTAATGGTTTATCCAAGGTGGCAACTTAAATACACATCTGGGTGGATTGAGGCACCTGGGGTTTCCAGGACTTGCCTGTTTTTTTTTTGGACCGCCACCCAGGCTCAAAGGGATCATAAGAAAATTCATGCTAGTAACTTCCGTGTGCAGCCACAAGCCATTATGGGCTCTGGCATAGTTGACTAAGTCGTGCGAACTCTTATAGTGGTAGACTAGCAGATGTAGGGGATGTAGGTGTACGGGTCTACCCATCGTAAGGTGCTAAGCGCTTCGAAGACTATGTCTCGGTCGTCCGTTTCTCAAACACCATGAAGTGCGAGAAACCAAGCGGAGGCGATCGAGTCTTGTGGGGAAAAGTCATAAACCTCTGCGAGTGTACAAACTAATCATGATTAGCCGTGTCCCCGGTTATGGACATCTTGAGTATCTAGTACTTGAATATCGTGTGAATCTCAACATGTTACTCTAATTTAATATTGTTGGGTTTGTTAATGATTATTTTTAATTGGGATTGAGGATGCTATCAACCATTCTCAATGTTTAACAACCACCATGATAGTTAAATAAATTTATTCCTTTGCAGTAGGGAAAAATTGGCTTTATGCAAAAACTGTAACCATAGAGCTTTTCCACCAGCCATATATGCATATAGTATAGGCTTATCATTCATTATTCTCTATGTGTTACATTGCCAGCATATTCCATGTGCTGACCCGTTTTCGGGCTGCAACTTTCATGTTGCAGACTTTTCAGACGACGAGTAAGGTGGTTTTAGGTCATGGTTCTATACTCAGTGATGCCATTGGAGTTGATGGACTCACTTATCTTCCAAGACTTCTGCTGTTATCGATATTAGATGGTTTTAAGCCATATTTATTGTAATAAGTCCTCTTTTGGGACATCGATGTAATAAGTGTGTGATTGCTACTCTGTTATAAATCCTTCGAAGTATTGTGTGGTGTCAGCATTCTCGATCCGTGGATGACACCTGAGCACGAGACTTGACCATCGAGGTCGGGTCGCTCTGAGAGGTGGTATCGAGCACACGCTGACTTTAGGACACGACCACTAAGTTAAAGCCATAGATCACTATTCTCTTCTCATTTTTTAACTCCTCATCTTTTCTGCTCTTTTAGGATGACGGACGCAAAGATCAAGTACGCCCAACCAGATGAAGGCACATCTTTTGGATTCCACTTGAAGGAAGTCGCCAAGTACCTGAACATTGGACTACCAAGCTTCACCGGGACTTTCAACGCCACTCTGCCTGAAGAGGAGCGCTGGAAGATTCAAGCTCATGTTCCGGGAAGGACATTCACGCCAATCATGAAGCCAATAGATAGTGTTTTCAGTGCACCAACCTGGAGGCTGGGAAAGAGCATGGCAGCTCATATCACCATGGGACGCATTGGAGAAGTTTATCAAGAAGACCTCAAGGACACTATATACCAGATTTGCGGACGCCGAGATGAACAATGGGAGATAGTCAGCACCAAGAAGGATAGATCCATTGCAGCTTTCATCCAGGAGTTAAACCAGCACATTCGACGCCAGGAGAACCAGATGTGCAATGATATGATAGAGTTGAAGAATGCGAAGGGAAGGATCATCGAACTTGAAGGAGAACTGAAGTCTACATGCAAGGACTACATGGACGAGACCGTAGCTGTAGTAAGGCACAATAGCGATCTTAAGCATGAGATTGAAGAACTCAAGAAGAAATTAGCGCTCAAGAATGAAGACAAGTACGTCGACTGTCCGAGCAACTACATCATCATCGACGACACCGATTCGGATCCAAGTGAACCCGACTTTGAAGACGAAGCTGGAGCAGACATCATGGAGTCTTCCACCGGTTCAAATTAATAGATGACCCCCACATATTAGTAGTATTCCCTCCATGTAAACATTATAGTCCAAGCACTTTTGCGATAGTTAGACCGTTGTATGCCCTTTGTTTGAAATGAATGAAGTGATTTTGTGTGCATTTGTCTCATGAGCATTTGGGTAGTGTTTTCTCCTTAGACCTCACTCTATTCTTAATTTCTCGTCCTTTTCTAAACCCTTCAGATGCCTCCGAGACGCGACCCCGAGTTTGTTTTCCCGCCAGAGATCACTCAGTTGATTCAGTAGCAGAATACTTTGATTCAAACATTGGTACAGAACCAAGGCAACAACAACAACAACCCACCACCACCACCACTGCGGATCACTTGACTTCGTTTCCTTAGGCTGAATCCTTTGGTGTATTCCAAAGAGCACCGAGCTGATTGTAGCAGATGATTGGCTCCGCAAGATAGGAAGGAGTTGACCACCGAGGATGTCTGAGATGGTGAGAAGGTGAAGTTTGCTGCACATCGACTTGCGGACCCTTGAGCAACATGGTGGGAGAATTTCACAGCCACTTACCTGTGAGACACTGTCACATGGGATCGGTTTCAACAAGCTTTCCGACTTGCCCATGTTTCAGCAGGAGCTATGGCCATGAAGAAGCGTGAGTTTCGCAACATACACCAAGGAGGAAGGATTGTTGGCGATGTGGATGATTTTAGTAAGTTAGCACGTTATGCCCCGGATGACGTTACTACGGATGCAGACTAAGCGGGAGAAGTTTCGGAAGGACTGAATGATGAGTTAAGCATGCAGTTGATGGTAGCAAGATTCAATAACTACCAGGAGTTGGTAGACCGCGCCATCATGATTGAAGGGAAGTAGCAGCAGATTGAGAATCGCAAGAGGAAGTATGGGCAGGGGAGGTATAACTCTGGAGCCCAATGAAGCCCGTTATACCCCTAAGCAGGAGTTCGGTTTCAACATACCCATGGAGGAGGTAGTTCGCACAACCATAATGGCCACAAGAATGGTAATGGGAATGGAGGAAGCAACGGCCAGAACCGGACCACCCCATCAACCCCAGCCAAGAAAGACCTGAGCCATGTCACCTGTTACAAGTGTTCCAAGACCGGACATTATACAAATGAATGTCCCGAAGGCCAAGGTGGAAATGGAAGCTCTGGAAAGAAGCCAAACCCTTTCAACAGGGGACAGGTGAACCACATTGATGTGCAGGAGGTTGAAGCTCAGCCCGATGTAGTAATCGGTAAGTTTTTGGTTAAGTCATTTACTGCACTTGTTCTTTTTCGATACTGGTGCATCCCATTCATACATATCAAGGGGATTTGTAGAAAAGTATAGCCTGCCCACTAAGATTCTTATAACCCCTATGCTAGTAAGCTCACCAGGAGCAGAGTACATGGCCAGACAAGGATGTTTTCAAGTGCCAATGAGTATAGGAAGGCATGTATTCCCGACGGATTTGATCATTCTGGAATCCCAAGGTTTGGATGTGATTCTAGGTATGGATTGGCTGTCGATGTATGGAGGAAACATCGATTGCGCAAGTAAGACGATTTTGCTCACGACGCCAGAAGGAAGAAGGATCAAGTATGTATCACGACATGGACCAAATAGGAATCAAGTAAATTCCTTATCGGGAGTTGTGCAGAAGAGGTACCAGTGGTGAAGGATTACCCCGATGTATTTCCGAGGAATTGCCAGAATGCCACCGAATAGAGACATTGAGTTTTGATTGAGCTTTTGCGGTGCAGGCCCAATATCGAGCGACCATACGGGATGCCCGCACGAGTTTGGCGAAAATCAAGAAGCAGATTAAGGAGCTATTGAATAAAGGTTATATACGCCCAAGTTCTTCGCCTTGGGGATCACCCGTACTTTTAGTGGAGAAGAAGGATGGATCGTTAAGGATGGTTGTTGATTACCGTGGATTGAATGAAGTAACAATCAAGAACAAGTACCCACTACCAATGATAAATGATCTGTTTGATCGTTCACAAGGAGCTAAAGTGTTTTCCAAGATCGATTTGCCATCAGGGTACCATCAGTTGAAGATTCGAGAGCAGGACATACCTAAGACAGCATTCACCACAAGATATGGACTGTATGAGTATACCGTTATGTCATTTGGACCGACTAACGACCTGCCTATTTCATGAACCTGATGAACAAAGTGTTTATGGAGTTTTGGATAAGTTAAATCGTGGTGTTCATTGATGATAATTTGGTTTACTCAAAGAATGAAGAGGAACATAAGGAACATTTGCGATTGGTTTTGGAGAAACTAAGGGAACACCAGTTATATGCCAAGCTCAGCAAATGTGAGTTTTGGCTAAAGGAAGTTGGATTTCTTGGACATGTTATATCCGGAGAAGGGATAGCAGTTGACCCTAAAAAGGTTGAAACCGTAACCGAATGGGAAGCACCAACGACAGCTTGGAGATATCCGGAGTTTTCTTGGACTCATGAGGATACTACGGAGATTCATTGAGAATTTCTCAAGGATTGCAAAGCCTATGACGGAGTTGCTGAAAAAGGATACCAAGTTCATATGGACTGAGGATTGTGTGGCAAGTTTTCAGGAGTTGAAGAAAAGATTGGTTACCTCACCAGTGTTAAATTTGCCAGAGCAGACCAAGGATTATGAGGTGTATTGTGACGCTTCACGTCGAGGACTTGGAGCAGTGCTTATGTAGGAAGGAAGAGTTGTTTCATATGCTTCACGGCAACTGAAACCTCACGAATCAAATTATGCCACACATGATTTGGAGTTAGCAGCCGTAGTGCATGCGTTGAAGACATGGAGACATTTCCTCATTGGAAATCATTGTGAGGTGTACACGGATCACAAGAGTTTGAAGTACATTTTCACGCAGAAAGAGTTAAACCTTAGACAAAGGAGATGGTTGGAACTCATCAAGGATTATGATATGAGATTGCATTATCAACCCGGAAAGGCTAATGTAGTAGCTGACGCATTGAGTCGCAAGAGCCATGTCAATACGCTGATGACGGGAGAGATACCAAAAGAGTTAGCAGAAGATCTTCGTGAGCTATGTTTGGAAATAGTTCCGAGAGGCTATGTAGCAGCATTGGAGATTCAGTCTACCTTGATGGATAAAATCAGAGAAGCTCAGAAAAATGACAAAGAGATTGCGGATATAAAGAAGAAAATGAGCGAAGGAAAAGCAAAGGGATTTCGTGAGGATGAGCACGATACCCTATGGTTTGAGGACCGTGTTTATGTGCCAAAGGACCCTGAGATCAGGAAGTTGATTCTGCAAGAGGCACATGATTCACCCTACTCGATTCACCTAGGAAATACCAAGATGTATTTGGATTTGAAGGAAACGTTCTGGTGGACCGGAATGAAGAAGGATATTGCGGAGTAAGTAGCAGTTTGTGATGTATGTCAAAGAGTGAAGGCAGAACATCAAAAGCTAGCAGGATTGTTGCAACCATTGCCGATACCCGAATGGAAGTGGGATAAACTAGGCATGGATTTCATCACGGGTTTGCCAAAGACTCGTTCAAGCTATGACTCGATTTGGGTTATAGTCGACCGCTTGACGAAGGTAGCTCATTTCATTCCAGTCAAGACTACCTATAGCAGTGCTAAGTTGGCAAAGATATACATGACCAGAATTGTGTGTTTGCATGGAGTTCCGAGGAGTATCGTATCAGATAGAGGAACCCAATTTACCTCAAAGTTTTGGAATTAGTTGCAAGAAACATTGGGAACCAGGCTGGAATTGATCAGACTTTTCACCCACGCAGATGGACAGACTGAGAGAGTCAATCAGATTTTGGAAGATATGCTGAGAGCTTGTGCACTAGATTATGGATCTAGTTGGGACGATAACTTGCCGTATGCAGAGTTTTCTTATAACAACAGTTACCAAACCAGCTTGAAGATGGCACCTTTCGAAGCTTTATACGGAAGGAGGTGCAGGACACCGTTGTCATGGGACGAAGTTGGAGACCGTCAGTTGTTTGGACCAGATTTGATTAAGGAGTCTGAACAGAAAGTTAAGTTGATTCGCGATAGGCTCAAGGTAGCCCATCCGCACGAGAAAAGCTATGCGGATTCAAAACGCAAGGAGATAGAATATGAAGTTGGAGACGAGTTTATCTTAGAGTATCCCCACTTCGAGGAGTTAAGCGTTTTGGAGTTAAAGGAAAATTAGCACCACGTTTCGTTGGACCATATAGGATCTTGCAACGCATGGGAGAAGTCGCTTATAAGTTGGAATTGCCAGAAGGACTGTCGGGAGTTCACGACGTATTCCATGTTTCTCGGTGAAGAAATGTCACGCCGAGATGGCGGAGGTACCGCTAAGAATCTGATGCCCTTGAAGCAATTCAGTTGAAGGATGATTTAACATATGAGGAAAAAACCCATCAAGATTCTCGAACACGCCAGCAGGGTTACTCGCAGCAAGGTTATCAAGTTTTGCAAAGTTCAGTGGAACCACCACTCGGAGGATGAAGCCACCTGGGACAGAGAAGAAGATTTGCTCAAGGACCACCCTCACCTATTTTCTAGCCAACCCGAATCTCGAGGGCGAGATTCATCTTAAGCGGGGTAGGTTTGTAACATCCCAAATTTTCAATTTGGAATGTTATACATTAGATCATCATGCGTTACATATTTTCTTGCTTTTTGTCGATCCTAGAAATTTCAAGCAACTCAAGGACCCTCGGAGAGAGTTGGAGATTTCAAAATTTTCTTATTTGAGTTCTCTCGAATTATGAAAAGAGGGTCATTTGATTTTATTTATTTCATCTTCAAATAATTTTTCCAATATCAAAAATATGAGAGGGAATAATATGACTTCCCAAAATTTAGGAAAAATGAAGATTTAATAAATAAATCAAATTTTGGATTTTCTCGGAGTTTATTTGCCTTAGGGGAAAATGCGTGTTTTCAAAAAAAAATTGCATTTAGCCCCAGTAAAAGTTCATTTTGTTCGACTCATTTTTAGGAATCGGGGAAAATTTACTTTGTAATTTTTGGAGTTCGTTTAGATTTTCTTTTCTTCGTTTTTCTGCGCGCGTTATTTATAAAAACGCAGCCTTGGCCGATCGGGCCAAGGGCCCACCGCGCTTCCAGCGTCTTGGCCCACACAAGCGCCGCCGCCGCCCGGCGAATCCGAGGAGGAATCCTCCTCCTCCTCCCTTGCTTGCCTCCTCCCCAAGCCACCCTTCCCTCCCCTTTAAATACCCAAGCCCCCCTCTCTTCCTCACACCGCCACCCTGCACATGAGAGCAGCAGCGGCGCCCGCGCCGCCGCCCGCGCCGCGTCGCCTCCGCCACCACGTCGCCGCCGCCCGTGCCAAGCCGCCGCCCCGCCGGAGCCCCTCGTCGAGGTAGCTACCGCGCCGCGCCACCCCCTCGCCCAGTTCGGTTTTCTAAAAAACCGTTCTGGTTTATTCTTTTTGATGTTTCGGTTTTTTTTTAAAACCCTAGATCGGTTTTTATTTCCGGTTTTGCTGTTTAGCGAGTGTTCGCCGGGCCGTTCGTCTTAACGAACGTGATCACCGGTTATTCCCGGTTAACGAACGTCCGTTTAACCGTTCGTCATTTTCTTTTAATCGGATTTATTTCGCGATTTTCTGATCGCGATTTCAGATTCGATCTTCGATCTAGTTTATCTTCTCGCTCGTTTATCGGAATCAGGTGATTCAAGCGCCTGGAGTTTCGTTTCGAAACCGCCGTTCCGACTAATCAACTTAAACAAAGTTTTGCTACTGTAAAATTTGACCCAGTTTCAATTTGCTAGAACCGAGCTGTTTTCTTCGGCCGTTTGTTTTCCGTTGTTTTGTTCGGTTCATTTTCTTTTGCAACCAAGGTTCTTAAGTTGAACTTTCTAGTTAGATCTTTTATTCGAGATTTACCTGTGCATTAGATGAGTACTTATTGTATGCTTGTTGTTTGTCAGCGATAGATCACCCGGAGTGCGCCACTTGTTACTTCGAATCTCTAGGGTTCGCGGATCATCAGCAAGGCAAGTAACACTTTGATCATACTCTTTTCTACTACCCAGTTTTTATGCAATAGATCAATCCTCAAACATTGCATGATTAGGATCTAATTAAATTGTGGGATGGGAAGTAGATGAGGTAGTACCTATTACATGTTTTACTTCTGAAACCTTTGGGAGTTACTTCTGCGTTTGCTTAATATGCCATGCTATGCTAGTAGACGTGGATTGGGTGAGTGATATCCATGACAGATGTGAGTTTGTTAATTAATGGTTTATCTAAGGTGGCAACTTAAATACACATCTGGGTGGATTTAGGCACCTGGGGTTTCCAGGACTTGCCTGTTTTTTTTTGGACCGCCACCCAGGCTCAAAGGGATCATAAGAAAATTCATGCTAGTAACTTCCGTGTGCAGCCACAAGCCATTATGGGCTCTGGCATAGGTGACTAAGTCGTGCAAACTCTTATAGTGGTAGACTAGCAGATGTAGGGGATGTAGGTGTATGGGTCTACCCATCGTAAGGTGCTAGCGCTTCTGAAAGACTATGTCTCGGTCATCCGTTTCTCAAACACCATGAAGTGCGAGAAACCAAACGGAGGCGATCAAGTCTTGTGGGGAAAAGTGCGCAAACCTCTGCAAAGTGTACAAACTAATCATGATTAGCCGTGTCCCCGGTTATGGACATCTTGAGTATCTAGTACTTGAATATCGTGTGAATCTCAACATGTTACTCTAATTTAATATTGTTGGGTTTGTTAATGATTATTTTTAATTGGGATTGAGGATCTTTGTCAACCATTCTCAATGTTTAACAACCACCATGATAGTTAAATAAATTTATTCCTTTGCAAGTAGGGAAAAATTGGCTTTATGCAAAAACTGTAACCATAGAGCTTTTCCACCAGCCATATATGCATATAGTATAGGCTTATCATTCATTATTCTCTATGTGTTACATTGCCAGCATATTCCATGTGCTGACCCGTTTTTGGGCTGCAACTTTCATGTTGCAGACTTTTCAGACGACGAGTAAGGTGCTTTAAGGTCGTGGTTCTATACTCAGTGATGTCGTTGGAGTTGATGGACTCACTTATCTTCCAAGTCTTCCGTTATTATCGATATTAGATGGCCTTAAGCCATATTTATTGTAATAAGTCCTCTTTTGGGACATCGATGTAATAAGTGTGTGATTGCTACTCTGTTATAAATCCTTGAATCTTGTGTGGTGTCAGCATTACTGATCCAGGGATGACACCTGAGCACAGAGACTTGACCATCTGAGGTCGGGTCGCTACAACTAGGTACCAGTAGCACTCTTCAAAATACCACACTACTGCTACTTAGCAGCAGCGCGTGTCTACCAAACGCGCCGCTGACTTGGAAGTAGCAGTAGCGCGTGTATCGCATACAGCGCTACTGCTATAGTTGCCATGACCTTGGCCACCCTGCTAGCTATAGCGATGGCGCACTTCTTGTGAGCGCTCTCTACTCGAAGTTAGCTGTAGCGCGTTTTGGCAAACGCGCTACAACTATCCCTACCTTATCCCCACGCACGACCGGCCCTCTCACTCACACTCTCACACTCTCGCCCGCGTCAACCGTCATCGTCCGTCGCCGCCGCCGCCGCCAACCGTCCGTCCGCCGGTACTCCTCCTTCCGTCCCTCCTCCATCCTCCGCACATCCTCCTCTCACTGCTGGCCGCCCTCCTCCTCCGCCGCCCTCCTCCCTCACTTCTGCTGCCCTCCTCCTCCTCCACCGGCAGCCCTCCTCCCACCGCCCTCGACCTCGCCGCCCCTAGCTACATCTCCGTCGCCCCCCACCCCCTGCCACTAGTTAGTATTAGATTTAGTAGTAGTAGATGTTAATTTAGGGTTAGCTAGTACTAGATGTTGCTTAGTTAGAACTAGATTTTTAGTAGTAGTAGTGGTAGTTGAACTACTTTAGTTGTAGTTGAACTAGTTTAGTAAGTAAATTAATAAACTAGTTGAACTAGTTGAATTAAAAGAACTAATCTATTTTTAGTAAGATAATTAATATAACTAGTTGAACTACTTTATTTTTAGTAAGAACTAGTTTTTTTTTTTATAGTAAGTTTATATTTAGTAAGAACTAGTTGAATTAATAAAACTAGTTGAACATGTCATGTTTGTTGTTAGTGATAACTTATATGGTTTCAGGTGACCTCCAATCCGTCGTCCACATCACCGACCCCCTCCGACATCCCCGCCGTCGTCCCAGTCACCGACCCCCTCCGACATCGAGGTGAGACCAGCCAAATATCCTTGTATATCTTGTGTTGTTCCTCAAATTGGATATGTGGTTGCCCAAGTGGCCGTTCATGTTCAGTTTACATCTCCGAGTGGCCTATGTTTTGCCGGAGTGTTGATTAATTTCCGTTCCGGCAAATTTCAGGCGCTCGATATGTCCTTTTTTAGCAAAGGTCATGCCGGATTTTGTCGTGAATTCTGGCATGACTTGTGCTAGAATATGTACAAGTTTAATCTTTGAATTATGATTGTAGGAAATGTCGTACTCGGACGATGACGGTCTCCCGGGGGAGTGTAGCTGGTGCCACGACGATCGAGGTATGTGCGACAGGTTCATTAATTTGACGACGATCGGCGCTTCACATTAAGCTCGAGAGACCTTCGATTGTGAAACGCGATGCAACAACGACAAGTGTTTTTTTCTCCATTAAGCATGACTTCAACTATTTCAACGTCTAATTTTCATATTTTACAATTCGACTAGCTTATCCCATGCCATGCAAGACGCTATGTCTTGGAGAGGATGGGTTTTGAAGACCATGAAAATTTCAAAACAAAGAAAATACACCTAAGGACCCATCATGATATAGATTTTGAAGTAAATCTGTACAATGCTCAGAGCGTAACCCATTTTGGTTGCCAAAATTGGGAAGCACTTTTCAAAATGTATGGTTTTTATGAGGGTATGATTGTCACCATGGATCTTGGTGATCCTGACAGCGAGGAAGACAATATGGACATTTGAGTCCTTGTTGATACGCTTCCGATTGTACCGCTATGTGAGTTTCTCAAACATAGTTATTAACTATGTTATATTGTTTATTTCAAAATAGTTGATAGCTTATTTCCATTGACAGCTTATTTTGATTCTTCAAAGACTGTGCGGAAGATGGTAGATAAAACCCACTACAATCAAGGCATCCAATTAGCGATAAGGAGAAAAATCATCGATCGCGTTTTGTACTCTTCTTGAGAATTACAATGACTATTATCGAACTCCTCCAAATTATGGTGAATACATGCCACTAGTGCATGTGTTGAACAACGATAACTTCTCTGGAGATACCTGGTAAGATTTTTTAATATTACGACATCCGTGCATTTTTGCATACTTCTAAAACTAGTACATCATTGCTAACTCTGAAGTTATTGTTATGTTTTTCAATGAAACTCCCGATGGATTGTGTGCCTCATCGATGTCTCTGCATGGTCGCCTCTCGATTCTGAACATCTTGCCGGGTAAATCTCTGAGCTCACTGTGCATATTGGATTTCTAAAACTCGTGAACACATGATCATCAGAGAATGGAAGAAATGTATGGACATTCGCAAGGAGGTTCTTGGAAGTAACATTGAGCGAAAGGCAAGAATGGGAGGCAGGCTAATCTCCATTCTCCATAATGGAGAGTCAGGGGCTATCTTGTTTTTTGTTATTTTACCTTAGAAAATGTGGTAGGTCTTAATCGAATGTAATAGGTCCTATGAGGTACAATATGTTTATTATGTGGTAATGTGTTAGAGTTGATAATGATGATCTTAAGGAGGTGTTATGTGATGTCAATGATGAAAACGATGATATTGAGGAGGTGTTATATGACAATGATGTATTATGATGCTAAGTTGTTAATGATATGATGATGATGATGATATTATTATATCATTGGGTGAAAGAACCGCGGATTAGGGATGGACATCCACTTGAAACTAGTCCACGGTTCTTTCACCCCATGATGTAATAACTCATTATGATGTAAAAACAATCTCTAAATTCCTGTTGTATGAAAACTTGTGTAAAGGTGTATGAATACAACATGAAAAAGAAAAGAAATAAAATACTAAATAATAGTAGTAGCGCGGGTTAGGAGAAGCGCTACTACTAATTACCGATAGCGATGTTCTAAAGAACCGCTGCTACTAAGTCAATTTAGCGATGGCGCTTTGTCAAGACGCGCTATTTCTAAGCATTAGTCAGGCGCCTTATCGATGGCGCTCCTGCCCGCGCTACTGATAGGCCCAAAACCCGCGATGCTACTAGGCTTTTCCCTAGTAGTGAATTTCTGGATAGCATAAAGGGATACCTGAATAAGAGTTTTTTTATGAAAGACCTCGGAGAAACTGCTTACATATTGGGCATCAAGATCTATAGAGACAGATCAAGACACTTAATTGGACTTTCACAAAGCACATACCTTGATAAATTTTTGAAGAAGTTCAAAATGGATCAGTCAAAGAAAGGGTTCTTGCCTGTGTTACAAGGTGTGAAGTTGAGTCAGACTCAATGCCCGACCACTGCAGAAGATAGAGAGAAAATGAAAGTCATTCCCTATGCTTCAGCCATAGGTCCTATCATGTATGCAATGTTGTGTACCAGACCTGATGTGTGCCTTTCTATAAGCATAGCAGGGAGGTACCAAATTAATCCCGGAGTGGAGCACTGGACAGCGGTCAAGAACATCCTTAAATACCTGAAAAGGACTAATGGTATGTTTCTCATTTATGGGTGAAAAGGAGCTCGTCGTAAACGATTACATCGATGCAAGCTTTGACACTGATCTGGATGACTCTAAGTCGCAAACCGGATACATATTTTAATTGAATGGAAGAGTTGTCAGTTGGTGCAGTTCCAAGCAGAGCGTTGTAGCGGGATCTACGTGTGAAGCGGAGTACATTGTTGCTTCAGAAGCAGCAAATGAAGGAGTTTGGATGAAGGAGTTCATATCCGATCTAGGTGTTATACCTAGTGCATCGGGTCCAATGAAAATCTTTTGTGACAATACTAGTGCAATTTCCTTGGCAAAGG
The DNA here is from genome assembly GCA_021437245.1 of Aegilops speltoides. Taxonomy (NCBI): domain Eukaryota; kingdom Viridiplantae; phylum Streptophyta; class Magnoliopsida; order Poales; family Poaceae; genus Aegilops; species Aegilops speltoides. The sequence goes on along the minus strand of CM038142.1, from coordinate 128,250,845 downwards.
AATCCAGATTTCACAAGAGAACCAAGCACATCAAGAGACGCTTCAATTCCATCCATCATCACGTGTCGGATGGGGACATAGAGATTTGCCAGATACATACATATCTGAATGTTGCAGACCCGTTGACTAAGCATCTTCCACGAGCAAAACATGATCAACACCAAAGCTCCATGGGTGTTAGAATCATTACTATGTAATCTAGATTATTGACTCTAGTGCAAGTGGGAGACTGAAGGCAATATGCCCTAGAGGCAATAATAAAGTTATTATTTATTTCCTTAATTCATGATAAATGTTTATTATTCATGCTAGAATTGTATTAACCGGAAACTTAGTACATGTGTGAATACATAGACAAAACATATTGTCCCTAGTATGCCTCTACTTGAGTAGCTCGTTAATCAAAGATGGTTATGTTTCCTAACCATTAACATGTGTTGTCATGTGATGAACGGGATCACATCATTAGGAGAATGATGTGATGGACATGACCCATCCGTTAGCTTAGCATTATGATCATTACAGTTTCATTGCTACTGCTTTCTTCATGACTTATACAAGTTCCTTAGACTATGAGATTATGCAACTCCCGAATACTGGAGGAACACTTTGTGTGCTACCAAACATCACAATGTAAAAGGGTGATCATAAAGGTGCTCTATAGGTGTCTTCGAAGGTGTTTGTTGGGTTGGCATAGATCAAGAATAGGATTTGTCACTCTGTGTTTCGGAGAGGTATCTGTGGGCCCTCTCGGTAATACTCATCACTATAAGCCTTGCAAGCATTGTAACTAATGAGTTAGTTGCGAGATGAAGTATTACAGAATGAGTAAAGAGACTTGCCAGTAACGAGATTGAACTAGGTATGATGATACCGACGATCGAATCTCGGGCAAGTAACATACCGATGACAAAGGGAACAACGTATGTTGTTATGCGGTTTGACCAATAAAGATCTTTGTAGAATATGTAGGAGCCAATATGAGCATCCAAGTTCCGCATTGGTTATTGACCAGAGATGAGTCTTGGTCATGTCTACATAGTTCTGGAGCCCATTGGGTCCGCACGCTTAACGTTCGATGACGATTGGTATTATGAGTTTATGTGATTTGATGTACCGAAGGTTGTTCAGAGTCCCGGATGAGATCACGGACATGACGAGGAGTCTCAAAATAGTCGATACATAAAGATTGATATATTGGACGGCTATGTTCGGACACTAGAAGTGTCCTGGAGAAGTTTCGGATAAAACCGGAGTACCGGGGGGTTACCGGAACCCCCCGGGGGGTTAATGGGCCTACATGGGCTTTAGTGAAGAGAGGAGGAGGTGGACAGGTGGAGGTACGCTCCCCTAATCCGAACTGGGGAGGGAGGCCGGCCCCCTTTCCTTCTCTCCCTCTTCCTCTTTCCTTCCCCTCCTAGTTGGACTAGGAAAGGGGGAACCTACTCCTAGTAGGAGTAGGATTCCTCCCTTGGGGCGCGCCCCATGTGGCCGGCCGACCCCCTCCTCCCCTCCTTTATATACGGGGGAGGGGGCATCCCATAGACACACAAGTTGATCTTTAGCCGTGTGCGGTGTCCCCCCCCCCCGGCAGTTTTCCACTTCGATCATATCGTTGTAGTGCTTAGGCGAAGCCCTGCGCCGGTAACTTCATCATCACCATCACCATGCCGTCATGCTGATGAAACTCTCCCTCGGCCTCAGCTGGATCTAGAGTTCGAGGGATGTCACCGAGCAGAACGTGTGTAGATCATGGAGGTGTCGTGCATTCTGTACTTGATCGGTTGGATCGCGAAGACGTTCGACTACATCAACCGCGTTAACTAAACGCTTCCGCTTTCGGTCTACGAGGGTACGTGGACACACTCTCCCCTCTCATTGCTATGCATCACCTAGATAGATCTTGCGTGATCGTGGATTTTTTTTTTAAATTACCGTGTTCCCCAACACACCTGTCCACACATCCGACACATGGAGCACGTCCCCACGGAGATAAAACACTAGATCATATCCGGACATCTGAACATCGGTTTAGACGTCTGACCCTTCATTTTCCCGAAAATCCGGACATCCGGCCCCTTCCTACGTGTAGTTTTGGGCCCAAAGCCCATGTACCCCTTTCCCACTCGCCCCTTTGTGGAATATCCTAATATACCTCTCTCCACCTCCTTTATATGATTAGCTAAGATTAGAACTCCAACCATAGAGCTTAGCTCATGTACCTCCCATTTGTGGGATATATCCCCTCTTACAAGAACAGGAACTACTAATGGGAGAAGAACCATCCGTGGTTACCAAGGCCTCCTAATGGGAGAAGGATTCCCCATATGAATCATCAAGACCCATATCTCATAGAGATTTGATGAACTACCTTTGTATCTTTTCCTTTCTTGTAGTTAAATGCTTGAGATTCATCCCTTTGCCTTGTTATTTGAGTGTTTGTGTGTGGATCATGTCCAATATGGTGTCCCTCTTATGTGTTTCTGATACGCCTGTATCTACTTTCCTAACGCTTTTGCCCTTGTTTTGGACTCTAATTTGCATGATTTGAACGAAACTAACCCGGACTGACGTTGTTTTCAGCAGAAATACCATGGTGTTGTTTTTTTGTGTAGAAATAAAAGTTCTTGTAATTGGAGAAAACTTTTTGGATAATTATTTTGGAACAAAAGAAAAATACTGGAACCAACACTACAAAAAATACACTTCCATGATGATACGTGTTTGTCACAGTAGGTCACGTTTTCTGTCATGCATGTACATCCATGACAAATTTATGACAGAACCAAGATAGTCATACCTGTGCTGTCGTAGAAGTGTTCCATGACATTACCAAAATTATCATCACGGAAGTGTCCACTTCCATGACGATAAATCGCGCGTCATAGAAGTGCTTTCGTCAAGGGTGACCGACATGTGGCATCCACCGTAACGGGACGCCGTTAACTGCCGTTAACCTATCGGGTCCGTTTTTTTGGATCCGATAACCCGCTAACAGCCACGGCCAATGCCGATTTTCCACATGTAAAATTCTCATTGGCTGACGGATCCACGCGTCAGCTCCGCGTTGGCACAGGTGTCACTCATCCAACGGTCGAGATGGGCCTATGATATGTTGAAACGTGGACCAGCCCAAAAGTGGCCCACAAAGTTTAAATGGGACGGCCCAACCGAAGGCCCATAAAATTTAGCGGACCATAATGGGCTGGCCCAGCTAAAGGCCCACACGATTTTGCAGACCATAATGGGTCGGCCCAGCTAAAGGCCCACAAGATTTTGCGGACCACAATGGGCCGACCCAGCTAAAGGCCCACAAGATTCTGCAGACCTAATGGGTCGGCCCAGCTAAAGGCCCAACATTCTCTGTCAAATCGGCCCGTCAACGGCCTGTCCTAAACTTGTCATCAACACGGCCCATGGTCACTTTTGTCCCGTTAACAGTCTGCTAAGTAATTGGACCGAATTACGGCCTGGTGTATTTCCGGCCTGTTAAAGGTTTGGCTTCATTTGGGCCCATTTACAGGCCATCAAAACTTTCGGCCCATAAACGACCGTGAAGGATTTGGGTCATATTCGGCCATGTGTGACATTCCGCCTGTTAGAGGCCCACTATAGATTTGGGCCACTTTCGGTCTATCGTCATTTTCGGCCAGTTAACGCCGGACGAAAATCATGGGCCATATGTGGCCCAACGTCATATCGGGCCCATTAACGGCCCATATAAAAATGACGATAATCTAGCCCGGCCGAAGTTCTGGCCTGTTAAAGGCTCGTGTATTAGGTTGGTGCATTTACGGCCCGTCCAAATTTCGGCCTGTCAAAGATCCGCATCGTAAATGGGCCACCATTTCGGCCTGCTAAGACTAGTGGATTATTTGGCACAATCAGGGCCCAATCTCACTTTCAGTCTATTAAAGGCCCATGTTTTTTATGGGCTCAAGATATTTACACCTGTAAACGGCCTATTTTTACTGAGGGCCCAAATTATGTTTAGGTCTGTTAAAGGCCCACTATGGGCACAGGCCTACCAGAAAAATATGAAAGCTTATGCTGATTTAGGCCCAGATATTTTTAGTGGGCTACATGCCAATTTCGGCCCGTAATCGTTTTTGGCCCAATTGGAATGGGCCCGACGAATGTTGGCATGTTGGGCTCCTACGAAGCTTTCGGCTGAATACATTACTAAGATAAACCTACACTATACAAAAATAGCGTCGTAATTAATGCAGCCTATGGCAGCATCATAAATGTTGTATCACAACAAAATAAATTCCAACCATACAACAAAAGGCCTGTTGGCATAAAGTTTCTGATCCTTCGGATAAAAGCACCATCGGATGTATAGAAGCACAAACCATTTGACACGAGTGCTAATGTTTGGTGTAGAATCTGATGGAGCAGCATGATCTCCACCTTTTTTCGCCATTGCTCTTGAACAACGAAGCGAATGTCTGATAGTCTGGTTTCAAAACCATTCATATATTGACGACATTTCTCAACCACCATTCTTGTTTCCGAAACAACGTCCATTAGGGATTGGACTTGTGTCTGGAGCACAGATATATCACTCTGTCTAGCAGGAAGATTTTGTTCAGTAGGCGATTTGGACGAGATTACCTTGACAACCAACCCGAATTACGCAGAAGGTGCTTTTGCCTTTGTTAATGGAGAGATCTTGGCGCTTTGCAGCAAGAGGTGACATTGTGTGCGTGGTAGCCTCGTCACCTTCGGTGGTTGTGGCTGTTCAATCATTTGTTCCATAGCTTCACGAAAGTTTGAACTTGTAGATTAGTGTACCGATAAGTTACTAATGAGACAAAAACAAACAAAGTAGGTTAAACGTTTATACATAACTTATTTTGGTGAACTACTGTAATACATTAGCATGTATTGTAGTGACAACTACATAATAAAATCACTTTCGGAACATCTGTCCATGTAGCATGCCTACTGTATTGTCTATTTCCTCACATTCGTTGACATCTAAGGATAAAGAGACATGGTTTAAAGTAGAATGAACATAGTATGACATCATTCATATCATGGGCAAACAGATATAAAACAAACAGGCTATTTTATCATTGTGTGCGCACGTGAACATAACAACTAGATTACAGATCAAGACCAAAAGAATATCCTTCATCTCTTTTAAACCATGTAAGGTGAAATGATACGTTAATACAACTGTGTATAAAAGTGAACAGAGTAACTGACATTGGCTGCAAACCAAGTAGTTAAATGAACACATCACAGTACCAATCAGTTCAAGGCAGGAGGAGTAAGGACTTACAACAGCGTCTTGAACTGGTGTGCTCATGCCCTTCATCTTCTTTGGTGTGGCAATCCTTGAAGATTTGCAATCGCATTCGGTTCGAGTTCTTTTTGGTCCGCACGGGCTTTCCTCGTATTTGGAACAAGTCAATATAGATACGATAATATGGCACAAAAAAAGAAGGAAGTAGCATCTATTTACAAGAGCCTCGCAGTGTGCAATATAGCTACGAGATCTTGTTGTCTGTTGGAATTTCACTTTAGAATGGTTGGTTTTGTTCTTCAAATAGTTAGCCTAGAAGAAGATACACTTGTAAGGCACATACATAGATACAAGTTCAATATGTGGTCTGATCAAATACATATGGCCTACCTGATACTTTGGATCAGACCAGTGTTTAACGAGGGTTGTCCAGTGTTCATCTGTAATATATTCCACTGGAGATGTTTGGGCGATTTCATTGTTAGCCTTGCCTTCAAAGTGAGATTTTCTAAGGTGGTACCGATCTCGTCATGAGCGGTGAAAAACATGAGTGCATGCTTGTTTAGTTGCATCATCTTTCGGATCCAACTTGAACCTCATCTGTTGAAAAAAGAATGTGAGTCTTATTAGGAGGAAGCTAGAAAGTATGGGACAGAGCAAGACAATATTACTAATTGCAATGAATAACATTACTTACGGATAAATGGTTAAGGAAGGTGTTAAATTGGGTATTGTCTTTCTCGTTCCTGTACTGGATCCACGTTGGGAGGATACGTGCATGACACCTAACGGCAACGGCTGCCTCTGATACTAACTTGGCTGACTCTGTAGCATCACGTGGCCTTTTTAAACCTGCCTCAAAATGGATCTCCATTCTTCCTCCTTTAGATTTTGTTAATCTGTCAAGCATTATCCTGATGTCTGTTTCCACTTGCGCCGTGGTGCTAGTTCAACAACGAATATGGAAAGTGTTAGTGTACATCAAACTGTGAGGGTACATATAAAGGAGCATGCAACTGCAACTTGACTCGGTCAGGTACCGTCTTGGTGTTGATGCTCATGAGGTTCATCTGACCTTGCCAAGTCTTGTTGTGTCGTGATGCTTCGAAGTAGTGTTAGGTGTGAAGGCAGCTTGGGAACCGCGATTCGGAGCAAATGAACGAGTAATCTGGTTGAGATCTTTGATACAGTTGAAGCGGATCTGCAGCTGGTGGAGCAGGTGATCTTGTGTTTGTGGATTTAGCGGTGGACTTGGACCTTCTCTCGCACTATAAGTACCAAGAGAATCTCGACGCGAACCTTTTACATTTCACCCGACGAGTAACAAGACTCCCTACTATATTATTTTCCTTGCTCTTTTTTGACTTTGCCATGTCAAGCTGTACCCACAACACAAAAGAATAAAATCACTCTTCAGAACTCATTGATGCATGATACAGACAAGCAATACTTTGATGTAAGACAATCGTATGAGGATGGAATATGTAAGAAAAACAGGACACCATGACATATTCACAGCTACGATGTGCAAACTAAGCAGAAGGATTTTCAAGAAAATAGAAGTAATGCAAGCTAGACACCATATGAAAGATGCAACCAATATTACTCGCCAAGTTAAAAGTGTCTTGTCATAAGTGGCAATTCGAAAAATTAGAAGCGAGACAACGTAGAAATCAATGCAAGATGCAACCACTATCAAACCGCCATGTTAAAAGCGTCCAATCATGAGTGGTGATGCGGGATACACAACAGCAGAGACTTTGATGTAAGAACATGGTATGATAGATAGATGCGATGTATTCTAGACACGTAAAGCCATGTCATATGCACATGTATAATGTATAAACTCAGCAGGTGCAATTTAATCAAAATAGAAGAAATACAAAGGCTAGACAACATATGCAACATGAAACCAATTATCACATCACAACTTAGAGCAAGCACATGCGATGGTGGAGTACAGAGATGAACTCATCATGTAGACTTGGGACTTCAACCGTTAGCGATGGCGATGGCAAATCTAGAGAGTCTCTGCTTATGTCGGTGCGGAGGACCACCAACATCCCCTAACTTACTCTTTTCCTTCCTATTTTCTGATATTACCTTATGAAGTCAAAACCACAAGAAGATGAATAAAATTAGCTCTGCACAAATGGTTGATGCATGATCTGAGGCGAACACTACTTTGATGTAAGGCAAGCGCAGGATAGGAGGATGGAATATATACAAAAAAGAAGTGTTTCATATTCACACGTGCGATAGGAGGATGGAATATGTATGAAAAAAAAGATGCGGAAGGCATTTCAAAAAAATTAGAAGAAATGAAAGCTAGGCACCATATGAACATGCAACCAATATCACTCTATCAGGTAAAAAGTGTCTCGTCGTAAGTGCCATTTCAAGAAATTAGAAGCAGTACAAGCTAGAAGACAATGCAAGATGCAACCTACATCACAGTCCCAAGTTAAATGTGTCTTATGGGTAAGTGATTGTTGCAGGTATAAGTTGTAAGCTACGCAGATGCAATTCAACATAATCAGAAGCAATACAAACTAGATATCATACGGAAAACGCAACCACGTATAACAGTTCCAAGTAAGAGCAAGCACCTGTGATGGTGGAGTAGGGGAGATGTGCTCATCATGTACACGTATGTTCTAGAAACAGGAACACGTGTCATATTCACAGGCATTATGTGTAAAGTTTTTTTTAGAAGATTAGGGGGGAGGAGAACCTCCCTCCCCAGTTCCATTACTCAGAATGAAACCAGACAGGTCCGGAAATGTCATGTCAAGCATGTATCAAAAGAAAATGATAGCTAAAGGGAAAGAAACAAAGTAGCGAAAGAGAGTTGCTTGCAGGCAACCAAATGAGAACTAGGGGGCAATTATATCGGGATCCGCAGCTTCGGTTTCACAGAGCCCGCGGTCTTCATCTTCTTGACCCTTTTCATCGGCGTCGCCCCGGGGGATGGGGACCACACCCCCATCTCCAGCACTGAGACCGGGCTGAGGATGTTGTGCTTCCCTGGTTTCTTCTTGATGGAAGGAGATCCTGGAGCTTCATCATCTGACAGACTGAGGCCTCTCAGGCAGGTTGGGGCTTCCAGGGAGGTTAACCACATTTTATCCTTAGAGGCTGCTTGAGGAAGTGCAGCAGATGAGCCAAGAAAGCTTCCAGCTCCCTTTGTTCCTGGGTTGGCAGGAGAATCAACCATGACCTTAACGTCTTCAGGATCCTCCACCCTATCTGTTTGATATCAATCTAGGGAAGATAGTCAAAAATCATGTTGTTTCTAAATTTCCAGATGCACCAGAGAACCGCAACATTAACCATGTTCACAACTAGATGTTTCTTATTAGAAACCCATAGTTTCGCTACAGATTCATAAGAAATGGTGTCTGGCTTCTTAAAGAAACTGCGCACGATGTTCCAGATAGCTGTAGGCACCACACAACCAAAGAAAAGATGAGTGATGCTTTCATCACAGGAGCAGAAAAGGCATTCCTTGCCTCTGTCTATTTGCCTTTTAATCAGATTATCTTTGGTCATAAGCTTATTATACCCCCAGGAGCCACAGAAACATGTGAATCTTGGGGGGAACAAATAATTTCCAAACAGCAAGGATGAAGACTGGCTGCACCCTGCGGAAATTAATGATAGCATAGAGAGAGAGATAGTCGAGTAAACGCCATTGTTCTCTAATTGCCAGATCAGGGCATCTGTATCATCAGAGAAAGTAATACTTTTAGCCATTTCTAAAAGCTCATACCACTTCTCCATCATAGGTGGTGAGAAGGCCCTCCTAAAGGAAAGTTTGAGGGAGTCCCCATCCCAGATAGACTGGATAGTAACATTCTTCTCCTCACATATGATGTAAAGATCCCAGAATTGCACAGCAAGGGGAGCTGTGCCTATCCAAGTATCTTCCCAGAACCTGATCTTAGAACCATCTCCAACTACCCATCTATATCCAAACTTGATGCACTTGATCACAGAAACCACCCCTTTCCAAAAAATGGAGGCATTGGTGGAGTTGCTCAAGAAGATATTTGGGAAACGGGTATTATACTTAGTATCTATTACCTTCCTCCATAGTTTCCCTCCCCCCTAGATGTACCTTTTGAGCCAAGAGCCAAGGAGGCACATGTTGATTTCTTTGAGGTTAGGAATGCCTAGACCCCCATATTCTTTCTTCATGCAAATCATCCCCCATTTAGCTAGGTGGAGCTTTCTGTTCCCCTCAAAATCACTCCATAGGCAGTGTGCCATTTGAGTGTTGATGACATCCAGAGCCCATTTGGGAAATATAAAGAAAGAGAGGAGGTATATAGGAATACTAGCTAGGCAGGATTGGATTAGGATCAGCCTCCCTCTATATGAGAGAAGCTTACCTCTCCAACCAGCAATCCTTTTAAGGATTTTATCAATCAGAGGCTGAATATCCGCTCTTCTAAGTTTATCATAGTGGAGAGGAACCCCTAGGTATTTAATTGGGAAGTTACCAACAGGGCAGCCAAAGATCTCAGCAAAGATGATAGAGTCCTCTTGTGACAGCCCTATTGGTACTAATTCACTTTTGCTATAGTTAATCCTCATCCCTGAAACTTTTTCAAAGCAGTGGAGGACCAGTTTGAGGTTGTCAGCCATATCCTGGTTTGCTTCAGAGAAGAGGATAGTGTCATCTGCATATTGGAGGCAAATGACCCCTCCAGGGCAGACCCTACTCCCAAGCCCTCTAATTAAATTGGCATTGGCAGCCATGTCTAGCATTTCAATGAGTGTGTCTACTACTAGAGTAAAAAGAAGGGGGACAGAGAATATCCTTGTCTCAGCCCTTTTCCAGTGGTGAAAAACTCTCCAATTGCCTGGTTGACCTTCACTGCAACTGAACCCCCATGGGTGATTTCATCAATCCAGGAGAGCCAAAGCTCTCCAAAACCCCTAAGCTTAAGCATCTCTGCCAAAAAATCTAGATTGACCATGTCAAAAGCTTTCTCATAATCAAGCTTTAGAACTAGACCAGGGCTTTTGGAACTATTGACAGAATGTAAAATCTCATGGGCAGTGACCACACTCTCTAGAATGTACCTCCCTTTAATGAAGGCAGTTTGATTACTGGCAATGAGCCTGTCTAAAATGCATGAAAGCCTTTTGTAAGGACTTTAGTAAAAAAATGCAGTTAAGAAGACTAATGGGTCTGAACTTCTTCATATTGACAGCATCCTTCTCTTTGGGAACGAGAGAGATGATAGAAAAATTTAATCTTTAGATGTCTAAATCCCCTAGAAAGAAGTCATGGAACAGAGCCATGAGACCTTTTTTAATCAGCTCCCAGAAATTCTGATAAAACATGAAGGAGAGTCCATCAGGGCCAGGGGCTCCATCAGAGTATGAGCCCATGACAGTTTTTTTGACCTCTATGTGTAAAGTAAGCAAATGCAATTAAAGTTAGAAGGAATACAAGCTAGACATCATACGCAACATGCAACCACATATAATAGTGTCAAGTTAGAGCAAGCACCTGTGATGGTGGAGTAGGGGAGATGTGCTCATCATCTACACAGCTACGTTGACTATCCAGCCTTGTGTTGTCTTGCGAATCTTGTTGGGAGGATGGCGGAGTAGAATCTATAGAGACCCCTGTTTGAGTTGCTCAAGGACCACCATCATCCATCTTGGACTAATTTCCTTCAGCTGTAATGATTTTGCATTGTGAAGTCAAACCGATAAGAAAAAGGAATAAAATTCGCTCTTCAGAACTCATTCATGCATGATACTGATGAACACTACTCGGATGAAAGGCAAACACATGATGCGAGGATGGAATATGTATGAAAAACAGGATGGTGTGACATATTCACACCTATGATGTGGTAACTAAGCAGAAGGCATTTCCAAAAATTAGAAGCACTACAAGCTACACACCATATGAAAGATGCAACCAATATCACTCTGCTAAGTTCAAACTGTATGGTGTTTCAACAAATTAGAAGCAGTACATGCTAGAAATCATATGCAAGACACAACCAATATCACAGTGGCGACTTAAAGGTACCTTATCATAAGTGACTGATGCGGGATATGCAAGAATAGTACTCTGATGTAGAAACAGGAACACATGTCATATTCACAGGCATTATGTGTAAAGTAAGCAGATGCAATTCAACAAAGTTAGAAGCAATACAAGCTAGACATCATACGCAACATGCAACCACATATAATAGTGCGAAGTTAGAGCAAGCACCTGTGATGGTGGAGTAGGGGAGATGTGCTCATCATCTACACAGCTACGTTGAATGTCTAGCCTTGCATTGTCTTGCGAATCTTGTTGGGAGGATGGCAGACTAGAATCTGTAGAGAACCTCCATTTCAGTTGCTCGGAAGGACCTACATCATCCAATGCCTTGCCAATTTCCTTCAGCTTTATTGATTTTGCATTGTGAGGTCATACCGACAAGAAAAAGGAATATCATTCGCTCTTCAGAACTCATTCATGCATGATACTAACGAACACTACTCTGATGAAAGGCAAATTCATGATACGAGGATGGAATATGTACGAAAAAATGGACGGCTTGACATATTCACACCTATGATGTGGTAACTAAGCAGAAGGCACTTCAACAAATTAGAAACACTACAAGACACCATATGGAAGGTGCAATCAATATCACTCTGCCAAGTTAAAATTGTCTCGTCATAGGTGGTGTTCATCAAACTAGAAGCAATACATGCTAGAAATCATATTCAAAACGCAATCCAATATCACACTGCCAACTTAAAGGTGTCCCATCATAAGTGACTGCTGCAGGATACACAAGAAGAGTAGTTTCATGTAAGAACATGGTGTGATAGACAGATATAGTATGTACCAAAAACAGGAAAGCGTGTCATATTCACATGTATCATGTGTAAGCTAAGCAGATGCAATTTACACTAACTAAGAGCAATACGAGCTAGACACCATATGCAACATGCAACCAGATATCACACTGCCAAGTTAGAGCAAGCACCTTGGATGGTGGAGTAGGGGAGCAGAGACTTGGACCTTGTAATGCACTATCAGTACAAGGAGAATCGGTACAGATGCTCCATTTACGTTGCTGCATAGGACCACCATCATCGCCTTCCTTACTCTTTTCCTTCCTCTTTCTTGATTTTGCCTTGTCAAGTCAAACCCACAAGAAAAAGGAATAAAATTTGCTCTTCAGAACTCATTGATGCATGATACTGTCGAACACTACTTTCATGTAAGGCAGCCGCATGATAGGAGGATGGAATATGTATGAAAAATAGGACGGCATGACATATTGACATGTATGATGTATAAAGCGTAAACTAAGCACAAGGTGCTTGAACTTGTTAGAATCAATGCAAGCTAGAAACCATATGAAAGATGAAACCAATATCACTCTGCCAAATTAAAAGAGTGCCCTAACAAATGTATTTGACCAAAGTAGAAGCAATACATGGCAACAGGCTAGAAATAATATGCAATATGCAACGAATAAAGCTGACTCGTCATAAGTGATTGATGCAGGATATAGAAGAGAGGTAGTTTCATGTAAGAACAAGGTTAACACATAGATATAGTGTGTACCAAAAATAGGAAGGTGTAACATCCCAAAATTCTAAATTTTGGAATGTTATATTAAATAGATAGATTGATTGTTTGTTTGATTGTTGTGTGATTGATTGAGTGAAATTCGAAACTTTTGAAAGTTAAATGAGAGGGAATAAAAGGACTTTCCCAAAACTTTCATTTTGCTTTTATGATCTTCGTGAATTCAAATTCTTTTCATCACAAAACCCTGGAGAGAAGATGACATGACTTCTTCCATTTATTTAAATGAAAGGGTATTTGAAAATATTTGAATTTCATTCGGAAATATTTCCAATTCATAAACTTTATGCAACTCAATGATTTTCACGAGCGGAGATAAAATGACTTCTTCAAAATATATGAAATATGAGTTGGGAGTTTCAAAGAGTTAAATTCAAAGCTCTTTTGAATTTATTTTTCAATTTGGAGTTATTTGAGTTTTATTCAAATTATTTTTCTCCAAAAATAAAATATATGGAAAATAGGGTAACATGATTCCCTACATCAGGAAATTGGAGAGAAATCAATTTGAATTAATTTTGGTATTTTTAAAATGATTTTATTGGGTTTTAAAAAGGTCAGTAGCACTGTTTGAATTGTTAGAATTTGTGAGTATTTTATCTGACTCTAGAAAAATTTTCATCTCGTAGAAAATCTTTTTCTGCAAATTTTGATATATTATATGCCTATATACAATTTTATTTCGTTTGTTTTTTTTTTGTTTCTCTGTGTTGTTAAAAAAAATCTTCTTCTCCGGACCGGGCCAATTGGGCGGCCCACCCAATGCCCAAGCCGCCCAAGCCTTCCTTCCCGGCGTGACCTGGATTCCCCGAGTCCGCTTGCGCCAAGGCCACACTCCCCCCTCGCCCGCCTCCCTCCTATTTAAGCCGAGGCCCCGGCCCCGCTCTCCTCTCCTCCCATTTTACGCCGCCGCCGCCTTGCTCAAGGTCATGCCTTGCAACCCTGCCGCTCCTCGCCGCCCGCCGCATTGTTGCCTCCACCTGCGTCTCGCCCGCCTCGCCGGGCACGCCGTCGCCTTAGCCCATGGACGCCCGCTTGCCTCGCCGCCGTCGCGCCATCGCCGGAGAGTCGCCGGGAACCGCCGCCGCTGATTTTCCGCCGAAGACCGCCGAACCGCCAAGGACCGGTATAAAACCAAACCCTAGATCGGTTTTCTACAGAAAACATGGATCTGTTTTTTTAGTTAAATAGTGAGCGTTCACTAGTTAGGCTTCTGGAGCAAACGGTTTCGTCGGTTTTGCTTCTGTAGCGAACGTTCGTTCGGTAGGATTTTCTTTTTATTTTAGTTTTCTGCCAGGGACTCATTTGTGAATACTTTTATTTACAGATTGGCCCCTGATTTTCAAACAATCCTTACTTTTTGCTCGTTAGTCCAAATTCAACGAAACCAGCGCCTACTTCTTCGTTATGATCTCCTCTATCCAGTAAAACAACTTGAACATGTTTTTGAAAGCTTTAAAATTTGAATTAGAATAGATTTGTATTTAAACCTCGTTTGATCATAACTTGAGTTTTAAAACTCCGTTTGAGTTGATTCTTTTTGCAAATCGAAGCGCTTGACCTAAACTTTCTGATAAGGCCAAATTCACATATTTTTGGTACTGTTAGGAATTGTTTTATGTTGCAAGAGTTATTTGCTTGGTTTTGATGTTTTCCGAATTATTTTCCTTGTTCTTTCCGATCTTTTGAGTGATTGCTTATGTGTGGTTACTATTGATTGCTTACGATAGATTGACCGGAGTGTGACGAGTAGAACTATCAAGAGTTTTGAGTGCGAATCATCTTCATCAACATTGCAGGCAAGTAACACTTGATCATACCTTTTTTCTACTACCCAGTTTTTATGCATTAGATCAATCCTCACACATTGCATGATTAGGATCTAATTAAATTGTGGGATGGGAAGTAGATGAGGTAGTACCTATTACCTGTTTTACTTAAAACCTTTGGGAGTTACTTCTGCGTTTGCTTATCATGCCATGCTATGCTAGTAGACGTGGATTGGGTGAGTGAATATCCATGACAGATGTGAGATTGTTTAATTAATGGTTTATCTAAGGTGGCAACTTAAATACACATCTGGGTGGATTGAGGCACCTGGGGTTACCAGGACTTGCCTGTTTTTTTTTTGGAAATCCCGGGGGTACCGTGTGATTTTCCTATGTACCGCCACCCAGGCTCAAAGGGATCATAAGATAATTCATACTAGTAACTTACGTGTGCAGCCACAAGCCATTATGGGCTCTGGCATAGTTGACTAAGCTGTGCGAACTCTTATAGTGGTGGACTAGCAGATGTAGGGGGATGTAGGTGTACCGGTCCACCCATCGTAAGGTGCTAGCGCTTCTAAAAGACTGTGTCTCGGTCATCTGTTTCTCAAACACCATGTAGTGCGAGAAACCAAACGGAGGCGATC
This sequence comes from Aegilops speltoides, assembly GCA_021437245.1. NCBI lineage: Eukaryota > Viridiplantae > Streptophyta > Magnoliopsida > Poales > Poaceae > Aegilops > Aegilops speltoides. The sequence continues at coordinate 128,235,548 of CM038142.1, read as the reverse complement.
GAGTCTTGTGGGGAAAAGTCAAAACCTCTGCGAGTGTACAAACTAATCATGATTAGCCGTGTCCCCGGTTATGGACGTTTTGAGTATCTAGTTTTTGGATTATCCTGTTGATCTCATCATGTTACTTTAATTAATTTTGTTGGGATGTTAATGAGTACTTTTAATTGGGATTGAGGATGTTGTCAACCATTCTCAATGTTTAACAACCACCATGATAGTTAAATAAATTTATTCCTTTGCAGTAGGGAAAAACTGGCTTTATGCAAAAACTGTAACCATAGAGCTTTCCACCAGCCACATATGCATGTAGTATAGCTTATTCTTTCATTTCTCTCTATGTGTTACATTGCCAGCATATTCCATGTGCTGACCCGTTTTCGGGCTGCAACGTTTCATGTTGCAGACTTTTCAGACGACGAGTAAGTGATACGTTAGGGTTACGATTTCCTATACTCAACTTTGCCGTTGGTGTTGATGGGAATCCACAACCTTGTTACTTCCGCTATTTGGATTGAGGTAATGGTATTTACGTTACTTTATACATGTGATTTACCTCTGTTATAAATCCTCAAGTACTGTGTGTGTCAGCATACCGATCCAGGGATGGCACGTATGCACAGAGACTTGACCGTCTGAGGTCGGGTCGCTACAGAAGGCATGTCATATTCACAGTTATAGTGTGTAAACTAAGCAAATGCAATTTACCCTAATTAGAAGCATTACAAGCTAGACACCGTATGCAACATGCAACCACATATCACACTGCGAAGTTAGAGCAAGCACCTGTGATGCTGGTGTAGGGGAAGTGCGGTCTTCAGGTACAGAGCTACGTTCAATATCTTCATTTAGGCTTGTTGTTTCTCGAGAATCATGTGGGGAGGATGACACGCGCGTATTAACCCACGCGCGTGTCTGTCTCATCATAAGCGATAGACGCAGGATACACAAGAATAGTAGTTTGATGTAAGAACATGGTGTGATAGGCAGATGTAGTATGTACCAAAAACAGGAAGGCATGTCATATTCACATATATAATGTGTAAGCTAAGGAGATGCAATTTAACAAATTAGGAGCATTGATGAGGGATACACAAGAAAAGTAGTTTGATGTAAGAACATGGTTAATAGAAAGACGTAGTATGTACCAAAAACAGGAAGGCATGTCATATTCACAGGTATAATGTGTTAACTAAGCAGATGCAGTTTACCCTAATTAGAAGCATTACAAGGTAGACACCATATGCAACATGCAACCACATATCACACTACCAAGTAAGAGCAAGCACCTGCGATGGTGGTGTGGGGGAATTGCGGTGATCAACTAGAGAGCTACATTGACTATCTTCATCTAGCCTTGCTGTTTCTTGAGAATCATGTGGGGAGGATGACACTGCACTCTTTAAACGAGTAGGGCGTCTCATAGTAACCCACTCGGGTGACTGTCTCATCATAAGTGATTGAAGAGGGATACAAAAGAGCATTAGTTTGATGTACGAACATGGTTAATAGACATATGTAGTATGTATCAAAAACAGGAAGGCATGTAATTATCAAAGGTATAATGTGTAAAGTAAGCAGATGCAATTTAACCAAATTGGAATACAAGCTAGACACCGTATGCAACATGCAACCACATTTGAGAGCGCGAAGTTAAAGCAAGCACCTGGGATGGTTGTGTGTGGCAATTGAGATCATCAATTGCAGAGTTACGTTCTTGTCTCCAATCACGACATTTGCACCCATTAGAGCGCTGAAACACTTAGTGCTTATCTTCGAATTACACTGGAGCGACTTCTGTATTTTATTTTCTGCATTCATCAACACTGCGTTAGAGTCTAAAATACCCATGCATAAAAAACAATAGTGTGAGTATGGGTGAAGTGTGTGCACAATTAGTACAGTGTAAAGGTAGCAGATGGCAGGTCGGTGAGAAATAAATGACGGGAGACATATGATAGCTCTACAACATGCATGGCACACTAAATTACTACAGGATTCTATGAAAATAACAATCGACTAAAAGCAAATAGGTGAGTCCATTTTTCTGCACCATCCGATGTACAAAGAACAGGCAGATCGCCTTCATCTACCTCCAGCCAGTCAGTGTTGACGACCTTCCTCGAAAAGCTAGCGATCACCGGCCCAGTATTCCTCCCCTGCCTGCGCCCTCCCCTTGACCTCACTGCACCGCCATGCTTGGCAACACCCCCCGGCCATCCATTCAAGCCCCGCCGACCTCCAGATCGGACGCAAGCAGCTCCTGCACCCCACACCCCTATGATAGACACCGATGCGCCGCTTCCCTGGGGAACAAGCGGACTAGGTGCTCTGCACGCCTAAGCGGGTGCTGCTTCTTTTAATTGCGGTTTGAATGACCCTGAATTGAAATCCAGGCGGGCTATTGACCTCTAGCAAAGGTGAAATAGTAAAAGGGGGGAAACCTTGTGCATTTAGTATCATGAAGAAGATGCAGTAAGAAGCCCTCAACTAGTTTCTTTCATGGGATGAATACGGTGTGAGCGGAGACGTAAGATTTGCACGAATAAGGGAAGAGGAGTACCTCTATTTGCTGGCAGTGCTATGTCCTCCTTCTGTTTTTCCGACGATCATCTTGTTGTTCGTCGGAAACCAGAAGTTGTGGAGGACGGTGCAACCTTGGATGAACCCATGGCCAAGTTGTTGAGTGTGGTGCGGTGGCCGTCTGTCGGCAGCGGGGAAGAAGATCCGAGGCGGCAAACGACAGTGTAGCGGGAACAGCTCTGGTGCGGTGGATGGTTGCGACAGTGGAGCTGCAGTAGTGAGGCACAGGATGGCGTGGTCGGAGTGGTTTTGGTACGGCGCACGTCGGCGTCGGCGTCGTGGAGGCAGCTCTGCCTCGGCTTCAGCTGTTAAGTCCTTGAGGGCGTTGCGGTTGCGGTTGCGTTGAACGACGACATCGGGGTACCTGCTCCAGCGTGATGGAGGAGGGCGGCGGTGGATTGGCCGCTATGGGGTGGAGGACGGAGGAGGCTAGGGCTTCGCGGCTGGTGGAGAGGGCGTTTTTGCGCCCACGGAGTATGAATGGGGAAACGGAGGGAGGCGGGGAACAATTTTTCGGTTTGAGACGCGCTTGTTTGAAATTTGGGGAAAGTTACAAACTTTGCCCCCATCTAAAATTTCGGACACATTGCGGGTTGGGGGTAGGACAGTCATGTCAGGTGTCCCAAATGTGGGCAGGATAGATTTCGGCCGAGCGCATGTGTGTTTAGGTGCCCACGGCGTATGAATGCTTCTCGGAGGCAGTTGAGATTGGCGTCTTGGTGAAGTTACAAACCTACCCCGGTTTAGACCTTTGGACATCGAGTCGATAGGCTACACGGGCCAGAGTCAGGACAGTAATTTCCTACCACCAAACATTAGTCTCGTGCGGTTTCGGGTGACCAGAGGCCTATTTGGCGCTTCGTTCAATATTTGGGAGCAGAAGCATTAACATTTTCGGTTCTCTTGAATTGAACTTTCAGGATTTGTCAAACTTCACAAATCTTTACTCTTGAAAATCCTAAAGCTACGATTATTTTGGAATGGAGGGGGTACATTTGAATATACATTGTACACGAGTATATATTACAAAATATGCAACTTACCTCAATTCATGCATGGTTCCAGCTATAATCTCCTTGGTTGCAAAAAAAGTTAGATATGCGTATGAATATATATAGCATGTTCAAACTCACAACAAAGATTGATGCCCCCTTTTACATCTGATTTACAAATGCCATTATCTCGGGTTCAAATAGATGAATGCACTTCCTATGAATTTGAATCGTCAAAAACCCCTTTATGTTGAATTCGACATGTATTCTATTTCGTAGCTAGCAATTTGGAATGTATCCATGCAAGTGACAAATGTATAAAGTGCTTCACACTAACAACATGGAGTGCACTAATTAATGTTTATATATGAATTGCAAAAGCATCCATTGCCTGTATTTCAAACCGCTCTCACTCTATGGATCGATAATATGAAATAAACACATGCACATGCTAGAATTCAATAGAGTATGGGTGTCTGATAGACCGATTTTCGTCCATACGCAATTTGCAAAATTCATGATCTCATCCAAAAATAATAATGCGATTTATATTTTAATTTAATGCGTAGAACCGCCTTTTACACGTAGATGCACTATGCCTCGCCCCGTTTTCACAAACGCGTTATATATCTCTCTATCTAACGCATAAGTGCACACACTTTATATGCATCGGCATTTCTCTTTCACACATGCTCACAATCTCTCTCAGGGTGTCAGGGTGTCTCACACACATGCTCTCTCTGTTTCTCTCTCTCTCCTCTCTCTCTCTCTCTCTCTTTCTGACTACTATGTACCACTCTTTTCACTAATCTCAGTTGGAAAACACTATTTCTCTCACATGCATATATACACATGCACGGTCTCTACTAGCCCTCTATACACACATATATGTGCCTACGTGTCTCACGCACGCACATTATCTTTAAGCCTCTCTCGCACACATTGCCCCCCGACACACCTCTCTCTTAGTAGTTGGTAGATATGATTTCATCGTATCATTCGGTACGATATCCCTGGTTATTAGGCTGGATGGTAATACGAGGCAAAGTTTTACCCTAGTTCGGATCAGACCCTTGTAGTTGAAGAAAGAGCCTACTCCCGGCATCAGATATTAGTGATAGGGGTGTGTACAAAGTACACGTGAATACCAGGCATTGTGCGTGTGTGTATACTATCGACGAACTAGCCCCCAAGTTTGTATAACATACTAAGGGCCTAGGGTTACAAATCATATATAGTCGGCTTATCACGAGTGGGGATAGAGTCCTCCGCGACTGTAGCTTCGTGTTGTCTGCGAGTCCTCCACATGGGTCTTCGTATAACACGTCTCGGTCCAACCTATATGTGGTGCAGGATGGAACCGACCCATGAGTCTTCATGTTGACCCACCACAACTAGAAATGATGTGCCCACCACACCACACACGCAATCGGCCACTAAGGAAATAAGCATATACAATAGTACAACGGTATCTAGCTCACGATACATCTCCATATTTTGTTGATGACACTGATGGACTTTGCATTTGATGCGTGCTCCGTATTTTGTTGACGACACTTACGATCATTGCATTTGAAGCGAAAGCATGATATGGTCACTGGACTTCAGAATAAGCTCATCACGGTCATCACATATATTTTTTCGTGCTAACCAACATGTGGTTGGATGGTTAGAGGACAGTGGTTTCTCGAGCCCACCAAGGGTGCTCGCATTTATCTTGTGTTAATTTCAGTATTTTCCGGCGATGTACGTTCAGTGGGAGGAGACGTTCCACTCGACCACGAGGCACCTATGGTGACTTCGTAAAATCTCAAGATCACATATGCTGGCCCACTCTCTCGAAGGTGCTCATAGGGGTAGGGTTCGCGTGTGTGCGCTTATAGCGGTGAGTGCTTGCACGTATATATGAGACCTTGCGTGCATGCAGTGTTAAACAAATACATGGCATGATTATACGGTCACCGCTCACCCGCATAACTCCGTATTTTGTTGATGACACAATCAATTGACCACCAAACGCTCCACGCGGGCGCAAGTAGTGTTGCACCATCGGGCGCGAATCGTGGGGCCCACCATCAGCCCGTATATGAAAGAAAGAAATGGTAGTTTGAGTCTCATCTGTGTTAATAAAATAGGAGTACATTTTAGGGTGATCATACGGTCACCGCTCACCATACAGCTCCGTAATTTGTTGATAACACGATCAATCGACTACCAAACAGTCCACATTCAGCAGCGCACATTACCATAGGGCCCACCCGTCAGCGCGTATATGAAGGACAGAAATGGTAATAAATTAGTGGTCGGTGGGTATTCGAAGTCATGAGACCTCTGGTTGGCAGTCAGCGACGGTTGGGGGGCATTCATTGGGCGGTGGGGTGGGGATCGCCGGAGAAAAAGCTCGACACAGGGGGGCTAGAGGAATGGCCGGTGCGGCGGCGGACCGGCGGTGGGGAGTGGTTTCGGGGAGGGCAGGCCGGCCGCGGGCGGTGAGGGCTGACGGTTCGGCCGGTGGTGGCTGGCGGCTCAGGGGGGGTGGAGTTTGATGATAAACTGCAGGCCCTTGATTTCGTATCCAACGGCTGGAAAATCTAATGACTAGAGATGAAAAAGTCGACCGACCGACGTAGCCTCACCTCAAGACGCACACATGCGCGCACGCAAGACACGCACGCATGTAGGCGTGCAACACTGACACGTACACATAACGTACACACACACGCATGCTGGCGTGCAACACTGACAGGTACACATGCACTCACGAACACACGCACGTACGCACCCACGCATGCAACACTGAAACATACCCTTGCACGCACATAACACTCGCACGCCTGCATGCACATAGCACACGATGCAAGACACACACTCAACCTATACATGCATGCACCCTTTGTTAAGGACATGGATTGTTACGGGTATTAATCAATCTTATCTGTGATAAGCAGAACATTGATGTTTGCAGCGGTCTTTATGAATCACAACATATCGAACGGGCTATCAACATAGTAGGCTTATCTACATGAAAAAGATGACATCACACTCAATGAACAATCATCGGTTTATGAAATGCCCGCTTCTGACCGCCTCGCCCACCAAAGGTTCCTCATCACAGCGCTGCTGCATTGGGTCAGCGACATGCGTGCCATGCACCCAAAGAGCCCACACGTCAGTGGAAGAATGGCGCGGTGTCCTAGGTCATAGTCAAGGGCGCTACTCGCGGCACGCCCGGCTGAACACGCCTCCGTGCCGCATTCAAACGCCTCCATGAAATCCGCCCGTGTGGAAGCCGAGAAACCCACTCTGGACACACGTCCGTTCATGACCAGGCCGGCGTTAAACGCAACGCCGGCCGAGCTCCTCCCGTCCGCCGTCTATTTAATCTCCTATTTAAACGAGGCCAAACGCCAGCCAAGAATCGCACAGCTCCGCCGCTCCCCTATCTCCTCCACCATTTTGTCCACTCTTACAATGGCTTCCGAAGAGTAGTTATTCTGCATCCAAGCCGGCTGGGTAGCCCGCCGGATACGAGCTATGCAGCTCGCTGATCCACCTCCCTCTCCTCTCCCGACGGGGCCAGTTGCCGCCCCAAGCTGGCGCGCAGTTCAGCAACTTGCCACTCTAGGCCAGCTCGACGAGGAGCGGCGCACGGGCGTCGTTGCTGCCGTCCACGTTGCTGCCTCGTACCGCATCTCCCGTTTCTGTGGCCGAGACTCCCATGCCGGTGGCCACGCCATGCAAGCAGCGACAGAAGCCGGGTGCGCTGAGAGTGACGAGTTAGTGGCCAGCGCCTCCGCGTCCGCCGCCATCATCGAGGAGAAGTAGGACACAAGAGGCCGCCGCCGCTTGGGTCCCATGAAGGCCACCACGGAGGCGACGTCGGCGTACACAGCAGGTGTCTTGCCAGATCCTTTTGTTGCGAGGACCTTCGACGACCCCGCATGGGCTCCATGGAAGAGGGGAATGTTAGGATGAACTCGAGCCGGTGCCGGCCATGGCGAAGTAGTGGTCGGTGATGAACTTGAACCGTGCCGCCACCATCATCTTCGCACCAGCCAATGATATCGGTTAGGCGGGGGGAAGCGATCCGTCCTTTGCATCAAGCATATACCTCTGGGCCCCGCATCCGGTGATCGTCTTTGCGACATGAGGAACACAAATCGATCGGCGGGCGACCATTTAGGCCATGTATTATATACCTGTGCTGTCCAGAACTAGCACCACATAGTTCATTTGAATGTAATGAAATCCATCATGTTTGTATGAAAATCCGGTATTTTATATGATTTCCGTTGTTGTTTATATGAAATATCAGTTTGTCTACGTGTTCGCATGAATTTCGTCCGGTTGGTTGAGTTGTTGTCATAGTGTGTGCGGCTATGGTTGGATGGCGTAATTTGCGGGTCGCCAGTCGGTCTCGGGCGGCTCAGGTGGCGTTATGGGACAAAAAAACACAGGTCGTGTGAGCTCGTCTCCAACATGCGCGTTGGAGGATGCATGACAGCATGAGCACCCGAGCCATTCCTCGTTCATCGGTGGCAAAGGCACTGGTGGACAAAAGGGTCGCCAATATTTTGGCTACCCCGGGCAAGATCCAAACAGCCCCTCCCAACATATTCAAATCCCTCGTTTGCCATGGAATTTTGCCATGTGTTGTTTCATGGACTAGCAAGATGCCCGTGCATTGCACGGAACATCAAGATGCATTTTTTTACAAACTCCCCCACATGCATGCAAGGGATAATAAATGTCCTCCTTTGCTAGTACCACGAGGCAAACACCATTAATATTGCATCGATTAGTGTTAGTGGCCTTGTATATCTGCAAATTGTAATTTTGATAGTGGCCCCTTGTATATAAAAATGGAGGGAGAAAGATGAGAGATAAGGTGAGGAGGAATGGGGCGTGGTGGTGACTGGTGGTCGGACTGGGCAGAGGCACGGGGATGGACGGCGCATTATGTTTATGTTTGTATCTCTCTCACACACACCCACGTAGGTGGGGGACGTGCACGAAGAGAAGAGGTGCACGCACGGCGCACATACTCCCGTCTCTTTCCCAACCACACTGCTGGGTACACTGTGGAGCTCATTTCATTTAAAAAGGCAGCCCACGTGGTAATTTGGCACGTAATTGGTTGTCCACTTGGTGGAGGGAGGATTGTCTACCACGGTGAACAAACAAATTGTGACTTGACGCGTTATGTTAAATTAAAAAGAGGCAAACCATGTGGGGCCTACCTTAGAGGCAAGGCTCTATACACCGGAGTACTTTTGATGTGTCCGTCAACTCATGAACGAGGATAAGCTTGCTTAGTACGCCGTCTCCCCCGCCCACGGGCGCGGTGGCTCGCAGGATGAGGTGAAGCTTGCTTACGAGTACTAGTAGTAGTACTACTACTACTGTACGCCTTTACGCCCGCTCCCTTGCCCACGCGCGCGGTGGCTCGCAACACGAGGAGAAAATTTTACTACTCCCTCTGTTTACTCCCCGTCCCTATTATGTACTTTGGTTAGTACTCCCTCCATTTACTTATACAAGGCCACTATAAAAAAATACATTTTGCATCTATACAAGGCCACAAAAAGTAATCGAGGCAAAAGTTAATTACTACTCCCTCCTTTCCAGTTTATGGCTCAATTTCAAAATCTCTCCAACCAAGGTAGACGGTGAGTGGTCGAATTAATTTTGTAGTTTGCACAAGTAATTAGTATGCTCGTTTTTCTCAAGAAGTTATATTTACCGAGGCATTAATTAGAACGAATGCTTGAATGACCACTCCATGAATTTGTACATGCATTGGTTAGTTTCCTCTTGACACTGTTTGCGTCGGGTGATCTAATGCACCTTGAAATCTAACATGTAATGGCACTACTACTAGTATAGTAGAATTGAGACTTATCAAACGGAAAAACCAGTGTTTTTTTAGATGAGCCCTATAAACCCTAGTGAGTACGTACTTCGTAAAAACAGATTTTTCCAAAACTAAGTCTGTCACGCCCTCGATGCGGCTATATCTCCCACGTGTCGAAGCACGACTTAGAGGCATAACCGCATTGAAAGCAATGTCGCAAGTGAGGTAATCTTCGCATAACCCATGTAATACATAAGGGAAAGAGGTACATAGTTGGCTTACAGTCGCCACTTCACACAATACATAAATAAACATCCATCATTCAGTTTACACTCAAGGTCCGACTACGGAACCAAAATAAAAGAAGAATGCCCCAAATGCAACACAGATCCCCGATCGCCCCAACTGGGCTCCACTACTGATCGTCTGGAAAGGAAACATAGTAACGACCAAGGGCCTCATCAAATTCCCACTTCAGCTCAGTTGCGCCCTCTACGCTGGTATCATCGGTACTTGCATCTGTTTTGGTAGAATCTGTGAGTCACGGGGACTCAGCAATCTCACACCCGCGAGATCAAGACTATTTATGCTTAAGGGAAGGCTGGTGTAATGAGGTGGAGCTGCAGCAAGCGACTAGCATATATGGTGGCTACATCGCAAAAGAGAGCGAGAAGAAGCAAGGCACGGTCATGAAGCTAGTAGCGATCAAGATGTGATCCTGAAACTACTTACGTCAAACATAACTCCAACACCGTGTTCACTTCCCGCACTCTGCTGAGAAGGGACCATCACGGTTACACACGCGGTTGATGTATTTTAATTAAGGTCAACTTCGGGTTTTCTACAACCGGACATTAACAAATTCCCATCTGCCTCATAACCGCGGCACGGCTTTCAAAGATAATACCGCAGGGTGTCCCAACTTAGCCCATCACAAGCTCTCACGGTCAATGAAGGAATAAACCTTCTCCGGGAAGACCCGATCGATCTCGGAATCCCGTTCGCATGACATTTCGACAATGGTAAAACTAAACCAGCAAAGCCGCCCGACAGCCGACAAATCCCGATAGGAGCTGCACATATCTCGTTCTCATGGCACATCCGGATGAGACTAGCTACGAGTAAAACTAGGCCTCGAAGTTTCCCGTGGTGGCCCATGAGTAGCTTCGATTCGGACCAACACTGAAGGAGCACCGCCCGGGGCTAAAATAAAGATGACCCTCGGGCTCGCGAAAACCCAAGGGAAAAAAGGGGTGTAGGTGGCAAATGGTAAAACCAAAGTTGGGCCTTGCTGGAGGAGTTTTATTCAAAGCGAATTGTCACGGGGGTCCCATAAATCACCCAACCGCGTAAGGAACGCAAAATCAAGGAACATAACACCGGTATGACGGAAACTAGGGCGGCAAGAGTGGAACAAGTCACCAGGCATAAGGCCGAGCCTTCCACCCTTTACCAAGTATATAGATGCATTAATTAAAACAATAGATATTGTGATATCCCAAAATATCCGTGTTCCAACAAGGAACAAACTTCATCTTCACCTGCAACTAGCAACGCTATAAGAGGGCTGAGCAAAGCGGTAACATAGCCAATCAATGGTTTGCTAGGACATGGGTGGTTAGAGGTTTGACATGGCAATATGGGTGGCATGATATAGCAAGTGGTAGGTATCGCAGCATAGGCATAGCAAAAGAGCGAGCATCTAGCAAGCAAAGATAGAAGTGATTCCGAAGGTATGGTCATCTTGCCTGCAAGGTTCTCAGAGTTGTCGAAGGCTTGATCCTCGTAGGCGTTCTCAACAGGTTCCTCGTACACGTACTCGTCTCCCGGCTCTACCCAAAGCAAGAACACAAGCAACGGAACCACAATCAAACAAGGAACAATGCACAAGCAATATGATGCAATACATGACATGCTATGCGAGATGTGATATGCAATGCATATGTGTGCTCCAGAAGGAAAATGATGAATCGGGCATCAACTTGGCAAACCAAGTATGCCGCTGGAAAGATGAGATGATTTCGGTTGAAAACGATATAAAGATCACCGGAATCGGATGCACGGTTTGCAAATGACAAGCAAAACAAGAATGACGCGAATCCGCGTTTAACAGCACGATGCTACTTAGCACGCAACAAAAACTATGCTACAGCACCCCAACATAAAAACAAAGCATATGGCAGTGATCTACAGGAAATGCTTAACAAAAGAGGAACACTGAGCTACGGCTAAATCACATCATAACATGTTCAAACAAGCATGGTGAAAGTGCAAAAAATATCAGGTTCACAGACTTAGTTAAAATACTAGCATGCTAGAAATTAACATCAGGAAGGCATGTTTAGAGCAAGCAAACAACATGCTACAGGAACTTATAATAGCAAAACAAGACATGACATGATGCTACTCAAAGCATAGATCAATAGTCCCTTACTGACCATAAGCCAAAAAGGACCATAAGAAATGATGGCACCCATGTAAACATAGCAAGTTTTATTACGATCTCGGACTTAGCGTAAAAACTGGGCATGGCAAAAACAGATATCAAGTAGGCATGTTCGTGAGCTCGATGCACTCACTACAGAGCATCTCATGATAAACTAAGCATACACCCATCAAGAAGACATGGCATAGAAGCTATACATGGCAAGAACAACATCATAGCATACACGGATCAACTACAACGACCTCGTGAAAATTGAATCTCATGCAAACAATCTGCCAGAAACATTTTGAAGCAAAAGTAGAGCACAAAATGACATGCTAGACTACTCCATAAATGCCAACAAAGGCATGGATGGATAGAGAACATCCATATGTTCAAAACACCCTTACTGATCATGCTCAAAAGGGCATAAATCTCTCTCAGAACAACATGAACATATGACATAAAAATAACAAAGGGACATGACAAGAAAACACTAAGTTCCCGAAATCAGCAACATCATCATCCCTAGTTTGCATGCTTGTTCTAGTCACCACATAACTCACAAAAATACATGGCATACACCCCTGGAAAGATGGCATGGCATAGTTCAACACACATGTAGGACTCAAGTTCATAGGGTGCACACATTAATCATGGCAAAAATGATAAAGTGCAAGTTCTGCTAAGAAATGAAACTAACATCACATAGCCCTCTTCCAACAAAGATTTCGCATCAAGATGAGCTCAAATGAAAATGGTGCAATGAGATGAAATGATCTACTCTTCGAGACGAACAAACTGATATGCTACACGCCCAAAACGGAGCCACGGGTGCGGAGATGTGATCCGATGAAAATGCAAGAAAAACATCACAGAATTAAGACTTAGTGGAATTTTGGGGGAAAGAAAGTCAACCGCTAGGGTTTTCCAGATCGGGGTCGCCGGAGCGCTGCTCGAGGTCGCCGCGGAGCGAGCTCGAGCGGGAAGAAGGTCGCGGCGCGTCCGCGGACGGCTCGGGCGGCGCAGCGCTGGCGGCGGCAGACGGCAGCAAGGGGCGCGGCGCGGAGAGGGTCGGCGGGCGAAGGCCTTCGCTGGAGGGTCGGCGGGCGGAGGGTCGGTGGGGCAGCGAGCTGCGCTGAGGAGGCCAGCGCGGAGCCGACGGCGGGCGGCTCCGCCGGCGCTGGAGGCGAGGCGGAGCGGCGGGACTCCGGCGAGTCGGCTGCGGTTCATGGGCGCTGGGCGGAGCGGGCGGCGGCGCCTCGCGGGCCGCTGGGCCGGCAGCAGACCTCAGCGGGCCCAGCTGGTCGGCGGGCGGCTTCGGCGGGGGAGGCCCACGTGGCGTGGCCTGATTCGTCCGGCGGCGCGGGCGGATGTCCGCCGCCGCCGGATTTCGTCCGGGCAAGGAGGAGCGGGAGGCTAGGGTTTGCCCGGATTTGAAGGGGGGAGATGCCTATTTGTAGGTAGAGGGAGCTAGGAGACTCCAAATGGGGTGCGGTTTTCGCCCACACGATCGTGATCGAACGACGAGAGCATGGAGGTGACTTAGATGGGTTAATGGGCTGTTTTGGAGAGATGTTTGGCTGCAACTTAAAAGAGGCCTTTGCGAGAGAGCGGTTAACTGTTGGAGTACCAAACGAACTCCAAATGACCCGAAACTTGACAGGTGGTCTACCGGTGCTAAACCAGGGCCACTTGGCAAGGCTCGGTCCATTCCGAGAATGTTCAACACCCGCACACGGAAAAATGTAAAAGGGGATGCCGGGGAACATAGGAGTGCCGGATTGCAAAACGGACAACGGGGAAAATGCCCGGAATCATGAGACGAACACGTATGCAAATGAGATGCACATGATGACATGATATGAGATGCATGACATGGACAAAATGCAAAACGAAAACAAAACCCAACCACGGAGGGAATATCATAGCACATAACCGAAAATGGCAAGAGTTGGAGTTACAAATATGGAAAGTTACATCCGGGGTGTTACAACACTCCACCACTACAAGAGGATCTTGTCCCGAGATCTAGGACTGAAAAAACTCTGGATATTTGAAACGGAGGTTATCCTCGCGCTCCCAGGTAGCTTCTCGGTCGGAATGGTGTGACCACTTTACGTTCAGGAATTTGATTGACTTGCTACGAGTCTTGCGCTCGGTTTCTTCAAGAATAGCAACGGGGTGCTCATGATAAGATAGATCTTCTTGGAGGTCAATTTCTTCAAAGTTGATAGTGTGCTCTGGAATCTTGAAGCACTTGCGAAGCTGTGACACGTGAAACACATCGTGCACGTTTGCAAAGTTGGATGGAAGCTCAAGTTGATAGGCGAGATCGCCTCTTTGCCAATGATCTTGAAAGGACCCACGATCTAGGGGCAAGCTTCCTTTGATACCGGGTTTACGAGTGCCTTTCATTGGAGAGACGCGGAGGTAGACATGGTCTCCGATTTCAAAAGCCACATCACAGTGCTTGTCATCATAATAGCCCTTCTAGCGCGATTGCGCGGCTTTGAGATTCTCATGAATGACTTTGCACATTTCTTCGGCTTCTGTGATCAAGTCGTTGCCAAGAAGTTGGCGTTCACCTATCTCGGACCAATTGAGAGGACTACGGCACTTCCTGCCATAAAGAATTTCGAATGGGGCCTTGCCCGAACTTGCTTGGAAGCTGTTGTTGTAGGAGAACTCGGCATATGGAAGACAATCTTCCCACTTCATGCCAAAGGAAATGACACAAGCCCTGAGCATATCTTCAAGGATTTGATTGACTCGCTCGACTTGGCCACTAGTTTGAGGATGGAAAGCTGTCTTTGAAACGAATGTTGGTGCCCATGGCCTTCTCAAAGGAGTCCCGAACTTAGAAGTGAAGATGCTTACACGGTCTCAAGAGATCAATTGCGAATACCGTGCAAGGAGACAATTCTGGAGGTGTATAGCTCTGCCAGCTGAGCTGCTGTGATAGACTCTTTGACAGGAAGAAAATGAGCCACTTTAGTAAGCTTGTCAATGACAACGAAGATAGCATCATTTCCACGCTTGGACTTAGGAAAACTAGTCACGAAGTCCATCTCGATGTGATCAAACTTCCATTCCGGAATAGCAAGAGGTTGGAGGAGACCAGCTGGTCTTTGGTGTTCTGCTTTCACCCTTCTGCAGACATCACATTCATTCACGAATTGAGCAATTTCTCGCTTCATTCGAGTCCACCAATACGACTGCTTGAGGTCATGGTACATCTTCGTACTTCCAGGATGAATGGATAGAAGAGAATTGTGTGCCTCATTCATGATGACTTTTCTCAGATCGCCTTTAGGAACCACAATTCGATCCTCGAAGAAAAGAGTATCTTTGTCATCCAAGCGATAGCACTTGTACTTGGGAATGCCCTTGTCAATACCACGTTTCACCTTCTTCACCATGGTATCCAGGAGTTGTGCCTCACGAATCTGATCTTCCAAAGTAGAAGAGACTATGAGGTTGGCAAGAAAGCCTTGAGGAACAACTTGAAGATTCAGCTTGCGGATAGCTTCACAAAGATCCGGTTGGAAGGGCTTGAGAATTAAGCTGTTGCAATAAGCCTTTCTGCTCAAGGCATCTGCAATCACATTCGCCTTGCCAGGAGTATATTCAATACTTGGATTGTACTCTTGAGGTTTGGTTGAGTGAAGATATACTTGAGACTCTTGTGATCGGTGAAAATGTCCACTTTCCTTCCCAACAAGAGATGTCTCCATGTTATCAATGCATGGACAACTGCCACCAACTCAAGATCGTGAGTGGGGTAGTTCTTTTCGTTGGGCTTCAACTGACGAGAGGTATAGGCCACAACTTTCTTCTCTTGCATTAACACAGCACCGAGACCTTGCAAGGAAGCATCACGAATACTTGAATGGCTTGGATTCATCAGAGGAGTCAAGACAGAGTCTGTTACTAGCTTCTCTTTGAGGGTGTTGAAAGCGACATCACACTCAAAGCGCCCGGACATACTTGACATGCTTCGGAGGAGGTTGGAAAGAGGCTTTGCAATCTTAGAGAAGTTCTCAACGAATCTTCGCAATAGCTTGCAAGACCGAGAAAATCATGGAGTCGCTTGACATTCGAGGAGGTTCCCAATTCGTAACAGCGAAACCTTCGCGGATTAATAGCAATTCCTTGGCGGAGATGATATGACCAAGATAAAGAACTTCATCAAGCCGTAACTCACATTTGGAAAACTTCAGATAGAATTGATGCTCTCTCGAGCTTGTCGAGCACCAATCGCAAATGTTTGGCATGATCTGCTTGTTCTTGGAGAAGACCAAAATATCATCGAGATACACCAAGACGAAATCATTTGTGTAGGGGTTGAAGATGAAGTTCATCATTCGAGAGAATGTTGGAGGAGCATTGACAAGGCCGAAAGACATGACGGTATATTCATAAGAACCATAGCTTGTTCTCAATGTCGCCTTTGGGAATATCTTGCTCACGAATGCTAATCTGATGATAACCCATACGAAGGTCAAGCTTGGAGAATACTTTAGCACCTTTGAGTTGCTCGAATAGCTCATTGATGTTGGGAAGTGGATACTTGTTCTTGATTGTCTTCTTATTCAATGGACGGTAATCGACGCAAAGTCGGTCCGTGCCATCCTTCTTCTCGACAAAAGAACTCCACATCCCCATGGAGATGAACTCGATCTGATCAAACCTAGACGCTCTTGTTCATCGAGCTGCTTCTTCAATTCTTTCAGCTCCTTGGGTCCAAGCTTGTAAGGACGCTTGCAAACGGGTTCAGTACCAGGCTCAAGATCGATAACGAATTCGACTAGCCGATGAGGAGGCATACCCGGAAGCTCTTCTGGAAAGACATCTTGGTACTCACAAACGACTGGAATCTAAGAGATAGCATCCAACTCTCCCTTCTCATTGAGAGAAAACAACCAAATGGTTTCATCACGAGCGGCATAGATGATAACATCCTCAGAAGAGTGTGTCAATTGAATTTCCTGGCAAAGACAATCAAGTTGAGCCTTGTGTTGAGAAAGCCACCCATCCCGAGAATTAGATCAATATCGAGTCACCAAGAACAATTGGAGAAGACAAAATCATAGTCGCCCATCTTGATACCGACATTCGAACCATCATGCTAGAGCTCAAGCGCTTAGCGGAGAAATAACTTGCATAGCTTTAGGTAATTCCTCGTGTCAAAACTGTGCTTCATGCAAAAGGATATGACATGAAAGAATGCGATGCACCAAGATAAAATAAGACTTTTGCAGAATATCATTAATCGAGAGATTACCCATTATCACATCAAGAGATTCCTCTGCTTGAGCTGCATTCATCATATTCACCTTTGCATGCTTGGATTATGCTTGACCACCGCATTGCTTGAAGATCTCACAGAGGAGGAGGCGGAAGGCGCTTTGGTTGAAGCATTTGTTCGCATAGTGACCCTTCTGCTGGCACTTGTTGCAGGTCACCTCCGAGAGCGGACGGTGATAAGGAGCATTTGACCTTGGAGCTTGAGGTGAGACTTGTTCTCGTAGCTTGGGTTGGGTGGGTGGGAAGATCCACGACCACCGAGTTCTTCTCGCGATAAGGCCGACGGAACGGAGGAGGAGGAAGGTAGAACTTTGCTGCTTTGTCGCCACTTGAGAGGAAGAAGACCGAGCTGCATCCCCGATTCTCTTCTTGAAGCCTCACACTTGAGCTGAGCACCTTCTTGCTTGAGGGCCATATTGTAGAATTGATCAAACCGAGTAGGCTCAATAAGAACAAGAGCTAACTGCAGATCCTCTCTAAGGCCACCTCTGAATCGATAGATCATACTCTTTTCGTCAGAACGCCTTGTTTAGCAAAGCAAGCAAGTTTCAAACTGTATGTTGTATTCAGACATCGACATGTTTCCTTGCTTGAGATTGCGGAACTCCTCACGCTTGCTCTCAACAACACCGGTAGGAATGTGGTGAGCTTTAAAGTCCCGGATGTAAATCAGTCCAAGTAATCACTCGACCTCCTCCGAATCCTTGTATTCTTGGAACCAATCACCGCTCGATCCTTGAGCTGAAAAGACGCGAACTTGACGTAGTCCTCAGGTCTGACATTGCTGCATTCGAAATGCTTGTTGATATCCACAAGCCAATCGTCAGCTGCCTGATCCTTGAGCTGAAAGATTTGGCTGATTTGCAAGGAACTGGTTGAGGGTAGGAAACTGTGGCTGATGGTAGAACTGCCCTTGACCTTGATTCCCTTGGTTGCCTTGGCCTTGGTTACGCTCTTGCATCAGCTGAATCAACAACTGAGCGTTGGCATTAGTGGTTGCCATCAAAGTTTGCCATGCCTCCGGAGGCGGAGGTGGCGGTGGAGGGTTCGCTGACTCCCATCACTGCTTCGGATTCGGACGCTACATGGCGGAGCCATCTCAAGAGGGTGACATCCGTTAGCATCTTGATAGATGATAGACAAGTTGAATCAACGGATAGAAATTGCAACATATAGTCTTCACAATAAACATTCGAACAGGAATGAACGAATGAATTCCAAAGTAAACATCACGTCCATTAAGGTGAGAAGCCACTTGATAAGAGATTAATGAATGAAAATAAAAACAAGGTATGAATGGAACAAATAAGTGGTAAGGATTACCCAATCACAAACCCAATATTTGCGGAAGAAATGCTAGAGCTACTTGAATCCCACCTATAAACTCCCTAAACTTTCGTGTTATGCAATCAGTGTTGGGGATACAGGAAGCAATATATCTCACCCAAACTAACAATCCCTACATCCACCAGTATCCATCCTTCAACACATAACCAAGAAACCTTCGAAATCGTGTACCTCAACCTTCAAAAGCATCCGTTATAATGAGTCATGCCAATACTCCCGTACTCACCTCAAGATCAAGTTAGCGGGTTATCTCACCAACGAACGCATAAAAGAGATTTTCGATGTCGGCGATTAAACTCGTGTATTCCGAATCGCAACGATAAAATTATGACGACAACACCTCGTAGCTCAACTCCCCGGACACTTCCACTAAACCCCGACAGGAGGCACCAAGACAATGTTCTCATCATAAAACCATCTAACGATTCCAAGATACCCGCGTGAACCTAAAAAAATTTAGTGAAATTTGAGGAGAGGAAAGTCAAAACTTCTACGTCAGAGACCTTACCAGAGCGATTTAAGGACCGAGGAGTAAAAGAATTCCTAACTCTCCAATATATATAATCCTAAATGACTCAAAACAATTTTCTAGACACAACTCGCCGCTAAAAACGATCAAGCGTTGGGGCTCCTAAGGTCGGGATGGCTCGATTACCAACTTGTCACGCCTCGATGCGGCTATATCTCCCACGGTCGAAGCACGACTTAGAGGCATAACCGCATTGAAAGCAATGTCGCAAGTGAGGTAATCTTCGCACAACCCATGTAATACATAAGGAAAAGAGGTACATAGTTGGCTTACAACGCCACTTCACACAATACATAAATAAACATCCATCATTCAGTTTACACTCAAGGTCCGACTACGGAACCAAAATAAAAGAAGAATACCCCAAATGCAACACAGATCCCCGATCGCCTAACTGGCTCCACTATCGATCGTCTGAAAGGAAACATAGTAACGACCAAGGGCCTCATCAAATTCCCACTTCAGCTCGGCCATACTCTATACCGGTATCATCGGTACTGCATCTATTTTTGTAGAATCTGTGAGTCGCGGGGACTCAGCAATCTCACACCCGCGAGATCAAGACTATTTAAGCTTAAGGGAAGGCTGGTGTAATGAGGTGGAGCTGCAGCAAGCAACTAGCATATATGGTGCCTACATCGCAAAAGAGAGCGAGAAGAGAAGCAAGGCACGGTCATGAAGCTAGTAGCGATCAAGAAGTGATCCTAAAACTACTTACGTCAAACATAACTCCAACACCGTGTTCACTTCCCGGACTCCGCCGAGAAGGGACCATCACGTTACACACGCCGTTGATGTATTTTAATTAAGGTCAACTTCGGTTTTCTACAACCGACATTAACAAATTCCCATCTCGCCTCATAACCGCGGGCACGGCTTTGAAAGATAATACCTGCAGGGTGTCCCAACTTAGCCCATCACAAGCTCTCACGGTTAACGAAGGAATAAACCTTCTCCGGGAAGACCCGATCGATCTCGAATCCCGTTCGCATGACATTTCGACAATGGTAAAACTAAACCAGCAAAGCCGCCTGACAGCCGACAAATCCGATAGGAGCTGCACATATCTCGCTCTCGTGGCACATCCAGATGAGACTAGCTACAAGTAAAACCAGCCTCGAGTTTCCCGCAGTGGCCCCATGAGTAGCTCAGTTCGGACCAACACTCGAAGGAGCACCGCCCGGGGGCTAAAATAAAGATGACCCTGCTCACGAAACCCAAGGGAAAAAAGGGTGTAGGTGGCAAATGGTAAAACCAAAGTTGGGCCTTCTGCCGAGGAGTTTTATTCAAAGCGAACTCGTCACGGGGTCCCATAAATCACCCAACCGCGTAAGGAACACAAAATCAAGGAACATAACACCGGTATGACGGAAACTAGGGCGGCAAGAGTGGAACAAGTCACCAGGCATAAGGCCGAGCCTTCCACCCTTTACCAAGTATATAGATGCATTAATTAAAACAGTAGATATTGTGATATCCCAAAATATCCGTGTTCCAACAAGGAACAAACTTCATCTTCACTTGCAACTAGCAACGCTATAAGAGGGCTGAGCAAAGCGGTAACATAGCCAATCAACAGTTTGCTAGGACATGGGTGGTTAGAGGTTTGACATGGCAATATGGGTGGCATGATATAGCAAGTGGTAGGTATCGCAGCATAGGCATAGCAAAAGAGCGAGCATCTAGCAAGCAAAGATAGAAGTGATTTCGAAGGTATGGTCATCTTGCCTGCAAGGTTCTCGAGTTGTCGAAGGCTTGATCCTCGAGGCGTTCTCAATAGGTTCCTCGTACACGCATTCGCCTCCGGCTCTACCCAAAGCAAGAACACAAGCAACGGAACCACAATCAAACAAGGAACAATGCACAAGCAATATGATGCAATACATGACATGTTATGCGAGATGTGATATGCAATGCATATGTGTGCTCGGAAGGAAAATGATGAACTGGCATCAACTTGGCAAACCAAGTATGCCGCTGAAAGATGAGATGATTTCGCTTGAAATCGATATAAAGATCACCGAATCGGATGCACGGTTTGTAAATGACAAGCAAAACAAAAGACGCGAATCTGCGTTTAATAAAGACGATGCTACTTAGCACGCAACAAGAAACTATGCTACAAAGACCCCAACATAAAAACAAAGCATATGGCAGTGATCTACAGGAGATGCTTAACAAAAGAGGAACACTGAGCTACGGCTAAATCACATCATAACATGTTCAAACAAGCATGGTGAAAGTGCAAAAAATATCAGGTTCACAGACTTAGTGAAAATACTAGCATGCCAGAAATTAACATCAGGAAGGCATGTTTAGAGCAAGCAAACAACATGCTACAGGAACTTATAATAGCAAAACAAGACATGACATGATTCTACTCAAAGCATAGATCAATAGTCCCTTACTGACCATAAGCCAAAAAGGACCATAAGAAATGATGGCACCCATGTAAACATAGCAAGTTTTATTACAGATCTCAGACTTAGCAGAAAAACTGGGCATGGCAAAAACAGATATCAAGTAGGCATGTTCGTGAGCTCGATGCACTCACTACAGAGCATCTCATGACAAACTAAGCATACACCCATCAAGAAGACATGGCATAGAAGCTATACATGGCAAGAACAACATCATAGCATACACGGATCAACTACAACGACCTCGTGAAAATTGAATCTCATGCAAACAATCTGCCAGGAAACATTTTGAAGCAAAAGTAGAGCACAAAAATGACATGCTAGACTACTCCATAAATGCCAACAAAGGCATGGATGGATAGAGAACATCCATATGTTCAAAACACCCTTACTGATCATGATCAAAAAAGGCATAGATCTCTCTGTAACAACATGAACATATGACATAAAAATAACAGCAGGACATGACTTAGTGAAAACACTAAGTTCCTGAAATCAGCAACATCATCATCCCTAGTTTGCATGCTTGTTCTAGTCACCACATAACTCACAAAAATACATGGCATACACCCCTGGAAAGATGGCATGGCATAGTTCAACACACATGTAGGACTCAAGTTCATAGGGTGCACACATTAATCATGGCAAAAATGATAAAAGTGCAAGTTCTGTTAAGAAACAAAAACTAACATCAAATAGCCCTCTTCCAACAGCATTTCGGGCATCAAGATGAGCTCAAATGAAAATGGTGCAATGAGATGAAATGATCTACTCTTCGAGATGAACAAACTGATATGCTACACGCCCAAAACAGAGCCATGGGTGCGGAGATGTGATGCGATGAAAATGCAAGAAAAACATCACAGAATTAAGACTTAGCGGAATTTTGGGGGAAAGAAAGTCAACCGCTAGGGTTTTCCAGATCGGGGTCGCCGGAGCGCGGCTCGAGGTCGTCGGCGCGGGAGCGGAGCTCGGGGCCGGGGAGGAAGGTCGCCGGCATGGTCCGCGGGACGGCCCGGGCGACGGCAATGGCGGGACGGCACACACATGGGCAAGGGAAGGGTCGGCGGGCGAAGGCACAGCGGCGGGAGGGTCGGCGGGCGGCGAGGCGCTGCGGAGGCCAGGCGGAGCCGACGGCGGCGAGGCGGCCGGCGCGGGAGGCGGAGGCTGAGCGGCGGACTCCCGTGAGTCGGGCGGCGGGTCATGGGCGCCAGCGAGAGGGCGGCGGCTTCATGGCCATGGGGGTCGGGCGACGGACCTCAGCGGGCCCCATGGTCGGCGGCGGCTCGGCAGCGGGAGGCCCACGTGGCACGGCCTGATTCGTCCGGCGGCGCGGGCGGACGTGTCCGGCCGCCCGGATTTCGTCCGGCGGCGCGAGGGGAGCGGGGAGGCTAGGGTTTGCCCGGATTTGGAGGGGGAGATGCCTATTTGTAGGTAGAGGGAGCTAGGAGACTCCAAATGGGGTGCGGTTTTCGCCGACACGATCGTGATCGAACGACCGAGAGCATGGAGGTGACTTAGATGGGTTAATGGGCTGTTTTGGAGGGATGTTGGGCTGCAACTTAAAAGAGGCCTTTGCGAGAGAGCGGTTAACCGTTGGAGTACCAAACGAACTCCAAATGACCCGAAACTTGACAGGTGGTCTACCGGTGCTAAACCAGGGCCACTTGGCAAGGCTCAGTCCATTCCGAGAATGTTCAACACCCGCACACGGAAAAATGTAAAAGGGGACGTCGGGGAACATAGGAGTGCCGGATTGCAAAACGGACAACGGGGAAAATGCCCGGAATCATGAGACGAACACGTATGCAAATGAGATGCACATGATGACATGATATGAGATGCATGACATGGACAAAATGCAAAACGAAAACAAAACCCAACCACGGAGGGAATATCATAGCACATAACCAAAAATGGCAAGAGTTGGAGTTACAAATATGGAAAGTTACATCCAGGGTGTTACAAAGTCGCTCCCTTTCATGAATTCTGTAGTATACTCCTCCGTCGACGCTCCCTTTCATGAATTCTGTACTTCCTTTCGCCGACATGTGGGACATATAGCAACCGGGTCGACGTGTCAAGCACCAAATAATAGTGCAGAACAGCAGGGGGGACGCACCCTACTCGTACCGGCGCAGTAGTAGTAATGAGCAATGAGACGTCAAATCACAATGCCGCACCTTCCCAGACGGATGAAGCAGCCATTATTTCACACTTCGGTTTGCCATCATCTCAAACCACGTACTATTGCTTCTGCCTCAAGAGGGACACGCGCATCGCCTTGGTACATCATGACACGTGGGACCGCATGACAGGCCATGCTCCCCCGCCGATCGCTCGGTAAAATCACCTCATTTTTACTATACTTCCTCCGTATCGGTTACTACATGGCATGCATGTCGTTCTAGGTTGAGAATTTAACTGGCTATATATGTGATGAATAGTACTCTAGCCTTTTAAAAAATGTATACTTTTCTACAGTAGTACTATCAATGGATTGCGCCATGGAGAAAAAATTGAAATTAAAAAAAAGGTGGTACATACTGAAGAGTTAAAGTAACAAGAAGAAACATAACATAGTTCTCACTGGGGCTCAAAGACAACACACCCTCAAATTAAACTAAGCACACCAAATTAAACTATGCAACTAATCCGGTAGACACTGCATTAGAAGTTTAGAACCACCATGAGCAACGACACTGCCACCTTTCTCGGAGTCCTTGTCCACGTCCTCGACTTCGTCCTTGTCCCTCTTCCTCTTGGCCGATACTTCTTTGCTTGAACCGCACACTTGGCTGTTGCTCTTCATCCAACCCTTGTACATACTAAAACAAAGGTAGCCATCCATTGCAGCGTAGTGGATGTGGTCTATATCTAGTACATTTCACTGCCATGCATGACGATGAAACGTGTAATGAGGTTTCTCCAGTTTATGGTACAAAGGATGAACCATGGCTCCTACCAGGGTCAGCATTGAAGGCTGACGAGAGGGCAGCAGCCGATTCTTCTGGAGGTCGAAGGGTTTGCCTACAACGAGGCCTATCCGACCCAGGACTTCTTTGTCGTTCTTAAAGTCTATAGTAACGAATTTCATTGGTTTGTCCTAGAGGAAGTTCTTAAAATCCTGGCACTCAACGTCGGCATGGCATATGTGGTAGACCAAGCAAACGTTATGTACGCAAACCTGGATCATGGCGGGCTTCTTCCTCTCTTCGTCCTTTAGATCCTTCTCTCGTCCCAGGACTATGGTGTACTCAACATCTAGCCTAGCGACCCACTCATCATCTAAGTTTTTGAACATGCGTCTGAAGCGAGAAAGGCATCCTTTCACCGTCGCGGAAGAACGGGTGTAGATGACGTCGAACTCATCACCGGTGATGGTTCTAACCTTGTACTCACCGCCGATCGTGGAGATTTGGGACGCCATGGATTTGGGAGGAGGGTTAGGATTAGTGGAACTGCCGTAATGTGAATGGACGGTACGACTAGGAGCGAACCGCCGTAGTATTGAAGGACGTGCGGCGACGAGTAGGAGCGAACTGCCAGCGTGTGAACGGCAGGGTAGTGGCTTTCCATTCTCCCATGATACGGGCTTCCGAGAGCCCTTGGATCTAAGATCGAACGGTTGCATGGCGTGATTCTAGACCTATGGGTGAATATCCTATCCTGGAGGGTTATTCTGCAAATTTTCAGCAACTTAGCATGCGACCGTTTGATCTCAGATCCAAGGGCTGCCAAGAGCCTCAGATCATGGTCGCGCTACCACGACTGTCGTGTCGCTCGTGCGGTCGCGCCCTTGGAAATTTAACACGGTGCGTTAGGCTATCTGATGTTGGCATGTCATACATAGTCATCACTTAGTCACTCATACTACAACAAGGTTGGCTATAAGTGTATTTTTTTGCTCCTCTCTATCTCTTTCTTCGTACTCCCTCCGTCCCATAATATAAGAACATTTTTGACACTAGTGTAGTGCCAAAAACATTCTTATATTATGGGACACAGGGAGTACTAGTATTTATTGCATTTGCCAAGGAGTGACCTCTTCCAATGAAATGGTGTTGCTAAGTTTGCTTCATTTAATTAGTTATAGACTCAAAATTGTCTTTCCACCTAGGTACACGCGCTTAGCACCATTTCTTCCTTGGGTCATCAAACTAGTCTCGCTCTTCTTGATTAACTTGCCACATCAGACTTTATGCCTATGTGGCAAGCTTAAGCACCTATAGGAGCAAGTAAGTACAATAGTGCGCTTTACATGGCATTTTTGCATATGTGGAGGAAAGAGAGGCAAGGAAAAAGTGGAGAAGTGGGCTCTCATGCAAGAGCCAGCCTCTACTACATGGTGGAGCATTGGGAGGTGGTCAGGAATTAGGAGACTCACACTGGTCGTAGTGCCACGGTTAAAATGATAATGGCAAGTCAAATCACGGGGGGCCACCTGTCCAGTAGTAACTTGCTGTCAAATCACATAGCCCTACGTTTGCAGCAGCCTACTCCCTTGTCTTCTCGCATCTCTGTCGAACCGACTAGGGGGGAACTGCCCCACCTATCGCGCAGGAAAAGCCCCGCCCTCGACTTTTAAATACAACTACATCCGCTTAAGAATCCAATGATATACTTTTTGTGACATAGTAACTCATATTTAGTTAGTCAAATGGATGACCTAGAACTACGTGCAGGCCCTATAAACCGAGACGCCTAAAAATAAAAACCCGAGACGGAGAGGGTATTTAGCACGTATCTTTTTAGATCAATATAGTTGGGATTCACCAAGGAGCAAAACCAAGTGGTAGGCTGCTCCTGTCGTGTTGGCGTAGCAACTCAAGCAGGGTCAGTCCGCACACGAAATGGTGACACACTTAACAGGACCCCTTTGGCCGACATGTGGCTCATCCACCGTCTTGTTCCACGTGTGATGCACCAAATTACAGTTCAGAGGAGCGGTTGGAATTGGAGGCACCCCGGTCGCAGCGCCGCAGTAGTAGAAAATGAGCGATGAGGGGTCAAATCACAAAGCCCCACCTTTCCCGCATTAAGATGGACGGATGAAGCAACCATTATTTCACTCTAGGGTGCAAGAGCATAAATAAAAGAGAAAACAATGATGCGTGCGGCAGCTACCTAGGGCACCCTAGGGTAGGGGTCTCCACTATAGATCCTTTTTTCTGAAAGCGCCTCCACTACAAATCGGCTTTTCCCTCGTCCTCTTGAAGAAAACCGATGATGAGTGCGGCGGTAGGGTTTGTAGGAGTACTACAGCGTGCGGGGCCACGTCATAGTAAACAGGTTCAAGTCGAAGCCTTAAATATGTGTGGGCCGCTTAGTTTTACGGGAACGAGGCAGCATTTTGTGTTCGGGGACCAGTGGAGATATAGTACGTACAAAAAATTGTGGATATAGGTTCGACCGAAAGGCAATGATGCATGGGCCCTGCATTTTGATATACCCGGGGCCGCGTGAAATTTGCTACTCTACTCAAAACTAGTAAGGTACACATGTATTGAACGCATGAGATTTCGAAACCAAATTATGAATAAATACACACTATAGCATGTAAAGCTTTGAGTCATATATGCATGATGTAGATGCGCGTTTAGTTCTTATAGTTCATCTCATTCAAAATCAATTAGTTTTATAAAAATGTTAAGATTCATGGGGTTGTGCATTGTAAATCATAAAGTAAAAAACAAATAATGGCAATTCATTTAGAAAAAATAATCAATTATGATACAGAAGATTCTAGAACAAAGGAGAAGTGCTTGTGTTTTGAGGTTTGTGCATTATGCTTAAGTTCAACCATGGAGTCTTCTAAATTGTACATGTGGCAGTCTGGTGGAATGTTGATGATATCCAACGGCCAAGAGTGCTCAGATTTGCCTATCTCTCTGCCTTGTCGGTTAGCTTCATCCAAATGCGACCATCTTTCAAAGTTATTGGCACACTATATAGTTCTTGTGCCATAGTTGCATGTTTTGGAAAAAGCTACTAGTGGGTTGTACTATCTATTTAGGAATAGAAGATGTATACATGGAAGTTGTAGGAAAGAGATGACATGGAGCATCTCAATTCCTATGAGTAGGGATTGGAAAAGAGATGTCATTTGGTTCACATCATAGGAACTTTTCTATTGAATCTAGAGATGACATGTATCTCAATTCCTATGAGGAGGGATTAGAAAAGAGATGTAATTTGGTTCATATCATAGGAACTTTTCTAATGAATATACGCTAATGTTTATTTTCCTTTGAAATTAAGGGAGTATAGGAATCCATTCATATGAACCAAGTGGCTCTAAAGCTATAGAAATAATATCATGTTTATTTCCTTTGAAATGTGGAGTATATGAATCTATTCCTATGAACAAATTGGCTCTAAAGGAAAAAATCCTATAAAAATCATATCATATAGAGTTCCTATGATATTCCTCGACACTAAAGGATGGTTGAAATTGCTGCGGGTGATACGATGGTCTTTCTTTGTAGACTCCTCACCCATCTTTATAGTTATCTCTCGAAGATGAATGAAATGATATATACAGGGTATTCTACATGTGCAATTTGGTACACGAAAACTCGGTAAAAGTTTGCGAGGTTCGAATTTTCAATAAAGCTATATGCACTGCATTTCGGAACGGAGGGAGCATACGGTAGTTGCTAACACTCACGTGGAAGATTTGTGTGTAGGAGGAGTGGCTGTTCTGTTAGATGACATGGCAAAACTGACACTGTCGGATGCCGATCTAACGGTTGTTACAGTGTTCGTCAGGAAAAGGCTTGTGGTGAACGTTTGTCGGATAATGATTTACGGACACATGCATTGCATTGATACATGCCCCCCTCTCTCTCACGCACACGCACCCTCACGAGTCACGACTCTCCCGAGTCCTCTCGCAGACTCGCATGTCGCACCCACCGTCTATCTGCAGGTAGACGTCACGCACATATGTGCTCTTCACACCCTACCCTTAGAACTTCTAAAAAACAAAAGACGGCGCACACATTTTATTTTAGCTCACACGTCACACACTTATACTATTACTCTTGTGGCGAACGTTCTTTGGGCATAGTATATTGTACTCTCACGAAGAGAAGCGGTGCACGCACGTACTAGTTCTCTCACACCCACTTGCGGGTACACGTAGGGGCGCATTTTTTGAAGCTGGTACAACAAAATCACTCCACTATATATAAAAGCAGGAGCCTTAGTGCTTGCTTTACTAGGGTTCCTCTCGTTCACTCTCTCAAGCTCTCCAGATCTAAGCAAGACATAGGTGGCCACACTCTCTCTCAGCTCACGGTTGGTCACAGATTCGGCCAGACAACCTTGACCGGGGCAGGGGTGTAGGTGCATCGCTCACACTGTCGTCGGCGGCGAGGGAGGAGATCAACGGCTGCCCGCGCGTCCCGATCGGCGACCGTGCCGTTCTCTCCGAGAGAGCACTGGCTCGGGAGGGCCTCCGACCCCTTCTTCATCCCTGCGGTATTGTGGCCAAGATGCGGCCTCCCGATGCCATCTTTGCCACATGCCGACGACCCTCAGGTATATATTCCTTCGAAACCTGCCTTGCTCTACTGCCCCAGCTCCCTTTGTGTGGATCCTTTTCTATTTCCGTCTGTTGTTCCAAAGCCAGCTAGACTTCTACTATTATTAGAAGTAAATCTAGTTCATACAGTCGACTCTAAGCGTTGGTTCAAACAGGGAAGAAAGTGGGAAAGCTATAGCATGAATCTAGGACTTGGTTTTAAGAGGAAACAGGGGAAAGTAGTAATATCTATCACTGTTTAAATAACTGTATTTCGTATTTGCGCAAACAGGGATGCCTGTCTCCATATCGTTTTGGGATGTCTGTCTTCGTATCGTTTCTATCCATGCAATCAAAAGCACACACCTCAGTTTTAGTACAACTGCGCAATATGAGATGGCTATCCCTCGTTGTCATCGTCTAACCTCCCGTCTTCAAGGTATCCCTACATTGGTAGTAACTAAGGTAGAATGACCAACGCAATCTAAAAGAAGCTGATTCCTACGTTTTACTTGCGATTGCGGTCAGGAGGACGAGCAAAACAATCGCATCCTAGTCCGTAATGCACTTTCTACCGCTTCATCCATGGACCGAGGACTAGGCACGCACGGCTGCA
Organism: Aegilops speltoides; assembly: GCA_021437245.1. Lineage (NCBI taxonomy): Eukaryota > Viridiplantae > Streptophyta > Magnoliopsida > Poales > Poaceae > Aegilops > Aegilops speltoides. Next base: position 128,205,947 of record CM038142.1, on the reverse strand, counting down.
CAAATGGTTTTTGGACAAAAGCGGACAAGAGGCATTGTGGTCCTTATTTCGCAAATAACGGTGCTTAAATTTAGTGGAATGCACAAGCATTTCACCGGTCAAGACTAATCGCATGGTTCATTCAGCATTCCAAATGAGACCACAATTACAATTGGTTATTCTGGAATGAGAGAATCTAACCCTGGATGGTGGCAACAAGAAAAAACCAGAGTGAACTCCAGGAAATTTAAGCCTGTCGGGAGGCCCTTTGCTCAGAGAAGCCTTGCTTGTTTTTTCCTGATTTGTAAACCTTCTCACAGTTTTGTATTTTGCTGTGAACTAGTATATGTTTGTTATGTTCTATGAATCATTGAGATGTATAAAATTTCTTAACTTATGCTTTTCAAGTTTTTTATGAAGACGAGTTTAATGTGAGTGTTCCACATGAGCGCTGGACTAGCGTGTGAACGTTTGGAATTTATTACATTGTGGCCTCAATTAACTGCATGAACCACTGTAACAAGATACATAGATGCTTATATGTCAGACAGCAGATTGTTGATTGTTAGCTGGTCGATAGCCTAGTGTTGAAGTGAGCTGAGCCAATGTGCCATGTTTTGCACAACTGCTTACAAGTGGGGTAGCACCAACAGTGTTTACAAGTACTTATGTATACGTCGGTGCACAGTTCTCGAACGAGTGCTCTATTTCATCAAAACACACACTGCTCGTATGATAAACTGTGACAACTTATGTCTTACCATGCCATATTCATGAAAAAAATAGTGAGGACGCATCTGTTTCGGCAACAATTACGATGGTTCTCACATGATTCACGGGCACACAAAAGTAGCAGCAGTTCCCATAGACAGATTCAAACAGAGTACTAGCCCTAGAGGGGTTGATAACAGGCAAGGTTCGGATAATTAGACACAATCCAAACTACTATTAAACACTAGCTAGGGCAACTATTTCATGCTTCGATCTAATTTGGGCTGTACACAAGACGGACCTTGCCATGAACATCATCGAGGACGTCCCGCAGCAGCTCAATCCTGTGAACCTTCATGAAGACAACCTTGTGGCCTTGCCACTGATAAACTTGTTTGTGGAGGCATGCCACGTCATCTTCCTGCGTAAGCTTGACAAGAATAGTATGCCTCATAAATGAAGGAGTAGCTTTGAACTTCTTGTGCTTCAGTACACCCTGGACAACACGCCTGAAATCAGTGAGGCTGGAATACAACTCTTCATTGGTATAACCGCAAATGGCTTCCAGGATCCAACAGCCTAAGAACTCTGTTTTCCCAGTGCGTATATTCAGGTCATCCGCCTCATAGCGAGCAACATGTACAACCATACAATCCTTGTCTGCATCAGGGCTCTATATGAAACAGAAACAAATTCTAAATTACTTTTCAGTATAAGAAACACAAGTTATTTAAACCACTATGTATAGCATGGCATCAAAGCTAATAAAATTTTGCATTATTAATCACCACATACTTAGATGAAAAACCACAATCGAGATCAGCAAAGAAGGAAATCACCTTGGGCAGCTCAGCGAGGGGGGGGGACACATCCTCGAAAGGGGAAAACTGCTCCTGCAGTGCCACGGGGGTTGTAACCTCAAACGGGGCGTTGACCATCTCAGTAGAGGCCGTGAGCATATCTGGGGTCGGCTTGGTGGATGCCTCCACCTTCTTGGAGCTCTCTGTCTCGTGGGGATCAGCCTCCCGCGTCTGCTCCAACATCGGCAGATCTTTGCCTGGTTCTCCTTGGTCCTTCATGAAACTGACGAATACTAGGAGACCACTGAAAGGAAAACACAATCGCAATGACAATGAAACAAAAAAGAGAGTGAGGATCGGTTACTGCTTTGCAAAATTTCTTTTTTTCTCTAAATGAAAATATACCAACATCACGGATCCGCTTACCTTCTCTTCATTGGGAGAGAAGAACAGTGGCAGATGCGAGTGTGGCCTTTCTTGAAGACGGTGATGGAGAAGGGGATTCAGCGAAGAGTGAAATGATGGTTGCTTCGTCCGTCAACCTTAGACTGCGGAGAGGTGGTGTTTTGTGATACGACGGCTCGTTCTTCGCCGCATACGACGGGTGACTCTCCTTTGCATACTGCCTTCTAATTTGGTGGATGGCATTTGGGCCTGCATGGCCCGCATGTCGGTGAACAAAAGTATAACGACATTCAAGAGAGGGAGACGTTTCAATGACCTCGGAGGAGCCGAAGCGGTAGAGTGTCTCCACCGTACTAGTAGTAATTGTTTTTCCGGGTAGTCAGAGAGTGTCTCCACTGTACTAGTAGTAATTGTTTCTCCGGGCCCAAGACAAAACAGCCCATCCACACTAGTAAATAGTAAAATCAATTCAAAAGCCCATATATTTACTGAATGAGAGGCGCTACCCACACGCAGCACACCCCCCCCCCCAAAAAACCTGGGTGCTCTTCTTACTCCTTTCTCCAACCCACCTCACGTCAGCTCGCTCCACTCGTACCCTCAAATTGCTCACCTCACTCCTACAGAAAACCCCAGCTCTCCTTCTTCCTCACTCCTACAGAAAACCCCCAGCTCCCCTTCTTCTTCGGTCGCACTACAACTAGGCTCGTCATTCGTTACTCTGCTCAAATCCGTGAGCACGACGCGATGCCCTCGAGGAAAATGGAGTCAGTTGACCCCAGCGCCAAGAAGATGAGGCTCCGCCAACGCGGCGCTGTGTAGATCCCGCACCCAAGAACAGCTGGGAGAAGCGGCGACCCCGCCCCCACCGGATCCCAGGAACCCGTAGAATCTCGGGTGGACCGCATCAGCGATCTCCCAAACGCCATCCATGGGGAGACATCTCGCTTCTCCCCACCAAGGATTGCTGCCGCACCCCAGTCCTCTCAATTCGGTGGCGCCCTCTATGGCGCGTCGTACCCCTTAATCTCGACTGTCATCAGCTATCTCTCTTCAATGATTTTGAAATCCCCAGAGCCATCATCTCCTCCCATTAGGGCTTCGTTCAAAGCATCTGCATCCCGTCATGCTACCTGAGCAAGCATACCATGCCCTGCACGGTGGACGCTTGGCTGAAATCCCCTGAATTCATAGGACTACAGCTGCTTGATTTCTTCTATTCCCCTGGAAATCACATACCACATACCGAACGCCATGAACTTGTGCCCTCAGCACCGATGTCCATCTCGTGGTTTTCCTCCTCTCTCCACACCGCCACCTTTGCGTTGTGCTACCTACCAGACAATCTGGTACTAAACCTTCAACTCCCATTTCTCAAGAAACTTTCACTTGTGCGGGTTTGTATATCAGAGGCCTCATTGCACAGCATCATCCTCTCCAGTTGCCCTACGCTGGAGTGCTTGGTGCTTATTTTCACAGTTAGAATCGGTTGTCTCCAAATAAAGTCGCGTAACCTTGTAAGAATTGGAATTTCTTTTGACGGAAGGCAGATCATCATCCAAGATGCCCCTTCACTTCAAAGGTTGATCCTTGATTCTAGTTATTCATCGTTGCAAATAACCGTCCTCTCTGCGCCTAAACTGGAGACCTTGGGTGTAATACATGATCTTTGTGCTCATTTCAATATGGTGTTTGGCTCCACAGTTCTTCACGTACTTGATGTGTACTACACAACCTTCTTCTTGTAGACGTTGTTGGGCCTGCAAGTGCACGGGTTTGTAGGACAGTAGCAAATTTCCCTCAAGTGGATGACCTAAGGTTTATCAATCCGTAGGAGGCGTAGGATGAAGATGGTCTCTCTCAAGCAACCATGCAACCAAATAACAAAGAGTCTCTTGTGTCCCCAACACACCCAATACAATGGTAAATTGTATAGGTGCACTAGTTCGGCGAAGAGATGGTGATACAAGTGCAAAATAGATAGTAGATATAGGTTTTTGTAATCTGAAAATATAAAAACAGCAAGGTAACTAACGGTAAACGTGAGCGTAAATGGTATTGCAATGATAGGAAACAAGGCCTAGGGTTCATACTTTCACTAGTGTAAGTTCTCTCAACAATAATAACATAGATAGAACATATGACAAGCCCTCAACATGCAACAAAGAGTCACTCCAAAGCCACTAATAGCGGAGAACAAATGTAGATATGGTCGGGTACGAAACCACCACAAAGCTATTCTTTCGGATCGATCTATAAAAGAGTACGTACTAGAATAACACCTTAAGATACAAATCAACCAAAACCCTAATGTCACCTAGATACTCCATTGTCACCGCAAGTATCCGTGGGCATGATTATACGATATGCATCACACAATCTCAGATTCATCCAACCAACATAAAAGTACTTCAAAGAGTGCCCCAAAGTTTCTACCGGAGAGTCAAGAACGTGTGCCAACCCCTATGCATAGGTTCCCAAGTGTCACGAAACCCGCAAGTTGATCACCAAAACATACATCAAGTGGATCAATAGAATAACCCATTGTCACCACGGTTATCCCACGCAAGACATACATCAAGTCTTCATAAAAGACTCAATCCAATAAGATAACTTCAAAAGGGGAAACTCAATTCATCACAAGAGAGTAGAGGGGGAGAAACATCATAAGATCCAACTACAATAGCAAAGCTTGGGATACATCAAGATCGTGCCATAGATGGAACACGAGAGAGAACACGAGAGAGAGAGAGAGAGATCAAACACATAGCTACTGGTACATACCCTCAGCCCCGAGGGTGAACTACTCCCTCCTCGTCATGGATAGCGCTGGGATGATGAAGATGGCCACCGGTGATGGATCTCCCCTCCGGCAGGGTGCCGGGAAGGGCTCCCGAGAGGTTTTTGGTGGCTACAGAGGCTTGCGGCGGCGGAACTCCCGATCTATCTTCTGTTCTGGAAGTTTTTGGAGTGCGAGGTATATATGGGTGCAGGAGAACGTCGATGGAGCTACGGGGCCCCACGAGGCGGGGCGCCCGGGGGAGGCGCGCCCCACCCTCGTGAGCACCTCCGTATCTTCCCGACGTGGGGTCCAAGTCCATCGTGGGTTTCCTTCCAAAATAACTTCTCCAGCTTGATTTCGTTCGTTTTGACTCCGTCGATATTCCTTTTCCTCGAAACACTAAAATAGGCATAAAACAGCAAATCTGGGTTGGGCCTCCAGTTAATAGGTTAGTCCCAAAATAATATAAAAGTGGATAATAAAGCCCAATATTGCCTAAAACAGTAGATAAAGTAGCATGGAGCAATCAAAAACTATAGATACGTTGGATACGTATCAAGCATCCCCAAGCTTAATTCACCTTTCGTCCTCGAGTAGGTAAATGATAAAAAGAATTTTTGATGCGGAGTGATACTTTGGCATAATTTCAATGTAAATCTTCTTAATTGCGATATGAATATTCAGATCCGAAAGATTCAAGACAGAAGTTCATATTGACACAAAAATAATAATACTTCAAGCATACTAATCAAAGCAATCATGTCTTCTCAAAATAACATGGCAAAAGAAAGTTCATCCCTACAAAATCATATAGTTAGGCTATGCTTCATTTTCGTCACACAAAGATGTTCCCAACTTCTATACCCCCGATGACAAGCCAAGCAATTGTTTCATACTCAAGTAATCTCAAAAATTTTCAACCTTCACGCAATACATGAGCGCGAGCCATGGATATAGCACTATGGGTGGAATAGAATATGATGATGGGGGTTGTGTGGAGAAGACAAAAAAAGGAGAAAGTCTCATATTGACAAGGATAATCAACGGGCTATGGAGATGCCCATCAATTGATGTCAACATGAGGAGTAGGGATTGCCATGCAACGGATGCACTAGAGCTATGAATGCTCAACAAAATAAAACTAGTGGGTGTGCATCCAACTTGCTTGCTCATGAATACCTAGGGCATTTGAGGAAGCCCATCGTAGGAATATACAAGCTAAGTTCTATAATGAAAAATTCCCACTATTATGAACAAGACAATATATGAGACTCACTATATGAAAAACATGGTGCTACTTTGAAGCACAAATATATGAGACTTACTACATGAAGAACAAGGTGCTACTTTGAAGCACAAGTGTGGTAAAAGTATAGTAACATTGCCCCTTCTCTCTTTTTCTCTCATTTTTTGGGGGCCTTTCTTTTTTATTATTTTGGCCTTTCTCTTTTTTTGGGCCTTTCTTTTTTTTTGGCCTTTCTTCTTTTTTTTTTGATTCGTCCGGAGTCTCATCCCGACTTGTGGGGGAATCATAGTCTCCATCATCCTTTTACTCACTGGGGCAATGCTCTAATAATGATGATCATCACACTTTTATTACAACAACTTGATATTACAACTCGAAACTAGAACAAGATATGACTCTATATGAATGCCTCCGGCGGTGTACCGGGATGGTGCAATGAATCAAGAGTGACATGTATGAAAAATAATGCATGGTGGCCTTGCCACAAATACGATGTCAACTACAAGATCATGCAATGGCAATATGACAAAAGTAAAGTATGTCATGATGAACGGAACGGTGGAAAGTTGCATGGCAATATATCTTGGAATGGCTATGGAAATGCCATAATAGGTAGGTATGGTGGCTGTTTTGAGGAAGATATAAGGAGGTTTATGTGTGAAAGAGCGATCATATCACGGGGTTTGATGCACCGCTAAGTTTGCACCAACTCTCAAAGTGAGAAAGGGCAATGCACTGCATCAAGAGGCTAGCAAAGGTGGAAAGGTGAGAGTGCGTATAATCCATGGACTCAACATTAGTCAAAAGAACTCATATACTTATTGCAAAAATTTAGAAGCCATCAAAATCAAGTACACGCACAATGCTCCTAGGGGGATAGATTGGTAGGAAAAGACCATTGCTCGTCCCCGACCGCCACTCATAAGGATGCACAAGCCAGGTACACTTCATGCTTCAAATTTGTTACACAACTTTACCCATACGTGCATGCTACGGGACTTGCAAACTTCAACACAAGTATTTCTCAAATTCACAACTACTCAACTAGCACGACTTTGATATTATTACCTCCATATCTCAAAACAATTATTAAGCATTAATTTTATCTTAGTATTCAATTCACTCAAAAGAAAGTTTTACATATCTTGAACACTAAGTATATTAATCATTAAGCAAATTACCGTGCTATTAATGACTCTCAAAATAATCTAAGTGAAGCATGAGAGATCAAGTTTCTTTAAAACAAATCCACCATCGTGCTCTAAAAGATCTAAGTGAAGCACTAGAGCAAAAATTATCACGCTCAAAATATATAAGTGAAGTACTATGAGCAAAAACTATCAAGCTCAAAAGATATAAGTGAAGCACATAGAGTATTCTAGCAAATTCCAATTTGTCTAAGGCTCTCTCTCATTAAAGAATTTCAGATCTTGATACTTATTCAAACAGCAAGAAAAGCTAAAGAAAACTACAATGCAAGGATAGCACAACTCATGTGAAGAAACAAAAACTTAGGCTCAACCGATACTAACCGATAGTTGTTGAAGAAGAAAGGTGGGATGCCTACCGGGGCATCCCCAAGCTTAGATGCTTGAGACTTCTTGAAATATTATCTTGAGGTGCCTTGGGAATCCCCAAGCTTGAGCTTTTGTGTCTCCTTAATTCCTCTCATATCATGGTTTCTCTTTTTATCAAAAGCTTCATTCACAACAAACTCAACAAGAACTCGTGAGATAGGTTAGTATAAACCAATGCAAAACATTATCATATTATACTGTAGAAAATCACTTAAACTATTATTCAACATTGCATACTAAATGCCTCTGATATTTAATACTCCTATCCTCAAATAGAATCATTAAACAAGCAAACATACGCAAACAATGCAACCATAACAGCAATCTGCCAAAACAAGACAAATCAGAAGAATGCAAGAGTATCAAAACTTCCCGACTCCAAAATTATGAACTAAAATTCCCCTTTATCGATTGTCAAAACCAGCGGATCTCGGGTAGGGGGTCCCGAATGTGCGTCTAGGCGGATGGTAACAGGAGACGAGGGACACGATGTTTTTACCTGTGTTCGTGCCCTCTCGATGGAGGTAATACCCTACGCCCCGCTTGATTAATATTGATGATATGGGTAGTACAAGAGTAGATCTACCACGAGATCAATGAGGCTAAACCCTAGAAGCTAGCCTATGGTATGATTGTTGAGATGTAATGTTGTGTCCTCACGGACTAAAGCCCTCCGGTTTATATAGACACCGGAGAGGCTAGGGTTACGCAGAGTCGGTTACAATGGTAGGAGATCTACATATCTCAGATTGCCAAGCTTGCCTTCCACGCCAAGTAAAGTACCTTCCTGACACGAGCCGAGTCTTCAATCTTCTATCTTCGCAATGCGGGAGTCCGCGAATATTGATAGTCCGCTATCCGGACACCCCTAGTCCAGACTCCTCGGTAGCCCTCAACCAGTCTTCAATGACGATAAGTCCGGCGTGCATAATGTTCGGCATTGCAAGGCGGGTTCCTCCCTCAAATAATCCGGAGAAGATAATGAACACCGTGATAGTGTCCGCTCGCAAAATAACTTCCACAAACCAACGTAGAGAGATAAAACATATACACCGATCCAATCTGGCGACGTATTATGCGGCATGACATCACACCGCAGCCAAGCCCTTGTTTGAATTGTTTTTATTATTCCGCCAAAGACGCTTAGCGGCGGCTTCCTTGGCACGCCCCGTCGAGCGTAGATCGTGTTCCCTTTATTCCGGATCCTCATCAATACGTGCGTGGATAACCCAACCGCTCCGTCGCCGCCACGCCTCTATCGAAGGAATCTCAAGCGGTCACGAGACGGCCCTTGGTATTATTTCCCTTTATAAGAGGACCAAGGCCTGTCCTTGTCTTTCAACCTCGCATCGAATCTTTTCTCCGCTCCCGCCCAACACCAAGAGCTTGGACTCGGCGCTTGGATCCACAAAGCAATGTCCGCTCCGACCTCCGTGGTCAGTGGGTGCCCTCCTCCGTCACGGAGGAGGACATATTGAAGTTGCGTGAGGCCAAGCACAGCCTATGAAGTCTCGCACAGGTTGCTGCCCTGGGCAGGCCATGCCAGCCCCGAGCCCAGCCGAATATGTCGTTTCGATCTCACCTCCGCGAGGGATTAGGCTTCCCGACGGATCCTTTCGTGAGGGGGCTCGTTCTTCTACGGGCTGGACTTCCACGACTTGGCTCCGAGTCCATCCTCCATATCTCCGCATTCATTATTGTTCTGCGAAGCCTTCCTCTGCGTCATCCCCACTTCGCCTGTGGCTGAAAACATTCAAGGTGGAGCCAAGATGATCGGGGCGTCGAAGCGGAGTGTGGCGGGCGACCATAAGCAAGAAGGTCGATGCCCGTGGCTCAAGGTTCCTTCCAAGTGGAGCAGGATTGTGGCAGCAGGAATGGTTCTACATCACCGCTCCAAGGCGCAAGTAGAAGCTGCCGCCTCCTTCCGCCGGGACCTCCACAACAATCGATGTCGTGGGTCAACCAAGGGCTCAACTGGGGCCGTCCGAGGACGTGCCCGCACCGCAGGCCGGATTCGGGACCTCCAAACAAGGGAGATTGATCTGGTCAAGGTGATGCGGTCATGCTAACTAGGCACCTCCTACCACGCAAACGCCGTCCTCTCCGCTTATGGGAGTTCAATCCGAGGACCTCGATCCTCCAAAGATTTCATGGGTGCGACACCCTTGGAGATGTATGAGCTGTTCTTTGGACCGCAAGTGGCGTGTCCGATTCGCCGAGGATGCTGGACTAAGCCGCGATCGTCCGGATACTCGTAAATAGCTCAAAGCCGGACATCCTGTTTTGTATGCCTTTCAAGAGATCGCCTCGACCCTTTGTTCTTTTGCAGGAATGGGTGGCGCGATCAAGGCTGATAAGGTGTCCGCACTCCTCCCAGAGACCGCTTGGAGCCCGTGGCTGGTCGAGAATGTTGGAGGTTGCGCCCACGAGGGGGGCGACGGGGAGATAAAGGAGCTAATACTTCGTCCAAAGGCGATCAAGAGGAGGAACCAAGGATCCCTCCCTTCGAGGAGAAGAGGACCGCCCGAAGATCCGGAGGTCCCAGCCCCTAAGCGTGGGAAGAAATCCCCACCGGAGGGTCCGGCGCCCGGTGAGAATCCGGACGCGCAATCATCGCCCAAGGACCAGCCCTCCAACGAGCTGTGAGTATGAAAGAAGAAGTTTAATAAAAAAAAGTACCTTCGTTTATGCTTCTGTAGGTAACCGAAATATTTATGTCGCAGTTCGGATCTGCAGCCGTCTCGATGAGTTCGCCCTCGGGATCTTCTTCCGAGATGATGGAGAGCGATCGCCTCGTCCGACGCACCGCCGGATGAGGCAGAGAGCCCAAGTGTCGCCACGGAGGGCGCCCCGAATCCGAGGGGTCAAAGAGTTCAACACCCACCAGAGCCCGCCGGAGAATCAAGAGTTTGCTTCGTGAGGCGCCCATTTTAAGATCACCGTGCGTTAATGCGTCACGGTGGTTGGAAGGGTTTCGTCCACTGAAAGCGGGTTACGAATGCCGCCATGAGCTTGTTGGCGGGATTTGAGGTATCTTGAAAATAGCGCACCTTTGTTTTTAACAACCAGTGCATATAAAAATGCGCTCAGATAGATAGTAGCCCTCGAGACTCGGTAGGTTGTCGAAGACGACAGCGTGTCGAGGATCGAAAATCTAAATATCTCGGGTAATAAATATCGCCGCTTACGATCTGGTGGCGGATAGTTCGGGGCCAGCCGGATCGATCGGTTTGCTTAAACTGAGTCGGCAATCGGACATGGCGATCTTGACATAGCACTTGTCAATCAAATGACTTGACGAGTCGCAAGGTAAATAAATTCTCCATAGCTGCTTCATTGAGTGGGTTAAAGCCCTCCTCTCGATAAGTTATATGCTGTTTGTACAGATAGTGCTTTGCTTTTGTGGAGAGACTTTGGGCGAGCTTGCACATACCAAGGAGCAAGCCGAAGGAGTGATGCGGTCTGCCGCGAGGGCGGCCGAGGAGTTGAAGGTCGAAAAGGCTGCGCCTTGCCTAAGCAGGGCGGAGGTGGCGGATTGGCCAAGAATTTAAAGGATGCTACCAACCGTGGCGAGGCTCTTGAAAAGGAGCGCCTATTGGAGCGGGAAGACTCAAGAAGGCCACCGCCGAGACCAAGGATGCCCGCTCGCAATGCGGGCTATGAAGGAGGAGCTGCGCTGGTCGGAGAAATCACGGTGGCAAGCCGCTTCTTATCGTCGCCGGTTTATGGATGCCAAGTATGCCAAATTTGAAAAGCAAAGGAGTTCGGAGGATCCTTACATGGACTTGGCTGCGAGTGAGGTGGCGACGCCGCTAAGCACTTCCGGAGCCGGGGATCACGAGGTGGAAGGGTTATATTGACTCAATTCCACAACCGGATCGCCCTCTTCATTTGTCGGACAGGTTGGCGAATGGGCCGAATGAATAGACCGTCGGGCTGGCTATGATCGACATCATGGCCCATGTGTGCCGAGAGAGGTCCAAGGCGACGAGCTATTTTGGACTCTCGCAGCGAGCTTCCTTGGGGCGGCCGCATATCAAGGAGATGAAGCGGTCGGCTGCATCGAGGGCGCGGATGGCTCGCCCGTAAAGGCGCATGTCCGGAGATGGATGCCACCGCTGTTGCTTGCCAGGTTCGGATGGGAACCGCTTCCGCCAATATTATTTCGGGAAGTTATGCGCGCGCTCATATAATAGAGTCGCAGATGCTCGAAGAATGTAACGCTCAATTGAACGCATTAACTTGTTTATGAATGATTATAGTATGAATGCTTTTTATACTTGTGCTTCCAAGTAGTAATACTTCTCCTTGCGGCCGCTTAAGTATACTTGTGTATAACCCGAAGATGCAGATCTTGACTCAGCCCTTGCACAAGGTGCTTTGGTGTTCGCAAAATAGCGCTTTTTACACTTTAATCGGCGCCTCGGTCTGTTATAAGGAGGTGGTAGCGAGCTAACGAGGCAATCCGGACTATAATGCTTTATCTCTTTCACTTAGCCAATGGAGCTCGAGGGTGGGGCTACGATATAGCCCCTAATGGCACCGCACATCTCCGAATTCGAGTGCGTATGTGCCTGACCGAAGCGCCCTTCACAAAGCGAAATTCTAAACATTCCGTAGTCGATCAAGTGGTGACGGACTCTCGCTATATCATGACGGTCGGTTTTCGCTTTCTCTCTCGAGGTGCTCGCCACCCGGCCCGGGGCACAATCGCGAGAGTTCTCCGGTGCCGCGTTAGCGGGTGATACGGAACGTAAGGTAGCAAAACACAGGAGCCGGGCAAACCCAACATTTGACCAAAGACATGATTCGGAGCTGATGCATATAGTGCCCAACTTGAGACGCCGAACACTCCCTAAGGTGTTCGGACTTTATGATAACGGGCAGAATTATGCCCTAAGCCCCTTGTGTCCGGGTACGGGCATTGTCTTCTGACGCGGCCAATGCCAAAGCGTCAGGCTCCGCCTCGGCTATAGGAAGAAGCCGAGGCCGATTTAGCAACAAGAGACAGTAATAAAAAGGTCTATGTAGGGTCTTAATCTAAAAAGAATCCTTGCGACGGGTCCCTACTGCATGTCTGCGCCTGTGTCTCCGTTGTGCCGTTATCTCGACGCCAGTGCGCACGTTGTTCATCTATAGAAAAGAGAGGAACATTTCAAAAACAGTTCGTATGTAAAATAATGCAAAAGAATAAGCGTAAATAATTAAGGCTAGGTTTATATGAAACCGATGCTAGTTGTCTTGCGCAGCCTTGTGAAAGGGTATGCGGCTAGGGAGCCCTAGTCGCTTGAGTCCGGATTCGTCTATCCGAATCCGGGGTCTTTATGACCTCGACCAAATGGTGCCATGTGGACCGGCATCTTAAGTGTAAGAGACGCGTAATGCGGTATGGCGTTGAAGCGGACAAAAGCCTTCGTCCCAATAGTGATTGATGTTCACTTTTAAATGGGACGATATGGAAAATTAACTTTTCTCGCCGGAAATTGTTCGGTGATCCGAACACGACTTGAGTAATATCGAGCCCATGCACTTGGCGTAAGGGCCGGGCGTAACTCCTTTGAAGGAAGTGCGGCTGTGTCGAATTTTGGTAGGGTCTATCCCCATCCGACGGATTGTGTTTGAATATAGCAGGTTTAGGTCACCGCCTCCGCCCATTAGGACGCTTGTGAATTGCAGTCCGTCTATTATCGGATTCAATATCGGGAGTCCGTCCCATGGTTCAACACTTTTGGAATAATCCGGTGGTCGAAAGTGATTGGTTTTGATATCCAATCTCTATGGTTTATGGGCCGGACCGTGCGAAGCTCTTTTAGAAAGTGCCGCACTATTTTTCCGTGTCCTCACATGAAGTGAGTTTATCGCTTTGACCCCTTGTGGGAAAGTCTTTTGTTTTCCGTGCCTCTGCCGGAGGGTTTATCTTCTTCGCTGACGCGTCGAGCCCCTTATGTTCGGCGTTTAGTCGGCGGACTGTTTGAAAACCCAACAATCCTCGTGGGTGTGATTTGCGAGCCTTCCGGGTACTGTGGATTTGATGATCCGACCCGAGATTTTGTGTAGGTTAGATGTTAAATCGTTGTCGTCCTTGATGGGTTGAGCTTTATTATTCGCCGTGAGCTCTTAAATCCGGCGTTGATTGCCGTGCTCTTTGGGCTTTTCTCTTTATTCCGCGCTGATCTTTTCTGCGCCGTGATTTTCCGCTTCCATCTCTTATCTCGGATGTACTTGGGTTCTTTGGTGCTTGCTTCTTGCCAACCAGCTGTCCTCTCTAGCATAGCGGGTCATGAGGCTTGTTAATGCGGTCATTGTCCTCGGTTTCTCTTGACCAAGGTGTCTGGCGAGCCATTCGTCTCGGACATTGTGCTTAAAAGCTGCTAAGGCTTGGCGTTCGGACAATCGACTATTTGGTTCTTTTGGTAAGGAACCTATTCCAATTTCCGTTGACTCTCCTGGCTGTTGAGTTATGTGACTTAGGTCATCGCATCCGGAGGCGGACATAAGTCCCTTGAAAATTTGCTCTAAACGCCTTGAGCTCTTCCCAACTTCCAACAAGTTTTTCTCGAGGCTTTTGAGCCGCTGTGAGCTGGCCCTTTGAGCTTGAGGGTAGATATTTTATGGCGTGGAGATCGTCTCCTCCGCCATATGTATATGCATATATAGTCTTCTATCCGAATCCGAGGTCTGTTGTTCCATCGTAGGCTTCTATGTTGATGGGTTTAAACCCTGCTGGGAATTCATGTTCCAAAGACTCGTCTGTGAAGCATAGTGGGTGTCTTGGCGCCTCAGATTTGTATGCGTTGCTATCGTCGAACACTTGACGTGTTCCTTTGCTTATTGGGGCTTTCCGCTTGGGTCCAGATGGACTGGCTGGGCCATTTGACGGTGGAGGCTTTATGGCCTCTTCGTCGAATTCTGGGAGCAGCTTGCGCTTCGGGTAGCTCTTCGATTGGTGGCTGTTGCCTTGTTTGTCTGCGGTTTTGAGCACTTTGCTCCATCTTATCCGGAGCGCGTCTTCCGCTGTGTTGAGCTTCCGCTTCCTTCTTCGTGCTTCTTGTCAGTAGCGATGAGCTGCGTTTGCAAAGATCTTGTTCGACGGGCTCTTCGAGTTCGTCGTCATCGGGGCTTGATCCGTCCTCGGAGGGAGGTACATGGTTGTGATCCTCAACCTTTTCTTCTGCCGCCCTTTCGTGAGGGCTTGCTTCTACATCCTCCTTCGCTGAGTCTTGCTGGAGGGGTTTGTCTTCCGCACTCTCTGGAGTATTATTGTCTCCCGTGCCGGATTCTCCATTCTTGTTATGGCGGGATTTAGAGCGGCGCCGCTGACGCCGGCGTTTAGGCTGCTTCTTCAAAGAATCTTCCTCCGCTGCTTTTTCGCCATCCCCTTCCGTTGGGGTATCCACCATGTAGACGTCGATGATGAGGTGGCCTTCCAAAGTCCGTGGGCGCTGGTCTCGATCGTCTCCGCATCATCGCCCATAGCGTCGATGTCCTCGAGTCGTAGTCTAGCATGTCGGTTAGATCCTCGGCAGTGGCTACAAAGTGGGTGGTGGGTGGGCTCAATTTCTTCGTTGTCCGAACTCCAACCGCCCCGCCATAGTCCGCCAGATTCTCCGATAGCGAGAGATGCTTCAGGAAGTCATGATATCGCCAAAAGGCGAGTGTTGAAAGATGTCCGCGGCGGTGAATTCCATAACCGCGCCTAATCTGCTTAATTGGCGGGGCACGGAGGCTCGGAGTCCGGCGAGAGTCCGGCGCCGGGATCATGAGTTTCGCAAGGGACAAAATCGGTATTCGGCTCCATCGCCGTGGATGTTGAAGCCCCCGGGGCGGCGTCTATCCACTGACCCTCGTCATGGGCAATCGGCTCCGGATAAGTAGCCGGGGCGGATTCAAGTGCGGCCACCAAAGCACTGTCCGGCGGCAGAGCTAAATCATGCCCATCGTCGCCGTGCGGCGCGCTTGGCTGTGGCTCGAGTCCGTCGAAGATCAAGTCTCCGCGGTCATCGGTCGTGAAGTTTAGGCTTCGAATCGACTCGACGGCCAGGCGAACTTGATCTGCTCGGATGGCCAAGAGAGTTGGCCCGCAGCGATGTAAAGCCGCTGAATATGAAGATCTGTCCGGGAGAAAAGTCCCACCTCGACAGCGTTGAAGGTTGAAGATGCCATCGAGCCTATTGGTGACGACACAGAGGAACTCTCAATGAAAGCACCAATGTCGGTGTCAAAACCGGCGGACGGTAGGGGGTCCCGAACTGTGCGTCTAGGCGGATGGTAACAGGAGACGAGGGACACGATGTTTTACCTGTGTTCAGGCCCTCTCGATGGAGGTAATACCCTACGCCCCGCTTGATTAATATTGATGATATGGGTAGTACAAGAGTAGATCTACCACGAGATCAATGAGGCTAAACCCTAGAAGCTAGCCTATGGTATGATTGTTGAGATGTAATGTTGTGTCCTACGGACTAAAGTCCTCCGGTTTATATAGACACCGGAGAGGCTAGGGTTACACAGAGTCGGTTACAATGGTAGGAGATCTACATATCCGTATTGCCAAGCTTGCCTTCCACGCCAAGTAAAGTACCTTCCGGACACGAGCCGGAGTCTTCAATCTTCTATCTTCGCAGTCTGGGAGTCCGGCGGATATTGATAGTCCGGCTATCCGGACACCCCCTAGTCCAGGACTCCCTCACCCACTGTAATAAATTTATCAGAGCTCAATATGCAAAAAGATTCAACGTTAGACCATTCTCTGACTTTTCTAGGGAAATTTTGCAACAGCGGTAAACTTTCTGTTTTCAAACAGCAACATGCAAACTAGCAAGATAAGCATGGCAAAGGCTATCCTTGACTTTTTTATTGAAACTAAAGAGGCAAAAACATTATTCTAACTAACAACAAGCAAAAACTAACAAAAGAAAATGACGCTCCAAGCAAAACACATATCATGTGGTGAATAAAAATATAGCTCCAAGTAAAGTTACCGATGAACGAAGACGAAAGAGGGGATGCCTTCCGGGGCATCCCCAAGCTTAGTTGCTTGGTTGTCCTTGAATATTACCTTGGGGTGCCTTGGGCATCCCCAATCTTAGGCTCTTGCCACTCCTTATTCCATAGTCCATCGAATCTTTACCCAAAACTTGAAAACTTCAACCACACAAAACTCAACACAAAACTCATAAGCTCCGTTAGTATAAGAAAATAAAACCACCACTTAGGTACTGTAATGAACTCATTCTAAATTCATATTGGTGTAATATCTACTGTAGTCCAACTTATCTATGGTTCATACCCTCCGATACTACTCATAGATTCATCAAAATAAGCAAACAACACATAGAAAACAGAATCTGTCAAAAACAGAACAGTCTGTAGTAATCTGTATAAAACGTATACTTTTGGAACCCCAAAAATTATGAAATAAATTGCTGGACCTGAGCAATTTGTCTATTAGTCATCTGCAAAAGAATCAACCTAAAATCACTCTCCATTAGAAAATGGCAGCTAATCTCGTGAGCGCTAAAGTTTCTGTTTTTCACAGCAAGATCACATAAACTTCACCCAAGTCTTCCCAAAGGTTCTACTTGGCACTTTATTGAAACAAAAGCTATAAAACATGATTACTACAGTAGCATAATCATGTGAACACACAAAAACAGTAAGGATAAATATTGGGTTGTCTCCCAACAAGCGCTTTTCTTTAATGCCTTTTCAAGCTAGGCATGATGATGATAATGATGCTCACATAAAAGATAATAATTGAAACATAATGGGAGCATCATGAAGCATATGACTAGCACTTTTAAGTCTAACCCACTTCCTATGCATAGGGATTTTGTGAGCAAACAACTTATGGGAACAATGATCAACTAGCATAGGAGGCACAACAAGCATAGCTTCAGGAATTTAAGCATATAGAGAGGAAACTTGACATTATTGCAATTCCGACAAGCATATGTTCCTCCCTCATAATAATTTTCAGTAGCATCATGAATGAATTCAACAATATAACCAGCACCTAAAGCATTCTTTTCATGATCTACAAGCATAAAAAAATTCTACTCTCCACATAAGCAAACTTCTTCGTTATAGCATACGTATCATCACAATAATCATCATAAATAGGAGGCATGCTTTCATCATAGTAAATTTTCTCATCGAAGCTTGGGGGACAAAATTATCATCTCCATCAAACATAGCTTCCCCAAGCTTGTGGCTTTGCATATCATTAGCATCATGGATATTCAAGGAATTCATACTAACAACATTGCAATCATGCTCATCATATAAAAACATTCTATAGATTTCTTCTTCTAGCACTTGAGCACAATTTTCCTTTCCATCATACTCACGAAAGATATTAAAAAGGTGAAGCGTTTGAGACAAACTCAACTCCATTTTTTGTAGTTTTCTTTTATAGACTAAACAAGTGATAAAACAAGAAACAAAAAGATTCGATTGCAAGATCTAAAGATATACCTTCACTTACCTAGCCTCCCCGGCAACGGCGCCAGAAAAGAGCTTGATGTCTACTACACAACCTTCTTCTTGTAGACGTTGTTGGGCCTGCAAGTGCACAGGTTTGTAGGACAGTAGCAAATTTCCCTCAAGTGGATGACCTAAGGTTTATCAATCCGTAGGAGGCGTAGGATGAAGATGGTCTCTCTCAAGCAACCCTGCAACCAAATAACAAAGAGTCTCTTGTGTCCCCAACACACCCAATACATTGGTAAATTGTATAGGTGCACTAGTTCGGCGAAGAGATGGTGATACAAGTGCAAAATAGATAGTAGATATAGGTTTTGTAATCTGAAAATATAAAAACAGCAAGGTAACTAACGGTAAACGTGAGCGTAAATGGTATTGCAATGATAGGAAACAAGGCCTAGGGTTCATACTTTCACTAGTATAAGTTCTCTCAACAATAATAACATATATAGAACATATGACAAGCCCTCAACATGCAACAAAGAGTCACTCCAAAGCCACTAATAGCAGAGAACAAACATAGAGATTATGGTCGGGTACGAAACCACCACAAAGCTATTCTTTCGGATCGATCTATAAAAGAGTTCGTACTAGAATAACACCTTAAGATACAAATCAACCAAAACCCTAATGTCACCTAGATACTCCATTGTCACCTCAAGTATCCGTGGGCATGATTATACGATATGCATCACACAATCTCAGATTCATCCAACCAACATAAAAGTACTTCAAAGAGTGCCCCAAAGTTTCTACTGGAGAGTCAAGAACGTGTGCCAACCCCTATGCATAGGTTCCCAAGTGTCACGAAACCCGCAAGTTGATCACCAAAACATACATCAAGTGGATCAATAGAATAACCCATTGTCACCACGGTTATCCCACGCAAGACATACATCAAGTGTTCATAAAAGACTCAATCCAATAAGATAACTTCAAAAGGGAAACTCAATTCATCACAAGAGAGTAGAGGGGGAGAAACATCATAAGATCCAACTACAATAGCAAAGCTCGGGATACATCAAGATCGTGCCATAGATGGAACACGAGAGAGAACACGAGAGAGAGATCAAACACATAGCTACTGGTACATACCCTCGGCCCCGAGGGTGAACTACTCCCTCCTCGTCATGGATAGCGTCGGGATGATGAAGATGGCCACCGGCGATGGATCCCCCCTCCGGCAGGGTGCCGGGAAGGGCTCCCGAGAGGTTTTTGGTGGCTACAGAGGCTTGCGGCGGCGAAACTCCCGATCTATCTTCTGTTCTAGAAGTTTTTGGGTACGTAGGTATATATGGGTGCAGGGAGAATGTCGATGGAGCTACGGGGGCCCCACGAGGCAGGGGGTGCGCCCAGGGGGAGGGCGCGCCCCCCACCCTCGTGAGCACCTCCCGTATCTTCTGACGTGGGGTCCAAGTCCATCAGGTGGGTTTCCTTCCAAAAATAACTTCTCCAGTTGATTTCGTTTCATTTTGACTCCGTCTGACATTCCTTTTCCTCGAAACACTGAAATAGGCATAAAACAGCAAATCTGGGCTGGGCCTCCGGTTAATAGGTTAGTCCCAAAAATAATATAAAAGTGGATAATAAAGCCCAATATTTCCTAAAACAGTAGATAAAGTAGCATGGAGCAATCAAAAATTATAGATAGATTGGAGACGTATCAGTACTTTATATTGTCATCTACACTTGTAACCAGAAGCTGCATTTTAAATTTCTGCGCATAATTTATATATCATCTTGGAGTACACATTTTGTACTAATATTATGTTCTATGCTCAATGAAGAGTTTCTCCATGGATGGCCTATCAATGGTGCTGGATTTTGTCAAGATCTTATATATCCAAATGAATAGTTTTGATCTGAACAAGATTATTGGCTTGCTACAATGCTTTCCATGTCTGGAGAAGTTGTATATAAAGGTGATAATTTCACGCACACTGGAAGCCCGCATATAGTGTACTAGAATTAACCGTTCAGCTGTTGCTCTTTCGACGCTCTTCTTTTAGACCTTAACTATTTTCAATCTTCATGTCTATTTAGGCAACAGGACGGGGTAAGAAAGTTATAACCAATCGGTGGATTTGTAAGCATCGGGATTTTCTCACTTCTCATGAGATTTGATTGAAGACAATAACGCTAGAACGATATGTAGCCAACCGTGCAAACACAAGATTTGTCACATTCTTCCTGCTGAATGCGAGGTTACTATTGTCCATCAGGCTTAAGTTTATCAGCAGCTTGGTTTTGATGGATGGGTATGTCGAAGAGCAAAAAAAGGAGTTCCAGGTGGGCAAAAGAGCTTCTGAACGTGTCGGGCTTCTATTTACAACATATTGTGGTCATAATCCAGTAAATTTTACTTACGGGGATGTTCATTCTATGGACATGACCGATCCATTTGATTGTGATCGCCAAAACAAAGGCTTTGGAGTTAGATGTTGTTGCCCTTTTCAATCTAGGTTTTTGTAAACTCGATGAACAATTAACCCTCGTGCTTTTGTACAGTTTGTAAGTGGAGTTAGATGTTCTGCCCTTTTCAACTCGGCCAGTATCGTCATATTTTCTTTGAAACAAGGCAAATGGCTTGCCATTCGTTTAATTTAGAGTGAAATATTGTGACAAATCCCAACCAAGGGAAATAAAATCACTCTCGCCGGCTGCATGAGCTCACTGTGCATTACAGAAGCCAAGTGATTAGCCCCCACCAGCACCCACAAACTTATTTCAAACTCGCACATCAAATGGGCTGTAAATTTTCATAGGAAAGGCTGCATGACCATGACAGATTTGGATTCTGACATTTGGGACCCGCGAGGAAATAGCCTATCCAAGGTGGTGTCGACTTACTAGCCAGTCAACAAACGATTCTGCCTACCAGCCGTTGGATTGACATCCAACATCTGTCGTGTATCTTCTATCTCTTGTCTTCTTCTTCCTCCAGCCGCCCAAACCAAACCACCCCGTCGGCTCCGCTTTGCTCCCGCCTCCATGGTCGGGTCGCCTCTGCCGCCCTACCGTACGTATCCTCCAACGTTGGTCAGTCCCTCCCTCTATTCCCCCACACGTCCTGTTATTCTCCGGCAACGTCAGCCCCAACACGCACCCGCGCCCGAACCAGTCAACCCTTGTACTCCCCTCCGCCTGCGACTGGACCGGCACATCTTCCACGGCTCCTGTTCGTTCCATCTGAGGCCTCGCCGTCGTCCTCCGCCTTGCGGCCTTGGTTCGCTCGCTGTGCGCGTGGTGCGCCGCCCTCTTGCGTTTTCAACGTCGTTAACAACCGAGAGGAACAAGGAGATGACTGTACGTGGAGAGGATGACAAGAGGACCCACCAAATATCATGGCAAGACGCAAGCAAGTGCCTCTATATTACAAGCCCAAAATATGGTTCCTCCTAATGGTTGGACATCCGGGCTCACGCCATTGTCAATGTAGTCAATAAACGAGAGAATTACACTACAAGCGGACGACACTGAGGACCCAACAAGTCGCAAGTAGATTTTTTGAGGAACAAGTAGTTGTTATTTATACTAGTCTTAGCGACGAACAGGGGTAACAACGGGTCTGTGAGGGGTGGGTCTGCCTAGCTAGGGTTTTATTTATCTTTACCACATCATGAGCCCAATTGTGTTTTTTTCTTGCTGAAAATGGCTAGCCCAGTTCTATTTTTTTAAAGAAATACCCAAACAAGGCCTACTTGCTTTATCGGCCCTGCTGGGCTGTAAATCTTTCAAGACGAGGAGAGTTTCATTCGATTTGCCCAGAAATGGGTTGTACATTTTTAAAACACATCAAACCGGGAATTAGTTTCAATTTTTTTTCATTACAAGATCTTAAATTCCATTGATTTTTATGCGTCGACAATTATTTGGATTTTATATTTATATAAATTATTTTTCAAAATAGTTTGAATGTGAATCGATATTTCGGATTAAAACAATTGACCGCACGAAATATGGAAAATTTCAGTATACTTTTTAACCGTGGCCACAATATGGGGTGTAATGCTAACAAAAGAAGATGGGCTCCAAAAAATTCTTAAGAATTAGCAATGGGTTGTACATTATTAGAAATAATGGCGATGGGTTGTATGTCTTTTTTCCACAGATTTGAGGCTGACTTGTGCGCCTACTACAGGTCGACGCGTATGCTTTCATAAAAAAAAGGTTGACGCACACGCAATGCCCTATCAACTTAGTCAACACACGATAGCAGTGACTATTGGATGTCCATCCAATGGCTGTCGTGCTTCTTCAATCTCTGCTCTTCATGCTCCAGATGCTCAAACAAGCGCCATGCGGGATGCTGCTCCCTCCTCCGCTGGCGGCTATCTTTGCCACAAGAGCCTCACGGCCCAACCGTACTCCCATCGCTGGCCTAGCCATCCCTCTACTCACCCACACATGTTGTTATTCTCCGGCGACGGCAGACGAACCAGTAAACCCTCGTACTCCTCCGCGTGGGAAACAACTGTCGAGTATTCCCTGGCTCCGTGTCGTTCCCTTCCTAGGCCTCGCCGTCGTCCACCGCCCAGGTGCTCTCGTCGCGGCCTAGTTAACGTGGTCAATGAACGACATCCATCCGAAGTGGACTGTACGTGGAGAGGCTGACAGCTGGGTCCACGGCCGCACGCGAGGAAATGCCTCCTTATTACGCGCAAAATAATGATTCCTCCACCTGACAGCTAGGACCCACAGGAAGGGCCTCTATATTTCGCGAAAAAAATGTTCCCCCCGCTGACAGGTCGGACCCACCAGCTATATCTTCGCACGCAAGAAAGTGCCTCCTTATTACGCCCAAAAAATGAATACCCCCTGCTAGCTGGGACCCACCATATTGTTGGGCTGACTTGTGGGCCTACTAAGTTGATGGGGACGGAGGGCTTTGTCAACTTAGTCAATACTCCAGTGACCGTATGATGTCCATGTTGGGGAACGTTGCAGAAAATTAAAATTTTTCCTACGGCTTCACCAAGATCCATCTATGAGTTCATCTAAGCAACGAGTAACGGGAGAGAGATGACATCTACATACCACTTGTAGATCGCGTGCGGAAGCTTGCAAGGTGATGATGGAGTCGTACTCGAACGTGATTCAGATCACCGATGCCAAGTGTTTGAACGGACAGCACCTCCGCGTTCAACACACGTGCGGGACGATCGACGCCTCCTCCTTCTTGATCCAAAGAAGGGGAAGGAGAGGTTGAGGAAGACAGCTCCACCGCAAAGACGACGGCGTGATGATGGTGGAGAAGCAAGATCTCGGCTGTGGCTTCGCCAAGCTCTACGGAGGAGGAGATGTGTTGGGGAGGGAAGGGGCTGCGCCTTGGGAGTTGTGTCCAGCAGCCCCCCCCCCTCTTTATATAGGCCCCGTAGTGGCTGCCCCTGAGATCCAATCTCCGGGGCGGCGGCAGGGGGTGGAGTGCCCCTGCCGGTGGGCGCCCACCCCTAGGGTTTCAACCCTAGGCGCAGGGGTGGGCCTGGGGCGCACCAGCCCCTGTGGGCTGGTTCCTTCCCCTCGGCCCATGGGGCCCTCCGGATAGGTGGCCCCACCGGTGGACCCGGGACCCTTCCGGTGGTCCTGCAGTGCTTGCCTGAAACCCCAAACTTTCCCGATGGCGAAACACCACTTCCTATATATTATTCTTTACCTCCGGACCCTTCCGAACTCCTCGTGACGTCCGGATCTCATCCGGACTCAACAACATTCGTGGTCACATACTTGACTTCCTACAAACCCTAGCGTCACCGAACCTTAAGTGTGTAGACCCTACGGGTTCGGAGACACGCAGACATGACCGAGACGACTCTCGGGCAATAACCAACAGCGGGTCCGATATCCATGTTGGCTCCCACATGCTCCTCGATGATTTCATCGGTTGAACCACGATGTCGAGGATTCGATCAAACCTCATATGCAATTCCTTTGTCAATCGATGCGTTATTTGCCCGAGACCCGATCGTCGGTATCCCAATACCTTGTTCACTCGTTACGGCAAGTCACTTTACTCGCATCAGTAATGCATGATCCCGTGGCCAACACCTTGGTCACATTGAGCTCATTATGATGATGCATTACCGAGTGGGCCCAGAGATACCTCTCCGTCATACGGAGTGACAAATCCCGCCTCGATCCGTGTCAACCCAACAGATACTTTCGAGATACCGTAATGCACCTTTATAGTCACCCGCCACGCCAGACGCTTGATACACCCAAGGCACTCCTACGGTAACCGGAGTTACACGATCTCATGGTCGAAGGAATAGATACTTGACATTGGCAAAGCTTCTAGCAAACGAACTATACGATCTTTTATGCTATGCTTATGATTGTCTTGTCCATCACATCATTCTCCTAATGATGTGATCTCGTTATCAACGACATCCTATGTCCATAGTCGTGAAACCATGACTATCTATTGATCACAACGAGCTAGTCAACTAGAGGCTCACTAGGGACTCATTGGGTCTTAGTGTTCACACGTGTATTACGATTTCCGATAATACATTTATAGCATGAACAAAAGACAATTATCATGAACATTGAAATATAATAATCCTTTTATTATTGCCTCTAGGGCATATTTCCAACAGATCTCCCACTTGCACTAGAGTCACCAATCTAGTTACATTGTGATGAATCGAACACCCATAGAGTTACGTGTTGATCATGTTTTGCACGCGAGAGAGGTTTAGTCAACGGATCTGCGACATTCAGATCCGTGTGTACTTTGCAAATCTCTATGTCTCCATCTTGAACATTTTCACGGATGGAGTTGAAACGACGCTGATGTGCCTTGTCTTCTTGTGAAACCAGGCTCCTTGGCAAGGGCAATAGCTCCAGTGTTGTCACGAGAAAAGTTTGATCGGCCCCGACGCATTGGGTATGACTCCTAGGTCGGTGATGAACTCCTTCACCCAAATCGCTTCATGCGCTGCCTCCGAGGCTGCCATGTATTCCGCTTCACACGTAGATCCCGCCACGACGCTCGCGGTACCGCACCACCTTCGCTCCACCATTCAACATATACACGATCCGGTTTGTGACTTAGAGTCATCCAGATCTGAGTCGGCTAAGCGCCGACGTAACCCTTCTGACGAGCTCTTCGTCTCCTCCATAAACGAAACATGTCCTTTGTCCTTTTCGGTACTTCAGATATTCTTGACCGCTGTCCAAAGTTCCTTGCGGGGTTACTTTGGTATCTTGCAACCAAACTTACGGCAAGGTTTACATCGGTCCAGTACACAAGATGGCATACATAATAGATCCTATGGCTGAAGCATAGGGATGACACTCATCTCTTCTTTATCTTTTGTCATGGTCGGTGATCGAGCTGAGCTCGCTTTCACACCTTGTAACATAGGCAAGAACCCTTCTTGGACTGATCCATTTTGAACCTCTTCAAAATCTTATCAAGGTATGTGCTTTGTGAAAGACCTATGAGGCGCCTCGATCTATCTCTATAGATCTTGATGCCTAATATATAAGCAGCTTCTCCAAGGTCCTTCATTGAAAAACACTTGTTCAAGTAGGCCTTAATGCTGTCCAGAGTTTCGATCATTTCCCATCAAGAGTATGTCATCTACATATAATAGGAGAAATGCTACTGAGCTCCCACTCACTTTCTTGTAAACGCAGCTTCTCCATAAGTCTCAAGATAAACCAAACGCTTTGATCATCTCATCAAAGCGAATGTTCCAACTCCGAGATGCTTGCACCAGTCCATAAATGGATCATTGGAGCTTGCATACTTTGTTAGCGTTCGAGGATCGACAAAACCTTCCGCTGCATCATATACAGCTCTTCCTTAAGATGTCCATTAAGGAATGCCGTTTTGGCGTCCATCCGCCATATCTCATAATCATAGTATCGGCAATTGCTAACATGATTCGGACGGACTTAAGCTTCGCCACGGAGAGAATGTCTCGTCAGTAGTCAATCCCTTGAACTTGTCGATAACCCTTAGCGACAAGTCGAGCTTTATATATGGTAACATTACCATCCGCGTCCGTCTTCTTCTTAAAATCCATTTATTTTCTATCGCCGCCGATCATCGGGCAAGTCTGTCAAAGTCCATACTTTGTTTTCATACATGGATTCTATCTCGGTTTCATGGCTCCAAGCCATTTGTTGGAATCCGGGCCCGCCATTGCTTCTTCATAGTTCAAGGTTCATCGTTGTCTAGCAACATGATTTCCATGACAGGTTGCCGTACCACTCACAGTGCGGAACGTGTCCTCGTGGACCTTCGGGTTCAAGAGTAACTTGATCCAAGTACCTTGATCATCATCAACGTTTTCCTCTTGGTTGGTGTGGGCATTACAGAACGGTTTCTGCTACCGCACCACTTTCCCGCTCGAGAGGTAGTACTTCATCGAGCTCTACTTTCCTCCCACTTACTTCTTTCGAGAGAAACTCTTTCTCTAGAAAGCATCCGTTCTTAGCAACAAAGATCTTGCCTTCGGATTTTAAGTAGAAGGTATACCCGACGCTTTCCTTAGGGTATCCTATGAATACGCATTTTTCCGACTTGGGTTCGAGCTTTTCAGTTGAAGTTTCTTGACATAAGCATCGCATCCCCAAACTTTTAGAAACGATACTTAGGTTTCTTTCCAAACCATAATTCATACGGTGTCGTCTCAACGGATTTAGACGGTGCCCTATTTAAAGTGAATGTAGCTGTCTCTAGAGCGTATCCCCAAAATGATAGCGGTAAATCGGTAAGAGACATCATAGACCGCACCATATCCAATAGAGTGCGATTCGACGCTCGGACACACCGTTTACCGAGGTGTTCCAGGTGCGTGAGTTGTGAAACGATTCCACATTTTCTTAAGTGTGAGCCAAATTCGTGACTTAAATATTCTCCTCCACGATCCGATCAGAGGAACTTTATCTTTCATCACGTTGATTCTCCACCTCACTCTGAAATTCCTTGAACTTTTCAAAGGTCTCGGACTTGTGTTTCATTAAGTAGACATACCCATATCTACTTAAGTCATCGGAGAGTGAGAACATAACGATATCCTCCGCGAGCCTCAACGCCATTGGACCGCACACATCGGTATGTATGATTTCCAACAAGTTGGTTGCTCGCTCCATTGTTCCGGAGAACGGAGTCTTGGTCATTTTGCCCAAGAGGCAAGGTTCGCATGTGTCAAACGATTCATAATCAAGAGACTCTAAAAGTCCATCAAGATGGAGCTTCTTCATGCGCTTGACACCAATGTGACCAAGGCGGCGATGCCACAAGTATGTGGGACTATCGTTATCAACTTTACATCTTTTGCATCCACACTATGAACATGTGTAATATTACGCCGAGATTCATTAAGAATAAACCATTGACCATCGGAGCATGACCATAAAACATATCTCTCATATAAATCGAACAACCATTATTCTCGGACTTAAATGAGTAGCCATCTCGTATCAAACGAGATCCGGATACAATGTTCATGCTCAAACTTGGCACTAAATAACAATTATTGAGGTTTAAAATTAATCCCGTAGGTAAATGTAGAGGCAGCGTGCGACGGCGATCACATCGACCACGAACCATTCCCGACGCCAAGATCGTCACCTCGTCCTTCGCCGGTCTCCGTTTATTCCGCAGCTCTGCTGTGAGTTACATATGTGAGCAACGGCACCGGTATCAAATACCGGAGTTACTACGAGTCTCGGTAAGGTACACATCAATTACATGTATATCAAATATACCTTTGGTGTTGCCGGCCTTCTTATCCGCTAAGTATTTGGGGCGGTTCCGCTTCGGTGCCCTTTCCTTGCAATAAAAGCACTCACCTCGTGCTTGGGTCCATTCTTTGACTTCTTCCCAAGAATCGGCTTACGGGCGCGGCAACATCTTTGCCGTCCTTCTTGAAGTTCTTCTTACCCTTGCCCTTCTTGAACTTAGTGGTCTTATTGACCATCAACACTTGATGTTCTTTCTTGATTTCAGCCTCTGCGACTTCAAATCGAGAACACTTCAGAATGGTCTTTACCATCCCTCGCATGTTGTAGTTCATCACAAAGCTCTTGTAGCTTGGTGGGAGCGATCGAGGATTCTGTCAATGACCGCCTCATCTCGGAGGTTAATATTCAACTGGGTCATACGAAGGCGTGCAACCTGATATCTTCGTGATGTGCTCACCGACGTAACTGTTCTCCTCCATCTTACAATCTGTAGAACTTGTCGGAGACATCATATCTCTCGACCGGGCATGAGCTTGGAAAACTAGTTTCAGCTCTTGAACATCTCATATGCTCCGTGATGCTCAAAACGCTTTTGGAGCCCGGTTCTAAGTCAGAGAGCATGCCGCATCGAACGAGGGAGTAATCATCAGTATGAGTTTGCCAAGCGCTCATAACGCCTTGGTTCTTCGACGGAGCGGCACCTAGCGGTCCTTCTAGGACATATTGCTTCTGGCAGCTATGAGGATGATCTCGTGTTCCGACCCGATCCGTATAGTTCTTGCCATCATCTTTCACTTGGTTTTCTAGGAACGCGTTGAAGTTCATGTTGACATTAGCGTTGGCCATTGATCTACAAGACATATTTGCAAAGGTTTTAGACTAAGTTCATGATAATAAAGTCCTTAATCAAAATTATGAACTCCCACTTAGATTAGACATCCTCTAGTCATCTAAGTGTTACACGATCCGAGTCGACTAGCCCGTGTCCGATCATCACGTGAGACGGACTAGTCATCATCGGTGAACATCTTCATGTTGATCGTATCTTCCATACGACTCGTGTTCGACCTTTCGGTCTCCGTGTTCCGAGGCCATGTCCGCACATGCTAGGCTCGTCAAGTTAACCCTAAGTGTTTTCGCTGTAAAACTGTCTTACACCCGTTGTATGTGAACGTAAGGATCCATCACACCCGATCATCACGTGGTGCTTAGAAACGATTTAACCGTAGCAACGGTGCACGCTAGGGAGAACACTTCTTGAAATTTTATAAGGGATCATCTTATTTACTACCGTCGTCCTAAGTAAACAAGATGCATAAACATAATAAACATCACATGCAATTATATAGTTGTGACATGATATGGCCAATATCATCAAGCTCCATTGATCTCCATCTTGGGGCTCCATGATCATCTTGTCACCGCTTGACACCATGATCTCCATCATCATGATCTCCATCATCGTGTCTTCATGAAGTTGTCACGCTAACGACTACTTCTACTTCTATGACTAACGCGTTTAGTAATGAAGTAAAGTAGTTTACATGGCGTTCTTCAATGACACGCAGGTCATACAAAAATAAAGACAACTCCTATGGCTCCTGCCGGTTGTCATACTCATCGACATGCAAGTCGTGAATCCTATTACAAGAACATGATCTCATACATCACAATTCATCATTCATCACAACTTCGGCCATATCACATCACATGATCAATCGCCGCAAAAACAAGTTAGACGTCCTCTAGTTGTTGTTTGCATCTTTTACGTGGCTGCGATTGGGTTCTAGCAAGAACGTTTTCTTACCTACGAATCACCACAACGTGATTTTGTCAACTTCTATTTACCCTTCATAAGGGCCCTGTTCATCGAATCCGCTCCAACTAAAGTGGGAGAGACAGACACCCGCCAGCCACCTTATGCAACTAGTGCATGTCGACCGGTGGAACCGGTCTCACGTAAGCGCACGTGTAAGGTTGGTCCGGCCGCTTCATCCCACAATACCGCTTGAGCAAGAAAAGACTAGTAGGGCAAGTAAGATGACAAGATCAACGCCCACAACAAATTTGTGTTCTACTCGTGCATTAGAGAACTACGCATAGACCTAGCTCATGATGCCACTTTGTTGGGGAACGCTGCAGAAAATTAAAATTTTTCCTACGGCTTCACCAAGATCCATCTATGAGTTCATCTAAGCAACGAGTAACGGAGAGAGATGACATCTACATACCACTTGTAGATCGCGTGCGAAGCTTGCAAGGTGATGATGGAGTCGTGCTCGAACGTGATTCAGATCACCGATGCCAAGTGTTTGAACGGACAGCACCTCCGCGTTCAACACACGTGCGGGACGATCGACGTCTCCTCCTTCTTGATCCAGCAAGGGAAGGAGAGGTTGAGGAAGACAGCCCACCGCAAAACCTGACGGCGTGATGATGGTGGAGAAGCAAGATCTCAGGCTGTGGCTTCGCCAAGCTCTACGGAGGAGGAGATGTGTTGGGAGGGAGGGCTGCGCCTTGGGAGTTGTGTCCAGCAGCCCCCTCCCCCTCTTTATATAGGCCCCTGTGGCGGCCCCTGAGATCCAATCTCCGGGGGGCGGCGGCAGGGGTGGAGTGCCCCAAGCCGGTGGGCGCCCACCCCTAGGGTTTCAACCCTAGGCGCGGGGTGGGCCAGAGCGCACCAGCCCCTGTGGGCTGGTTCCTTCCCCTCGGCCCATGGGGCCCTCCGGATAGGTGGCCCCACCGGTGGACCTCGGACCCTTCCGGTGGTCCCAGATTTTTAGAAACCCCAAACTTTCCCGATGGTCAAACACCACTTCCTATATATTATTCTTTACCTCCGGACCCTTCCGAACTCCTCGTGACGTCCGGATCTCATCCGGACTCAACAACATTCGGTGGTCACATACTTGACTTCCTACAAACCCTAGCGTCACCGAACCTTAAGTGTGTAGACCCTACGGGTTCGGAGACACGCAGACATGACCGAGACGACTCTCGGGCAATAACCAACAGCGGGTCCGGATATCCATGTTGGCTCCCACATGCTCCTCGATGATTTCATCGGTTGAACCACGATGTCGAGGATTCGATCAAACCCTCGTATGCAATTCCTTTGTCAATCGATGCGTTATTTGCCCGAGACCCGATCGCGGTATCCCAATACCTTGTTCACCTCGTTACGGCAAGTCACTTTACTCGCATCAGTAATGCATGATCCCGTACAACACCTTGGTCACATTGAGCTCATTATGATGATGCATTACCGAGTGGGCCCAGAGATACCTCTCCGTCATACGGAGTGACAAATCCCGCCTCGATCCGTGTCAACCCAACAGATACTTTCGGAGATACCGTAATGCACCTTTATAGTCACCCGATTCGCCAGTGACGCTTGATACACCCAAGGCACTCCTACGGTAACCGGAGTTACACGATCTCATGGTCGAAGGAATAGATACTTGACATTGGCAAAGCTTCTAGCAAACGAACTATACGATCTTTTATGCTATGCTTATGATTGTCTTGTCCATCACATCATTCTCCTAATGATGTGATCTCGCTATCAACGACATCCTATGTCCATAGTCGAAACCATGACTATCTATTGATCACAACGAGCTAGTCAACTAGAGGCTCACTAGGGACTCATTGGGTCTTAGTGTTCACACGTGTATTACGATTTCCGGATAATACATTTATAGCATGAACAAAAGACAATTATCATGAACATTGAAATATAATAATCCTTTTATTATTGCCTCTAGGGCATATTTCCAACAGTCCATCCAACGGCCATAGTGCTTCTTCAACCTCTGGTCTTCTTGCTCCAGCCGCCAAAGCAAATACCGGTTGTGCCGCTTTGCTCCTCCCTCCGTGGCGGTTGTGCTCCATGGAGGCCTCACCGCCCCCATACTACTCCCACCACTGGCCAGGCCATCCCTCCACTCACCCACACCCCCTGTTATTCTGTGATGACGGCAGCCTCACACCGCAGCTGAACCAGTGAACGCTCGTACTCCTCTCCGCGTGGGCATCCATTGCCGCGTCTTGCCCGGCTCTGCGTCATCCCCTTCCTAGGCCTCGTCGTCGTCCACCGCCGTGGTGCTCTCGGCGCGGCGTGGTCAATGTGGTCAACGACCGACTTCCATCGGAAGAGTATCAGACGTGGAGAGGCCGATACCGGGTCCACGGCAACCGCAAGGAAGTGCCTCCTTATTACGCTAAAAATAATTATTCCTCCACCGACAATGGGACCCACCGGACGGGCCACCAGATTTTGCGAAAAAACGCTTCCCGATTGCTTGGGACCCACCGGACGGGCCACCGATTTCGCGAAAAAAGTTCCCCGTTGTCACTCGGACCCACCGGAAATGCCTCCTTATTACGCACAAAAAATGAATACTCCCCGGCTAGTGGGGCCCACCTTGGTGGAGGTCGACTTAGGGCCTACTAAGTTGACGGGACGAAGGGCTTTGTCAACTTAGTCAATATGAACAATTCTAGCTCCAAAGGACCGACGATGTCCATCCAACGGCCGTAGTGCTTCTTCAACCTCCGGTCTTCTTGCTCCAAATTACCCGCCCAGCAAATACCGATCGTGCGCATGCTCCTACCTCCCATGGCGGGTCAGGTTGCAATGGAGGACTCACCGCCCCTACTATTCCCACCGCTGGTCAGGCCCTGCGGCGACGGCAGCCTCACACCGCAGCTGAACCAGTGAACCCTCGTATTCCTCTCCGCGCGGGCTTTCACTGCCG
Source organism: Aegilops speltoides (assembly GCA_021437245.1). Lineage (NCBI taxonomy): Eukaryota > Viridiplantae > Streptophyta > Magnoliopsida > Poales > Poaceae > Aegilops > Aegilops speltoides. Next base: position 128,173,503 of record CM038142.1, on the reverse strand, counting down.
CGTCTTCCCCTTCCTAGGCCTCGCCATCGTCCACCGCCGTGGTGCTCTCCGCGTGGCATGGTCAACGTGGTCAAGGAACGACTTCCATCGGAAGAGTACTGTACGTGGAGAGGCTGACAGCTGGGTCCACGTCCACAGCCCAGTTTTTTTGTGATTTGCCAAGTAAGTTGCTTTGTCAGGCCTGTTGGGCTGCAAATCTTTCAAGACGAGGAGAGCTTTCATTCGGCTGGCCGAGAAAATGGCCCATCAGTAATGAGAAATGGGCTATACATTTTTAAAACACATCAAACCGGCAATTAGTTTCAAATATCTTTTTTTCATTTCAAGATTTTAAATTACATTAATTTTTATGTGTGGAGAATTTGTTGGATTTTATATTTATATACATTTATTTTTAAAATCAGTTTGAATGTGAGTCAGAATTTCAGGATTAAAACAGTTCGGACCGCACCGAAATATGGAAAATTTCGTATAATTTTTTAACCGTGGCCACAATATGGGCTGTAATGCTAACAAAAAGAATATGGGCTCCAAAAAAACCCTTAAGAATTAGCAAATGGGCTGTAAATTATTAAAAATAATGGCAGATGGGTCAGATGTTGCTTTTCCACAGATTTGAGGCTTTCCTAAAAAGGGTTGACGACAGCAAAGGATCGTTGGATGTCCATCCAACGGCCGTCGTCTTCTTCATTCTCTGCTCTTCCCGCTCCACCACTCAAACAAGCGCCGGGGATCTGCTCGCTCCCTCCTCCACGCTGGTCGGTCAGGTTGCCGTGCAGCCTCACCACCCCACCGTATTCCCATCGCTGGCCTAGCCATCCTCTACTCACCCTTTTGTTGTTATTCTCCGTGACGACAGACAAACTAGTAAAACTTCAGCACAACAGATTCCTCCTCGCGTGGGAAACAACTGTCGAGTCTTCCCTGCCTCCATGTCATCCCCTTCCTAGGCCTCACCATCGTCCACCGCCGTGGTGCTCTCGGCGCGAAGTGGTCAATGTGGTCAACGACCGACTTCCATCGGAAGAGTACTGTGCATGGAGAGGCTGACAGCTGGGTCCACGGCCGCAGCAAGGAAGTGCCTCCTTATTACGCGCAAAACAAATACTCCTCCACCTGACAGCGGGGACCCACCGGATGGGCCACCGTATTTCGCGAAAAAACGCTTCCCCGACCATCGGGACCCACCACCTACACCTTCGCATGCAAGAAAGTGCGTCCGGGCAAAAAAATAAAAAACCAAAACGATTTGCCCTCGATCGCTGGGACCCACCACTACATCTTCGCATGCAAGGAAGTGCTCGATACGGGACCCACCTAGTCGAAGCATACGAAGCGTTGTCATTCGGTCGCGAACGGTACGCATATATATATCGGTCGATGTAGAGGCGCGCACGTGTCATAGTAGAGGCGCGTACGTGTCGTAGTAGAGGCGCGCACGTAGCATGTACACGTACGTACAGCGGCCAATGTGCAAGAAAGAAAATACGGCCACGTATGTGTAAATATGGGCAGGGTCTCGAACGCCTACTCGCCCATACGTACGGCCAAGACTCATGTACATGGCTGGGTCAGAACGGAGAAACAGCGTCGTTGTCGTGTTCATGGGGAGGCAACGGAATGCGTCGTGTTCATGGGGAGGCAACAGAATGCGTCGTGTTCATCGGGAGGAAACGAAACGCGTGGGAGCCAACCGGCTGGGTCGGAATGAAATGCGTGGTCATGTTCGTTGGGAGGGCTTGGACGGAACAGGCGATGGAAACGAGGCCTGGCGTACCGCAGAACGGAGGAAACGGCCTTGTGTTCGACCGGCCACATTCGAAACGGGATCATGTTCATCAGGAGGGGTGTGGCGTACCGCAAAACGGAGGAAACGGATCTCCTACGGTCGAAACGAGGGTCCTGTTGCTCGGGAGGGGTATGGCATACCGCAAAACGGAGGAAACGGACCTCCTACAGTCGAAACGGGGGTCCTGTTGATCGGGGGGGTGTGGCATACCGCAAAACGGACGAAACAGACCTCCTACAAATAAACGGGGTCCCGTTCATCGGGAGGGTGTGGTGTACCGCAAAATGCGACTCCACGGATATTGTTCATCTCCACCGTCGACCTCCTCCACCTCCACGGTTCTTGCTCATCCACCGTCGACCTCCTCCAGCCTCCACCGCGATCGCTCATCCACGGGCTCCTGCTCATCCAGCCTCCACCGCGCTTACTCCACCGACCATCGCTCAACCACCCTCCACGGGCACCTCCACCATCTATGCTCATCCACCCTCCACACCATGGGGTCATGTTCATCCGAGGCAACGCCACCGCCATCGCTCATCCAACCCCCCGCAACGCCATTGTTCATCCAGAGAGGCAAGATCCATTGCCTTCGCTAGCAGCGATGAGCGGCGAATCGCCGATCGGGTTCGCCAACGACCATCGATCGATCGCTCGGGTTCAAGAACGTAGCTCAAGTGCAATCGCCGGGTTCGATTAGAGCCCAACGCCTCGCTTCGGGTTCGATTGGAGCCAATGCCTCACACACACGCTGCAGTACGCACGAGAGAAACGCGCGCATCGCTTCGCCCCGACCTCCCACCGTAGCAATCGAACTCCCGAAATTTTCCTCGCCTCGCTTCTACCATGGTTTTTTCCGTCATGGACGGCCCAAAGAATGTCATGCAACCTGCGTCTCCGGCCTGCCTGTATGAAAATCCCATTTTCTATCATGATTTTTGTCATAGAAGTAGGAGCCCACCACATCTATGATGATACCGGGTTTTGTCACAATTATCGTCATAGAAGTGTCATATGTATGACAGAAAAAAATTCGTTCGGCCCAAAATGTCACGGATGTGTCTTTTTTTTGTAGTGCAAGACCCACTGGAGGGGGGGGCATCTGCCCACTAGGCACCATGGCGCGCCACCCCTCTCTAGCGCGCCCTGATGGGTAGTGGGGCCCACGAGGCTTCGTTGACCCTAATTCCAACTCTATAAAATCCTATTTTTGAGAGAAAAAATAGGAGAGGAAGTTTCACAGCATTTCACGATACGGAGCCGCCACCACCTCCTGTTCTTCATCGGGAGGCCAGATATGGAGTCCGTTTTGGGCTCCGGAGAGGGGGATCTTCCTTCTTCATCATCACCAACCATCCTCCATCACCAATTTCATGATGCTCACCGCCGGGAGTGAGTAATTCCTTCGTAGGCTTGCTGGACGGTGATGGGTTGGATGAGATTCATCATGTAATCGAGTTAGTTTTGTTAGGGCTTGATCCCTAGTATCCACTATGTTCTGAGATTGATGTTGCTATGACTTTGCTATGCTTAATGCTTGTCACTAGGGCCCGAGTGCCATGTTTTCATATCTGAACCATTTATGATTTCACCATTATATCTATGTTCTTCATCCGATCTTGCAAGTTATATGCACCTATTACGTGTTATGATCCGCATACCCCAAGGTGACAACAATTGGGATTCTTTCCGGTGACGACCATAGTTTGAGGAGCTCATGTATTCACTATGTGTTAATGCTTTGTTCCGGTTCTCTATTAAAAGGAGGACTTAATATCCCTTAGTTTCCTTATGGACCCTGCTGCCACGGAGGATAGGACAAAAGGTGTCATGCAAGTTCTTTTCCATAAGCATGTATGACTATTTGCGGATTACATGCCTACATTACATTTATGAACTGGAGCTAGTTCTGTGTCGCCCTAGGTTATGACTGTTATATGATGAATATTATCCAACATTATCACCGATCCAATGCCTACGAGCTTTTCACATATTGTTCTTGCTAATTTACTGCTGTCGTTACTGTCGTTACTGTTACTATTGCTATCACTGCTACTACCATCACTATCATATTACTGTGCTACTAATCACTTTGCTGCATATATTTAATCTCCAGGTGTGGTTGAATTGACAACTCAACTAATAATACTTACAAATATTCTTTGGGTCCCCTTGTGTCAAATCAATAAATTTGGGTTGAATACTCTACCCTCGAAAACTGTTGCGATCCCCTATACTTGTGAGTTATAAGTTTCCCCCTTGTGTTGTTCGTGATTTCTCCCAAGTTCACCTCCAAATCGTGAAGATCGGGAGAACTAGGGCTTGGCCCTACATTATTTGGTATCATGAGCAACGTTGCCATGAACTAGAACCCCTTCCCCTCACTTTTATAGCCTAATTTTGTTGTGTTCTTGCCAATTTTGAAAATCCACACAAAAATAGACATACCAATTTTTGAGTGATTTGTTGTTCTAGTGATTTTTTGTTGGATTTGATCCACCTTCCTTGGGGTTTCCTAGCCCCATTTTTTTATTCCCCCTCATCCATTTTGAACCCAAAAACTCACAATCCCACCCCAAAATTGAGTTTCATGGCTCAAATCCCAATTTGGATCTGGCAGCTCGAATATCCAACCTCTGCCAGCATGGGAGATTGGCGAAAACGGGCATTGAGGTCTCGCGATAGTCGCAGGAAATATCGGAGGCATAGAACCACCTCTGTTCCCATCATCGAAGGTCGTTAGCTCAAAATAGTCGGAGTCTGGGCATGGGCGGATTACTGTCCACCCCAAGAAGGGACCTTACCCTCCTTCAGGCGAGGGACTACTTCAAAGAAAAATCTGAAGAGGTCAAAATGGGGATGGGTCCCAAGAAAGCACTCGAAAAGAATCACGAAGCATGTCAAATGGAGCACCCTGCTTGGGTCCAAATGATGTCTCAAATGAGGCAAGGTTCACATGTCACAAATGATTCATAATCAAGATATTCCAAAAGTACATCAGTATGGAGTTTCTTCATGCGCTCTCCCTCTCCCATCTCCTGCCCTCTATCCCTATCCCGTAAGCACGCCAAAGAGAACCTTGTCGCCGTGGTCTAGCGGACACATGGCCAATGGCAACCCGAAGGGCCACCACTTCGCCAGGAAGCTCTTACAAGATGCTCTCGGCCTACCAGCCTAGGAATTGGACCAGAGATGTCCAATACTGAGCACCACGATGCATCTTCCGGGCCTTCGGCCTCGGACCACCGCCATTGAAGCATGCCGGTCAATCTCTGCCTCTCCTCTAGGATCCTAAGGTACAAGAATTGGGTGTCCTCCAAAACAAACCCATAACCTCGGGCCTTCTTCCCCGCGAGCTCCGAGCCCCGCCATGGCCGCCATGGTCGAAGTCCTCGCTCCGGTCTTCCTCGAACCCCAGCGGCATCACCATCGTGTTCATAGTGAGCTCCGAAATCTCAATTATCCGGTTACCCTCTCCCTCCCCCTCGCATGGTAGCTTCCCATCTTGCGCCGCCCAGAGCCGCTGCACGAATGGTCGCCGCCATTCGCTCCGGCGCCCATATGGCCTGAAGAAGCCATCCAAGGACGTGGTAGAGCTAGGGCTATCGCCTGGCTACCTCCGTTGACCTTCCCGCGGCCTTATGGCGTGCCTCCGACGATGATTTTGGTTGCCGCCGGCGACCCACGGCCTAATCCACTGTTAATTAAAACAATGTATTTTAGAAATAAATAATAAGACAATGACATGTGGGCCCGATATCTAGTTTGGCCGGCCCTTATCTAGTTTTTTTTCTTTTTACTGGTTGGGGCCCACATGTAAGTGTATGAGAGAGAGGGTGAGAGAAAGAGTTTTTTATTTTTATTTTTCCTGAGTGGGTCCCACATGTAAGTGACACATGGAGGCAGGGGCAAAATGTCCAATAAACGCCCCGTTGACGATCAAAACCCTTTGCCTGGACAGAAACAGAAAGGAAGGGCATTTCTGTAAGGTCACTTAACGAGAGAGGGGCAAATTTGAGCATGCTTCGAAATTAGGGGTAAATCTGAGTAGTGGATTTGAGTTAGGGGCACAGATGTAAATGGCCCAAAACAATATATCTGCAATGATGAACAAGAACAACATCTTTGGCCTAGGATAATTATCTGTTGAAAAAGCTAAGGAATGCATAATTTACAGTTTGCCCGAAAGTTTTGATCACCTGATGCTCCTTGATCTGACCCAATCAATACGTTTGATAATGAAGGTTTAAACGTGACTTTTCCCTCATCTGGGTGATCTGGGTGTTTGGTTGGTGACCATATTCTTCAGCGGATATGCCAGAAGGGAGTTGTAAGCGTCCAGCACCCCCGATCGAGGCCCAAGCGCGCACACGCCGACTTTAGGTTCGAACAGACGACTTTGAGCAGATTTGCAAGTCTCAGTTCAAACGCTGGGTATATCCCGTGAACTTTTACTCTTAACCATTTATCTGCAGCCGCAATGGCACGGTGATATCTTGTTATATCCCGTAAACTTGAGGAGTCCTTCGCTCCAACACCTGGTTTTGCCGTTGCCGGCTTGCCGCCACCATTTTAATGCAGGCAATGCCGTTCAAACGCCTTATCTCAGATCGACTAAGATAAGAGTGACACAAAACAAAACGAAGAGTCCCATGTTGATGCGATCGGCCAGTGCTGTTCAAACGCCCTATCTCGTCCCCATTCCCTCCTATAAAAATGGCCGCCATGCACCCCGTTGGTTCTTCGCACCACAGACCGCAAAACCCAGTAGCCGATCGTAAACCTCCGCGCAGCGCATGCACGAGATGGGGCCATCCAAGCCCGCCGCCGCCGCCTTGCTCCTCGCCTTGGCCGTCCTGCTCGCGGCCGCGCAGCCGTCGGCCGCCATCAGAGTCAAGCCCGCGTGCGCCCCGGTTGTTAAGCCATCGCCACCTCCCCCCGCAGCTTCCCCACCGCCGCCGCCGACCCCAGTGATCAGCAACCCACCCCCATCCGTCCCTGCTTCCCCGCCGCCACCGAGCCCAGTGATCAGCAACCCACCGCCATCCGTCCCTGCTTCCCCGCCGCCAGCGAGCCCAGTGATCAGCAACCCAACCCCATCCGTCCCTGCTTCTCCACCGCCGGCCACCCCACCACCAGCCCCGGTCTCGCCCGCTACCCCGCCGTCCCAGCCCACGGAGTGCCTGACCCCGTTGATGGGGCTGACGCCATGCATGGGCTACCTGACCAACACCAGCGTGGCGACGCCCCCGGCCGCGTGCTGCGGCGCCTTCAAGTCCCTGGTAGACAACGCCCCCATCTGCCTCTGCCACGGCCTGAACGGCGACATCAACAAGATCATGCCCGCCCCCATGGACTTCATGCGCATGATGTCCCTCCCCGGAAACTGCGCCGTCCCGCTGCCCATGCAGACGATTGCCCAGTGCGCCAGTAAGTCATCGTAGCCGGCCGATCTTCAGTATTTTTGGCACTGTTATTAGCATGATTGGAGGAGGATTGATTTTTTGTCTATGTTATGACAGCGGCATCTGTGCCACCACTGGACCCTCCTACCGCCCCAGCAGCCCCATCCCCAAGTAACTACTGTTCCCTTTGGAAATTCTGCCTTCACTAAATAATTTGGCCATGCTTGCTAGTGTTTAATTTGTCGTATGATCTATTGTCTGATACGTGTTTTTTTTTCCTTTGCAGAGCCATCACTGTAGAAGCCAGAGTTCCGAGTAGTTCGAGGAAGCAGTAGAAGCAAGAGGATCCATCGATATGAAGTCCGATCGAGATGACGAATTAGTTGTCAAAAATCACATACTCTAGTAGTTTGAGTATAGTTAGGGATACGATATATTTACATCTTAGGTTAGTGTCGTATACTACATGTGTGCTGGCGATTTAGATCTACTCCCTCCGTTCGGAATTACTTGTCGCGAAAATGGATGTATTTAGAACTAAAATACGTCTAGATACATCCATTTCTGCGACAAGTAATTCCGAACGGAGGGAGTACAAATACAAAGTACCTATTCTGTAGGAGAATTCTTTTATTTTCACTGTATATATGCGGTGATCAATATTAGTCCATACGTGCATTGCGAATTCGTAAGTGTCTATATGCATGTGCTCCCTGCGTATTGGATCAGCTCTTCGTTCAATCATTTTTCCTCTTTCAGTTTCAGGAGCTTGTGAATCTGCAGGGTACGCGCTTGTTTTTTTTCCCCTCTAAATTGCAGGCTACGCGTGCTAAACTCTTAAACCAAACGCACTGTGAGGTGCTAAAGCCCATCTGTTTTTTTAGGTGAATGCTAGAGCCCATGTGTGTTGTGTGTGCTGTCCCTCGATTAGGCCCGCTATGATACGTGGGCTTTTTACTAGGCCAGTGCTGGTTCTATTGTTTAGGCCTGGCTGCGAGCGTGCAAGTGGGCGACGATGATGGCGAGCAACGCAGTCCGCGAGCGAAAGCGATTGACGGACGCGGTACGGCTGCGGTTGCCAGTTGCCGAGTTGGCCACTTGGAGAGCCCAAGTGGGCACCTGCCGTCCACTTGGCTGATAGGATTTCATCAACCGCAGCGAGCAGCCTGCCACGGTGTCTCCTGTGCCAACGCGTGCACATTCTTGATTCTGTCGGCCGAGGGTTTGCTGCCGCGGCGGCGTGCACCGTATGGTGAATTCTGTGAAATACTACACGAGCAATGAAATTTGCAATGATTTGAGCTTGAAAATGAGACGCGCTCAAGATAGAATGATTTGCTAGGATTTCCCCAGAAATCCGCTGCAATGCTCCGTATGCGTTTCATTTTGATGAGATATTTAAGAGCATGTGTAACGCTAGTCATTTACGTATACGCTTTCCTCTTCCTCAACGTTAGCGGTAAATTGAGGCACTGGCACCCGCTGTCTTATCCTACGCAGATGCCGTGCCTGACTTCATAATCCAATGGATAGCGTAACTGATAAACACTCACAAAATCTATCCTATCGTCATTTGCATAGAGCCAAGCATCCAACGTCTTATCCTGCGCCGATGTCATGCCTGACTCCGTAATTCAGTGGATAGTGTAACTGACGAACACTCACAAGTCTATCCTGTCGTCACCTGTTAGCGCCATGCGCTAGGCACGCCCTACTAAGGTGGCTTTTTTTTCCCTCTGCGATGGTGGTGTGAATGTGGGTAAAGAAAATGGTGAAGCTATATCTGATAGTCGGATGAAATCTGAGAAAAAAATACTAAGCTTTTTTTATGGGTGGAAATTACCAAGCTAATAAATATACAGTCGCTAAATGAACCCCCTGCGAAAATTAATAAAATCGATGAAAACGGCTAAAGAAAACACACATGAACTCATCCATCCCTGAATGACCACAGGAAAATCGTCCGCTTCCTCTCGGGTCGGTCGAATCTAAGCCGTCCATCAACCAGCCGAACGATCCGGGCCGTCGAAAGCCAGTCTCCACTCCCCCGCAGCCGCCAGACTTTTTCTCCCCTCCGCCCTCCCCCGTCCCTTTCCTCTTCATCCCCGATCCCTTCCTTCCGCACGCCGCTCTCAAGCTCCTGCCCTACCCGACCTCCAATCCCACCCAATGCCGCTCTAAAAATATCTCACTCGCTCCGCCACCGCCGACCCCCAGACCTACCGCCGCGCCGTAGCTCGGCGTCGCCGCCTCCTCCTCTCGCGCTCCCGCCGCCGCGGCCGCCGTCGCCGTCCCCGTTCTACCCCGTCGCGTCCCAGCTGTCCCCACCCCGTCCGCGGCCTTGGGCGGTGGCTTTCCAGGTATGAGCTTTCTAGTCATCCGGTGATCACCTCATCGGGATTAGCTTCGAGAAATTTCGGGTGCGCGCCCGGCGCATCATCTAGATCCGCCCCCGGTGCAGGAGCGATTAGCTGTAGCTCGTAGCTGCCGAGGGCGGATTAACCTCTATCTGATCTGTTATAGCAGTTAGTAAGCAAGTAGCGATTGAATGGAATGCTCTTCGTGTGACTGAATTGCTAAATCCAAGCAGGAAAAGAGGCGGGGTCGCATGGGGAGGTAGGCGTCGGTCGCTGCTGGAGTGATTTTTTGGCTGCCGGAAATGGTGCTGGTGGTGAAGCAGCACCGCTGCACGCACTCGGCGTCCTGCTCCTGCACCAAGGGCCACCTCAGCGAGGACGCGCTGTTCCTCGTCTTCCGCCACATGAACTGGAACCCCAGGCTGATCGCCAACCTCTCCTGCGTCTGCAAGTGGTTCGACGAGGTCGCCAAGCAGGTGCTGTGGAAGGAGTTCTGCCATGCCAGGGCGCCCAAGATGATGCTGGATCTGCATTCGGACGGCAGCCACATTGTCGATGGCAACTGGAAGGCGCTCGGGAAGCTGCTGATCTACTGCAACGGCTGCACGAAGGGGGGCTTGTTTGGCAACATCCATGTCCCCGGACACTTTGTGTTCAGGACGCGCTTCTCAAGGACCGCAGGCAAGAGCTTCCTGCCTCTGCAGTGTAGGATGGATGTCTTGTATGTGTCCGATCCGTGCGAACATCTCGACCAGGGGGAAGAAGGCGACCTGGGTTTTTTCCGTGGCATCTTCAAGTCGTTTGCCACTTCAAGGGTCAAGAAGATCCTGATTGAGAAGCAGGCTAGGTTCCATCAAACGGAGGTTTGCCCCTATTGCAAGGCTAAGCTATGGAACATGCTGCACGCTGATATGATGCCGGCTAGTGCTTCCGCCAGGCTGGGTGCTTACGATGATTCCGTGGAGTACTTTGTATGCCTGAATGGACATGTTATTGGATTGGGAACCCTGTTACCTCTCTCAGATTCTGAGGAGGCACCGGAGGAGTAATCATCAGGAACATTGATCAGGTGACGATATGCTATGTTTCTTGGATCCTGTCATTAATTTAATTTTCAAAGTGCAGCTTAGCTTTATCTTCAAAGATTCATTTTTTATTGCGTACTCCCTCCGTCCGAAAATACTTGTCATCAAAATGGACAAAAATGGATGTATCTAGAACTAAAATACATCTAGATACACCCCCTTTTATCCATTTTGATGACAAGTATTTCCGGACGGAGGGAGTACTTGTGAAGATAATCAGATAGATTTCTTTATGATATCTGTTGGTATACAGACTGATAGCTTTTAATTTATGAAGATGCAAACTGAAACTCAAGCTGCATATCCATTGTTTGGTCATGCCGGCAGATTAACTCTTCAGTTTCTTTAAGAAGACCAGTTTCTATTGGCTGACAATTTGAATGAACAGAGTCATAGAATTAACAGTGTTCAATTTGTATTGTGTACATCAAGGTGCTACATGACTAGTTCAGTTTTATTTTAATCTTGCATACATGTGGTTTACCCAGCACATGATATTACATCCTGATACCCCAAAAGAATCAGCAAGCAGTTGCTGGAACAAGTGCAAAAATGCTTCTTTTAGATTCTGTACAAATTTCATGCCCGGAAAGTTTCAGAGAAATTAATATTTGAAATTGGTCTCATACGTTTACATCATTGTTTTCGACACACTGTTCAAACAATGATCAGTAGCTATATTTATATCAGTAAGAAAGCTCACTAGGCTGGCTCTACCCCTCATCTACTAATCTTAGTGCATGATACTTCCTTAAATGAAGCCGGGATCATGGCTGTAACTAAATTTGGGAATCACAGAATTTCATTTGCCCATGTTTCTGTTAAATCCGCAAGCATACTAACTGTTTATTCTTAGACCAGCCATGTTTTCCAGCTGCCTGTCCCTCTTGTTTCTCTCTGTAAATTTTTGGGGAGAAAACGTCACTGCTTATGTATCTTTAAATGTGTGATGTATCAACCTCATAGCTTTCCATACCTATATTTTAGCTAATAAAACAAATTTTGGCGATAAAACTGCCAGTGAAGCGTATCAATCTCATAGCATAAATGTAAGCTTACTTATGTGATGATAGTGCAACGTATCAATAACCAGTACATCTATCTTTTGATGATGAACAGAATTGCAAGAGCCTGCTCAACCAGAGCAGGCCGTTCAACCAAGACCATAATTGGCTCCCATTTTGGACTGAAAATATGTTTCTTTTGAAGTGAAGAAATATGTTCTGAATATAACCGTTGTTGGTGGCAGGTTTGCAAGATGGAGGCCTGGGGCTTGTGGCATATGAATCTTGGTTGTGTCTAACAGCGAGAAGGCATGGGTGCGGCAAAACTGCAAGGCGACAAGAACGTGCAGCTAGCTTTGCATCTAACCGCTGTGTTGTCCGTACCGGTGCATCAGATGAAAATGCTATTTCTCTGTGGTCTCTTCTCTGTTTGTTGATCGATTCTCTGTTGTTCTCGTCATTGTAATGACCATGCCGACCTTTCGCCTTGCCCTACATGTGCAGAGCATATGTAGCAAGGTGTGATGAGACCGAGTTGTAAAATTGGTGCCCATATTGGACCTCATATATTCATGTGCTGTTCCTAACCGTATTGTTTTGTTTCTATCGACTTGATTCGTGTCCTGCTGCTACAGAAATTTGGGAACGGAAGGAGTCGACCTATAGCTATAGGGTGTGTTTGGTAGCATGTATGGACCTAGCCTAGTTGTTCTCTTCTCATACATGCTGAGTGTAGACATGCTGAGCCCATGCAGTTCCTGTTGTTTGGCAGTGATGTATGCGCTGAGACATGCTGAGCTGAGATTTTGCTTGGCAGCGTACATGTGTTTAGACATGCTGAACAATTTCGAATTTCGAATATTTTTTTTGAATGATGAACAAAATCGAAAAGAATGTCAACACAAATCTAAACATATTTTGAAAATTTAAACAAAATTTGAAATTCTAAATTTTTTTGAAAAATAAAATAAATTTTGAAATTCTGTTTTTTTTAATTCGGACATATCTGAAATTCCGAGTTTTTTTTGAAAATTTAAACAAATTTTGAATATTTTGAAAAAACTTAAAATTATAATATTTTTTTTTCAAAATTCAAACAAATTTTGATTTCCTTTTGAAATTATGAACATTTATGATTTTTTTTAGAGAAATTGAAATTTCAAACATTTATTGAAAATTTAAACAAATTTTGATTTTTTGATTTTTTTTTTAACTTAAACATTTTTGAAATTCATTTTTTTTTTTGAAATTCTGAAGTTTTTTGAAAATTTGAACAAATTTTGAAATTCTATTTTCTAAAATAAACATATCTAGACGTGGTCTGGTCGGTGGGGACAAGTATCAGGGCCAGCATAGCTGTCTCCATGCATCCTGTCTAGGGTGCATGAGATGAGCATGGCTGAGGGCACTTTTATGCATCAGATGAGCTTAGCCCAGGTGAGCCCATGCACCCTACCAAACAAGCAAAAATGGGTCGGATTGGAAACTTTTGCCCTCATGCACCCTACCAAACACACACATAGGCTCCTTTTGTTTGGACAAAACTTGTCTGATGAACAGGTGCATGGGTTGATGCTATTTCCAGTTGCATAACTGGTGTGATGTTATTGAGCACTCTTTACTTATCGATCTGTACTGTTGCTTATGCCCAGCCTGTTTATCATTTTCGAAGTTTGCTGATTCTTTATGTCGTCAACAACAACAAAGTCTTTAGTCCAAACAAGTTGGGGTAGGCTAGAGGTGAAACCCATAAGATCTCGCAACTAATTCATGGCTCTGGCACATGGATAGCAAGCTTCCACGCACCCCTGTCCATAGCTAGCTCTTTGGTGATACTCCAATCGTTCAGGTCTCTTTTAATGGACTCCTCCCATGTCAAATTCTGTCTACCCCGCCCTCTCTTGACATTCTCCGCGCGCTTTAGCCGTCTGCTATGCACTGGAGCTTTTGAAGGCCTGCGCTGAATATGCCCAAACCATCTCAGACGATGTTGGACAAGTTTCTCTTCAATTGGTGCTACCCTAACTCTATCTCGTATATCATCATTCCGGATTCGATCCTTCCTCGTGTGGCCACACATCCATCTCAACATATGCATCTCCGCCACACCTAACTGTTGAACATGTCGCCTTTTAGTCGACCAACACTTAGCGCCATACAACATTGCGGGTCGAACGCCGTCCTGTAGAGCTTGTCTTTTAGCTTTTGTGGCACTCTCTTGTCACAGAGAATGCCAAAAGCTTGACGCCACTTCATCCATCCGGCTTTGATTCGATGGTTCACATCTTCATCAATACCCCCATCCTCCTGCAACATTGACCCCAAATACTGAAAGGTGTCCTTCTGAGGTACCACCTGGCCATCAAGGCTAACATCCTCCTCCTCACACCTAGTAGTACCGAAACCGCACATCATGTACTCGGTTTTAGTTCTACTAAGCCTAAACCCTTTCGATTCCAAGGTTTGTTTCCATAACTCTAACTTCCTATTTACCCCCGTCCGACTATCGTCAACTAGCACCACATCATCCGCAAAGAGCATGCATCATGGGATATCTCCTTGTATATCCCCTGTGACCTCATCCATCAACAATGCAGAAAGATAAGGGCTCAAAGCTGACCCCTGATGCAGTCCTATCTTAATCGGGAAGTCATCAGTGTCAACATCACTTGTTCGAACACTTGTCACAACATTATCGTATATGTCCTTGATGAGGGTAATGTATTTTGTTGGGACTTTGTGTTTCTCCAAGGTCCACCACATGACATTCCGCGGTATCTTATCATAGGCCTTCTCCAAGTCAATGAACACCATATGCAAGTCATTCTTTTGCTCCCTATATCTATCCATAAGTTGTCGTACCAAGAAAATGACTTCCATGATCGACCTCCCATGCATGAAACCAAACTGATTTTTTGTCACGCTTGCAATTCTTTTTAAACGGTGCTCAATGACTCTCTCCCATAGCTTCATTGCATGGCTCATCAGCTTAATTCCACGGTAATTAGTACAACTCTGAACATCCCCCTTGTTCTTGAAGGTTGATACTAATATACTCCGTTTCCATTCTTCTGGCATCTTGTTTGCCCGAAAAATGAGGTTAAAAGCTTGGTTAGCCATACTATCGCTATGTCCCTGAGACCTTTCCACACCTCAATTGGGATACAATCAGGGCTCATCGCCTTGCCTCATTTCATCCTTTTTAAAGCCTCATTGACCTCAGATTCCTAGATTCGCCGCACAAAACGCACATTGGTCTCATCAAAGGAGTCGTCTAGTTCAATGGTAGAACTCTCATTCTCCCCATTCTTTATGTCGTCCACCGTTGAAAATAGCAGCCTAGTTTACTTGTTGTAGGAGGCTTGGAGTTGGAGATCATACAAGTTGCACGATTTGTATTATGAAGTAAATGCCATATTCGTCACATTTTATACTGTAATTTGTGCACAATTTTGTACTGTGAAGTTACGTGAAGTCACGAAGTGCTCCCTCTATAAAGAAATATAATATTTTTTAGATTATATTTCTTTACAGACGGAGTATATTTTTGCCAGCATCCCCACGTTCTTTGGCTCTTTCCTGTGCTTCCTCTGCAGTACACAGTTTCCATTGCTCTAGATTGTTTTTTTTTTCAGTGGAAGATCATGCGCTCTACATTTTTTTAGGAGACGGTCTAGATTTGCTTCCTTTTTTTTTTAGACATCCTCGCCAGGCTTTATTTAAATTGTCACAACATTTACAGGGATAAAATTCAAATCTCCGGGGAGGCCTCCTAACCAGACACGGCGGCCTAACCCGAGCGAAAGTACATGCCTAGCAAGATTGTGAGCCTCGAAATTCGAGCTTCTAAATTCATGGACAAAATTACAAGCAATAAAAGCATTCGATCTCTCTATGATTTCCTAAAGTTCGTAGGCGAGGGGGCCCAGCACAGCCCAGCCCAGTGCGGCGTATATCAAAAACACGGGCTTGGTGGCCCAATATATCCTTCGTCTAGCCGTTCCCCGCTCCCTCCCTCCCCGTTCCGTTCTCCCCAGCGGCGGAAACGCCCGTCGTTCCCTGTCAGAGAACCCCCACGCCCCCGCAACCCCTAGTTCGGGCTTGGTCCATGGAGATCGCGGCGGAGCCCGTGCGGCTCACGGAGGAGCAGCGCCGCCGCATCGAGGCCAGCCGCCTCGCCGCCCTCGAGAGGCTCAAGCGCTCCGCCGCCGCCGCCGGCACCACCGCCGAGTCGTTCAGGCTCGCCAAGTGCCCAAGAATCGCCCATCCTCTGCCCCCGCGTCCTTGTCCGCCGCCGCAGCCGCTTCCGCCGCCTGCGCCTCCGACGGGGTTCCGGGCGGTGCTGGAGGTGTGCAGCCCCGACGAGTTCCAGGTGACGGTGGGCCGAACGGAGGGCAAGGCTTTCCCCGGGGAGGCTGACTGCCTCCGCGCCGTCGAGGACTGCGTCGCTTCGGTACGGTCCTCGCGTTCTTGAATCCTTGTCTAGTGCACGCATCTTTTGCCGATCCGGGCTCCGATTAGGGATCTGGTTCTTTCTCGGCGATGCGCGAGTAATTCCGTGCTTTCTTCACTATTCCAAAGAGTTTCTTCAAAGTATCTTGTTTCGTATTTCTTGGCAAAGCTTTGGTGTTTGCGAGTGTTTTCTCGATCATTCTTTGTTCTTTGATTCGACATGCCTGAACCGCTCCAAGAATGCGGTGGTTATTTGCCCATTCCGCGTGTATGACAAATGTCCGTTCTTTAATTTGGATTCTTCGCCAGTTGCTCGTTTTAGAGCATTATCTTGCTAAATGGATACTGTATTTCATATGGATTTTGTCAGACGGTTTGGTTCACTCATAGTCTAGTGATCTAATCCCCTGTGCCATCGCCAAATCAACCCATTCATACCTTCACATGGATAACCGCCTCAACGATCTTGCTCCAAACATGCTCTGCCCAATCTTCTGTCTGTCTATGGCTCTACGCAATAGTATGCTAGACACAAACATTGGGGGTCAAATCCTGACAATGCCCTGCCTTTTGGCCTAACTGCGTAGCGTTGAAGAATTTGCTTGGCCTTCCAGATATCAGCTTTATGGGCAATTGCTGGTACCTACGAATGCCGCAACTAATATTTGAGTATATAAAGTGCCAGCAACTAATATTTCGTCCATATTTCAGGGTCGCCTTTTTAGTCAGTAAATGATCGTGCCACTAAATTATCTTCACAGTATCCACTGTTCTATAAAACATACCTTTTGGACAAGGATATATAGTCAAACTATTGAAATTTTGATTGATAATATGTTTGCAAAATGTTTAGATTAGATACTTGAAAATCCTATGTGTGAATCTGTTTCGGAAAGTATTTTCACAATATACATTTTTGTATTTTGAAGAACGCGAAGATGTCTGAAATGGCCACTTTTATAGGACTGAAGTGAGTAAATGGTGATTATATCACATTTTAGAGTAATCCTTTTGGGGATCGAATAATTTGTGGATGCTTTTAAGCATAAAATGTAAACTTCTGCTGTAATAATTATTTTCATCTGGTTCTTACTTCTTAGTCCCTTTTTTGGATGATAAGCCTTTTGGTCTAGAATCTAAACTGACATTCTTCCCTCTTATTGTTGGTAGGCTGTACCATTCTCCACAACACAAAGTCAAAGCGGGCATGTTTCTTCTGTCTTTAAACTTGTGCACTATGAGCTGGTGTTGCAATGCTTGAAGAAGTTGACTGGCGTTGATGTGCAAGATATACCTTATAGAACAAGGCGTGCTGTTCAAAGTGCTGGCACAAACTGCGCTTCTGATAAAGAAGTTGACGAGCTTCTCATGAAGCTGCCATGTCGATTACGAAATGCACTTCTACCTTTCCAACTTGAAGGTGTGAAATTTGGGCTTCGGAGGCAAGGGCGCTGCCTTATTGCAGATGAGATGGGGCTTGGCAAGACTCTCCAGGTGAGCATATTGTATTTTGTGTATAACTATCTTGCGGATAGCTTGTATGCAGAAAATTGTTTGTTCCACGGTGTTACAACTTACAAAATACAGTAAAATATTGAGCACACTGATATTGAGCTTGCATCAATACATTTTGGGCAGTAACGGATTGGAATTTTATGTCTATTTTACTGAACAGTTAATTATATAGCACTTGCTTTTTAGACCTTATGAAGAAATCAATCATATCTGGTTTTGAGCGTAATTTTTTTCCCATGTTGAAGCTGTATTATTTTCTTGAACAGAATGAGGAAGCAGTATGTTCTCATTTATTTAAATGCAGGCAATTGCAATAGCTTGTTGCTTCAAGGATGAGGGCCCTCTATTAATAGTGTGTCCAGCTGTTCTGCGTTATACTTGGGCGGAGGAATTGGAACGCTGGGATCCTTCATTTCTTCCAAAAGATATTCATCTTGGTACTGATTCAGAGTTTCATTATTTACTGATTCAGAGTTTCAATATTCAAGAGATTAATTTTACTGATGTCAAACCTGGTTTTACAATTATTGAATATTTTTAGTGTATCTAATTTGATCCTGAATGCCTGTGAAGTTACACCGATCTCCATATTTTTTTTCATTAAGTTTGGATTGCCTACCACATGTGCCACGTGGTAACGATCTCCATATATGAATTACATATTTTGTATTTTATCCATACAAATTCTAAGTATCGAATTCTTTTGGCCCAGATATCGTTCATTTGTTGCATCAGCGTCAGTTTTGAAATATTGCAGTAAAAACAGTTGCAGGACAAAATTGCATCCCATATGAACAATCATAGATGGACCAGATCACTCTATACCGAAGTTTCAACGGATCATTAGTCCAATATTGCTTTTCATAAGTTGACTTATCCTGGGACCTTAGTATCTTACTGAACATAGAACCATTGATTAGCTTGTGTTGTGATGATGTTCTAAGTTCTAACAAAGGTTCATTTGTTCCAATTAAATGTGGCACTGAATGAGAAAACAAATTATCAAACAAAAACCACACTGCCTTACCTAGTTGTGGCAAACTATGGCAAGCCACTCCTTTTCGGGTCACACCTTAAGCAAGTTCAGGAAAGAATTTATGCCAGGCATGTCAGGACAATGTGCCAAAGAACTAAACACCTACTGTAGAGTGTCAAACTTGCCTAACTAAAGTTTGGCTAACCATGTCAGTGAACCAAACATGCCTTAACTCATTGCTAGGTCTGTGGCCACTACTTGCTTGCCCCACCTTAGTTTGGCAACTGTGGTGCTGGTGTTTGGCTATTTGCGAAACTTGTGGCTCCTGGCTCACCACACATTTTCAGTCCTATGTCCTGCATGTCGTTGACACATGTTTTTGGGCCAAATGTTACAACACTTTTAGGTAAGAATTTGCTTGCCACAAAAGTGACATGCCATACTTTTGGCCACATGTGGCTAGCAACCAAAGTTTTTCGCACTGAAATGCTAGCAACTACATAGGCTCATGTTCAAGTTTACCATGTTGGTTTGCTACCTAGGCAAGTTATGGGTAATACTTGTATGTTCCCATAAAAATGAAAAGTATTTGGCAACTGGCTGGGTGGTTTCAAATCAGGCTCTCAATTGACTTCACAATTGTCGCCTTTCATTTTTTGGTCAAGTAATATTTTTGTGTAACTAGTAGGATGCATATGCGTTTCTACGGAGCATTATAATGAAGGGACATGTAGTCATTGATATAAAGGTTGTTCTATTTAGCAAACACGCACGTGGTTTCCAACCACGTCGCGACAAACACCGTTGTCTTTCTCCATCTTCCTGCCCCTCTGCAACCACAGTGCACTCCTCTGGTTCCTTCCTCGCAGCATTTCTCCTCTGCACTCCTTGTTAGACCTTTCAGCCTGAGCATTGATAGTTGTGGATGACACTAGGAGAGTTGGGACAATTTTCGTTGGTTTATTTCTCACACAATGCCATACCAACCTGAGGGGTTGGGGATACATATTTATAGGCTGCTAGCCAGCCAAGGCATATGCTAAGATGCTGCTAAGATGCCGATCTAAGATGCTAACCGACAGTCCTTGATGGTCAAGAATGAACTCTATCCTAACAGCCAGGTCCTTCATGGTCCAGACTTTATCCTCCTAATCGCCACAAGGACCATGTGCTTGCAGCCCCACAAAGACCCTAGTACACAGACTTATCCATCATTCTCCCCTAAGTCTTGTACGTCGTCTTGTGGGAGAGTTGAATCATCCCAATCTCGGAGCAAAGTTCGAGGAACTTGACCTCCCAAGGGGCTTGGTGAGCAGTCTGCGAGTGATCCTTGGTGTTGATGTAGCTTCGCCTCGATGCTCCTTCTTCCACACAACATGGATGAAGTGGTACCTCGGTCGGATGTGCTTGCTCCGTTCGTGGAACACGGGTTCTTTGCCAGGCTGGCGGACTTGTCATCCACCAGAGAGCTGCACCGCTCGTGTCTTGAACGAGAAGATCACCAAGCGATCGAGCAAGCAGGCGCTGAGTGCGGCGGTGGAGGCCGCTATGTACTCGACCTCACAAATGGACAGGCCACCACCGCCGCTGATGATTGCCGACTCACGAGACACTTGCCGAGGAAGAGGAGGATCCCGCTTCGTGCTCTTCTTTGGTGTCGATGTCGCCGGCGTGGTCGCCGTCATTGCATGCAGACGCGAAGTGTGCCGCCCAGACACCTAGGGTAGTGGAGGCCGTGATCGAGGGTCCTGCTATGTAGCGGACGATCCTCTTCCTTTTCTTTGGTGTTCCGACGTTGGTCGCTCCATGAACCGACCGACATAGCCGACGGAGAATGCCAAGTCCGGCCGTGTGTTGAGTGAGGTAGCGAAGGCTCCCACAAGGCGTCGATCTTGCGTAGCATCCACTTCCTCCGTCGTCTTTGTCGCGGCTCGGTTTGACCTCTCCTCCATCGAGTGAGAGAGCTGGATGGCGATCGGTGAGCCCAGCTAGCTCAACGATGCGCTTGGCGTGGCGGATTGTCGGCGCGATCCCGGAGTGGTCTGGTGCACCTCAATCCCTAGATAGAAGGAGAGGCCCTGTGTCACTCATCCGAACGTGGCCTTCATGTCCTCCTGAACGCCGCCACCTCTCGCATCTTTGGTGCGGTGATCACCGTGTCGTCAACGTAGACGCCCACCGCCAGGCATTTCCTCCACTCCCCGTCGGTGAGACGGCATTCATCTGCGGCTCGCCGAAACCCATCTTCTTCGTGGAGTCGACTTGGCGTTCCACGCAGGTGCTGCGCCGCAGCCATAGAAACCTTGCGCAGCGAGTACCTTGCCTCTGGCGGGTATCGTAAAACCCGGTGGGCGATGCCGTGACTTCTCCTTCAAGTCGCCGTTGAGGAATGCCGACTTGACGTCCATGTGGTGGACACGCCACCCTCTGGGCGCCCAACGCAGGAGAAGTCGCGACGGACTCCATCCGTGCCACGGAGCGAAAGCGTCGTCGGTCGACTCCTTCCTGCCGCAAGAAGCCTCGGGCCAAGCGAGCCTTGTGCTTGATGATGGCGCCGGCTCCATCCCTCTTCAGCTTGAACACCCACTTAAGGGTGATTGCGCGGTGACCTCGAGGGAGATCAGCGAGCTCCTAGGTGCGGTTTTGCTCGACCGCATCCATCTCCAACTGCATCGCGGCGCGTCATGCCGCGTCTCTCTCGGCCTCTGCAAAGGACCGTGGTTCGCCGTCTTCACACGCGAGCTGTAGCTGCGCCTCCAGGTCACGTGGCACCAGTCCCGGCACCGGCTGGTCGCCGAGCAGATTATCCATCGTACGGTACCGTAGCGGTTCGCCGTCATGCCACGCGTCGATACGCTCCTCGTCGTGAGTGAGCGGGGAAGCGAACTTCATCGGGTTGTGCTCTGCGTGAGCTGGTGCTGATGAAGACGAGCCCGGAGTGGTGACCGCCGGGCTGGGAGTATCTTGGCGTCGCGGTTGTGGTGTCGTCGGCGTGCGGCGCCGGAGTCGATGTAGTTTTGGGGCCGGGTAGACATGCCCGCGAAGAGGAGCCGCTTGCTCCCCGCTTCCTTGAAGTGGGCGACTTTCGACGATGAAGTCGTCATACGTCGACATCGAGCCGTCGCCCACCGCCTTGTCCCATTGCCACCTCGCCCCGCCGTTGAACACGACGTCTCGCATTGGCGCACACGTTGTGTCTTTGGGTCGAGGATGCGGTAGGCCTTTGAGCCTCCGCGTGGCCGATGAAGACTCCGGTGCTCCCGCTGTCGAGCTTGCCGATGTGGCCGAGCTCCTTGGCGAACGCAAAGGCAGCCAAAGACCCGCAAATGAGAGACCGCGGCTTCGCCCATGCCAGCCTCGTCGAGTCCTGCCGCTGAGTGCCTTAGTAGGAGAGCGGTTGAGGATGTAGACGGCCGTTAGCACCGCCTCCCCGAAGAGACGGCCGGCATCCTCTCTCGCTTGAGGAGAGCCCGAGCCATCCCCACAACCGTCTGGTTGCGCCGCTCGACGACGCCGTTTTCTTTGCGGGCTGTACGGGCGCGAGTAGCGGCGCTGATGCCCTCATCGGCGCAAAGATCGACGCGAATTCAGCCGCCATGAACTTCCGCCGTTGTCGGTCGCAACCACGCGCAATTTGCGGCGCTCTCGCCTCACACCAACTCGCAGCGCTGATGGCGTCGCCGCTTCTCCCTTATCGCCGAGGATCATCACCCACATGTAGCGGGAGAGATCGTCGACGAGCGATGGAAGTAGCGTCGACCTCTGGTGTGGTCTGGCGTCACCGGCCGCACAGTCTCCGTGCACGAGCTCCGGCTTCTCCTTGGCCCGAAAACTTCTTTGTTGGGGAAAGGAGTCGTCTCGCTTTGTCAAGACGCAGATGTCGCAGAATCGCTCCACATGGTCGAGGCATGGCAGGCCTCGCACCATCTCCTTGGCACTTAGGCGCTTCAGGCCTCAAAATGAAGGTGCCCAAAGCGCTCATGCCATCGCCACGCCTCGTCGTCCGACGGACGGACGAACAGACCGGTTGTGCCACTGCACATCAAGGACGTGAGTCGATTTTCACCTCTGGGTACCTTGGCGAGAAGGCGACACGGCGATCCCAGATCGTAGGACCCCATGCTCAATCAAGACGCGATGAGCCGTTCTCATCCAAATTGTCCCAAGGCGATGATGGAGTTCCTTAGCGCAGGATGTAGTAGACACCGGTGAGCAGCGGTGCTCTCCCGTCTTGGTGGTGAAGATGACGGAGCCGACGCCTTTATCTCCACAATGAGGCATCCCGAACTTGACGGAGCCTCGCGCACGGAGTCGAGCTCGGCGAAGAATTCCTTCGACCGGTCATGTGGTGGGTGGCGCGGTGTCGAGGCACCACCCGTAGTCTTGTCCTTCCGGAGCCATCGCCGAGAAGAGCATGTGCTTTTGGCTCATCGAGGTGGATGAAAGCCTTTGCGATGGAGTCGTTGAAGGTAGCTCAATGCTTGCATGCGCCATGAACAGAGCCGCTCTCCTCCTCCTTCGCTTTGTCGGCGACGTGAGCTCGGCCTTGTCGTGGTTGCCGACACTCATTGGCCCAATGGCTAAACCGCCACGATTGTGGCAATCTGTTGTCTTGTGCGGCTTGGGCTTGCCAGGTGCGCCGTCCTTAGCGCCTCATGGCGTCACCCTCGTTTCCTTGTGCCTGCCGGGGCCTCTTTCGCCTTACGCTGCTTGCCACGCTTGCGGCCGCCCGTCGTGGAAGAAGGCTCCCCCTTCTTCCTGTCACCAAGGCTGGCATCCCACGGCTCCCGAGTTAGGAGCAGCTTCCCGCCGGTGGTGATGGGCCCCGAGGAAGGTTGTGGCTCGTCGGTGTCGACGACCTTGAGGCGACCTATCGCCTCCTCGATCGTCATCGTGGAGAGGTCCAGCAAAGACTCGATCGACCGAGCCATCTGCTTGTACTTCTCGGGGATGCACCGAAAGAGCTTCTCGACAGCTCTCTCCTCGGTGTAGGTGTCATCGCCAAACTTCACCAACTTCTGCAGCAGAGTGTTGAGACGGAGAGCAAAGTCATCAACGTCCTCACCTGGCTTGAAACCCAGGCTCTCCCACTCCTTACGGAGTGCCTGCAGGGTGGACTTGCGAGCACGATCGCTGCCGATGCGTGCCGCGGCGATGGCGTCCCAAGCCTCCTTGGCAGTCCGCTTGTTGGAAAGCGAGAACTGCATCTCGGGCGGGACTGCGGCGATGAGGGCGTCCAGTGCCCATCAATCCTCTAGGTGGTCGACGTTGCTGTCCTGGACTGCCTCCCACATGCGCCGCACCTGGAGCCTGACCTTCATGATCCCGGCCCACTCGACGTAGTTGGTTTTAGTGAGGGTAGGCCACCCAACACTGGAACCAACGTCCCTGACCACAGTCCGGACCTCGTAGAGGCCGCGGTCCTGGTCGTTGCAGCCGCCGTCGCGGTGCGCGCCTCCACCTGGAGCGCGGGCGTGCTCGGCTGCCCACTGCGCCGTCCGCTCCTGCGCCACTTTGGCGCGATCTGCGTCGGCGCCGTCGTCGGCAGTCGCGGAGCTGCTGGAGCTGCCGGGGCTGCCGCGGAGTGCCTTGGCATCCGCCGTAGCCTCACGGGCTGCTTCTGCTGCTGCTGCTGCTTCTACCTCCGCCCTGGCTGCTTCTACCTCCGCTCTGGCTGCTGCCAGCTCCGCTGCAGCCAGCCTCGACACCCTTGCCGCCGCCGCAGCTGCTGCTACAGCCGCTCGCTCACGCTCCTCTGCCACGGCGCGCTCGGCCTCCTGCCGGCGCCGCATGCTCGAGGTAGCCGTGTGCTGAGAGCGACCTGCAGACATGGCTCGCTGCAGGGGGGCTGTTGCGTGAAGAGGAGGCTGATGAAGACGAGCTGCTGCTCGACAGTCCGGAGGGAGGAAGGTAACCAGAGGCAGACGGAGCAGCTGCTGCTACCGACTTGGGCTGCTCACAGGAAATGCTCAGGGTACAGGTTAACGAGGCTCTGATACCACTTGTTAGACCTTTCAGCCTGAGCATTGATAGTTGTGGATGACACTAGGAGAGTTGGGACAATTTTCGTTGGTTTATTTCTCACACAATGCCATACCAACCTGAGGGGTTGGGGATACATATTTATAGGCTGCTAGCCAGCCAAGGCATATGCTAAGATGCTGCTAAGATGCCAGTCTAAGATGCTAACTGACAGTCCTTGATGGTCAAGAACAGAACTCTATCCTAACAGCCAGTCCTTCATGGTCCAGGACTTTATCCTCCTAACTGCCACAAGGACCATGTGCTGCAGCCCCACAAAGACCCTAGTACACAGACTTATCCATCACTCCTGCCCTGCAAAAGATAATGCGTCATCTTCATCGCTGTTTGGGACTAAAGGCTTTGTTGTCGTCGTCGTCGTCGTTGTTGTTCATCGCTGTCCACCCGCCCCTTTGCTCTCTCTCCTGTAGGGTTGGAGGCAATGAGCTGAGCCAGCCTTGGCTTTCCTCATTCGATTGTTCGAAAATATGCTTGTACCGCTCGACCTGGTTGGAGAAATGGAGAGACAGGCTAAAAGAGAGGCTTGGGTTGGACCATTTCTCGTAAGCACTCGCAAGCCAAGGCAGAAGACCAATAGCCAACATTGCTTCTATATAGTTCAGAAACTACATACACCTTGAGTCCTTGACAACAACTGGAGTATTCACTGCAAATATTGTGAAATCACTGAAATTACATACACTACACACAGCTTGTTTCATTGTACAAAGTAATGAGGTCTCAGAATGAACAATGTAAGCAATATGGTCAATGGTGAAGTAACCGAATTAGTTAAATGATTATATGAAGTAGGTCCATCCATCAACATGCAAGTGGGTCCATGCACAGATAATAAGCTTCACGACCTAGGTCCATGCACAGATAATAAGCTTCACGACCTAGGTCCATACACGAGTTAATAAGCTGCACGAAGTAGGTCCATATATCAATTGGCGGAGCCAAACAAACCAACTTGACAAGCATAGGTAGGGGAGCCAAACAAGCCAACATGAGGAGCATAGGTAGGGTCAGGACTCTAGAGGATCGGCGGTGGCATGCTAGGGCATTGGGAGGAAGCATGATGGTTGTGCGGACAGAGCGGAAGTTCTGGGGTATCATGGAGTATGCGGGCTTCACCCGTCGGCGTTATTTTTTCAGGGCACTGCCATTATGAGTAAGGACGGAGGGCAGTGTGTTGGCACTACCACCAATCCCATCTTTTTGATATAGCTAGATGATGTCCCGTGCGTTGCCGCGAGAACCGTGTTAAAACAAATGCATGAATAAGTGTTTAAAAACAGCTAAACTAATGGAAAAATAAAGGTAAAAGTGTTCTCGGTTTACATTTTTAAAACAATAAAACCTACCAATTATGTGGCAAAATGATTTTAAAAAGCGAAGAACATTTAAATTGAACTTAATGTGACGCCATCTTTAACAAAAATGTGAAGCATGAACTATATATGTTTGCTCCAAGCGTCCAACACATATACCATCCATGACCATACAGAACTTAATGTACAGTAAAAAAATAACTTGTGACTAACATGCATGGTTTGATTCCCCGAGGTAAAAAAAGTCATGCATGACTTGATGAGGTGGCATGCTTTGCATGGATATATTTGCAAAATTGTAACTTATGAGTACATGCGTGATGATTTGAGGATGTCACACAATTTAGATCAAACGGCTACCAATGATTGAGCTGATGTGGAGGCACGAGGTGGCATGCTTTGCATGGATATATTTGCAAAATTGTAACTTATGAGTACATGCATGATGATTTGAGGATGTCACACAATTTAGATCAAACGGCTACCAATGATTGAGCAGATGTGGAGGCACGCATGTGGAGAGAAATCTACTAGTGGGGGGAGGGGGGGGGGAGCTGGGGGCTAGCTATTTAGATATAGAAGATATGTAAAGATTTATGTTGGTGAAAATCATTAATCCTATTCCTTGTCCCTCGTATACCCCTGTGTCTTCGATTTTGGACACTGCTCTATTGCCTTGGCTTTCAGCTTTTCAGTGTTTATTTTGCATAAAGAATACCAAATTTGACTGTTATAATTATATCTGTATTTTTCTCGTTCTTTTTTTTCAGTGTTTGGTCGACGAGACAGTCTTGAATATTTAGATTTTTGTCCGAAGGTCGTTGTTATTTCATACACGATGTTAAGCATCCTTCGGAAAAGTATGATTAATAGGAGATGGGCACTGATGATCATTGATGAATCCCACAACATACGCTGCACAAAGATGAAAGAAGAAAATACTCAGGTGATACTATCAGGCAACAATTGAATGTATCAATCCTAATCCAGGAGGGAGACTGTATTTGACACATCATATTTTATTATTCTGTAGTAATCATAACATTGTTATGCTTGGTTACTCTCTTCGATGAAAAAAAATGTTTTTTGAACCTGCTTCGTGTTTTCATCATTTCATTGTGCTTTCTTAATTTAAAATACTGTAAGAATGCAGAACCACTGAAATTCTGTTGAGCAATCTTTTTCTTATCACTTCAGCCACCTTATTTCTTCTACTCTCTTGTGACCGTGACAGACAAAAGCTGTACTGGAAATAGCTCTCAGTATCAACCGCATTGTGTTGCTTTCTGGGACACCCTCTTTGTCAAGGTTGTAACTTCTGATATATCGATTGATTCTTCTCAGGGATCCTTGTGTTGTTGCGCTATTTTTCTTGTGGACATTTAAAACTATAAACAGGCAAATAGATTTATGGTATATGAAATATTTTATGTATGTCATTAGACGATTTCAAATGTTAGGATTATAATCAATCTTAAAGCACTTCCATTTTAATTAAGAATTAGAAAATAATTAAAGTTTTTTAACTACCATTTTCTCCCACTGTTTTGACTTCAGAAAATAATACTAAAAGGTCTTTGCCCGTTTTCTCCTCCTGTTTTCAACACCAAACTAAGACCAGTGATCCATGAAAAACATGTCAGTTGTATACTTCTCTTCAGTATATGGTTACCTGTTCAATTTTTTTAAATAGGGACCTAAATGTGTATATTGACTTGCTGAATTATTTGTACTGCATATTGGTTCCACGTCCCTTACCAATTATTGTTACATGTGTATCCTCTATTTTCTCTGCGTAAGCTGAGCTCAGTGTCTGTATTGTGAGTGCTAAAAGTGCCCATCCGTGTCTTTGCATTCTTGTGTACTTTTTACCCTGCGCACAATATATTTGACTGATTGGTACTGATATGTGATTTTGTTGTGATACAATTGCATTCCAGAAAATTAGTTAAATCGTTTTACTACTCTGGGCTTGACTTACCATATGTTTGTTTGTCAGATTTAACTTATGGTTTATCTTTTCCTAGGTGACAATAGACCTTTTGACATCTATCACCAGATAAATATGTTATGGTAAGAAAAGCAGAATGCCATCTTATTGTGTTGGGCATATCGATCTTTTCTGACCACTCCCTCCCTTGGTTTTCAGTCCCCGTTTGCTTGGACAGGATAAATTTGAATTTGCAAAGACATATTGTTCACTGCATGTTGCTCAAAGTTCCCAGGGTAAAATTTACCAGGTATCTATATCTTGTGTTTGTCCCTATTGTCAAGGAGATTGGTAGATCGCTTCAAAACCTTGCAGACTTGCACTTGCAGTTAATTTGAGCAATATTGTCTGCTATCTGTTAATCTATACAGAAATGTTAAATATTAAGTTTTTCACATTGTTTCACGTCCAGGACTTTTCAAAGGGTGCTCGGTTGACAGAGTTAAACGTTCTGCTCAGTCAGACTCTGATGGTCAGCTCTTTCTCTTTCAGCTATTAAAGTCTCCTTTTATAGCTTTCTGTGATTATTGTACCATGATACTGTATCTTGTTACTGCTATCCAAACTGCTCATGAACTTGTATGGTCACTGCATATTTGGCCTAAGTTCTGCTTGATGATATTTGTTAATGGATTTGATCAGCTTGGCAGTACATACAGTTTTTATATGTATGAACTTTGTTCACTTGATTATGTATAGAGTCGGCATGGCAGTATGTTATGGAATGTTGTACTCTATGCATGATGAAATTATTTATGTTGTACTCCCTCCGTAAAGAAATATAAGAGCGTTTAGATCACTATAAAATAGTGATCTAAACACTCTTGTATTTCTTTACAGAGGGAGTAGAAACTATCCTTTACATGGTTGATGATGTTCTTACCAATGAACGTGTGTTTTACTACGGAAGTATGTTTAAGAATGAGACTAGCTTCAGTGTCTAATACTCCATACATTCTCTCATAGATATTGTTTAGAATGCGTGCGATGGAACTTCAACAACTGTGTCCACAAAGTATATTGATGTGTCACATGAAAATTATATTGCTAGGTTTCTCACTTGAAGTGCTTCTATATGATCCCATTTCTTAAATATTGTACCATATGATTAGAAAAATTAATGGTACAATGTGTGTATTGGAGGGAGGTCATGTTGATGTCTGAAATGACAAGCAAAGGAGAATGAGGGTAGTAAGTTGCTAGCTATTTGCTAATACTAAAGTCTGGCGGGTCGTTTTGCTTCCTGTCACAAGCCATGTAACTGCAATGATGTGTTAGGCTGATATTTGGTGGTTTATCAATTTCAGATCTAACGACTGGAGTTTGCTTCTGTGCTGCAGATTAGGCGCTTGAAGGAGCATTTGTTAAATGAACTGCCGCCCAAGCGCCGGCAGATCATTAGGTTGAAATTGAAGGCATTGAATAGCAGGACAGCCACCTCTATTATCCAAGGGGATTACAATAGCACATATAGTAGCTCTGATACTCCTATAATTGCCTCTTCTGAGATAAGCAATGATTGTGAAGAAGCAAAAGAGGGAAAAGGTAACATTCATGCTGCTAATAGTAGCAGATGTCAATCGCATATGTTAATCTTACCAACATGATTACCTTTTATCAATTTGCCATGAACTGGTGTGATGTCGAATGGATAGTTATATTGGCCTAAAGCAAGAGGACTGGCTGTAGATACTAAAACTAACCAGTCATTTTGTTGAAGCATGTCTGTTGCATTAGCCATTGCCTGGCCTCCAGCTGTGCAGATTATGATGCTGTCATTGACTATCTGAAATGTATTTACAAAATCTAGATAAACGGGAGCCCTTCGCTAATGTTATACTGACGGTAACAAAATATGAACACTGACAGTACAAACATTCCCAACATTTTCTTGATTTGAACTATAAGCTTTGACGTTAGCATTGTTTGTACTCCATGTATATCAAAAAGTTGACGGAATCATGGAATTGCAACTGTCTACTCCCTCCGTTCCTAAATATTTGTCTTTCTAGAGATTTCAACAAGTGACTACATACGGAGCAAAATGAGTGAATGTACACTCTAAAATATGTCTACATACATCCGTATGTGGTAGTCCATTTGAATCTCTAAAAAGACAAATATTTAGGAACGGAGGGAGTATTTTATACTACCGATGAATTTCCACTGGAAGATTCCGATTCTACCTTGTTCTAATGTATTGAATATAAATTGTCACCTTCAAAATTCCAAACATTTATCTATATGACCATAACCTACCATTTTTGGATCTGATATATTCTGTTCCTCAACTCGTAAATAATTCTAACTATG
Source organism: Aegilops speltoides (assembly GCA_021437245.1). Taxonomy (NCBI): domain Eukaryota; kingdom Viridiplantae; phylum Streptophyta; class Magnoliopsida; order Poales; family Poaceae; genus Aegilops; species Aegilops speltoides. The sequence continues at coordinate 128,143,262 of CM038142.1, read as the reverse complement.
ACATGGTGAAATGTATCAAAACTGTTACCGAGAGATGATCAGATGAAGCAAATGTTTTTCGTCATTTTAGCATTTAAGACGATGGTTCTAAGCTATGTGTTACTTTCCTTGTTTTTTTCCCCATTTCCTCAGATGATAGTTGCAAGAAATCTCCAAGGCATTTCTCCCCCCAGGAAATTGGCATTGCAAAAATACCTGGGTTTAGTCAGTGGTTCTCAAATCATTTGATGCATGATAATCTGGACGCCCAGTCTAGTTGCCAGAAAACGCTAATTTTCGCCCACCACTTGAAGGTTCTAGATGGAGTGCAGGTAAGATTTACGTTTACAAACTATGATGGGTTTTTTATATGTAATTTGAATACTTAAGTGGTGCCTCAACCATTTACTGTTCATTATTATGTATTAATAAGGAATAAGAATCTCAATAAGATTCGATACTCAAAAGTCGGCATTCTACAAGTAACTGAAAGAACTTGAGTGTCATTTGTTCCTGAAAAGTGAAAATTACGGCTTACTGGACCCACATAGTCACATCAAAAGCTAGAGAGATGATAATATCTTGTCCAGCATATTTTGGTAAGGGTCTGAGGACCAGTGGTAGAGCACTTCCTAATGTTTCTTTTGGTGGCTGCTGCTAAACTCAAGTGTCTAAATATATGACTTGTAGAAGAAAAATTATTTCTACTTTTGACTCAAGTGTTCTCTGTCCAGGTGTTCCTCTCTGAGAAGGGGATCAAGTTTGTTCGCATTGATGGCAGCGCACTTCCTAGAGAAAGGAAAGAAGCTGTTGATTCTTTCCGTTTGAATCCAGAGGTTTTCATTTCCCCTTGTTTTAATTCATCACTCACCTACTGTTAGAGTATGAATAATTTTGTGAAGATGGTACAATTTCCATAAATTTGTTTGTGCAAGTTTAAATGTTTTGACAAAAGAATGTGAGCTATAGGTATGTGCCAGCTCTCTATCCATGAAAATTTTCAAGATACCAAATTTAAAACTATGACATGCAACAGTCTGAATTAAACAGTTAATCTGCCATTTTTGTATCTCACAAACAGGACTGAGTCTGTTCTTAAAAAATTGTATGGATATAGAGCATGCCCATACCTATGCCTGAGAAGTTTTACTTCTATATATGTGATTTCTACAGAATTTGGAAAAAGAATCACGGAAGGGAAAAAATCCCTTGTACCTAGTCCATATGATGCTACGCTTCTTATCTCGCATACCGCTTATCCATCATTGAGTTATTATTTTACTCTTTGCTAAATAGGTCAAGGTTGCAATAATAGGAATTACTGCTGGTGGTGTTGGTTTAGACTTTTCATCTGCTCAGAATGTTGTTTTCCTGGAGCTCCCAAGATCGTCTTCTGACTTACTTCAGGTACTTGTTTCTTCCATCCTTGCACATACATTTTCATTTCAACCCTTAAGAAGTGAAAAATTAAACCAGGATGAATTTTTTGATATCTTGGTAGTTTTGAAGTATACAATGTTAAACCAATCCAGCTGTTCTTGTGAACCTACCCGTGTAGTGAAGTGTTACGACAAAGTCCTTGAATTTATGCCCATATATGTGTCCACTTCACAGTTTATGTGCAGTCTTGAACACATGTATGGCTCACCCTCTTTTACTGTTGTTTCAAATTTATTCCACAAGTGTAATGAAGTGTTACTGCAAAGTCTCTGAATTTACACCCATGTGTGTTCACTTCACACTTTATGTGCAGTCTTGAACACATGTGCAGTTCACTCTCTTCTACTGTTGTTTCAAATGTTGTAGTAACTACTAACTGCTATATTTAATTGGTGATAACATCATAATAGGCCGAGGATAGAGCTCATAGGCGTGGTCAAACAAATGCGGTCAATATATATATATTCTGTGCAAAGGTAGCTCCTTTCCTCTTTCCCTGTAGTGTATTTAGTAATTTTGGTAATTAGAGCATTAAATAATTTTGTTCCTGCAGAACACATCAGATGAACCACAGTGGCTCCGCTTGAACCAGAGTCTGTTCCGTGTCTCGTCTGTGGTGAATGGGAAGAAAGATGCCATAAGAGAAATTGAGGTAAGTCCATAAGTGATTGGGTTTGCAACTGGCTGTGTCCTAGGTGCTAATTAATTTCAGAAAGGCGAGTGAAACATTTGCAACTGCATGAAGCACACTTGTGGAACATTTGCAACTGCCCATGGTCATTTCAATTCCTATTTTGTGGAGATAATGTTGAAACTTTATTTACAAACTGAGAAAATATTTTACATGTACGGAGAAGTCTGGTAAAGTGTTAGAACTCAGATGAGACCTGGTTGATTGTATCACTGCTGGCATCAGTTGGTTTACTAGGATCTTGAGCAAGATTCTAGGACCAATGCACGCAATTCAGTTATTCTATTAGGCTTTATTCATTCATCGTTCCTTCCCTCTTTGTAAGGTTGATCAAGTTTATTCATTCATCGTTCCTTCCTTCTTTGTAAGGTTGATCAAGTTTACCACCTTGGGGAAATCAGTAACACTAAGGAGAGACCAGAAATTAAGTTTCTTCCGAATTGTCATGCAGGTAAAACATTAGGAAAATCACTATCAGATGATTAACTAAATTTTTTGAATGGAAAGATTTTTTTTAATGGAATCAACAATTAGCTCTAGCTGATTAATTGATAGAGAGACTGAGTTATTTAAGCCTTATACAATGCTCTTCTGGTGAATCAAAAGGTCTTTTGGAAAGTGGCACTATGTCTGTTGACCATCTTCCTGGCATCAGCGATATGGAGCTTGAGTCAGATTTCACTATTAGGACTATTCCTCTACAGATTGAGGTTCAAACAAGATGCCCCTTTTAATTTTTTGCCATTATTCACTGTGCTCTCTTTTCATTCATTCAGCATTCCCATGCTTGATTTCCAGCTGATTCTGCTTGTGCACCTTACCCTCTTAGGATGAAGGCCTTCATTCAGGAATGCAATATAGTCCAGGTCCAGCAGTACATAAAGATACAGTCTGCAATAGTTTTTCTATTTCACCAGCTATCTCTGGCTCTTCAAGTACACGAAGTAAATCAATGAAGGTAATTAAAAAATTCTTGATCGTATTATATTATATTGTATTTTGTGCTATGTGCCATCTTTTAGTGGATAATACAATGTATCTTATGCTGCTCAAATACAACAGGCTCGTAGGAGCTTTTGTGAAAATCGTGATACTTTAGGTCTTCCAGGAACTATTTCAGATGGCCATATTCGAGTGGAGTATCTGCGTTTTGAGGTTAAAAATTCTTCCACTTATGCTATCTTTTGTCGTCTTTGTGTTTACATGTTGTATTACCGCTTGTCCCAACCTGCAACATTATTTTCGTATCAGTTTGCTTGCTTTTGCCATCTAATTCTTCAAATTCCTCTGATTTGTCATCATCTTTCACAGGTTAGCCATCATACAGGTCGAATCCACTTGTACATTTGTGTTCCAGGACATGATTCAAGACCCAAACCACTTTTTCAGAATTTTCTTCCTGAAGAAGTAGAATCACCTTTATGCTCTAGTAGTGATAAGAAAGCAAGTAGGCAGCTCTTGAGTAATCCAGCATTTTGCAATATGTTCAAGGCATTTGTAAAAGAATGGCTAGAACTAAGACCAATTGATCAGAGGAAACTCCTGGGAAAGCCGTTACAGCTTCCATTGAGCCTCGAGTTGTGCTATCTGACAAATAGCATCAGCCACAGTACACAAGTATGCACGTCTTGACTTTGACACTCTTTTCTTTGCAAACTCAATTTGTTCCAGTTACGAAGATTGCAAATACTGTGCAAAACAATGCCTGATGTCCACGAGGTTACGACTATACATCTATGTCATGCAAACTTCTTATGTCCTAGAAAAGTATCCCAATATCTGCTTAAGTTTGTATAAGAATAAGTCTGGATTTTCCATTTGCATTCCAGTCTTACCTGAATTAATACTTATGCTACATACATGAGACATGATCTTGTGCCAAACTAAGAACAGATGACATTTATCATAGAATAAATACTTGGCTTGTTCCTTGATTTGATGGTGTCCTCTTTTATGTCTGTTGTGATCGACTTTCATAGGGATTGATTAAAGGGGGGAGTAAGAGGCGTATAGCTCCATTGAGTGTTGTCAGTGATGATTTGCCTGAAAATGCTGAATGGAGAAAGGTGGTTTTACGTCGTGGCACGACTAAAGAGAGAGAATACACTCAAGGCTGGACTACTGATGATGAGCCCCTCTGCAAATTATGTCAAAAACTTTGCAAGTAATATGACTCGCTGATGTACTTGTTCTGGAGCCAATCGTGTTCTGTCATAACAATGCTCTTTGTTTTTGTTCAGTGGGAATCTTGCGAAATCACCCGAATATTTTGAAGATCTATTCTGTAAGCTTGATTGCTTCCGGTTGTACAGATTGAGAACCAACCAGAGTGCCCTGCGGCAGGTATGACTTATACCTTCTGCCATTAACATAGCCCTGATGTGCAAATAAGGCTAATTTGCCATTTGTACAAACAAAAATTGTGAATTGTATGTAATGGAGTTTCTGCTTGTTAAATACCTTTACTTTACAGGCACTGTTTCAAATAGAACATGGTATATGTTCCCAGTGCAAGCTTGACTGCTGCAAGCTCGTCAAACATATTAAACCCCTCAGCAACCCAAAGAGAGAAGCGCACATCAGGAGTGTTGCTCCAAATATTGCATGTAGGAAGAAACTGTAAGTGCTACAACACTCTGATACTATGCATTTCCAACCTTTTGGCAGCTTTTATATGCTTCACTTTTGCATACCTAGCACAGTTTAGCAGAGCACTCTGGTCTGAACAGCTGTAATACACTAACAGAACTCACCAAATATTGACAAAAATGGGAATTTCCATCATTATTAATTTGTCGGTTTCATGTGGATTGTCTTATTAATGCTGTACTGGACCACAGGCTAGCAAAGCTTGTCGAAGAGCCAACACAGGGAAATGCTTGGCATGCAGATCATATAGTACCTGTGTATAAAGGAGGAGGTACACTACATGTACAGTTTCTATGTTGTTGGTTCATCATTGCATGTCCTAATTCATCTGGTTTCTGGTAGGGGAATGCACGCTCGAGAATATGAGGACGCTTTGCGTGGCTTGTCATGCTGAGGTCACCAAAGCTCAGCAAAAGGAGCGAAAAGAAGCAAGAAAAGAAGAAAGAAGGAAGGCTGAAGAGCTTCTGAGAAATGCCGTGAATCAGCTGAAGGATGATGTTAGTAGTTCCTCTGCAGTTCAAGTATCTTCTGGCCTTTCAATTTTTGCAAGATTTAAGCTCTCTGGATAACCACCTGACTTTTCTGCGTTGCACGTTGAAAAGAAGTGATTTCTCCTATATTTACTTCTGCAATTTCCAACATTCCATTTCATAGAGACATGACTGACACCAATCGATTCTTCCGCAAATGACACATTCAGAAGTCAGTTGATCAAGTTGTAAATAAGTTTGATTTTTGTAGAGTTCTTCCATATTTTTGTGACATGCACAGTTCTGGTTCACTGATAATACTCTTGATGTGACATTCAATTATTATTCTTTGGTTGTAGGCATGTGAAGCGACAGAAGACGACGATTCTTGGTTGGTTACAGTCCCTGGCAGTGCCTACTCAGCAGTACCTCAGGCTCCTCGTACGCCCAGAAAATAAGCTGTTATGGCACTAGTACACCTGGGACAGTTATTTTGTGGTCTTATTGGACAGATGTTTTGTGCATATGTGTTGAATGCGATACTCATGTAGAAGTATGCATTTTCTTTTAGTTGCAATCTGATACCATCTTCAGTCAGCCTTTTGTTGTCAACTGAAGAAGGTTGGTAGAATTATGCAACCCAATTGCAACCAACTTGTTGTGAACTACTGTCGCAAAACTCTTGCATATACTTGAGCCTTGGATGCAATCTCGTGGTATGCTGCTGCTGTAAGATTTGTTTCTATTCATTTCAAGAATCTGGACACCGCCATCCAGTTCCAGGATGTGCTGAGGCTAAATGTTTATGGCTCATACATCGAGGGGCAGAATCATGCGGGCTGCTGGGGTGTTGTCGTGCGTGATGATGAAGGTGCAGTCGTTGCTGCAAGGGCGGGAAGAACTGACCGTGTATCCGGTGCTTTTCATGCGGAGCTCCTCGCAGCGTCTGGTGCTGTGGACCTTGCACTCGTTTGGAGCGGTAAGAATATGGCTGGAGCCTGGAGACCGAGTGCCATATGCTCATGCATGTATAGTGCAGTGTACGTATGGTTTATCTTGATCGGTGCAGACAAGACAAGGTTTTAAAAGGCAGCACCCGGAACACATCCTAGAAGCTAAGATTACAGGTGGAGCCAAGTGAAATATTTTTAGTACATCACAATTTTAAGAGACGATGCACCCTGAAAATGCATGTAGCCCTTGGACCGTCAGTGGTCTCAATCCCCTGCAGCATAGGTGAACAAATGTTGCAACAGCAACCACTCCTTAGCGAGCACAGGGAAGAACCAAGTGCCAGCTGCTTTCGGTGTCCCTAGGCAGTCCTACACACCAGCACCCCCGTGGCTTTCCTCATGCTTAGCTTTAGCCACGCCCACGTCCCTGTCTTTGGGGCGCGGAGAACCTGCAAATAAAAAAGATTCTTAGCCAATCATGCGTTGCTCGCTGTGCACACCATTTCTCCATGACAGCAACACATGCAAGAGTCATGTAGACAGATAACATACCACTACACTTGTGCATTTCTCAAACTAAGATAGCAAGTACTCCCTCCGTAAAGAAATATAAGAGCATCAAGATCACTATTACGGAGGGATTAGTACTGTATTACACACCATTTTGACGTGACAGTAACACGGGCAGGTTTCCCAAAAGAGGATCATGCATTTACTTTCAACATACCTGCTGTTACGTCAGCTGGGGGAGGGGCCCTTGATGCAGTGCACGACTTGGCCATGTCCAGCAGGAGCCCTCTGGTGAATCCCGAATACTTGAGCTCAGGCTGGTCAAGAACCATTTTGAGACATGGCAGTTTGCCCCTCGAGGGTGTAATGATTGTCCTGAGCACCTCACAGCATGAGCCTGTCACTGGCTCGCCATCGCATTGTTCCTGGACTAGCGATGCAATCAAGACTGCATCGCAGTCGGTGCTTCATTCCCAGCATGAGGTAACGCCAAGGTCACAAGGAGGAGGAAGAGCCAAACTGCCAGTCTGCAGGGTAATCGGTTGTGATGTCAATAGTTAAGGAGAAAGATTTCTGATGGGTGTTTGTATTTACTTTTGAGAAAATCGTTACTCCACGATATCTATACAGAATCCCCAGAACGGAAGCACATACCCAAATTGCCTAGTTGAAACTCAAATGCCATTCACAACAGGCATCACGAATCCGACGAGCCACTTATCAATTAAAACCCATTTTCACCTACTCCTTCGTAATTACTATTTCTAAATCTTTAATGCGGCGCATGATTAACACGATCAAGGGTTGTCACTTACGGTGTACTTTCTTCTCCACTCCATCGTGGGTGCTTGTCCTCGAATAAAGCTCGCTACACTCGCCTCGCACTAGCACTTTCTGAACATGCATCGATACTACTATTTGAAGGAACACGGTATGAAGACCAGCAAGCTGGAGCGCCATTATATTTTGGTTTCCTCTAATATTTCATTTCAGAGTATCCAATAGTCTGGACACTAAAACAGAAAGGAAACATACTAACGCTACAACATTGGACCTTTGTCCTTTGACACTCTAATTCTTTAGGCGGGTGGATATATATAGGGCACTAACGATGCAACATTGTGAGCAAGGCATGAAATGAGTGTGTTGATTAAGTCATTCAAGAAGCGTTTAGTGTCTCCTTTTTATCATGTGTGTACACGCTGCAAAATCATGTGGTCATTCTATTTCCATTTTTGTTTCCTTTTGCAGGAAGAGAAGGAAAAATCATTCAAGAACCGGGTTATTGTTACAATCTCTCCACCGTGCAAAAACGCACTGCAAAACCATGAGCTCATTCTATTTCCACGTTTTGTTTCCTCTTGCATGTAGAGAAGAAGAAAATAGTGCCAATTTGAAATGAGCCATTTGTGGGTAAGCTCTCAGCTCAGTGGACAAAGAGCAGTGCTGCCTCCTAGCCCGTGCGGGTTCGAACCTCGGTTCTTACATGGGTCTCACATCTCCTTTATTAAAAATCAGTAGGGGCTTCTTCCCATACTGGTCTAGTTTTTTTTAAATGAGCCATTTTGTATCAATTGCATGAAGCAGCGCGAGAGCTCATGGATGTCCACGTACTGTATAAATACTCCCATTCAGGCATTATTCAAGACTTGATATTCACAAATGTGAACCGTTGCTTGCTTTAGCTTTCTTTCTTCCAGGAGAAGAAAGAAAGGCGATCTCGCCTCCTGCCGCCAGGGCGCCTTCCTCCGCCGGCTCCCCTCCGCTGACGACCTTGGTCGTCGGTGGTGAGGGGGGTCGCCGGATCCACGCGTGTGAATTATTTTAGGCATTAGTTTTTTTTAGGATTTTGGGTTGTTCATCGTCAGGGCTTCGGCGGTGGCGATGGCGACGCCGACTAATAAATCTTTAGATCCTTTCCCAACGAGGCGATACGCTTTTGGGGTGGATATGGAAACCAGTCTGTTCAAGCAAGGATGGTGCGGCGGCGGCGACATCCTCGTGGTGGGCTTGTGTCCTCGGGCTCTACCGTTGCGACGACGTTTGTTCCAGCGCCGGCGTGGAGCTTGGGAGGTAGTCCAGGAGCGGATGCAGACTGTGGTCTGCATCGACGTCATCTGGAAGATGGTGGATCTGGGTTCGTGGTTCGTGGCAAGCAGGTAAAGTTTCCTCCTTCAACATCTTAGTTGGGCGGGGTGCCAGATCTGGAGTTCGATGGCGTGTCCGGGGTGTTGCCCCGGTATGATTCGTTCAACGACAATGGCTTCTCCTTTATTGGTGAGCCACCTTGAAGGTCCACAAAGTTGCATATCAGCGATGGAGCCGTGATACGTAACGTATCTATAATTTTTGATTATTCCATGCTACTTTATTATCAATCTTGGATGTTTTATAATCATTTTATAGTCATTTTATATCATTTTTTGGTACTAACCTATTGGCATAGTGCCAAGTGCCAGTTGCTGTTTTCTGCATGTTTTTTACATCGCAGAAATCAATATCAGACGGAGTCCAAATGCCACGCCAATTTACGATGATTTTTTATGGACCATAAGGAAGAAGTTGGGCCTTGGTTGCACCTGGGGGGAGTCCCGAGGAGGGGACAACCCACCAGGGCGCGCCAGGAGGCCCAGGCGCGCCCTGGTGGGTTGTGCCCACCTCGGGTGCCCCCTGGACCGACTCTTTGCTCTATAAATACCCCAATATTCCAGAAACCCTAGGGGAGTCGACGGAATTTTCATCCAACCGCCGCAGAGTCCAGAACCACCAGATCCAATCTAGACACCATCACGGAGGGGTTCACCACTTCCATTGATGCCTCTTCGATGATGCGTGAGTAGTTCTTTGTAGACCTTAGGGTCCGTAGTTAGTAGCTAGATGGCTTCCTCTCTCTCTCTCTCTTGATTATTAATACAATGGCCTCTTGGAGTTCCATATGATGTAAGTCTTTTGGCGGTGCATTTGTTGGGATCTGATGAACTTCGAGTTTATGATCAGTTATATCTTTTTATATCCATGAAAGTTATTTGAGTTCTTTGATCTCTTATATGCATGATCTCTTATAGCCACGTATTTCTTCTCCAATATTTGGGTTTTGTTTGGCCAACTTGATCTATTTATCTTGCAATGGAAAGAGGTGCCCGGTAGTGGGTTCGATCTTACGGTGCTTGATCCCAGTGACAGAAAGGGAACCAACACGTATGTATCATTGCTACTAAGGATAAAAAGACGGTATCCATATCTGCCGCAATAGATAAACGGATCTTGTGTACATCATGTCATTGTTCTTATTGCATTACTCCGTTTTTCCATGAACTTAATACACTAGATGCATGCTGGATAGCGGTCGATGTGTGGAGTAATAGTAGTAGATGCAGGCAGGAGTCGGTCTACTAATCTTGGATGTGATGCCTATGTAATGATCATTGCCTAGATATCGTCATGATTATTTGAAGTTCTATCAATTGTCCAACAGTAATTTGTTCACCCACCGTTTGCTATCTTTTTTGAGGGAAGCCACTAGTGAAACCTACGGCCCCGGGTCTTCTTTCTCATATATTTGCCTTGTGATATACTTTTCCCTTGCGTTTATTTTCAGATCTATTAAACCAAAGAATACAAAAATACCTTACTGCAATTTATTTGTTCCGTGATCTATTTATCCCATCTACAAATTTACCTCACGTCCTTTGCCTATCTTGAGGCGCCGTACCCCGAAAGGGATTGACAACCCCTTTAATACGAGGTGTTGTTATTTGTATGCAGGGGTTGTTTATGTTGGGCTGCTTGGTTCTCCTACTGGTTCGATAACCTTGGTTTAATATCCGAGGGAAATACCTACCGCCATTGTGCTGCATCATGATGACCCACAAGTGTAGGGGATCTATCGTAGTCCTTTCGATAAGTAAGAGTGTCGAACCCAACGAGGAGCGGAAGGAAATGACAAGCGGTTTTCTGTAAGGTATTCTCTGCAAGCACTGAAATTATCGGTAACAGATAGTTTTGTGATAAGGTAATTCGTAACGGGTAACTAGTAACAAAAGTAAATAAAGTGCAGCAAGGTGACCCAATCTTTTTGTAGCAAAGGACAAGCCTGGACAAATTCTTATATGAAGGAAAACGCTCCCGAGGACACATGGGAATTATCGTCAAGCTAGTTTTCATCACGCTCATATGATTCACGTTCATTACTTTGATAATTTGGTATGTGGGTGGACCGACGCTTGGGTACTGTCCTTTCTTGGACAAGCATCCCACTTATGATTAACCCCTATTGCAAGCATCCGCAACTACAAAAGAAGTATTAAGGTAAACCTAACCATAGCATGAAACATATGGATCCAAATCAGCCCCTTACGAAGCAACGCATAAACTAGGGTTTAAGCTTCTGTCACTCTAGCAACCCATCATCTACTTATTACTTCCCAATGCCTTCCTCTAGGACCAAACAATGGTGAAGTGTCATGTAGTCGACGTTCACATAACACCACTAGAGGAAAGACAAGATACATCTCATCAAAATATCAAACGAATACCAAATTCACATGACTACTTATAGCAAGACTTCTCACATGTCCTCAGGAACAAATGTAACTACTCACAAATCATATTCATGTTCATAATCATAGGAGTATTAATATGAATAAAGGATCTGAACATATGATCTTCCACCGAATAAACCAACTAGCATCAACTACAAGGAGTAATTAACACTGCTAGTAACCCACATGTACCAATCTGAGGTTTTGGGACAAAGATTGGATACAAGAGATGAACTAGGGTTTGAGAGGAGATGGTACTGGTGAAGATGTTGATGGAGATTGACCCCCTCCCTATGACAGGATCGATGGTGATGACGATTGTGATGATTTCCCCCTCCCGGAGGGATGTCTCCCCGCCAGAACAGCTCTGCCGGAGCCCTAGAATGGTTCTGCCAAGGTTCCGCCTCGTGGCGGCGGTGTCTCATCCCAAAAGCTTGCTTATGATTTTTTCCAGGGTAAAAGACTTCATATAGCAGAAGTGGGCACCGGAGGCCTACCAGGTGGCCCACGAGGCAGGGGGCGCGCCTAGGGGGTAGGGCGCGCCCCCACCCTCGTGGACGGTGGGTGGCCCCCTCTGGTATTTTCTTCGCTCAGTATTTTTATTAATTCCAAAAATAACTTCCGTGGAGTTTCAGGACTTTTGGAGTTGTGCAGAATAGGTCTCTAATATTTGCTCCTTTTCCATCCCAGAATTCCAGCTGCCGTCATTCTCCCTCTTCATATAAACCTTGTAAAATAAGAGAGAAAAGGCATAAGTATTGTGACATAATGAGTAATAACAACCCATAATGCAATAAATATCAATATCAAAGCATGATGCAAAATGGACGTATCAACCCCCCAAGCTTAGACCTCGCTTGTCCTCAAGCGGAAGCCGATAAAGAAAAATGTGTCCACATGTTTAGAGATAGAGGTGTCGATAAAATAAAATACGGACATGAGGGCATCATGATCATCCTTATAACAACAACATATATAAATATTGTCATATGACTTCTTATGCTAAAAGTAACAATCTATTCACAATGTCAAGTATGAATCAGAAACTTCATTGAAAACCAACAAACTATAATCTCGGTCATTGAAGCAATTGCAATTTATCATAACATCGGAAAGAGTCAATATAAGAGCTTTTCAGCAAGTCCACATACTAAACTATCATTTAGTATTTCACAATTGCTAACACTCACGCAATACTTATGGTTATGGAGTTTTAATCGGACACAGAGAAAGATAGGGGCTTATAGTGTTGCCTCCCAACCTTTTACCTCAAGGGTAATGTCAACAATAATAGTTCATGCTAACTTACATCCAATTGGATATATATATCAGGATCTTTCCAACACAAGGTGCTTGCCAAAGGATAAAATGTAAAAAGGAAAGGTGAATATCACCATGACTCTTGCATAAGGTATAAGACAAAAGTAAAAGATAGGCCCTTCGCAGAGTGAAGCAAAGGTTGTCATGTGCTTTTATGGTTGGATGCACAAAATCTTAATGCGAAAGAACATCACTTTATGTTGCCACTTGTGATATGGACCTTTATTATGCAGTCCGTCGCTTTTATTGCTTCCATATCACAAGATCATATAAAGCTTATTTTCTCCACACTAATAAGTCATACATATTTAGAGAGCAATTTTTATTGCATGCAACATGACAACTTACTTGAAGGATCTTACTCAATCCATAGGTAGGTATGGTGGACTCTCATGGCAAAACTGGGTTTAAGGATATTCGGAAGCACAAGTAGTATCTCTACTTGGTGCAGAAAAATTGGCTATCATGAGGGGGCAAGGCAAGCTCAACATGTTGGATGATCCATGACAATATACTTTATTTCGGACATAAGAAAACATAACCCATTACATTGTCTTCCTTGTCCAACATCAACTCTTTAGCATGTCGTATTTTAACGAGTGCTCACAATCATAAAAGATGTCCAAGATAGTATATTTATATGTGAAAACCTCTCTTTCTTTATTGCTTCCTATTAATTGCAACGGTGATCGAAACTATGTTTGTCAACCCTCAACAACTTTTATTCATCATACTCTTTATATGTGAAGTCATTACTCTCCATAAGATCCATATGATCTCTTTATTTCTTTTTATTCTTTCTTTTTCTTTTACTCCCTCAAGATCATAGCAAGATAGCAAAGCCCTTGACTCAACACTAATCTTTATTATATATAGCTCCAGGACTCAATTACATAGAGGAATCATAAAGCAAAACTCAAAACTAAATCATACCAAAACTTTATTCTACTAGATCAAGATATTACTAAAAGGAACAAACTAAGAAAAATGGTAAAGATAGGAGTGTGATGGTGATACGATACCGGGGCACCTCCCCGAAGCTTGGCAGTTGCCAAGGGGAGTGCCCATACCCAAGTATTTAGTTCTCCTTTGCTGGTGGAGAAGATGGCGGTGATGATGGATAGTCGCACATCAAGCGTAGGAGATCCTCCAATTTGCGGATAATGCCCTTGAGTGCGATGATATGCTCCTTCAACAAAATATTTTCACGTGTGAGATACTTGTTTTGTATGCGAGCTAATTCAATCATCTTGAAAGCTTCAATATCAGTTGGGGTAAGAAGATTTTGATGAAGTTGAAGGATGTCTTCTTCTTCTGCTGCCGGAGCTTGATCCTCCATGGCCTTCTTGATCCTATCATCCATGTTGATCTCTCCGGGTTCTTCTCTCTTCAGCTCCATCTTCATAAGACAAGCATCGTTGCCCTCATTGTTGGAGGAGGGGGACGACATGATGCCTGACCTTGACAACTCTGGCAGAAAACAGCTCGAAACAAAAACAGAGGATATTTGCGTGATACGAGGGTCAAAACCTTCGAGAGATTATATAATGAATTTTTACCGACCAAAAGAAGTATCGTGCAAGAAAACGGAGTCCCGAGAGCACACGAGGTGCCCACGAGGCAGGGGGGCGCCCTCCACCCTCGTGGACGCCTCGTGTCCTTCCCGGACTACTTCTTGTTTTCCTATTTTCTTAAATATTCCAAAACAGAGAAAAATTGCTATTAGAACTGTTTTGGAGTCGGTTTACTTACCGTACCACATACCTATTCATTTTTGGAGTCTGAAACATTCTGAAAAGTGTCCCTTATGTATTCCTCCGGGGTTACAGTTTCAATCACATTGGTTTCAACATTTATGGGATTACCTGAGATATAATGTTTGATTCTTTGACCGTTCACCACCTTCGGATTTGTGCCTTCTAAGTTGTTGATTTTTATGGCACCGGAACAATAGACCTCCTCGATAATGTAAGGCCCTTCCCATTTAGAGAGGAGTTTCCTGCAAAAAATCTTAAACGAGAGCTGAATAGCAACACATAATCACCTACATCAAACTCACGCTTTTGTATCCTTTTGCCATGCCATCTTTTAACTTTTTCTTTAAACAGTTTGGCATTCTCATAGGCTTGAGTTCTCCATTCATCAAGTGAGCTAATGTCAAATAGCCTCTTCTCACCGGCAAGTTTGAAATCATAATTGAGCTCTTTAATGGCCCAATATGCCTTATGTTCTAGTTCGAGAGGTAGGTGACATGCTTTTCCATAAACCATTTTATACGGAGACATACCCATATGATTTTATATGCAGTTCTATAAGCCCATAATGCATCATCAAGTTTCTTGGACCAATTCTTTCTAGATCTATTAACATTCTTTTGCAAAATCAATTTAAGCTCTCTGTTACTCAGTTCTACTTGGACACTAGACTATGGGTGATATGGAGATGCAATTCTATGATTAACATCATACTTAGCAAGCATTTTACGAAAAGCACCGTGGATAAAATGTGAACCACCATCAGTCATTAGGTATCTAGGGACTCCAAACCTCAGAAAAATAACTTCTTTAAGCATCTTAATAGAGGTGTTATGATCAGCACTACTAGTTGGAATAGCTTCTACCCACTTAGTAATGTAATCAACAGCAACTAAAATATGTGTATACCCTTTAGAGGAAGGAAACGGTCCCATATAATCAAAGCCCCAAACATCAAATGGTTCAATAACGAGGGAATAATTCATAGGCATTTCTTGACGTCTACTAATATTACCAATTCTTTGACATTCATCGCAAGACAAGACAAACTTACGGGCATCCTTGAAGAGAACAGGCCAACAAAAACCGGATTGCAATACCTTATGCGTAGTTCTATCTCCAGCGTGGTGTCCTCCATAAGCCTCAAAGTGACACTTGTGTAGGATCTGTTCCTGTTCATGCTCAGGTACACAACGTCTAATAACACCATCTACTCCTCCTTTATAAAGGTGTAGGTCATCCCAAAAGTAGTGTCTTAAATCATAGAAAAACTTTTTCTTTTGCTGGTATGTGAAACTAGGTGGTATAAATTTAGCAACAATGTAATTAGCATAATCAGCATACCATGGAGCAGTACGAGAAGCATTTATGACAGCTAATTGTTCATCAGGGAAGCTATCATCAATAGGTAGTGGGTCATCAAGAACATTCTCTAACCTAGACAAGTTGTCTGCAACGGGGTTCTCAGCTCCCTTTTTATCAATAATATGCAAATCAAATTCTTGTAGTAGGAGAACCCATCTAATAAGTCTAGGTTTAGCATCTTTCTTTTCCATAAGATATTTAATAGCAGCATGATCAGTGTGAACAGGTACTTTAGAGTCAACAATATAAGGTCTAAACTTATCACAAGCAAATACAACTGCTAAAAATTCTTTTTCAGTAGTAACATAATTTCTTTGGGCACTGTCTAGAGTTTTACTAGCATATTGAATAACATTTAGTTTCTTATCAACTCTTTGTCCTAGAACAGCACCTACTAGCATCGCACATAATTTCAAAGGGTAAATTCCAATTAGGTGGCTGAACAATAGGTGCAGAAATCAAAGCTTTCTTAAGTATTTCAAATGCTTCTACACAATCATCATCGAAGACAAAAGGAATATCTTTTTGTAAGAGATTAGTCAAAGGCCTAGAAATTTGACAGAAGTCCTTAATGAACCTCCTATAAAAGCCGTCATGACCAAGGAAACTTCTTATACCTTTGATGTCCTTAGGACATGACATCTTTTCAATAGCATCAACTTTAGCTTTGTCAACTTCAATACCTCTTTCATAAATTTTATGCCCCAAGACAATACCTTCATTAACCACAAAGTGGCACTTCTCCCAATTCAAGACAAGACTAGTTTCTTCACATCTCTGCAAAACTTGGTCAAGGTTGCTTAAGCAATCATCAAAAGAAGATCCATAAACGGAGAAATCATCCATGAAAACCTCAACAACCTTTTCACAAAAGTCAAAGAATATAGCCATCATGCATCTTTGAAAGGTAGCAGGTGCATTACATAAACCAAAAGGCATACGTCTATAAGCAAAAGTACCGAAAGGGCAAGTAAAAGTGGTCTTTTCTTGATCCTCTTTTGGCACAGGTATTTGAGAGAAACCACAGTAACCATCTAGAAAGCAAAAATGTGTATGTTTGGATAATCTTTCTAGCATTTGATCAATAAAAGGCAAAGGGTAATGATCCTTTTTAGTAGCTTTATTTAATTTGTGGAAATCAATTACCATCCTATAACCTGTAACAGTTCTTTGCAGGATCAATTCATCTTTATCATTAGGAATGACAGTAATACCTCCCTTCTTAGGGACACAATGGACAAGACTTACCCACTGACTATCAGCAACGGGATAAATTATACCTGCCTCCAAGAGCTTTAGTATTTCTTTTCTTACCACTTGTTTCATCTTAGGATTTAACCGCCGTTGGTGATCAACAACTGGTTTGGCATCTTTCTCCAATTTTATTTTGTGTTGGCATAGAGTGGGACTAATGCCCTTAAGATCATCAAGAGTATATCCAATAGCAGCACGGTGCTTCTTCAGAGTTTTCAATAATTTCTCCTCTTCCTGCTCTGAAAGGTTAGCACTAATAATAACAGGATATATCTTGTTTTCATCAAGACAAACATATTTAAGAGTATCAGGTAGTGGTTTAAGCTCAAACACGGGATCACCCTTGGGTGGTGGAGGATCCCCTAGAATTTCAACATGCAAGCTGTGTTTCAAAATAGGTCCATGTTTAAAGAATACCTCATATATCTCCCTTCTTTCATTCATAAACATATAATTTTCATGGTCTAGCAAATATTGTTCTAAAGGATCATTAGGAGGCACGGCAATAGAAGCAAGATCAATAATTTCGTCCTTACTAGGCAATTCTTTATCAGGGGGCTGTCTACGAAATTTAGCAAAATTAAAGTCATGAGACATATGCCCTAAACCAATCGTAACAATATCCTGTTCGCAATCTATCCTAGCATTAACAATATTCAAGAAGGGTCTACCAAATATAATGGGACAAAAGTCATCTTGTGGGGAACCAAGAACAAGGAAATCAGCAGGATATTTAACTTTCCCACACAAGACTTCAACATCTTTAACAATCCCAACTGGTGAAATAGTATCTCTATTGGCAAGCTTAATTGTGACATCAATTTCTTCTATCTTAGCATGTATAATATCATGCATAATTTATTTGTATAAGGAATGAGGTATTGCACTTGCACTCGAACCCATATCACATAAGCCATGATAACAATGATCTCCTATTTTAACAGAAATAACAGGCATGCCTACAACAGGTCTGTGTTTATTTTTGGTATCAGGTCTAGCAATTCTAGCAGCTTCATCACAGAAGTAAATAACATGCCCATCAATATTATCAGCCAAGAGATCTTTAACCATAGCAATACTAGGTTCAACTTTAATTTTCTCAGGTGGTGTAGGTGTTCTAGTATTACTCTTACGAACCACAGTTGAAGCTTTAGCATGATCCTTATCCTAACAGGGAAAGGTGGTTTCTCAATATAGGTAGTAGGAACAATAGGATCATTATAAGTGATAGTCTTTTCTTCAACTTTAATATGTGCAACTACTTTTACTTCAATGGGAGAATTATATTTAAATGACTTCTCCTGAGGGAGGTCAACATGAGTAGCAAATGATTCATAGAAAGAAGCTACTATCTCAGCGTCAAGTCCATATTTAGTGCTAAATTCACGAAAAGCATCGGTATTCATAAAAGATTTGACACAATAAAACTTAGGTGTTATACCTGACTCCTTACCTTCGTCAAGATCCCAATCTTCAGAGTTGCGTTTAATTCTTTCCAATAAATCCCATTTGAATTCAATAGTCTTCATCATGAAAGAGCCAGTACAAGAAGTATCGAGCATGGAGTGATTGTTGAGAGAAAGCCAAGCATAAATTTTTTGAATAATGATTTCTCTTGAGAGATCATGATTGAGGCACGAATATAACATTGACTTAAGCCTCCCCCAAGCTTGAGCGATGCTTTCTCCTTCGCGAGGCCAAAAATTATATATATAATTACGATCACGATGAACAAGATGCATAGGATAAAACTTGTAGGATCGAAAGTATGTCTAGAGGGGGGGGTGATTAGACTACTTGACAATATAAAAATTCAGCCTTTAGATAAAGACAAGTTTTTGGCAAGTTCACAATGATGATCAAGTCAAGTATCACCCTACACATGCAATTCTAGAGTATTGGCAGCGGAAAGTAAATTGCACATGTAGTAAATAGAGGTGGAGAAGAGCAAACGCAATTTGGAGACACGGAGATTTTTCTCGTGGTTCCGATAGGTGGTGCTATCGTCAATCCACGTTGATGGAGACTTCAACCCACGGAGGGTAACGGCTGCGAGAGTCCACGGAGGGCTCCACCCACGAAGGGTCCACGAAGAAGCAACCTTGTCTATGCCATCATGGCATACGCCCACGGAGGACTAGCCTTACTCGGCGTAGATCTTCACGAAGTAGGCGATCTCCTTGCCCTTACAAACTTCTTGGTTCAACTCCACATCTTGACGGAGGCTCCCAAGCGACACCTAACCAATCTAGGAGGCACCACCCTCCAAAAGGTAATAGATGGTGTTGATGATGATGAACTCCTTGCTCTTGTGCTTCAAATGATAATCTCCCCAACACTCAACTCTCCTCACTGATTTGGCTGTGGTGGAAGAAAGGATTGAGTGGAAAGCAACTTGGGAAGGCTAGAAATCAAGTTTCATATGGTGGGAGTGGAGCAACTTGATCTCAACACAAGGGTAGGTAGTTTTCTTCTCGAAATGTAAGGTAGGAGTGGTAGTTCTTTCGATGGCTCTCTCCACGAATGAAGAGGGGTGGAGGGTATTTATAGCCTCCACACAAAATCCAACCGTTACACACATTTGACCAATCTCGGTCAGACCGAAGTTGACAACTCGGTGAGACCGAAAGTTCAAATCTTGTGAACGTTGGGATTTTCGGTGGGACCGAAAATACAATCTCGGTGAGTCCGATTCTTCCAAAGACTAGGGTTTGCCAATCTCGGTGGGACCGACTTTATCATCTCGGTGACACCGATTTGATGACAGAAGGTTACAGAAGCTTGGCAACACTAGTTTCGGTGAGACCGAGTTCAGAATCGGAAAATCCGAAATTTCTAGGGTTTGGGTATATGGCTGAGGTGGTTCATCTTGGTGTGACTGAGTTTATGGAATCGGTAGGACCGAGATTACTTATGAGTGTATATTGGAATGAAAGATTGCTGATAGTTTGGGAGATAGATCACTAAACACTTTGAGCAACCAGATCATTAACATAACCTCATCCCCTTTTAATAGTATTGGCTTTCCTATAGACTCAATGTGATCTTGGATCACTAAACCAAAAATGGAGTTTTGAGCTTTTGCCAATGCTTGCCTTAGCATTTTGAGGGGTCCACATCTTCAGTCATTGCCATACCCATATCACTGAACTTTCTGAAATGATTCTCAAGAAACTATTAGTTCAATGATATATATGTTGTTATTAATTACCAAAACCACCCGGGGATTAGTTGCACTTTCAATCTCCCCCTTTTTGGTAATTGATGACAACATATAGATCAAAGCTTCGACAGATGATATAATCAATGAATAATATCGTCGCTTTGAGAAGTATGTGATAAGCCAGAGCTCCCCCTAAATTTGTGCATTATTTAAGATTTGCGTTTGAATGCAAATGCACAATCGATTAGGATCATGGGTCACTCTTCCATGTCACATACATCTTGGTGGAGCGCACAAAATGATAAGAATGAATAGCATGCACCCAATCACCAAGACATGAGTAAGTGATCATACAAGATATGAATAGCATATGATGAGCATTAAGCACACATTAAGGCATAGTACGATCAAGCACTCATCAAAGTAGAGCAAACGTAGTATCAAACACACGGGATGTCTCGAAAATCTCAAAAGTATCTCAAAAAGACCGCAAATAAACGAAAGAGCAAAAGCGCAAAGACGAAGCACTCTCTCTCTCGAAGTCCTATGATCTATACAATTTCTCCCCCTTTGGCAACAAGTTACCAAAAAGTTCGAAAAGTATAGAGCTAAACGTCACTAGGGACTCTGCTGGCGGCTCCTGTCTGGGTTGATGGAGTTGAGATGGCTGCATCTGCAAAGGCTTCAGCTGATGTCTGTGGAGCTGGAGGAGTGGTCACTGGAGCTGGAGCTGGAACTGATGGAGCTGTAGGAGGTGCTGAGGCTGTAGTCCTGGTGTCTGTCACTGGAATAGCAGCTGATCTGGGTCTGGTAGGAACCGGAGCAGGCTGTTCATAATCATCCTGGACTAGGTCTTCCTGCATCTCCTTCATGAGCTCTTCCTTCTCCCTCTTTGCTTCCTCGATATCTGCCTCAAGCTTGTTGACGGTGACTTGCACTTCAGTCAGCTTGACATCCAGAGCATGGATCTTGTCTTCAACAATCCTCTCAAGACTCTCCTGAGACTGCACAATGCTGGCCAGGCGTTGTTCAATCCTCTGGGTAGCTTCAAGGAGCTGCTCTCCAACACTCTTGGGTTTAGCTGCTCCTGCTGCTGCTTCCTTCTCAGCTTTAGCTTTCTTGGCAGCTTCAGTCTTTGCTTGACCCTCAACAGACGTTGGGTCATCCTCATCCATCACAACTTCATTGTCCTCATGCTCAGGCTGCAGTGGCAAGTGTGGTCTATCCAACAAGTAGGTGCCGTGCCAAACTTGGCATTGATAAGCATCTGAATGTGCGGGCAAATCCACATGACCTCTTCAGTCTGCTGCAGTCCTCTTGATAGTCTCAACTATCGGGTCCATCACCTTGAAAGGTGCCTTCGATCAAGTATATGCAGCATGTTGATAGAATACCCTCGATCATGCGATGATCTCGGACTTGGGCATCAAGGTATGCCTCGAAATTGTGTTTGTGGTAGGAGACCTGCACGGAGATGATACATCGAGCCGAGCTTCCAGCTCTCTACATCCTTGGCTGGTACCTCATTGTACATATTTTTCATAGACTCATGGTTTTTCTTGGGAATACCATAGACATCAACATCATCTTCTCTTGGCACTGGAGCATTCAGCAATGTTGCCCATTCTTCAACAGTAGAAGAGAATCTTTAGCCTTCAGTCATCCATGTGATCTTACCATCTGGATAGAAATGAGCTGTGGCATAGAATTGCATGATCATCTCATCATTCCAATCTGTCAGCTTCTGACCAACAAACTCAGCAACACCACATGCAGTAAAGCTCTCATGCACATGTGGAAAGAAGTCTCTGTGCTCTTCACTGTCAATGTATGCCCAGTCAACATATCTAGTATCTGCAACAATGGGCTTCTTGTCCATTAGCACAGTCTCATAGAAGTCTTGCTGCTCTCTGGTGTGGAACCTTGGGTCAACAGCAGTCCTTCTCCTCACAGCATATGGATCAGCTTGTCTCCATAGCCTGAGACCTTTATCCTTTCTTTCCTTCATGTTTTCAGCTCGAGGATGAGCATCATTGTGAATTGGCAATTTCTGACGAAGTTTCAGCAAAACAGGTGCCTCATCATCTGACTCAGCTGGTGGCACATTGTCTTTCTTCTTCTCTGAAGCTGGGATGTTCCTGACAGTCTTCTTGGGCTTGGCAGCAGGCTTGGCTTGAGCTGCCTTTGCTGGAGCAGAAGGCTTGGACTTAGAAGGTGCTCCTGCCCTGATGGCATCACCCATCAACTTAGACTTCTGAGGAGGAGGTTGTGGAGCTTCCTCATCCTCATCATCATCATTTGCTGCTTCATCATGCACAATTCTCTTCCTCTTGGAAGTTTTCTTCACCTTGCTTGATGTTTCCTCTTCCATGCTCAGCTTCTTGGCAACTGTGGACTTCTTCACTTTACTGGTGCCTTTCTTGGTTTGTAGCCCTTGATGCTCTTTGGCAACCACTTTCCTCTTTGGCTTGGAGGAAATTTCTTCCTCAGCTATGAAATCAGAATCTTCTTCATCAGAATTCTTCTTCTTCCTGGCCCTGGTGGCTGCAGGAGGCAAACCACTTGGTGTGCTCCTCTCACCATCATCTGAAAAGCTGCTGGCCTCAGGACTAGTGCCTGCCTCTGGAATTTCAGCAAATGGTGACTCAGACCTGTTCTGGCTGTCACTGGCATCTGACATGGCTGACAACCTGTGAATAGATTAGGGGTAGGCGTAAAAGAAGAGTTATCACAAACTGCGAAGATTTTGCAAAAAAATGAGTTCAAATTTCAGTTTTAGGTTTTCACGAGAATGCATTTCGGTCGACCGAGTCTAAAATTCGTGAATCCGAAGTGTCTAAACAGAACCATTCACACCACTTTCGGTTGGACGAAATGGGTTTCGATCTTGCCGAAAACACTAGGGTTTCACTAAATCCTCATTTCGGTCACACCGATTTGCACAACTCGGTTGGACCGAAAAGTGCGATCTAATGGCGGAGGCCAAATCGGTCATACCGAGAATGTAGAATCGGTCTCACCGAGATGTGTTCGGCGAAACCTAACCCTAAAACTTTTACTCAATTTCGTTCTAACGAACTAATCTGCTGGATAGGAAGATCTCAAACGTGGCAAGATGCTAGGCAAACCAATCATGCATAGAATCGGAGGTTGAAGCACGAGAGGGATCGAAACTCACCCTAACTTGGTAGAGTTTCTCTCTGGCGGCAACGGCGCGGAGAGAATGTCCGCTTGACGGCGACGAAACTCTGCGGCGGCGCCTGGCGGCATTTACGAGACGATCCGGAGACCACGGCGGCGGCAAAGAAGGGGTTTGGGGCGGCGTTTTGAAGTAGGAATCAACGCGCGCTGCCCTCAGAGTATTTATACCCCTTAGCTGTCGGTGGGACCGAGTTGTAAAACTCGGTGGCACCGAGATGGATAACTGCAGGCAGTTACTCACTTCGGTCACGCCGAAAATTACAAATCGGTTTCACCGAGGTGAAAACCTAGATCAATCCAAGTGCTTTCGGTCTGACCGAGGTTGAGTGGGTTGGTCTGACCGAAATTACTTAGAAGGTTTTGGAAGTTAAGCTTTTGACGGATCGGTGGCTCCGAGTGCTCCTCACTCGGTGGGTCCGAAAAAGACTTGTTCAAAGTTTGTGATATAAGCATGAATAGAATTTGAGACAAGAAAGCATAGATAGCTAGGGGAGGTACTTAGGCATTCTTGTCCATCCATTTGGTCAAAGAAAAATCCAAAAAGACCAAAGCAACAAATGGATGTCCTCGAATGGATAAAATCATGCATCCAACATGCTCACACAATAAGATAGCAAATGAAATATGTGTCAAACATGCACAATCAAAACTCTAGCTACTAGCACACAATTTGTCGATGACTAGGTCATCTTTATATGAGTATATTGACTTAGGAGTCAAATGAGAACATTTGATCATAGGTCATACTCATCGTTTAAGCACAAGTGGGGTTACCACTTTTACATAAAGCATTAATGTGTTCACATCATTTGAAGATGCTT